>CAWUFW010005090.1:400000-1000000 GCA_963921515.1 Calotriton arnoldi | reverse complement strand
TTGGGGGGCTCCCAAGCCAAAATGGTATCAATCTTCGCTTGGAGGGGCGCCACCTGGCCGCTCCCTACCTGGTGTCCCAAGTACACCACAGATCCCTGCCCTATCTGGCACTTACTGGCCTTGATAGTGAGGCCTGCCCTTTGCAGAGCCTTCAACACTTCGCAGAGGTGTTGCAAATGTTCTTCCCAACCGGAGCTGAACACAGCAATGTCATCCAGGTATGCAGCGCTGAATTCCTCCAGCCCGGACAGTACCTGGTTGACCAGTCTCTGGAAGGTGACATGACACGGAACTGGAAGTGCCCCTCTGGCGTTGAAAACGCTGACCTCTCCTTGGCCTCCTCAGTTAAGGCAATCTGCCAGTACCCAGAAGTTAAATCAAACGTACTGAGGTACTGGGCAGCGCCTAACCGATCCACGAGCTCATCAGCTCTGGGGTTGGGGTGTGCGTCAGTCTTGGTGACCGCATTGAGCCCACGGTAGTCCACACAAAACCTGAGTTCTGGAGTGGCACGGGGTGCAGCAGCTTTTGGCACTAAGACCACTGGGCTAGCCCACGGGCTGCTTGAGGGCTCAATCACCCCTAGCGCCAACATCTTGGAAACTTCTTCCTTGATGCTGGCCCTGACCTTGTCAGCTACCCTGTAAAATTTCTGCTTCACAGGTAGGCTGTCCCCAGTGTCCACATCATGGACGCACCAATTGGTGACTCCTGGTGTCAGGGAGAACAGGGAGGCGAACTGACCCAACACATGGCAACAGTCCCTCTGCTGTTCTGGGGTCAGTGTGGGAGAGAGGTTTACCCCATCCACTGACCCATCTTGCTCCTCTGCTGAAAGGAGGTCAGGAAGAGGGTCACTTTCCTCCTCCATTCCATCATCTGTGGCAAGGAGCATTGCCACATCAAACCTCTCAAAGTATGGCTTGAGGCGGTTCACGTGTAGGACCCTCAAAAGGTTCCTGGGAGACTGCAAGTCAACCAGATAGGTTACATCGCTCTTGCGCTCCACCACCTCATATGGCCCAGTCCACTTGTCTTGGAGCGCGCAAGGCTCCACTGGCGCCATCACCCACACCTTCTGCCCAGGTTGAAATTCGACCAGAGTGGCATTCTGGTCATACCATCTTTTCATTTCTTCCTGGCTAGCTTCCAGCAGATTTAACAAAGAAAAAATATACCCCTATCTGAAAGCAGACTATACCAACAGCAAAACTAGCTACTCTTCTGATGAAAATAGTGAATCCGACAGAAGAGACTCGGCTAGCAGTGACTCCAGCAATGGGAGCTGGAAGGGTTCGAATCAGAGGAGAAAGAATTATCCACAAAACCCCCACTACCCTGTACAGAATTTTCAAGGGCCGCAGCCTCCTTTTTGGCCTTTCCCGATGTATCCCCAGGGCCAACCGCAATACTTCCCTGCCAGCAATCCACCTTTTTTAGGCAGAGGCTGGGGCAGAGGAAGAGGGCGCAAAAGAGGAGGACAAAAACAAGTCCAGTGGCAGGACCAGGAACCGAATATGATGGAAACCAGGAGCAAAACACAGGGCAGGAGAGTCTAGTGGTTAATTTGTCACATAGACAACTGACACCTACAGAACAAACAGTACTTGAGAAAGGCCTTGGCTATGTCCCCACCCCCAAAGAGGACAGTTTTCGGGAACAATGCGAAATCCAGAACCTATTTAGAAAAATACGCCTTAAAGCCCACTTCGATGGTACTGAGGAACCAGCCAGACTGGATTCAGGCCTTCGCAATCCCTCGACCTTCACACCTACCGTTGGCATGGTACCTGTGGAGGTAGTGACCTTTGAGAAAGCTGTCTTAAAAGAACTGAAGAACCAGGATACCAAAGCTCCTTTCCATAATCTCTCTAATCAAGAACATGCAGCGATTAGATCATTGACTGAGGACAAAAGCATTACAATAAAGCAAGCTGACAAAGGGGGCGCCACGGTCATACAATCCACTTCGGATTACAACACCGAGTGCCAACGCCAACTACGGAATAGTAAATTCTATACTCTGATAACAACAAACCCCACGACTCGATTAACGACCGAGATAACCACCATGGTCTATGAGGCAGAGAGTAATGGGTGGATCAGTGGTAAAGAAGCTGATTTCTTGATTACCAAACATCCCAAAACACCCTATTTTTACACTCTGCCGAAAATACATTAGGGGACCACCCCTGTTCCGGGCAGACCTATAGTTTCAGGAATCGGCTCACCCTTAGAGCCGCTCTCAAAATTCTGCGACCATTACCTACAACCTTTGATCAAACAGACACCATCATACATCAGGGACACAACAGATATCCTCTGTGTTATAGGTGAAATAGAAAACACAGGCGATATTGACCTCCTGGTCACCTTGGATGTGGAACAACTGTATACCAATATCCCACAGAGAGAGACATTGGCAGTAATAGAATCTGCACTAAGTGGGAGTGAATGGACAGCAGCAACACCCATTTCGTTCATCATGCAATGTGCCACCCTGGCCTTAACAGAAAACTTTATGAGTTTGACAGCCAACTCTTCCACCAGTCTCAGGGTACTTCGATGGGGAGTACCTTTGCCCCCAGTGTGGCATGTTTGTATATGGCGGCGTTTGAACAAGAGACCATCCAACATGCGGGTAACCCCTTCGGAGCTAACCTGAGACTGTGGAAGAGGTACATAGATGACATCCTCATCTTTTGGCAGGGTGACATACAGAGATGCGCTGAATTTTGCGAGTGGATTAACACAAAAAACCAGCACTTGAAATTCACCCACACTATATCTGTCACGAACATTGCCTTCCTAGATCTCACCATCAGATTACAAGAGGGTAGAATAACGACATCCCTATACAAAAAGCCTACCGACAGAAACAGCTTGCTACTGTACAGCAGCTATCATCCTGCTACACTGAGAAATAACCTTCCCTTCAGCCAATTTCTAAGAATTAGAAGAAATTGTAGTTCTACAGAGGACTACAAAATTGAAGCAGAGATACTGACTTACAATCTGCTGAAGAGACAATACCCTAAGAAACAGGTTCACTCTTGCATGAAACGAGCAAGAAACAATAATCGTGAAAGCCTCCTAGAGGTACATGAGAAAGAACCCACGTATATTTAGACCTGTGTGACCACGTACACACCTAGATCCAATCTAATAAAGATGGCAGAGAACAAACACTGGGCAATTCTGAACACGGGTACTCTGTCAATACCCAAACCAAGGTTTGCGTTTAAACGTACCAACAATTTGAAAGATATGTTGGTGCACACTAGACCTAAGAAGAGCAACATCCCTAACCAGAGGCAACTGTGGGATCTCCCACCCGTGAGACACTATCCCTGCGGCTCTTGTACCGTGTGCCCACAGACCAGACACACCAAACAATTGGTTCTATCAGACACATTTACATGGACGCTAATCAAACACACTAACTGTAACACCCCACGTTGTGTGTACATGCGGACCTGCCCTTGTGACAAGAGGTATGTTGGCATGACCATGAGGCCCGTTAAGGTCAGAATCACTGAGCACAAGAGCAATATTCATTGCCATAAAACTACCACCAAACTATACACCCACTTCTCTGAACTCGGACACCCCCAGAGAGTCTACGCTGGGTCATCCTAGAATCCCACCAACAAATAACACAGACTGCTTTGTACAGGATTGAACAAAGGTGGGTGTTCCGTCTTGACTTAGCAAATGACGGCCTGAATGACGCCATACCCTGGAGCACCATTAATTAATCTGATATATACAACCATTGTCCGCAACTTTAATGAATGAATATATCAGCTTAGGACTCCACGCTAGTCTCTCACCTCTTTATACATCTCTGCCACATGATATCGACATCAGGCTAGTCAGATATGGAGATTAGGCTATGTTAGGACGATATATCTAATAACTAACAATAGAGTACAATACTACACTCTAAGATGGCCGACATACGAATCACCCAATCGGCAGTCGCCAGCAACTTATGCACGAATTTAGCGCAGTGACGCGAGCACTTTTGCACTGTATAGATTCTTGTTCACATTGTTGATAAAACCGCGCCACTCAATGCCAAATTTGAAGCCCTTGATGCGCGTCCACATCAAGGTAATAGCCAGAACTATAGACTTTCACCACATTCAAAGATGGCCTCCATGGTTACACTGTAGATGATGTCATGCCGACACCATCACACCACACACCAGGTGCGGCTGATTTACCATGCTTAATGGCACCAGGAGAGGGTATTTAAGACAGGAACCGACAACATGTCTTTTCCTTCCTGATGCAGCGGAGCGGGTAGGTGAGCCGGACTGCTCTGAGCGGGAGCAGGTGAGTATGGATTACACATTGAGACTATGCCTGGTCACAAGCTTTTAAGAGAGATAAGAGGTGCTGGGAATTGCTGACAAGTTACCGCTGGTCTTTGGGAAGGGTACGCTGACTCTGATGTTCTGTAGAGCTCTGCACTAAGACATAGCTTGGGCGCTGTAGGCGCTCTTAACACACCGCACGATTGGCATAATGTCGGAGCGCATGGTGAAGGCGCCAGCAGCTACGCAGGCAGGTCTGGGGCACTTTTGAGTCTGTTGAATAACCTTGTCAATGATACCAATTTCACGACTATGGGCTTACTTTAACCTGAACCATGCCCACTTTCACTTTTAATGCTCTAGAGTCATGGCCTTAGCAACTAAACGTTGTGCCTACAAGCCCACACCCAACATATTTTGTTGTTTGTTTTTTCCTTTTAATAAACAGCGACACTACGTTGAGTGTCCATATACTCCGCTGCGGTCTGATGAAGCAGCACTTGAATCCTTAAGAGGTGAGCTGATACTCACTCACCATGTTGTTCAATTATTCTAACTGGTTACACAGAGGTTTTATATTCTAAATACAAATGAAGGCACACGTAGAATGTGATATGCATGAAATCACGTTGTTTTTATCACTTGTATAGATTCAAAGAGGTTGTGTACGGTGAAACACACCCACTTGAATCAATAGGACCATGTACCAATATTTCCATTTGGTTTTTTGATCCTTTTTGTTTGTACTCTAGGTTGGCTGCTTTTCTCCAGGGCAACGTCCTACCGAGAGAAGAAGTGGTATGTAGAACCATCCCACACACTGTAGATAGTTTTCATTTAGTCACTAGGTCCTGAGGAATCGCCAACTGATCTATTAGAGACATTTTATAGGCGAGAAACATGTTGACCACTAAGGGGTAGAGCGTAATTTTTGTCAGATTAAAACAAAATAGTCGCCCTCCTTCTTTTTACTTTTTAATCAGGTTGTGACCTCTCCAGAATAAAAATAATTATAGAGGATTCCTTTACCTGTTTTAACCCACACACCACATCTACATCTTACCAGGCCCCTCACATCCACGGCACCTATACGGCAAGGAACAAAAGATCTCCGATAAAGAACCCCTTTATGGGTGCCCGTCGAGCATTGCAGCGCCGGCTCGACGAGGAGGAGACCCATATGATGAAGCATGACACCTAGCTTGCTGGGTGTGTGAGGGTCCTAGTTCCGAAAGGAGGTATTCCCCACCTCCCCACCACTCTGAGTACTAACCAGGTGGCAAACTTGCCACCCAGGAACACTGTACCTCTTTTGTCTTCCAGTTCTACCCAGGGCAAGTACGGTGGACCTTTATCAAGCCCTCATTGTCCCCCTTGTTGTTCACTTAGCTTCCAGGTTCGCCTGAGCGAGTTTCCTGAAGCGCTGAGTCTGGTTGCGGAAGGCCAGCACATAGCTGAACACATCCTGGGGGGTCTTACCAGGGGATTTCTCCCAACCCTCCTTCACCAGACTGAGAGGTCCTCTAACAGGGTGGCCATACAGGAGTTCAAAGAGACTGAACCCTATGGACTTCTGAGGCACCTCCCTGTAGGCAAACAGCAGGCATGGTAAGAAGATGTCCCACTTCCGTCTCATGGGCTCCGCAAGGCCCATTATCATGCCTTTCAGGGTTCGGTTGAATCTCTCAACCAACCCATTCCTTTGAGGATGGTAAGGAGTGGTAAACTTGTAAGTTACCCCACACTCCTCCCACAAAGACTTCATGTACTTTGAGATGAAGTTGGTACCCTGGTCGGAGACCACCTCTCTGGGGAACCCCACACGGGAAAAGATCCCCATCAATGCACGGCCCACCACGGGGGCAGTGATTGTCCGAAGAGGGACAGCTTCTGGGTACCGGGTAGCATGGTCCACCAAGACCAAGATAAACTTGTTGCCTAAGTCTTTCTTGGGTTCCAGAGGCCCCACAATGTCGATGCCCACCCGCTCAAAAGGGGTGCTCACCACGGGAAAGTGTTGGAGGGGAGCCTTACACTTCCCTCCACTCTTGCCACTTGCCTGGCAAGTCCTACAATGTGTACCAACGTGCGTCTTCATCTGGGGCCAGTAAAAGTGGGTGACAAGCCCTTGGTAGGTCTTGTCATGCCCCAGATGACCTGCGAGAGGCACGTCATGAGCCAGACCCATTAGGAAGGCCCTGAAGCGCTCGGGTACCACCAGCACACAGGCTGCACCAGGCTCAGCGACCTTAGGCTCACTACAGAGTAACCCATCCTCCCAGTAAATGAGATGATTCTTGGACTCACCACCTGCTGCCTGGACTGCGGCCTGTTTCCGCATACCAATGAGAGAAGGGCATTCTCTCTGCGCCTTGCAGAACTCCTCCCTGGAGGGACCTCCTTCTTGCTGCCAATGGGTCAGCTCAGGCAGGTCTCCCAGTTCGGCTATCTGTTCCCCTGTAGGTTCCAGGGCATCCCCCTCAGGTTCTGCCTCCTCCTGGACCGTGGGAATTGTGGGGGCTGGTTTCCCACGCCCCCTGCCCTTCCTCTTCCTGGCAGGTACCTGGGCCACTGTTTCAGGCTCCAGGTCCGCTTGGTTACCCCTACTGGCTGCCATTGACCGAGTGGTCACACAAACCCACTCAGGCAGACCCAACATCTCCAAATGAGCCTGGCGTTCCACCTCCCTCCATGGAGAACTCTCCAGGTCATTTCCTAGCAGACAGTCTACAGGCATGGATGGACTAACCACGACCTTCAAGGAACCTGAGACCCCCCCACTCAGAGGGAACTTGCGCCACTTTGCAGAGGCGCACGGAGTTGTCTGCTGCAACTACAGGGTGAAGTGCATCAGGAATGACCTGCTCCTCAGACACCCACTGACACCTCACGGATGTCACGCTGGCTCCTGTGTCTCTCAGAGCCTCCACCCTCCTCCCATTGATGGTCACCCATTGCCTGTACTTTTTAGTGTTCTCAGGCAAGTAGGACTCCTGGACCATCTCTCTGTCTCCTAAAGAGACAAGGGTCCTTACTGCTTGCTCCTCCTCCCCACTGGAAACTAATTCCTCTCCCAAAGGTACACTCACTAAACCCGGTGACGGAGCACCAGTGGGTGCTTGGGACTTCTTGGGGCACTTAGGGGCTATGTGGCCTCTCTCACCACAGTGGTAACACCTGGGGGGACCCTGTAAGTTACGCCCACCCTTAGGGGGCTGTGACGTCTTAGGTTGGGGGGCTGGGACTCCTTTCCCTCTGCATTATTTTGGGGCCCTTTAGAGAACTCCTTTTGATTACCTTTGTCCCCCCACTCTTCTGCTGGGGACCCTGCCCACCTTTGGCTGTGGTACCCACAATCCCCTTGTGGACCCTGGTGCTGGTCCAGCAGTCCGCCTCCTTAGCAAGCTCACTAGGATTAGTTAACTTACTATCCAAAAGATGCTGGCGCAGCTCTGGAACACATAGACTGCTCAAGTGCTCCCAACTAATTAGATGGCACAACCCCTCATAATCAGTAACTTTGCTGCCCTTCATCCAACCTTCCAATACGTGGGTGTACACTCTCACACATTCAACCCAAGTGTCTGAATCATTCTTCTTTGAGTTTCTGAACCTCACTCTATACTGTTCTGGGGTGATCCCATACTTGAGGCATAAAGCCTCCTTCATTTTGGCATCAGTCAGGGCACCCTCCTTCTCTAAAGGTGTCAAAACTGCGGTCCCTGATGCCTCAAAATGCTTCCACAGGCCCGCCCCCCAGCTCTTTTCAGGCACCTCATGCATCATCAAAGACATCTCATATGACTCAAACCATGCAAAAATATCCTGTCCCTTCTGGAAATTCTGCACTATATCCTTGGGTATGTATATTTTACCCCCTTGCACTGGCTGTGCGCTGCCACCATTTGAGCTGGACTCCAATTGTTTGGCCTTCAGGTCCAGCTCCCTCATGCTCAACTCATGAGCCAAAAGCAATTTCTTTTCCTCCAAGGCACGAGCCCTCTCCTCTGCCTTGTGCTGGATTTCTTTCTCCATTTCTAATTGCTTCATCTTGAGCTCATGACTTCCAGCTCATGTTCTCTGATTTCTTGGTTCTCTTCCCGCTCTTCCCGGGAGAGACTCCCTGCGGAATGGATGCTGACAGCCCTGGGGGCTGCTCCTGGCACAGGCAAATCCAGTGGCCCAAACCCATTCCCCTGGTCATCCACCTCCTCATTTGCATCATCTCCTCCTGCAGCTCCTTTGGCCTCCCACCAGGCTTTTAAGGCCTTTTGTAGCTCATGCTTCTTAGTGCTACTCCTTGTGGGACATCCCAAATCTTTGCAGAATTGTTTAAGCTGGTCTACTTTGTAGGAATACAAATCCTCAATGTGTAACTCCAATTCTGCCTTTTCACTTGCTGCATTCCCCTTCTGGGACATGATGCTTTCTTTAAGAGTTACTCAAAAATCGAACCAAAAACCAAAAAGAACACAGTATGTGGTTGCGTAGTGGTCTGCACTAAACTAGTGATGTACACCAATTACTGTGGGTCAAGTACAAATACAAGTTCAAATCCTCACCGCTGACCACCAATGTTAGAACTGGGGGTCTCTAGTTAGCAGAGGTAGGTACCTGTGTCCAAATAGGGACCCTTGCTTCTAGTCAGGGTAAGGGGGATACACACTTTAGATAACCCCTGCTCACCCCCTTGGTAGCTAGGCACGAGCAGACAGGCTTATACCAAAGGCAATGTGTAAAGTATTTGTACCAACACTCACAGTAACACAGTGAAAACACCACAAATGGATACTACACCAGTTTAGAAAAATAAAATATCTTTACTAAACTTAAACAAGACCAAAACGACAAAAATCCAACATACAAAACTCAGTAGAATGTCTTTAACAAGCATTGGCATAGCCAATAGGTCTCGCTTTTGGGACCTTATAAGTATTTAGTTACGCAGCACAATATCCTTGGTGCAACAACATCAACTGTTGCATGGCTAAAAACTTATAAGGTCCCAAAGGCGAGACCTATTGCCTATGCCAATGCTTGTTCAGATAGTATGCTTAGCGTCCTCCCAAGTTCCGGAGCATATGGAACACTATATCTCACTGGCACGCTCTTTGCGCTAGCTGCAGTAATTGTGCATGTGGAATACACTTCTTACGCCTCCCCTCTATCCAGGCCATCGAGCGGCCTTGACAAACATTAGTGCACCAAAGTGTTTGTTTACGAGCAACAAATGCAATTTGCTTTGATAACTTCACATCTGATATCTAATTCATAGACTCTGGATTTGTGGAATTCTAAAAATCTGAAATGTCACCCTGCGGCAGTAAGTGTGGTCTAGCAGTAGCCGATTTCAGAACCTAAGGCCCCAGGCTGGAATCCCTGCTTCAGCGCCTGCTTCAACATCGTGTGATTCTGGGCAAATCACTTCATCTCCCTGTACCTCAAAACGCGTAATTTAATGTATGAGTTGTATCTGTGCGATCCCCACTTGATGTACACAATCTAGTCTCCCAACCCCCAGTAATGCAGTCTCCGCCTAAGTATTTTTGAAGCTCTGGGCAAGATGAGAAGTTGTTGGGGCCCCTGTTAGTAACAATTTTGAATTTTGTTACACATCTTGTTTAATTTAAGCCCGCAGAAAACCAAACAAACTTTTAGAAAGTGTTCACACAAAGAACGTTGAAATGCCTCTTTCCCGGGGACCCAAAAAACTTAAAATAATTCTAGGCAAAGCGAAACCGAGTCAAAGGCAGAGTTAGGCAGCGACATGGAGAGAGGTGGAGCTATGGAAATAGAGGTGAACTAGAGAGGGAGCGAGTGTCCTGGAATGTGGGGATCCTAGGTAATTGCCCACTTTGCCCTTGCCTTAAAATGTCTCTGAAGTAGTGTACAGTGCCCCGTTACCAGTGCTTAATTTGAGCCGGTGGCTGCTGGTGGGACCCACCCGCAGTCATTTTTGGGGACCCAACTTTTTTCCCTCATACTACTTTGACCCAGAACAAAAGAGAGAAAAACATAAAAGGCGGGGAAGAAGAGAATGACAGAAAAACAGTGACAAAGAAAGAAAGCAGGGGCACACTTGGAGAGAACACCATGGGAAAGCTACAGAGAGAAACACGGAGTGCAGGGTCTGGGAGAGAAACATACATACGAGAGAGAGAGAGAGAGAGCAGCACAGGATGGGAGAGAAGCAAACGGACGAGAGAGCAACACAGGAGGGGAGAGAAGCACTTATGGGAGACAGGTGCAAAAATACATGCTCTTATGGAGAGTTTGCTTAATAAGAAATTAAAGAGAGCAGTGCGAGGTGGGGGAAAGCGCACAGAGGAGACATAGCACGTGGCGCGGAGAGAGTGAATCACATGAGGGAGATAGCTGGAAAACACATGCACTCTGTTGGAATGCTTAAGCAAAAAGAAAGAAGTAACACCCTAAAATTGAGCAGTAGGACACAAGTAAAGAATCTATTCTCCGGGGAAGGAACAGACACAAGATATACAAGGCAAAACATTGATTAAAAAGCAAGCAAATTAAAGTGACAATAATGCCAACCAGTGGTAAGCAGTGGGTGGGGTTTAAGTCCACTGTAAGATCTGGTAAGCTGACAGTAGATCTTTTCCAACCAGACAGCTTGCGCTGCCCGTGTTGCTCGACTTACAAACACATGCAAGACATGCCCCATTATACCCAGTTAAGTGGAGGAGAAGGCCTCTCACGTCCATATCGTGGTGCCCCAGACTTAAACTATTTCAGGAGTGACCCAGGACGGCAGTGAAGGCGAATAATACAACTAGCAATACTCAGAGGTAAAACTAGCAATACTCGGAGGCCACAGAGATTCTTCAGATTCGTTTTCGGGTTTCAGGCTTTCAATGGGGCACATGCGAATCATAGCTCCACTGCAGGCTTTGACGGGCTTGTTTCGCATTTAAACTGCAGTTTCAGTGGGAAGAGGTCATGATTTCAGATTTTATTTATATCCACATATAGCATTTTACTCTAGTGTGGGTTCTTAGATCCTTCGGACAAGGCGGACACCAAAGACATCTATATGGGCCTTCCAGGCTGAAGCTATGCTTCGTTCTCCTACCCATATGGATTGTGCACTGTGTTGCATAGGAGAGGGGTGCAAACGCGCTAGGGGTAGCTTGTTGCATGGATACATGTTCATCGCTGCTGTGGCATTTGGAGAGTAGTGTGCTTACCCAAGTCACCTATGCTGAACAGATGCGTCTTTGGTAGCAATAGGCTGTTTGTAGACCAATATACACTCGAGCACCAGAACTGCTCTTTGAGTCCCCAGGGGCAGTGTCAGTATGGATCAGGCTGGCACGTGTTGTGTTTTGAGGCACAGGATGCTGGACGGATATTCATTCCCTACTAGTGCGTAAATTGAAGACAGATGTGTGTGTGCACATTGGGAAAATGTGTGCTTGTGTTTGTACATGTTTGGATTTCACGGTATGTTACAAAGAGTGTGTTTTTTTTAACCTCATGATGCGATGTACAAGGCACTTTCTATTGAAGGAACATTGCCCGAATTTGACGTAGGTTGTCCTGGGCATGACATTATTGCAGACAAATCCAGTCCTTGTTTACATTTTTTTCTCAAGCTCATGGATCGCTTTTAACCATGTTTGAAGCGCGCCCTTGATCCCAGTGGCTCGTCTGTGCATGTCAAGTTGTGCAGTTAAAATGGATGAAATGTGATACTGTTTTGAGCTATTTCACGTGTGTTGTTTTGTGGACATAGGGAGGAGGGAGGCAGCGTCAGCACAAGTGAAGCCTGGACAGCAGAGACGTCGGCAGCGTCAGAGAGGAGCGGGGGCGAGCGCGGCAGCCTGCTGAGCTGACCACACGCTCGTGCACAATGGCCATGTGTTTTCAATTATCGCGCCCGCGTCTGGGCACGATAATTGGAAACAGATGTCGGCCGTGCGGGTAACCGCACGGAAAAGGCCATTGTGCACGAGCGTGTGGTCAGCTTTTTGAAGCCCTTACATAAAGTCTCGCAGAGCAACGCTTGCGCGCTACTCTAGGATTGACCTAAAAAGGGTTGTTGCAAAAATAAACTTGTAGATCTCAAATGCGACACTTTCAGTCTCAAAGTACCTGCGATGCGTAACGCAAGACAAGCAAAAAGGGGCGCAGTGAAGGCGATGCGTCGGTTCTTCCTGCGCTCCGGTGCGACAAAATGGCGCCTTGATGCGTTGCGCTGATCCGGTGCGATGTGATGAAATGGCGTCTTTGTTGTGATGCGACACTTGTAGAGGCGATGCGTGCACGCCCGATGGCCGTGCGGCGAACTCGGTGATCTTCTGAGCCGTGACAGGCCCTGCGACACGCTTGTCCGGTGTTGCGACGACACCCTCGGTGACGGCGACATGCTTCTCCGGTGATGCGGTGGCGATCAGCGGCCGTGCGCATCCTCAGCGATGCGACGGCCCTGCAACACGCTTCTCCGGTGATGCGACAACACCCTCGGTGACGGCGACACGCTTCTCCGGTGTTGCGGCGGCGAACAGCGGCAGCGGCAACACGCTTCTCGATGATGCGACAGCGGCTGCTGCGGCGGCGTCACGCTTCTCTCATTGCGTCGCGCTTTCAGCTCCCAACAGCAAGAGAGGCCTCACACACAGTTACAGGCCCTCCTGGCAGACTGGAACTCCCAGCAAGGAAGTTCAGGGAAGCTGGGGGTGAAGTCCTTTTGTGCCTGGGACTTCAGAAACAGGAGGCCAGCTCTTCTCAGGCCCTTGGAGACTTTTCTTCAGATGGACACAGCACTCAGCAAAGTCCTTCTTCAAGCAGGGGGACACATCACACAGCAAAGTCCTTTAGATCTCTCCTCAGTAGAAACAGCAAACTGCAGGCCAGCCCTAGACGAACTTGGGCAGTACTTCTCCTCAGTCTATTCAGCTGATCTTCTTTGGCAGGGATTCCTCTTGATTCCAAAAGTAGTCTAAAGTTCAGGGGTTTCAGCTCTAGTATTTATACCCCAAAAGTCTTTGTTCTCCATGTGTGAGGGGTCCTGGACCCAGTCCAAACCAGTTCAGGGTGCATTCTGCCAGGGCACCTCTCTTTCCTTTGTGAGTGTGGGCCAGGGTCATCAGACACACCGCAGGAGGTGAAGCCAGCATTGTGGAAGGCAGGCACAGCCCTATTCAGACCCAGGTGCCACTCCTCCCACCACTCTACATGTAGATAGGTCTATTCAGCCTAGTGCTGACTCACCCAGCCTCCTGCAGCCACCCCCAGCCCCTGTCACTCACAAACCAGGCAGTTAATTCACAAACAGGCAGAGGCACACAGAAAGGTTGAACAAGAAAATAGCCACTTTCTAAAAGTGCTACTTCCAAACTTAGAATTTAAAAACCATCTTCACTAAAAGATGTGTAATTAAATTCTGAGTTCAGGGGTACCAGATTCCAACTTTCTATATTGCTGCTATGGGAAGATATGCAGGTAACCATGTTACACACCATTCCCCATGTTATCCTATGGGCAAGATAGCCTTTCAATAGTGAAAAACAGAAATTGGCAGTATTTCACTATCAGGACATGTCACCCATACTAGTACATGTCCTACCTTTCACATACACTGCACCCTGCCCAGGGGGTACCTTGGGCCTACCATAGGGGTGTCCAATGTGTAAGAAAAGACAAGGGTTAGGCCTGGCAAGTGTGTACACTGGCCAGGACAACATGGCAGTTCACAAACTGCGCACAGGCACTGCAGTGGCAGGCCTGAGACACCATCTTAGGGCTACTCCTGTGGGTGGCACAATCAGTGCTGCAGGCCCACTAGTAGCATTTGAATCACCAGCCCTGGCACACTCAGTGCACTTTACTACGGACTTATTGGTAAAGCAAACATACCAATCATGGATAGCCAATCATAATAACAATTTAACCAGGGAGCACTTGCACTTTGGCACTGATCAGCAGTGGCAAAGTGCCCAAAGCATCTAAACCAGCAAAAACGAATTCCAGCACAGTGTCAAAAATACAGGAGGTAGAGGCAAAAAGTCAGGGGAAACCACGCCAAGGATGCCAGGTCTAACACTCACGGAATTGGAGACTAGAGTCAAAGTGTTGGAAATTCGGGCTGAAGATAGTGAGGGAAGATCCCACAGGAATAATATCTGCGTCATCGGAGTGCCGGAAAAGGTGGAGGGCACGAATATGGTGAGCTTTCTGGAAGATTGGCTCCGAACAGAATTAGCTCCGGAGGGGTTGTCATCCTTCTATGTACTGGAAAGAGCCCTTAGAGTTCCGGCAAGATGACCCAGACCTGGGGCCCCTCCTAGACCGATAGTGGCGCGCCTTCTACATTTCAGGGACAGAGACTATATTCTGCAACATGCCCACCAAAACAAAGTTTGCACATTGATAACAATGCCAGTGAAACAGAGCATCCTTCTTAGCTGTCAAAAAGAAACTTCTCCAACTTCAATTGCTGTATGCAATGCTATTTCCCGCATGGCTCTGGGTGGCGGATCCCGCGGGAACTCGATTCTTCACTACACCTCAAGAGGCTTGGGAGTGGCTGGACACTCGACGGCCTCCAGAACATCGCAACTCCTCATTGGATTCACCTCAGCAGAGTCCTTGCAGCAATAAAACAGGGTCCAGAGCTCCGTCTCCGAGGGAGCTAAGTCTAGAGCGTCGCAGAATCCTACAGGCAGTTGCAGACATGGCCAAAATTCTCCCAGCCCCACCTCGAGTAAGAGTGGAATAGACGCGGAAAGATCGGAGGGTTCACCAGCACCCAGCCGAGAACGATACCTCGGAGACGGAGCTACCAGAGGTCACATCCCAGACAGCGGATGATATCGTTTGATGGCTATGTACTGGAATTTCAACATGCAGATCGCTGCGGCATGATGTAGCCTTGAACTAGAAGGGTGAGCAAGAGAACCTGCTGGGTGCATCTTTGTAATGAGAGAACTCAGAAGACTGTTCGGGGGCTGTTTGAATGCTGCAGGTATTGAGGGGGCGGTGTGGCAGGGTACTCAGTCCAGAAATGTAGACTGACCACCCCTGTAACCCCTAGTAGACTTTTGTGAGTGCAGCAAAAGTTTGGATGGGAACTAGTTTTCCGGCACCTGTCCTGGGGAAGGGAAGTTGGGGGTTCTACTCGATTAATCGGTTGTTGTTCGGGGACAGGCGTGTCACAATAGAAGAATTTAGCAGGGGCGAGTTCTACCCAATGCAATGGGACCCTCACTAGATTTAAAATGTGTTTCTTGGAATATACGGGGGATGCACTCAATGATACGGCGTCATAAAATTCATGCATATTTAGTTTGTAGGGGGATCCAGATTGCGCTACTCCAGGAGACCCACATAATGGCAAAAGAGGGGGCGGCTCTGAAGCGTCGATGGAGAGGCCAAGCATTTTATACCAATTACTCAGCATTTGCAAGGGGTGTTCTGATCTGGGTGAGGGCGGAGTACCCTTTCAGTGTACAAAACAAATTACAGATCCAGAAGGCAGATATGTGGTAGTAGCTGGGAGACTAGATGGCAGGGATATAATTTTGGGGAGTATATATGCACCTAACACAGACCAGCCAGCCTTTCTATCACAGCTTTCTCGTAAATTGGCCTCCATGCTCACGGGGTCAGTATTATTAGGAGGCGACTTTAATTGTATACCAGATGTTGACCTAAATCGCTCTAATCCTCCACTCCCTGATGCATCCATACATAAAATAGCGGAAGCACGGCGAAACTGGCAGCAGAGGTGGGGATTGGTGGATTCGTGGAGAGCTCAACACCCTGGGGTTCGGGATTACTCCTTTTTCTCTGCACTTCACGAACTACACATTTGATTAGATGCCATACTGTGCTCCCCTGATGTACATGAGGGAGTGCGAAGCAGTGAATACCTCACTTGGACGATATCCGACCACAATCCAGAGTTGGTAAGGTTACAATGGTCCCACGCGAGGCCCAAAATACCCACTTAGGAGTTTGAGACCTGATGCCCTAGACGACCAGGTGTTCTATGAAGTGGTGGGCACTGCTATTGTACAGTATTTCCAAGACAATGTTAACACAGCAACAAATTCATTAGTAGAATGGAATGCATTTAAATCAGTCATCAGGGGGCGCTGTATTTCAGAGATGGTGGGAACACGGCAGGTGCTGTTACAGGACATACAGGGGGCGGACCAGCGCCTAAGAGAGCTAGAACAGGAACGCCCTGAGAAACCTGACAAGCAGGGGGAACTTTTAGAGGCTAGAGAAGCAGTGGCGGTGCAGGTGGAGCGTCTTCGCTGTTTTGATTATAAAAAATACATAACCCGAGCTCATACAGAGATGGATAAGTCTGGGGCCCTATAGGCTTGGTTGGCTAACCCAGCCAGGAGAGGAACGGTAATACTGGAGCTTAGAGGACAGAATGGGGAAGTGTGTTACGACCAACAAGTTATCAATGGCTTGTTTCTAGATTATTATACCGATCTGTACAAGAGTAGATTGACTCCAGCCGAAGAAGGTATGGATGGGTTCATAGGGGAAGTGGAGCTACCGGTACTGGGCGAGGAATTCACAGACACTCTAGGCGGGGACGTGGAAATCGGGGAAGTGAGAGGGGCTATTAAAAATATGGCGAGAAACAAAACACAGGGAACAGATGGCTTACCAATTGAATTCTATCTAGCATACATTGATGTATTGACCCCCAGGCTTGTAAAGCTATACAATGATGCAAGACAAGTGGGGCACCTGCCTGTATTGACCCAGGAGGCGATTATCATCCCGTTGCTCAAACCAGGGAAACCACCCTGGGACAGGGCGGCGTACCTCCCGCTCTCCACGCTTAACCTAGACTACAAAATCCTGAGTCGCGTACTGGCCACTCGCCTCCTTCCTCACATGACAACTCTAATACACAAGGACCAGTTCGGATTTATTCCCGCCAGAAACACGGCCATTAACGTCCGGCGCCTGCTGCGGGTGCTGGAGGCAGACTCCTATCGGAAAGAGGTGGCGACAGTTTTTGCAGTAGACATAGAAAAGGCATTTGATATCCTTGAATGGCTGTATTTTTTCCATGTGATGCGGAAATTTGGGCTTGGAGATAAACTTGTGGGCTGGACTGCTTTTCTATATACCGCCTCAACCGCCAGGGTTAAAACGGGTGGGCTAATATCTGACACCTGTAATGTAGGCCGAGGAACAATACAGGGGTGTCCCCTTTCCCCCCTCTTGTTCGCCCTGGCGATGGAGCAACTTGCAGCTAGAGCCAGAACGGGCCAACACTACCAGGGCCTTAATGTTCACGGGCAGATCCATCACATTGCGCTCTATGTAGACGACCTACTGATGTTCTTGGCAGACTTTGTGGTGCGAAAGAATTACTGCAGGTCCTTGGGTGGGTAGCGGGGCTCAAGGTAAATTGGGCGAAGTCTTGCCTCTTCCCAACGAAGGAGGGTAGGGTCGGCCCACAAGAGACTGAAGGAGTGAGATGGGAGGACAGGTGCTTGACATACCTAGGTACGCAAATATACCACACTCAGGGAGACCTATTGGAGGGTAATATAGGGAGAGCCATTACAGGAACAAAAAGTAACTTTGACTTCTGGGCTTCTTTACCACTATCAGTAGCCGGCCAGGTAGCTTTACTTAAAATGGTGACCCTCCTGAGATTATTGTATTACTTTGGGACATTACCGGTCTGGATACCAGCAAAATACTTTACTCAACTCAAGACAATGATTTTGGGATTTCTATGGGGTAATGGCAGACGAAGAGTGGCACTCGGAGTTCTCATGCGTCCGAGGGCAGAGGGAGGGTTGGCGTGCCTGATTTTGAGGCCTACTACCTGTCGGCGCAGTTACAATGGCTCACAAAGTGGGTGCCGACTTAGAGGGACAGAAGAGTTGAGAGATGACTCCGTGACCCTAAGATTACTATCTCAAATTATATTGAAGTTTCCCGTTCGATCCCATGTTCTCCCCTCGGAACTAAGCACCGCACGGAAGTGCTGGAATAGGAGCCTGCGAAGGGCAAAAATTAAATGCCCTTATGCCCCGGAAATTCCGTTACTTATGTGTGAGGCTTTACCGCATGGGGGCAGTTTGCAGGGATTGACGGCCTGGAAGGAGCGGGGACTGTCTACAATGGGGGATTTGTATGAAGAGGGCGCCATGATTCCATTCAATGATCTGCAGGACCGATATAATTTACCCAGAGGGGACTTCCTGTTGCACTCTACCCTCACTGCGGCCATACGAAAACACTGGAGAGGGGGACTCACTGAGCCACAGGCGTCATTGGGTTGTCAATATGTGGTGATGGCGGCAGGTACCTTCAAGGCGGTCACGTGCTTATATAGGCGCATAACACAGGAAACACTAGTGCCCCTGTCGGAGTTGCAATTAAAATGGGAGGCAGACCTTGGAGAGAGTATTCCAGAAAAAGCCTGGGGAGAACTAGTGGAGAGGGCATGGAAGAGCACCAGAAATGCCAGATTCCAATTGGTACACTTTTATATTTTGCATAGAGCATACCTCACCCCGGAGAAGATCAATAAATATTTCGAGACCCAAGCAGCGGCCTGCCCGCGCTGTAATAGGGAAGGATCAGATTACAGACATATGTTCTGGGACTGCCCGCAACTGGGTAATTTTTGGGGAGAGGTAACTACACTACTGGCAGGGAAGTTGAGACGTCTCAGGGATACTGCCTTTTACACTGGTTTCCTCACACAACCAAAAATAAAATCACGAGTAAATTCTTGGATTTGGGCTTACTGCTAGCTAAAAGAGATATCACCATGCACTGGAAAGCAAAAAAAAGGCCCAAGTGTAGCCAGATGGAAGAAAGAACTCATTAAGTGGACAGAATGTGAAGGAATAATCAGGATGCAAATAGCAAAAAGGACAGGGAGCGAGAGGGTGTTGGAGGCAGCAAGGGCATGGGAAACATTGGTTGTGCTACTTCGGATCCCAGATGATAGCGGGGATGAGGAATCAATAGGGGAACCCCCGGCAGGAGTAGGTTAGACTGTATACCCTCGAGCAAACCATAGGCCCGTGGAGTTAGACAGCGGACATAATGCACCACCGCCCTTACTGAATGACGGATCCCAATGTGCTACCTCGGACGACTGTGAAATACAGCCTAGAGCAGCCGTGTACCGCAAAATAGTAATCTGATTATAAGTGACAAGCCTGGGGGAGGGTAGGGTGGGCGATAGTTGTGGGAAGGGTATATGGTTTGGGATTAAAGATATTAATGGTTGCACAATAACTGAATGCAGATTATACATGGTTATTAGTTTGATGGGAGAATGGGGAGAGACTGCGTCCGTTGTAATGCTCTTTTTCCGAATTATCTGTATAAATGCCTCGTCAACTAAAACTCCTGATCAATGATAATTATGATACATTGACTGACCTTTGAAACTTTTGTAAAACTCAATAAAGTTTGTTTAAAAAAAAAATAATAAGTGCGCCACCGTAATTATCAGCGAGGCAAATCCGGTAGGAATCCTTTCAAAAACAATAGAGATCAATGTTTTGATAAGGCACCATTAGATTGAAAACATTGTTAACTTTCAAAATGCCCCTCGTAGTACCTGCGGGCTGGGGTCATCAGAGTGAGAAGCCTCCTGTACGCCAGCGATCTTTTGTTTATACGCTCTTTGTGCCAAATCAATCGGAAATCCTCGAGGCATCAATGCGTGGCCTCATCCCATGCAGCTACCCCAATGCCCATCTCCTTACTTCGTCAAGGGTGGTCCTCTGCCATGGACAGTTTCCATGACTCACCATGAAGGTGCAAATGTGCAGGGTTGTTCCTTCCTCTCATAGAGAGAATTTCCGGACACGTGACATGCCGTATCATGCGGCCGCGTCACGTGATTCCGAGTTGTTGCCTCGTCCCTCTGTTGCTAGGAGACCCGTGCATCTCCTGCATATGCGAGCAGAGTGAAGTGAACAACAAAACTACCAACGCGAGGGTGTATGCTCTTTTTGTGCCTCGGCATCAGAACTTCCCACATTATATAATACACGATGCGATATTGCTAAAGTGGTAGTACTTAAATTAATCCATCTAGAGCTTTTAGCAAGGCATGGAATTGGATTCAAAATGGTGAAGCTTTATTTAACATTATGACTCTTGTTGTGTGTATTACACAGTGGCGCTTACCCAAAGCTTCACCACCACCCCCCCAACCAAATCGAGAGGGTGTGTTCCATGTGTCTCAGATACGGATTTTGCAAACCTGTTTCTTGGCAAGATGTGCTGTTGATAAAGCGGTGGTACTAGAAAAAATACATATAAAACTACTGGCAGGGCCTGATATGGAGTTCAAATGGTTAATTAAAACACGATGGTTCTATGGTTCTAGCTCAATCTATCACACATAGGCACTTACCCAGAGTTATACAGCCATACCCCCTACCTCATGTGGTCGTAATCCAGCTTTGTGTAGAGTAGGGGGATCCTATGGATAACTCCTTGCGCTGTGTCACCTGCTATATGCAGAACTTTTTCATATAGCATGAAAGGAATGGTTACCCTTACCCTTAGTGTGCTGGGTCCTATTTATTCAGTGTGTTCCACAGGATTTAGTCATTTAACCCAATTTCGTGGCTCTTGAGTCTATATACCCATTTTTGTTCTCTTATCAGGAGCAGTTTCTTTTTATTGCCTGTGTTTGAGTTGAATTTCGGTTTATCCAACACAGTCCATGTAAGATCATTTGCTGGGTGTTGATTTTCCAAATAGTGTGTTGTAAGTTTGGTATTAGATTTACAACATCTAATTGTGCTTCTATGCTCCATAATGCGTGTTTTTAATTTCCTCGTGGTCATGCCTATGTATTGTTTCTTACAAGGGCATGTGATCAAGTAAATAACGTATTCAGAGTTACAATTGGTGTGTGTCTGTTGTTCCCAAGGGTATTGAAGGCCCACATCCACACTTCATGTGTTTGTTATCAAATGGCATACATCACACGAGCCACATCTCGCGTGTCCAGTGATCCGGGCAATGCCCTGGGATCTGGTGTGTTGGTTGGTGTGGTGACGACCGGTCTTGTGTGCACCAGAATGTCTCTCAAATTCGCACTTCACTTAAAGGAGAATAAAGCCTTTTCTAAGGCGAGTCCATTAGAATTCAGTATATGCCAGTTTCTTAGTATCAGCTGTTTGATCTGGTGTGAGGCTGTATTAAAAGTGGTTACACAGACTGGTATTGTCATGGGGAGTCTTTCTGCCTTCTCTAGTAGATTCTCCCTATTGGTATTAATAACTCTTTTATCAGCTTTCTTGATAGCCCTATCTGGGTATCCTCTTCTATGTAGTTTCTCCGCTAGGAGTTCCGCTTCATTTTGAAAAGCGGTTCTGTCCGTGCAGTTACGTCTGAGTCGGAAGAACTGACCCACCGGTAGGTTCTTCCTCAGGGATTTGGGATGAAAACTCTCAAAAGAAAGTAGGGAGTTCTTGCCCGTGGGTTTATGATAGACCCGAGTGGCAAGTTTTCCATCTTTGGGTTCTATCACCAAATCAAGGAAAGGTAATTCTGTGGTAGTTACAGTGGATGTAAAATGTAGTAGTGGGTTGCGGCTGTTCAGCCACTCTAAAGCTTTCTGGACTGACTCTGCGTCTCCTCTCCACACAACAAGAACGTCATCTATGAATCTTTTCCAAAGCCTGATGTTTTCTGTCCATGGGTCACCCTCATTGTAGATGTTGGTGTTTTCAAAAGCTCCTACGTACATACCCGCTAGACTCGGAGCGAAGGTACTTCCCATGGACGTCCCATGGGTCTGTAGATATAAAATACCCTCAAACTCGAAAAAGTTCTTAGTCAAAGCAATCTCCGCCAGGTTTAGGATGAATGCTCTGGGGGTCTGGTACAGCCATTCTCCTTCAAACAAGATGTCTTCCAAAACCCTCAGTGTTTCTCTTTGGGGGATGTTAGTGTACAGAGCCTCAATGTCCAGACCCAATAAGAACTCATTGTGGGGGTCAAAGTCAAAATCCTTGATGAGGTTCAGGACATCGCATGTGTCCTTCAGGTAAGCTTGCATCTTTTGCACTAAAGGTTTGAGGTAGAAATCACAAAATTGTGATTGGGGTTCTAGGATAGAATTTATTCTTGATACGATAGGTCTTCCTGGGGGGACGTGGGGGTTTATGTATTTTTGGAAGTATGTAGAAATATGGTGTAGTCGGTTGGTCTTTGATCAAAAAATCTGCTTCTTGTTTGGATATCCAATTGTTGGCTAGACCCTCTTCTACTATGGATGTAATCTCCTAGGTAATGTCCATGGTCGGGTCCCTCCTCAAAATATTATATTTTCTTTCATCAGATAAGAGGCGTTGACATTCCTCAGTGTATGTTGTCTTTTCCAGGATGACAATGGCGCCCCCTTTATCCGCCGGTTTTATCACCAAGGCGATGTTTCCTTTTAGTTGTTGCAGTGCTTCCTTCTCCCTGTTGTTAAGGTTAATAAAAGGGTGCGTCTCTGGTCTCTGAAGGGCTTCGAAATCGCGGATCACCGCCTGTTCGAATGTCGCCACCTCCAGTTGTAGTGACGCAATACGTGGTGTGAAGGTTGATTTGAGGCATAGAGATGTGTCGCCGGGTTGCTCTTCCCTCTCTTCTTTACCTTCAAAAAAGACCCTCAACCTAATGCTCCTAAAGAAAGCTGCAAGTTTTTGGCAGATTTTGAAGTGGTCAGTCAAGTTAGTGGGGACAAAACCTAGCCCTCTGTTCAAGACTCTTTCTTGTGCCGGGGTCAAGGCTAAGTTGGGTAGGTTAACACCTAGTGAATCTCCCTGCTTGTTCCTGGTGTCAACACACAGCAAATGATCTAACATGGACTGTGTTGGATAAACCGAAATTCAACTCAAACACAGGCAATAAAAAGAAACTGCTCCAGATAAGAGAACATAAATGGGTATATAGACTCAAGAGTCATAATGTTAAATAAAGCTTCACCATTTTGAACCCAATTCCATGCCTTGCTAAAAGCTCTAGATGGATTCAATTAAGTACTACCGCTTTGACAATATCGCATTGTGTATTATATAATGTGGGAAGTTCCGATGCCGAGGCACAAAAAGAGCATACACCCTCCCGTTGGTAGCTTTTATTGTTCACTTCCCTCTGCTTGCATATGCAGGAGACGCACGGGTCTCCTAGCAACAGAGGGACGAGGCAACAACTCGGAATCACATGATGCAGCCGCATGATGCGGCACGTCACATGTCCGGAAATCCTCTCTATGAGAGGAAGGAGCGACCCTGCACATCTCCCCCTTCACGGCGAGTCGCGGAAACTGTCCATGGTAGAGGACCGCCCTTGAGGAAGTAAGGAGATGGGCGGGGGTAGCTCCACGGGATGAGGCCACGCATTGACGCCGCAGGGATTTCCGATAGAGCTGGCACAAAGAGTGTATAAACAAAAGATCGCTGGTGTACAGGGGGCTTCTCACTCTGATGACCGCAGCCCGCAGGTACTACGAGGGGCATTTTGAAAGTCAACAATATTTTCACTCTAATGGTGCCTTATCAAATCATTGATCTCTATTGTTTTTGAAAGGATTCCTACCAGATTAGCCTCGCTGAACATTACGGTGTTGCACTTATCATGACAAAAATATATATTACTATTTAACCTCATCAATGTTTCCATTTGTCTCCTCAGAGTTTGACTACAGAGGGCCTCTCCCATAAACTCACCATTTTAAGCATTGTTCTTGATGAAACTCAGTGAGTTGTTTATCCGCTGCACAACATGTGTGTGCGCAACGCTGGTACAACCAATGTCAGTCAGTCTAAAGTACGTTTCTCTGCGTAGGTCTATAAATATCCTTCCCATTACTACATGGCATGTTCAAAAAATTTTGGGACATATTGATACTCTCGAACAACCAATTGGGTTATGAAAATTAATATATATAGGTGGTACTGTGGAAAGTTTACAAACTAAATACGATGAGAGGGCATCACGAATGCCTAAACATAATCACGCATGAGCTACCTCAGCACGACTAACCCTACGCCTATTGCTATTATTTTTTGTGCTTTCCCCTACAGATAACCAATTATACGTTACGTAGGGATACCCTCCACTTGGAAATCACAGATTCCTAACACTACCTACTTGGTACAGAGGGTAAATATAACACTTGGGATCCGATTGGTTCTGAAGAATCCCGGTGTGACCCAACACTGTGGGCACTTTTAAACACGGCTGAAACATGTCGACACTTTGGCAGTAAGGAGGGGTGAAGGGACTCTTAACATTTCTCCTATCACCACCATCCTTCACGTTTTTAGACCTAGATGGAGGGTCTAGGAATAAATTGTTGCACAGAGACACCACCGAGCTAGTTTTATACCTTTACTGCACTTTCTTTCGGTGATCCCAAAGCATTTTGAGATATCATTTATTTTTCATGTATGTATTGTCTTCCCTTCCCTTATGCTCCACCCCAGGTGTTGGTCTGCGCAGGGGTGTATGGTAAGCAAGCCCAGTGATGAAGCATGTCACAATTTTGTGAGTGAGGGCAGTATTTTCTCACAGAGCATGCGCCACCTTTCCAACACTGCTCGCTACTCCTCCTAATGTGTTAGTGCTCTATAATTGGGGAGGCCGAAGTAGAGAGATTTTGCCTCTCACCCCTTCATAGTGTGTGGAAACTGATAAGAGCGGCAGCCTAGACGCAGGGGCTAAAAACGCTATCAAGCATTAGACTACGCAGATCTAGATTGTATCTAGATTGTACCGTACTAAACAACGTCTTTTTTAGTAGGTGACTACTAAGGCAGACCGATGGCAGAGGATCAGGGACTGTCATCTGGAGAAGAAGCAATAGCAGAAATCCTAGCAGGACCTTCTCTATTGGGTCACACTGCTATCAACCAAGTCCTCACACAGGGCGAGGGTTGGGACACATTATTAGAGCTTAAGAAGACACATGTTAAAACTATCCTACTTGGGGCGATTCTTACTGAATACCTAAGGGACAACGCGGCTCCACGTGGCCTTCTGGTGACAAATGAGCCCCTGATTTTTCTAGAGGATGCTGCATTCAGACAAGATTGGGCCCTCATAGTTTGGAAGTGTACCAGGGACTGGTTGGTCCTCATAAAAAGCACAGCTAAAAGACTAGCAGACACCCTGGTATACCAAATACAGGCAAGCGAACAAGAACTTAAAACAAATGTGATTCTAGCCACATACAAATGAAAACTAGACGAAGTTAACACCGAGTTGGGGGAGTACAAGGAATATCTTATGCAGTCCAAAATAAATAAATTACAAAAAGATCTTAGAATTTCTCTTAAGAAAAGGTTTACCCCTACACCAACGATGAATACATCCAACAAAAGCAGGCCGACATGAAGAAAGGCACTCAATCAGGGAGGAGGGACCTGGATACCCTTAGCAGCAGCAGCGAAGGGAGTGATTATGAGTTCCCACAATGCAGGCGAGGGAAAGGCCGAGGATCTCAAAGGGGACCCTGCCCGTTTTTTCCGGGACCCTTTCAAGGTTACCCGAACCAGGGCTTCGGTTGGCCAGGGATGGGATATCTACATCAACAAGGCTTTCAGAATCCCCAATTCCCACAGCCACAATTCCCACAACCACAACCCCCTCCTTTTTTAGGCAGAGGCAAGAGAAAAGGCAGAGGGAAGCAAAGAGGGCAATAGAGGGTATCATGGGAGGACCTGAACCAGCGCATAACCAGGAGCATGGCACAGAATCCGACACCAGGAACAAGCAGGGAGATTCACTAGTTGTTAACCTATCCAACTTCGCCTTGACCCCGGCACAAGAAAGAGTCTTGAACAGAGGGCTAGGTTTTGTCCCCACAGACTTGCCTGACCACTTCAAAATCCGCCAAGAACTTGCAGCTTTCTTTAGGAGCATTAGGTTGAGGGTCTTTTTTGAAGGTAAAGAAGAGAGGGAAGAGCAACCCGGCGACACATCTCTATGCCTCAAATCAACCTTCACACCACCTATTGCGACACTACCACTGGAGGTGGCGACATTCGAACAGGTGGTGATCCATGATTTCAAAGCCCTTCAGAGACCAGAGACGCGCACTTTTATCAACCTTAACAACAGTGAGAAGGAAGCACTGCAACAACTAAAAGGAAACAACGCCTTGGTGATCAAACCGGCGGATAAAGGGGGCACCATCATCATCCTGGAAAAGACAACATACACCGAGGAATGTCAACGCCTCTTAACTGATGAAAGAAATTATAATATTTTGAAGAGGATCCCACCATGGAAATTACCAAGGAGATTACATCCATAGTAGAAGAGGGTCTAGCCAACAATTGGATATCCAAACAGGAAGCAGATTTTTTGATCAAAGACCAACCGACTACACCATTTTTCTACATACTTCCAAAGATACATAAACCCACACGTCCCCCTCAGGAAAGCCTATCGTATCAGGAATAAATTCTATCCTAGAACCCCAATCACAATTTTGTGATTTCTACCTCAAACCTTTAGTGCAAAAGATGCAAGCTTACCTGAAGGACACATGCGATGTCCTGAACCTCATCAAGGATTTTGACTTCGACCCCCACTATGAATTCTTATTGGGGTCTGGACATTGAGGCTCTGTACACTAACTTCCCCAAAGAGAAACACTGAGGGTTTTGGAAGACATCTTGTTTGAAGGAGAATTGCTGTACCAGACCCCAGGAGCATTCATCCTAAACCTGGCGGAGATCGCTTTGACTAAGAACTTTTTCGAGTTTGAGCATACTTTATATCTACAGACCCATGGGACATCCATGGGAAGTACCTTCGCTCCGAGTCTAGCGGGTTTGTACGTAGGAGCTTTTGAAAAAAACAACATCTACAATGAAGGTAACCCATGGGCAGAAAACATCAGGCTTTGGAAAAGATTCATAGATGACGTTCTTGTTGTGTGGAGAGGAGACGCAGAGTCAGTCCAAAAGGTTTTAGAGTGGCTGAACAGCCATAACCCACTACTACATTTTACATCCTCTGTAACTAACACAGAATTACCTTTCCTTGATTTGGTGATAGAACCCAAAGATGTAAAACTTGCCACTTGAGTCTATCATAAACTTACGGACAAGACCTCCCTACTCTCTTTTGAGAGATTTCATCCCAAATCCCTAAGGGAGAACCTACCGGTGGGTCAATTCTTCCGACTCAGACGTAACTGCACGGAGAGAACCGCTTTTCAAAATGAAGCGGAACTCCTAACAGAGAAACTACATAGAAGAGGATGCCCAGATAGGGCTATCAAGAAAGCTAAGAAAAGAGCTATTAATATCAATAGGGAGAATCTAATAGAGAAGGCAGAAAGACTCCCCATGACAATACCAGTCTGTGTAACCACTTTTTATACAGCCTCACACCAGATCAAACAGCTGATACTAAGAAACTGGCGTATACTGAATTCTAATGGACTCGCCTTAGAAAAGCCTTTATTCTCCATTAAGAGAAGTGCAAATTTGAGAGACATTCTGGTGCACACAACACCTGTCGTCACCAAACCAACCAACACACCAGATCCCAGGACATTGCCCCCGATCACTGGACACACGAGATGTGGCTCGTGTGATGTATGCCATTTGACAAAAAACACAAAACGTGTGGATGTGGGCCTTCAATACCCTTGGGAACAATGGACACACACCAATTGTAACTCTGAATACGTTATTTACTTGATCACATGCCCTTGTAAGAAACAATACATAGGCATGACCACCAGGAAAGTAAAAACGTGCATTATGGAGCATAGAAGCACCATTAGATGATGTGAATCTAATAGCAAACTTACGATACACTATTTGGAAAATCAACACACAGCAAATGATCTAACATGGACTGTGTTGGATAAACCAAAATGCAACTCAAATATAGGCAATAAAAAGAAACTGCTCCTGATAAGAGAACAAAAATGGGTATATAGGCTCAAGAGCCATGAAATTGGGTTAAATGACGAAATCCCGTGGAACACACTGAATAAATAGGACCCAGCACACTAAGGGTAACTGTGTGGTCTCCATTTAATTCATGCTATATGAAAAAGTTCTGCATCTAGCAGGTTTACACATTAGCGCAAGGAGTTATCTATAGGATCCCCCTACTCTACACAAAGCTGGACTATGACCACATGACGTAGGGGGTATGGCTGTATAACTCTGGGTGAGCGCCTATGTGTGATACATTGAGCTAGAACCATAGAACCATAGTGTTTTAATTAAGCATTTGAACTCCATCTCAGGCCCTGCCAGTAGCTTTAAATGTATTTTTTCTAGTACCACCGCTTTATCAACAGCACATTTTGCCAAGAAACAGGTTTGCAAAATCCGTATCTGAGACACATGGAACACACCCTCTCGATTTGGTTGGTGGGGTGGTATAGAAGCTTTGGGTAAGCACCACTGTGCAATACACACAACGAGAGTCATAATGTTAAATAAAGCTTCACCATTTTGAACCCAATTCCATGCCTTGCTAAAAGCTCTAGATAGATTAATTTAAGTACTACCGATTTAGCAATATCGCATCATGTATTATATAATGTGGGAAGTTCCGATGCAGAGGCACAAAAAGAGCATACACCCTCCCGTTGGTAGTTTTGTTGTTCACTTCCCTCTGCTCGCATATGCAGGAGATGCGCGGGCCTCCTTGCAACAGAGGGACGAGGCAACAACTCGGAATCAAGGAACGCGGCCGCATGACGTGGCACGTCACGTGTCCGGAAATGCTCTCTATGAGAGGAAGGAGCAACCCTGCACATCGCCACCTTCACGGCCAGTCGCAGAAACTGTCCACAGCAGAGGACCACCCTTGACGAAGTAAGGAGATGGGCGGGGGGTAGCTCCACGGGATGAGGCCACGCATTGACGCATCGGGGATTTCCGATTGAGCTGGCACATAGAGCGTATAAACAAAATATCGGTAGCGTACAGGGGGCTTCTCACTCTGATGACCACAGCCCACAAGTACTACGAGGGGCATTTTGAAAGTCAACAATGTTTTCAATCTAATGGTGCCTTATCAAAACATTGATCTCTATTGTTTTTGAAAGGATTCCTACCGGATTTGCCTCGCTGAACATTACGGTGTCGCACTTATCATGACGAAAGTATATATTACTATTTAACCTCATCAATGTTTCCATTTGTCTCCTCAGAGTTTGACTACAGGGGGCCTCTCCCATAAACTCGCCATTTTAAGCATTGTTGTTGATGAAACTCGGTGAGTTGTTTATCCACTGCGCAGCATGTGTGTGCGCAACGCTGGCACATCCAATGTCGGTCAGTCTAAAGTACATTTCTCTGCGTAGGTCTATAAATAATCTTCCCATTACTACATAGCATCTTCAAAAAAAATGTGGACATATTGATACTCACGAACAACCAATTGGGTTATGAATAATAATATATATAGGTGGTACTGTGGAAAGTTTACAAACTAAATACAATGAGAGGGCATCACGAATGCCTAAACATAATCACGCATGAGCTACCTCAGCACAACTAACCCTAAGTCTAATATTATTATTTTTTGTGCTGTCCCCTACCAATTATACGTTACGTAGGGATACCCGCCGCTTGGAAATCACAGATTCCTAACACTACCTACTTGGTACAGAGGGTAAATATAACACTTGGGATCCGATTGGTCCTGAAAAATGCCGGTGTGACCCAACACTATGGGCCCTTTTAAACACGGCTGAAACATGTCGACACTTGCGCAGTAAGGAGGCGTGAAGGGACTCTTAAGATTTCTCCTACCACCATCATCCTTCACGTTTTTAGACCTAGAAGGTGGATCTAGGAATAAATTGTTGCACAGAGACACCACCAAGCTAGTTTTATACCTTTGCTGCACTTTCTTTCGGTGATCCCAAAGCATTTCGAGATAGCATTTCTTTTTCATGTGTGTATTGTCTTCCCCTCCCTTATGCTCCACCCCAGGCATTGGTCTGCGCAGGGGTGTATTGTAAGCAAGCCTAATGATGAAGCATGTCACAATTTTGTAAGTGAGGGCAGTATTTTCTCACAGAGCATGTGGCACCTTTCCAACACTGCTCGCTACTCCTCCTAATGTGTTAGTGCTCTTTGATTGGGGAGGCCGGAGTAGAGATATTTTGCCTCTCACCCCTTCATAGCATGTGGAAACTATGGGGCATATTATCAAGAAACGGCGTTAAAATTATCGCCGCTTTAGCGGCAGAAAACTGCCGCTAAAGTGGCGAAAATGGGCTTGATAATATAGAATTCCAATAGAAGCCCATGTTCTGGTGTCAACATGGGCCTCTATTGGAATTCTCCAGGGCATATTATCAAGCCCATTATCGCCGCTTTAGCTGCAGTTTTCTGCCACTAAAGCGGCGATAATTTTAACGCCGTTCTTGATAATATGCCCCTATTGTATTTATGGCCAATTTAGGCCTACATCAGATTCTAACCCTTCCTACGCATACTGCAGGCCACACATTAGATGGCATTTTCTCTACTAACCCTTTTCTTCAGGTTACAGACTTGCTACCATTACTTTGGTCAGACCACAAAGCAGTAATGTTCTCTGAGTCTATTATTGAGTCCTGTTGATTCTTCCATTTAGACTGTGAATAATGATTTAAATGCGTTGTAGGGAGAATCAGCGAGCTCTGACAGAAAATTAGGTATTACTTCTCCTTTTTTGTGTTGCAATCACAGAGCTTTTGGTATGCATAATCCTCACTTGACTTAACTTCTGTAGGAGGTTGGGTCTTCCTGTTGCTATTCATTATTTCTACAGTATGGTCTTAAGAGTGGTGTACCTAAATTTGATTTCTAACTTGTGAGTTGGTGTCAATTAATGGTCCTCGTATGACAGCTAACGTGGAGTTTGGTCACCCTAATTTCCACCCCTCCTATTGGCAGAGAAAGATTCATCAGAGGATCACTGCCTCTGTGGTAAATGAAATTGTTGCAGTTTATCTAATCGTAGAGAGCCCAGTATGATTAGAGGAGTAAGGGTATAATAAACATTTTTACCACTCTTACGCTGCCTCACTATCCTTGGGGGGCTTTCTCTGACTGACTCTACAGGCACATGTGTCAGCTTACTATCACTTTATTAATATTTCTCTGAGGTTGCTGTTGGGGATTCAGATTATCCACAACAGCGCATTCTGTATCAGACAGCTCATTTGAGATCAGGTAGTTAACTTTAACCCTGGGCGTAGTTCGCGTAGTAGCGCTACGCGTAGCTACGCGAAGTGCACTTCGCACTACGCACGCTACGCGTAGCTACGCGAACTGCGTAGTGCGGTAGGGAAATGCTGTTCGCACTGATTGCACAGTGCCGGATGCTTGTCCGCACTGTGCAATCATTGCAAACGGCATCTTGCACAGAGCAAGCGGTCGTTTTCTGCCGCTCGAGTAGATTTGTACTCGAGCAGCAGCTTTCTCATCGCGGACTGGTAGTTTCTCATCGCGAGCGGTCGCGAGCATACGCGACCACTCGCAATGAGAAACCTGACCTCCCCGCGTTGAGAATCTCGCCGGGAGGTTTATTTTCCACGCTCGCGATCGGCAACTTGATGTTGCTGATCGCGAACGAGGAAAAGTCTCGCCGGGATGTTGATTTTGCTCGCTCGCGGTCACCAACATGACGTTGAGGACCGCAAGCAAGCAAAAAATGCCCGCTACGCTACGCGTTTTTGCACTGTGCTACGTGCAATTCGCGTAGCGCGTAGTAGCGCAAACTCCGCGAGCGTAGTTTTCCACCCAGGCCTAGTTAACTTGGGAATCTGGCGGTGAGGTTGGGGTGAATTTTCAAGAAAACAGACTCACATTTTATGACAAGGACATCTGATCTCATTTCAGCACCCCTGGTATCACTGCTACTTGTTTCCCTACACCTGAGGGGACCTTTTGCTATGCTGTCTGATTTACTGATGAACAGTGGTCCCTTATGCCACTTTGGATCCCCTCCTTAGGGTTCTTCTGTCTACAGCCACCTGAACCAGACATTCCCATTTTTGCTAGTAAGTAAAGTAATTCCTATAACAGTTCTAATTTGTTTGTGTAGTATTGTGTCTCTGGTAGAGTTAAGTGTTTTTTCATAATCAATTTAAAAGACTAGCTATGACAATCTATTTGTGTGAGTTATTTTGTGAGTTATGGAGTTCTTAGTTTCTAATGCACACGCAATCTCCTTGAGTAAAACATGTACTACTCACCTCACTACCCTGAGAGTCAAGTGTAAAATGGGTGAACTTTGGGGCTACATTTTAAAAGTTCATAGTAGGTGGACCCTGGGACATCAAAGGCAACAGGTGCAAATCCCGCTGACTGCAACACAGTAACTGCTGGTTGCCCAGTGGCCTGCAGACAGGTTCTGGCATTCATTTTGTGAAAAGTCTTTCTTAGAGTATTAATGCATAAAGACCGAAAACGTCGACACTCACACTCTCTTCTGGAAAATAATGTACAATGAGAAGAAGTGTTTACAATAGTGACATTGAAGGATTATACAATTGTATTTATTTTCCTCTTGTTACATTGTTTGTATAACTGTGTAGTACCCTTGATAAATTTCAAAAGATAAAACTTTTTTCTATATATACCCGTGTTTTGAATATTTATTGTTTTGTGATTGGTTCATTGGTTCTTATGTCCTCACAAGGAACAAAAATATTTCTTAGATAAAAGACATTCTTGCAGTTAAAAATATATATCAAAGCAATAGAACAGAATATTCTAAATAAATCCCTTGAAGGCGCTTTTTACCCGTTCACTTTTAGAAGTGGGCATTTCTGTGTGCTATGGGTCTTGCCTGATGTGTATTGCATGTCTGGCACTGAAGTGACAGGGGCTGGGTGACTCAGTGCTAGGCTGAATAGGCAGATCTACATTTGGAGTAGTGGGAGGAGTAGTCCCTGACCCTGAATAGGTCTGCGCCTGCCTTGCACAATGCTGGCTCCGCCCCCCTGTGGTGTGTCTCGGGCCTGGACCTGCAATGTCAAAGGGTACTGTTGTGCACTGTAAATAAAATATTGAGTGCCCCCAGAACTGGTTTGGACTGGATCCCCAAGCCCTGTGCCAGGGCAGAACAAAGACCTGGCTGGTATAAATATTGGGGCTGTGACCCCATGTAAATGGTGTATATACCTACTTGGAGCTGTGTTGCTGCAGGACTGTGGGCAAGGAGGAACCACCGTGGGACCCAGCTGCTGTTTCCTGGGGGTCCCTACGTGCTGGCCTGCCTGTGCCCAGCGCTGCCCTCTAAACTTGGGTCCTAGCGCCTCGTGAGCACTGCGTTCTTTTATTATCGCTGGGAGCCCGAGGAAGGGGCTCCAACTTGGAAGCTGGGAAGGCGCCGTCGCGCCGTGGCAGAAGAACCACAGACCAGGAAGCCAGGCGGCTGTTGCCTGGTTGTGGGCGGGGCTACCGTAGTGGTGAGGAGTGCCCCACATGCTTCTACGAGCCAGAGAAGGGGGCTCCACCTTTGTCCTGACGAGTGTGTGATGGGCACACTGTGGTTGCCTTTTCCTTGCCGAAAACCCCAAGAAGAAGGGCACCAGCTCCGCTTGTACCGAGCGAAACCGGAAGTCAGGCGCCCGATGCCGGGCCGGGGCGAGGCTGATCCGAGAAGGAGCCAAGCGGAAGACAGGCAGTGGGAGGCCTGATCGTGGGCCAGCAGTCACAGGGAAGGACCGGAGCCTCGCGGACTCCTTTCTGCCGCTCCCTGCCTTTTTGCCAGTGGGTGGCTCGACGGAGAGGCAGTCCACTGGGAGCGGAGCCGGTGAGAGGTAGGAGCCCTCCCTGCTCCTGTGTGTTCCAGCCGACAGCTGCGAGCAGAACCGCTCAGCCCCCACGGAATGGTGAGTGGGGCTGAGCTTCCCGATAACGAGCTCTGGTCACTGTGAGGGGGGAGCGTTATTCCACATTGGGCCAGGGCAAAGGAGGGGGAGCCAGGTGCTGATTTCCCTCCCCCCTTGATGAGTGGGGCCTGCAGGGGAGCACTAGCATGATTTCCCCGAGAGAGGAGCCCCGGGAAGGAGGGGCTCCCAAGGCACTGTTGGTGCCTAGTGTTTTGCACTCAGCTGTACCGCCAGTACGCGGCAGCTGCAACGTTGGGGTTATTTTGTGTCTCAGGTGAGACAAGGGTGAGTTGCACCCTCCCCCCCATTTCTGGTACTGGCCTGTTGGGCCTGTACCCGGCTGCAGTGGCAGCCTGGTGGCAGTCGGAAGCCACAGACTCCTAGAGCCCTGACTTTTATGGACATAGGGCATTGCAAGGAAGCCCAAGACGGGCCCCCCGAGGAAGGCCAGTGGGCCTGAGAGCACCTTGTGTTCTGGTAGGGTGCAAGGCCCTAAGGTGATGTATGCACCTTGTGAGTGTTACTATGGTGCACTGTTGACCTAATGTGATTACTGCATAATGTGGGTGATGCCCAATGTGACTGATGCATAATGTGTTTGTGCTAAGTAGTTACTGGTTGTTTTATTACTTACCGGTTCTGATGGTTCTGACAGCGGCCGGATTGGCCCTGTCCTGTATATAGTCCCCTGTAAAGTATAACCTAGTGCCAGGTGGCACAGTGTACATTTGTGATTATGATCTAATGTGTTTTATGAGTAATACAGAGGCTATTTTTACATAACCTTGTGTGGAGTTCCTTTTGTGGTGTGCCTAGTGTGTCGCTGCTGTGTGAGTGTGTTGCGCAACCGCTTTACACATTGCCTCTGGGATAAGCCTAACTGCTCGTGCCAAGCTACCAAGGGGTTATCTTCGGTGTGTAACTCCCTTGCCCTGACTAGAGTGGTGGTTTCTGCCTGGCTTAGGCGCTTGCCCTAGCCAACCAGAAATCCCATTTCTAACATTGGTTGTCAGCGGTGAGGAGAGGACTTGCGTTTGCACAGTATGAAGGAAGTGACCCTTAGGGGCCACCCGGGTTACTTACAACCACCTGCTAGGCCTTCCCAAGTAATGAAGAGTCGGTCAGACAGTATAGAATACAAGCATACCTTTATTAGTAATACTCTGCAGAGGAGTCCAATTTGACCTGCACCCTAAGATGTCTGCCGAGGGACTGGCTCCCCAACGGCCTGCAATGCATGATCATTCCTCCAAGAACCCCCCAACCACGCCCACAGTGGAAAGTTACCGGCCTGAGCCGAACATGAACAAAGAAGGCACAGAAGGATGGGCTACCACCTGCCAGATGGGTACATGCTATCGGCAACTCAAGGTCACCGCGCTGAGTCTCAGCGTCTCCTAACGTGGGCGCAGAACTACACACTCGGATAGGCATGCGAGGGCAGAATGGCCTATTCATTAGTAAGTCGAGATGCAGCCTTGAACAGGAAAGAAAAATAATAATTAAACACAGTATTCTGCTGAGGCAAGCAGTACGAATAATGAGGCCTAGTTCAGACACAGCCTAATAGGGATTACGAAATACAAAATGGAGTCACACTTGCTAACTAAAGCTTGCACATTGCAGGGATAACTCAGTGGGTTGCATAACGTGAATACAAACGGCATCTATTTAGCCACACACTGCTAACCTAATGTAGCATAATACGAGTGCATAGCAGGAATGGGATTTTCAAATCTAACAGACCCTCCTTTTAGCAGGGGTGGCTAAATGCTTTATTGGGCTATCCGGTAGGGTCTTTACAATTCTAAGTGGAAGGAAGAAAATGCATGCTCACTTCACGTTACAAGAAAAAAAGAAAACAGCACACGAGAATCAACATCTACTTAGTACTCAAAAATACCTTAATCGATGAGCATGATATCCTGGATATCCTGCATCATCATTGCAGAGACCTTAGTATCATGTTCTGGCAATTTAGGGGTAGGGGTGAGCTTGTTCATACAATAGGTGCAACAGCCTGGAAGGCAATTAATACATAGGCAACATGTGAAGATGACACCTGCGATAGCTATGAGGGCAAGTAGTATCTTCCAACCCCATGATGTCAGCAGATCCCAGAACCACCCTGTGAGGGACCATGAACCATTATCCTGATGGATATCTGAAGCAAGCCTGTGTAATTTCTGTATGGCGGAGTATACATTAGGGGCGTTATCAGGAATGTAAATGCAGCAACTGCTGCCGATGACGCGACAGGCTCCGCCCCTATCAGCAAGGATGACGTCTAAAACCATCCAGTTTTGAAGAGCAACAAGTCTCGTAGCCTGAAGCTCAACGGTAATATTAGTCAGTATACCTGCAGTAGTGTTAATTACTCCCTCAACTACTCTAGCAAGGCAACGGATATTACGGCTATTGAACATGGGGCCCCTGAACGGCAGAATGCCCTTCATGATGTCAGTAAATTGCTGTAGGGAAGTATCTGTTTGATCTATATCTTCTGTATTGACAACTCTCTTGGCTCGATGCAAATGGAGATCCCTACGCTGTAGTCTATGATCCTTGTGATAGTTGGATGGTGCAATATAAACAGGGGGCAAGAGAAAAGAGACATAACACCGGCCAGACCATCCCCTGGGGAGCCAGGTAGAGGCCTGCTCCCCGCAAACAAAGTATACATTTGGAGGTGTGAGCAAAGGTGGGCTGCTAGTAGTGTTCAATCAGTATGTATAGTTACAACTGCTCTGACCTACTAGAATGTTCCCTGTACCCTTAACACAGAAACTAGCTGCTCTATTGATCACAGGGACGGGCATGGTTTTGTCTTCAATTATATTGCGTTCCTGGAAACATCTCAAATATTCAGTAACATTAAATCCTTGAAAATCCAGCATTTCATTTTGTAACCAAGTGACATTCTTATTATCCTCAAAAACGTTCATACAAGCTTCTGGATGTAGAGTACCCTCCTTTCCATCTGTCCCAGGTGTATATCCTTGGTGTTCCACTATATACTCCAACACTGCTTCGTAATCAGACTGTACCATATTCATCGCGTTAGCATAATAGTGCATGTACACCATAGAAAGCAATTGGAACCATGCCTCACAGCTACCCAAGTATGACAGGGGCAATGACACCAATAGATTGTTCTTGTGCATAACGGAGGGAAGTAACCCACATACCCAGCAATTCGTGGCATTAGTGGTACTGTGTACCTGATGAAGCATCTGCAAAAACGCGTTCTCGACATAGGTCTGTCTATGCCCCTCTTTGTGCGGGGCCAGTGTAACAAATGAATGCTCAGATGGAGCCGATGTAGTCCCTATCAATGTGTGCACAGGATGCTGTTCTTCTAAGTACCACACCACCCCGAATAGTGTTATCATTACAATGAGAAGGACCACTACCACCTTACTCCCAGTAGACCAACTAGACCACACAGGACTATTCTGCTGCAATGGTGGGGCCACGAGAGGCTGTTCCTCCTTCATAATTGCACGGCCAAATGGGTACATAGAAAGAAACTTTAGGATTTGGAGCCACAAAAATACAACCAACCAGAGGGGTACAAATCACCCAGTGTCCTTCAGAGCCTCACTGGTAGACTCCTATTGTTCATCAACGATGGTGCTATGAAGCACTCCCACAGGGGAGCTGCGCGATCGCAGCCCTTGCTGGAAAACAAATCCTCTTCTTTCAGGATAGGGCACCCTCCCTCCTTGGAAGACACCCTCAGCTAATCCTGTCCAGTGTCCAGGGCAGTGCACCAGCATAACTCACTCTAATCTAAAGCAGGCACCTTAGGCATAGCACCTACACCCTAAGCTCGAGTCCTTCCCTAACTCCTGGACTGCCCTACTGGTGCACTGTCCTTCCGTCGGGGCCGCAAGTTGTACCTGGCAACCCCAGGCACTTCTTCATCAACAAAAAGGGGAAGAAATTCAGGCTCTGCAGGGCATTGAGACTCAGGTGACTGTGCACCAGAAGCGGGATCATCCGGGCAGCCCTTATCTCTGGGGGGACCGCCTTACCCTCGTCGCTTTCTTCGTCTGTCTGCGCCCACCTCAATTGGGCGTCAGAGAAAGGAACAAAATGGGGCACGCGCTCCCCTTCCTGGTCAGCAATGCCGTCGAGGACCCACTGATCATACGGAAGTGGTAGAGGTACCCTTTTTACATGCAATGCATGCACCCAGTGCTTCCGGCCTTCAAGCTTCACTGCGGTGCGGGTGGCGAGCAGGACAATCAGGGGCCCCTTCCACCTCGGCTCCAGGCAGTTCTTCCGTTTAAAATTCTTGACCATTACAAAGTTCCCGGGTTGTAGCTGATGCCCGGGCCCCTCTGGTACTGGTTGCAGCGTGGCGTGAATCTGTTGGTGGACAGAACAGAGATCTTTAGACAATTCATACAGATAATCTATCAGTAGGGGGTACTCTATCTCGGAAAAGCGCTTGGGTCTTGAGACGCCCCAGACGTTGGCGGGGCGCCCGAACACCACCTCATATAGGGACATTCCTGTTCTAGAATGCGCTGTCGCTCTGGTAGACAACAAAGCCAAAGGTAGAGCATCGGGCCATTGCAATCCTGTGCTTTCTTGAATCTTTGCTAACTTCAATTTGAGAGTACCATTGTACTTCTCAACCAAGCCTGCTGACTGAGGGTGGTTCGCTGCATGAAACTTCTGTCTAATATGCAAGCCTTTACACACCAATTCAATGACCTTTGAATTGAAGTGACTTCCGTTGTCACTCCAGATCACATGTGGTAATCCATAGCGCGGGAAGAACTCTTTTAAGAGTGCCTTCGCCGTCGCCATGGCCGTATTCTCCTTAGTGGGGTAAGCCTCAATCCATTTACTGAATGCGCAAATCACCACCAGCACATACTTCAAATTGTTGACTCGTTCCATTTAGATGAAATCCATCTGGTGAACCTCGAAAGGGAAGGAAAGCGGTGCAAAATTACCTGCGGGTGTTGGAGTACCTTTCCCAGGATTATGTTTCAGACAAATGATGCAGTGTTTCACTAAGTGTGTGGCTACCTTAGTTATATTATCATTTCGCCATACTGGGTCCAGTAGCTTACATATTCCTTTTGCACTAATGTGTGCTGGGCCGTGGGCCATGGTAACAACAGGGAGCACAAATGCGTTGGGCAGCAACCATCTCTGTTTCCCAGACAAGTCAGTCCAACACCCATCCTCGTCCAAACGCCCTATCCTCTCCTCCCATTCTGCCAGTTCATCTACTGTCGCCTCACTCTGTATTTCCCTGACATTGTCTAATGTGTCCTCGAACATTCCATTGCCTGGAACCCACCTAGCGGGACCTGCCACGAACATCTTTTTCATCTTCGATCTTTCTGTCTCCTTAGCAGTCTGATCTGCAAAAGCATTGCCCCTTCCAACATCGTCTGTTACTGCTTTGTGAGCGCTACATTTTATTATTGCCAACTTATCAGGAAGTGTCAGTGCTGTCAACAGTCTATGTATCAATGGACCATGCTGTATGCACAACCCATGCGAGGTCAAAAACCCTCTCTCCGCCCAGAGGCGCCCGAAATTATGGGCCACCCCAAAGGCATACTGGCTGTCGGAGTAGACATTGACAGTCAGTCCCTCACTCAACTCGCAAGCCCTAAGGAGGGCAACCAACTCTGCAGCCTGGGCCGATTGGTATGGAATACGGGATGTCTCAACTACAGTGTGTAACGTTGTGATTGCATAAGCTGCAGTGGTAGTGCCATCTGGTAGTTTGAAACAAGAGCCATCAACATATAGTTCCCCTTGGGGGTCAGATAAGGGAACATCAGTCAGGTCTACCCATCCCTTCATTTCTTCCTCAGTCCGAAATAAACAATCATGGACATCATTGTCCTTTTCTTCTGAAGGGAGGGGCAGTAACGTGGCTGGGTTCAGAGTAGCACATCTTTTGATGGTAATGTGCGGAGCAAACAAGGTTAACTCATATACAGTCAGACGAGCACTAGTAAGGTGCTGTGTCTTTGTCTTATTCAACAGTGTGTCTACAGCATGAGGTACCATGACTGTGAGATCCGTATCAAGGACAAGCCCTGCCAATTGTCTGATAGAAACTGCCACCCCACGGCAGACCTCAGGCAGCTCGGGAGAGCTCTGGCGATGTTATCAAGAATAGCAGAGAAATACGCGCAGGGTCTCTGCTTACCACCAAAACCCTGTGTTAGAACAGAAAGCGCGTAATCGTCCGCCTCATGTACATAGAGCACAAAAGGCTTCTGGTAATCAGGAGTACGAAGCACAGGAGCAGAGCAAAGCGCAACCTTTAATTGCTCAAAAGCTTGCTGGCATGCAGATGTCCAAGGCAAGGGTTCATGCACATCTTTAGTGGTCAGGGAAAGGAGGGGTTTCGTTAGTAAGGAATAGTTAGGGATCCAGTGCCGACAATACGAAGTTATGCCAATGAAGGCGCGTACCTCTCGTTGGGTCTTAGGAACAGGCATATTAGTAATAGCAGCTATGCGTTCAGGTGTTAGTCTGCGACCCTCCTTCGACAGTAGGTGACCTAAATAGGTGACCTCCTGTCGACAATATTGAAATTTCGAAAGTGACACCTTGTGTCCATGGTGTGCCAAATGTAACAACAATTTAACTGTGGCCTCTTTACAACCATCTTCAGTGTCTGAAGCCACCAGGAGGTCGTCAACGTACTGCAACAGCACATTACCAGAGGGAAGTTCCAAAGAATCCAATTGAGCTTTCAAAGCTTGACTATAGATACTCGGACTTTCTGTGTAGCCTTGTGGAGCACAGCAGAATCTAAAGCTCCTTCTGGCTATTGCAAATCCAAACAGATGTCTGCTATCTGTATGGATTGGAATGCTGAAGAAAGCATTCTTCAAATCGATGACTGAAAAGAATTTTGCAGACGGGGGAATCATTGTCAAAATCACGGTAATGTCTGGGACTACAGGATACTGGGGAACCACTATCTTGTTCACAGCTCTAAGGTCAATTACGAAGCGGTAAACGTCAGGGTGAGCATCAGAAGAATACAAGGGTGCCTTTTTAAGAGTAGGAAGTATAGGGCTGATACACACATTCGCTGCCGTCTCTTCAACCACACCAGACTTAATCAAATCCTGTATTATTTGCAATAAGGCCTTTTCTCCTGCCTGGGATATCTTGTACTGGGGAATACGTGGTAATACAGCATTGTCTTTGATCTGTATAGAGACCGGTGGGATCTGGAGTAACCCCACATCCGTGTCTCCTGTAGCCCACAGTGTACGTGGCACATCCTGAAACTCAGTGGGGAGGGGGGCATCTTTTGCGAGGCATTGTTTGGCACGGGCCACGTGCGGTCCAATAGTCATGTAAACACCATCTGGGGAACAAAAGATTGTCGCATGCAACCTTTTCCACAAATCCAACCCTAACAAATTTTCCCCACAATTTGACGTTAATAGAAATGGTGAATCAACCGGGAAGGGGCCAATAGTCAAAGCAAGAGGTTTGGAAATGGGGCTGACAACCGGCACGCCTGAGAAACCCACCAAAACATTATTTTGGCCAGACAGAGCTGCTCCCGGGACCAGTGAACGGGAAACAGAGCTATTCATAGCCCCTGTATCACCTAAGAATTTCTCGGTCGTACCATGTAAATCTGCGGTGACATAGGGTCCACTCTGATCTACAGGCACCGGAACTAGTCCCTTACCCTGTCCCTGGCTGTCCTAGCTGTGAGACATCCCTGTTACTTCGTCCTTGTCATAGTCGTCATGATAGTACTGTCTCCCTCTGGGGTCGTCGAAGTAGTTCCCGCTCTGTCTATTGGATGATGTGTTCTCTGATCGCATGTCCCCGCGGCCCCCTCCTCCCCGTCCACATCCTCCAAAACCCCCACCTCTCGGGCCTCACCTCTCTGCAACAACTCCGGGTACTCATTCCACCAATGTCCCTCCTGCTTGCAATATGCACATTGATTGAGCCCAAGGGGTGCATTCGAAGTACCACCCCTGTTAGTCCGGGGCAGCCGCTGGGCCGAACCCGAACCTTTTCCTCTCCCTCTTCCTCTCGGAACTTGCTGCATCAACACCCTCGTCTTCAAATCCTTTGACTTTTTCTCCACCTTCTCTTTGTCCTCATTCTCTCTATGCTCGTAGTACTGTGCCATACTCAAAATTACTGACGGGAAAGAAGTGCTCCAGGTGCTTTCTGAAGCCTGCAACCTAGTCGCAATCTCAGGAAGCAAATTAGTAACGAACCTGCTGACAAACAACCGGACACCACCTTCCAATGACAGATCCTGGCCACTAAAGTCGAGAAACACCCCTTCAAACCTAGTAAAGAAATCAGACACACTTTCGTCCTTCTTCTGACGACATGCAGTCAATTTGTCCCAATCCACCCGTCTCGGCAGGATAAGGGAATGCATATAGGTGATAATGTGGCCCGGTAAAGCCAATATCTCCGCCCTCGGCTTGTCACCGGGCTTGCGGTCCTTATCCCACGCCCTGATCTGATCCAATGTTCCTCCCAATTCCACCACATGATCCTGTGTATGCACTTGCCTCCAAATATCCACCGGTACGAACAAGCCAAAGAACAACTCAATATCTGCTAACGTCATCACCGTGGAGGAGGCCGCCTCTGTCAACTCCTTATAATACGCAGTCAGGTTTTTCCGAAGGTCTGGCAACTGACTTTGAGGGATATTACCTCACTCCTTTTCCAAGGAGTATAGATCCACTGTTCCTGGAACCGAGCATCGACTCGCGGCCTAATTACAGCATTTGTGGAGTCGCGCAGTTATGGTATTTCAGGACGATAAATGGGATGGACCTCTCTCATGGGATACTGAGTCACCATCGTCGGAACCTTTTGGTGCAATGTGCCGCGATAACCCACCAATGTCGTTACATTGCTAAAAACCTCATTAGGAGCCATATCTGCAGCATATACCCTGTCCCGTATGTCATAGATGATCTGCGGTGCAATACCTTGAAAACACTGCTCCCACAGTCCTATTAGCATGGCCGACATGTGCTTAATGGCATGTTGCTGTATGAAGGGCTCATAATCTCTCATCACACTCCACACATCTTCCACACTATAGATCGGGTTCCGAACCCACTGAGCCGCCTGATTCGCCACCATTTGCTTCTCCTCATCACCCACAGCAGAACGCACCAACACTTTGTCCATACGATCTAGTGCTGCCGCCCAGTTCCCTTCATGTATTCCACGTACAGGGGTCTCGCCATTCGGCAGTGCTAGGGGTGTCATACTTGAGGGAGAAAGAGCAGATGAAGAGACAGGTATCATCATGAAAGGAGACAATGCTGTAGGGGTGAAAGGGGGTGTAGCAGTAGATACAGAGTCAGTAGACGGAACAGGAGAGCTAACAGCTCCCGCCCCTATTACTGGTGTGAGCAGAGAGGAAGCAGACGGGGCTGGGGCCGAAGCAGTTTGACTAGAAGCCGAAATATTAGGAAGAGCGGCACCAGAGGCCGGGGACTGAGATGTGGGGACCCTTGGGTATATCCGCTCAGGAGCATAAGGTGGAGGAGGGTGAGAATCCAATAGCTCTTCAATGAAAACATCACCTTCCTCTCTAGTGACATAACATTAATCTGTCTGCAATGGAAACTTTCTATCTGCAAATTCTGTGCCTTATTCTATCTTTGCCCTTTCATAGGCCACTGCTGTCTGCGTTATGGTTTGTGTCTGCCTCTTCCGGGCCTCTTTCTCTGCTCTCATACACCGCTGCTTTGCTTCCTTCTGCCATACTCTTAGAGAATCAAACATCGACTGCCTGCTCTTTTTGGCGAACAATTTGTCCTGCAAGAAATTCAATTTTTGCTCATCAAACGAGCCAGTAAGTGGCCACTGTAACTCAGTATTGTCCCTCGTATATTTATTCCACAATGTGCTAAGCATAATAGGGCCAATACCATGCTTGACGTATACATCAAAATGTGGGGTACCCTCTAGAGGCGCAGGCTGACTCTCTTCCAATCGAGCCTCAGTATAACAACACCGACATCCAAAACACCCCAATTTGCTTAAGCAAGGCATCTTAATATAAGACACATGCACTGTCCCTAACGGACAAGTATAACACCAGCAATAGTAATATAAAAAAAAGATAAATAATAAAAATTATTCAGAAACCAAACGGTCCAAAGACCACTCCCTACAGTCCGGAGACTGTACCAAGTTCAAGAAGACAAGCTCTAGCCCCAGACCTTTTCAAGCATTGACCAAATTACCAGTTGGCCTGGCAGATTGTTCGCAAACAGTCCCAGACCTTTTCAAGCACGGGCCAAATTTCCAGTTGGTCTGGTAAACTGCTCACAAGCACTCTGTGCCTTTTTCAAGAGTCCGCAGACCCACCAAGTTCAAGACAAGACAGCCTGAAGACCGTACCAAGACACAGCCCGTCGACTCGTGCCATTCAAGCAAGGCAGTCCAAAAACTGCACCAAGACAGTCCGGAGACTGTACCAAGACACAGCCCGTAGGTTCGTGCCGTTCAAGAATGACGCCATTTTTCCAAAAATCATATCACTCACCTGGTGCACACAGGTCAAGTCAAGTTATTCTCCACTGCCGACTCTTCGGACCAAACGGTCAACTCCAAGGTTTCGCCTTCTCAGGACCCCAGCCGGTGACCACTAGATGAGGAGGCACCCGATCAGATGGGCGGGGCAGCTGCGAGAACCAGGCTCGATCGTGTGGGGTACCCCGATCTGCCCGACCGACCAGACGCAACCCCGACCCTGCAACCCGATTACGGGTGAGCTGGATCACCTTGCGGGGTCCCTGTTCAGGCGCCAACTGAAGAAAGTGGCCCTTAGGGGCCACCGGGTTACTTACAACCACCTGCTAGGCCTTCCCAAGTAATGAAGAGTCGGTCAGACAGTAGAGAATACAAACATACCTTCATTAGTAATACTCTGCAGAGGAGTCCAATCTGACCTGCACCCTAAGATGTCTGCCGCGGGACTGGCTCCCCAATGGCCTGCAATGCATGATCATTCCTCCAAGAACCCCCCAACCACGCCCACAGTGGAAAGTTACTGGCCTGAGCCGAACATGAACAAAGAAGGCACAGAAGGATGGGCTACCACCTGCCAGATGGGTACATGCTATCGGCAACTCAAGGTCACCGCGCTGAGTCTCAGCGTCTCCTAACGTGGGAGCAGAACTACACACTCAGATAGGCATGCGAGGGCAGAGTGGCCTATTCATTAGTAAGTCGAGTTGCAGCCTTGAACAGGAAAGAAAAATAATAACTAAACACAGTATTCTGCTGAGGCAAGCAGTACGAATAATGAGGTCTAGTTCAGACACAGCCTAATAGGGATTACGAAATACAAAATGGAGTCACACTTGCTAACTAAAGCTTGCACGTTGCAGGGATAACTCAGTGGGTTGCATAACGTGAATACAAATGGCATCTATTTAGCCACACACTGCTAACCTAATGTAGCATGATACGAGTGCATAGCACGAATGGGATTTTCAAATCTAACAAGTACCACAGCGACAACTGGTTGCACTACAAACTCTGCATTTAGATAATCACATGTTTGGGGATTTCTCCTGAATATTTTTTTTCTCCTGAAAGTGTCATTTTTGAATTGTGTTTTTCTGCTCTTCTAAAATTTTGGTGACACCCCTAAAAATGTCAGTCATGTCTCACCTCGGTGATCCAGCAGTTATTGTGACAGAAAGTGCATTTAATGTAAAGAAGTTGGGTAGATATACTGTGAAGGACCTAAAAAGGTTCTGTCAGGATCTTGGGTGTCAAGTGAGTAGGTCTGCCAGGAAGGTGGAACTACAGGAGGCCGTGTTGGCCTGTTGAACATCCCAAAACAGGGTGAGGGAGGAATCTGGGAAGGAGGACCCCGAGATCAGTGAGGTCTCTGAGAGGGAGGGTCCCCGACCAGTACCCCTAGAGGGCAGTGGCCCTGGAGAGTTTGAGCAGGATGGAGAAAATGACAGGGCAGGGACGCCAGTAGATAGTGTGGCCCCAGAGATAGGGAGTCCCTTGCTGGGTCCAGTGCAGGGGACAGTGCCCCATCCCTTTCCCTGTCCCCAGAGGAGTGGGTGGATAGGAGGGAAGAAAGGGAGCATCAGCTGGCGATGGAAAGGCTCAGGTTGGAGTTAGCGCACCTAGGTGTGAAGGAGAAAAAGCTAAAGACTGAGAGGGTCTTAGCGCAGGAGAGGATGGAGGAGGCAGAGAGGGCCTTCGCCAGGGAAAAGCTAGCTCTTGAGGATATGTCCCCTGAGTGTAGTTTTATTGGTCTGGATTCACCAGTGAGGGTGAGGTCCAGTGGTGGCAGCAAAAGTGAGTCCAGTGTAAGAAGTCCCACTGCCAGATCCCAGACTGTGGTACCTAGTCCCCAGGAAAAGGGTGTCACACATGAAGGGTATAGGTTGAGGTTCAGGGGCAGTAGGAAACTGTCTCACCAGTCTTGGGGGAGTTTGTGGATGAGTGTTGTGATGCACTGGAAGGTTGGGTGATGGGTTGCACGGCAAACAATTTTGAAGGGCTGTTCAATCTGATTGTCAGAGAGCACATGTTCCGTTGTTGTTTTCCAGGGTTACGCCAACACCTGTTAGAGTGTGAGTTCTCTGATCCCAGGGAATGTGCACGGGAGGCAGACCTCTGGGTGAGTGCCAGAGGGTCTGAGAAGGCATTTGGGAGTGACCCTAAGAGGAGTGGCTCAGGTATTTCCCAGCCCAGGGTGGTGGGAAAGGTTCTTAGTAGCCGAGATAGGACGTGGTGTAGTGGGAGGGGTGTAGGGGCTCACGTCCTGTCTCCGCGGAGAAGGAGTGAGGATGGGATGCGTCCCAAGGTGCCCGAAACCCAGTCTCAGGGCCTGGAGGGTTCCCTAAGGGAACACCAGGTGGGGAGCCTAGGCTGTACTGATAGGCCAGCCATTGAGGGGGATCTCCTAGTGTCAGGAGAACTTGGAGCGTCTGTAAGCAGAGCTCCATCGGTTCTGGTGTCTGGTGGTGCCACTCCTAAGTGGCGGGTGCAGAAGTCCAGATGGAGGGGTGAGAGGGGGAGAGAGTTCCCAGTGGGAGAACCAGTGGGTCAGGGGCCATCCATAAGGGTTGAGTCTCCTAGGAGTGACCATGGTGACACCACTTCTGTCCTGGGGGATCTTCGCGCACTGTCAGATGGACAGGGGTTGGGAGATCAGCGCCAGGCAGACTGTCACACAACACATGAGTTATGTGTTACCCTTGGGGGGGGCATGCGTGCTCCCCAGGAAGTCCTGGAGTGCCAGGCGAGTGCTCAGCCGCAGGGTATAGTCCCTGGGTTGGGAGGCCAGGTTCAGGTTCTGCCTGACCTGGCGGGAGGGAAATCTGTAAGCAGTGTCCTGACCTGTTTGTCTTCTAGGGGTACCACTCCAGGTGGGAGGGTGCAGAACTCTGGAAGGGGGTGCAGAGGGAGGGAGTCCTCGCCTCTGACCCCGGTTCAACCGCAGGGTTTAGTCCCTGGGTTTGGAGGCCAGGTTCAGTTCTGCCTGACCTGGAGGGAAGGACATCTGTAACCAATGTCCCTACCGTTTTGTCTTCTGGGGGTACCACTCCAGGTGGGAGGGTACAGAACTCTGGAAGGGGGTGCAGAGGGAGGGAGTCCTCACCCCTGATCCTGGTTCAACCTGAGGGTTTAGATCCTAGGTTGGGAGACCAGTTGCAGGAGAGAGGTCCTGAACTGGTGGGAGAATTGTGTGGGAGGACTGATTCCAGCGTCCTGACAGTTTTTGGTTCTGGGGGTGCTTCTCCTTGGAGGAGAGTCCAGGACCCCAGAAGAAGGGGTAGGGGGAGGAGAGCCTCACCCGTGACTCCTGGTCAGCCTGAGGGTGCGGACCCTCGGTTGGAGGATCAGTGGCAGTTTAAAACTGCACTGATGAGAGGAAGAGTGGAGAATGGATACTATGTACCAGGGGTTACTGCCCCCCAGTCTGTGAAATGGCAAGGACCAGAGACATCTGGATGGCCTAGGGCCTGGTCCTGGCCGCGGACAGCTAGGGAGTCCCAGTGGGGTAGCTTAGTTGGTCCTGGGAGCTTTGACAGTTGGAACCACATGGGTTCAGATTGGCGTAGAACTGGAGTGGGCCCCTGCAGTTGCGGGCCCGCGTCCGTGTTCTATCGCCCCAAGCAGGGAAGCCCATCAAGGTAATGATTGGTCTACCCTGGCTTTTGGCTGGAAGGGGGTTGTGTTGGACTTGGCCCTTTTTGCAGGGCCATCCCTGACCTTTTTGCCTTCCTCCTAGTATTTTTTCTGACCTAGTGTTGGTGGTTTTAGGACTCTGGGCTCTTTATCACTGCTGTCCAGTGTAAAGTGCATGTGCTCTCTGTGGTAAAGCTTGGTAAGATTGGTCTACACCTGTTTGGCTAATTTAATTTACCTATCAGTCCCCAGTAATCTGGTATTTCATATACCCGGGGCCAGTAAAATAAATACTACTGGTGGGCTTGCAGCGCTGATTGCGCCACCCACCAAAGTAGCCTTGCAAACCTGTCTTAGGCCTCTGCCATTGCAGGGCCTGCGCGCGCAGTTTACTGCCGCTGTGACGTGGCACATAAAGTGAGTGCCACGTCTGTGACTCCCCTTTTACTACCTATCAATCACCCCTAAGGTAGGCCCTAGCTAGCCCTATGGGCAGGGTGCATTGTAGGTAAAAGGTAGGACATGTGCCTTAACTGTGTGGCATGTCCAGGTAGTGACAATCAGCCATTTTGGTTTCTCACTACTGTGAGGCTGCCCTCTCATAGGAATGCATTGGGGATTCCCTGATAAGTGTTTCGGTGGTAATTGCTGATATGAGAGGAGCAGCGTGATCAAGTTTGGTATGTTTGGAATAGTGGTAATAAATGCTACGTAATGGTGTGCGCAGATTTATTGTCACTATTTTAGAAATGCCACTTTTAGAAGTGGGCATTTCTGTGTGCTATGTGTCTTTGTGCCTGCCTGATGTGTATTGCATGTCTGGCTCTGGAGTGACAGGGGCTGGGTGAGTCAGCGCTAGGCTGAATAGGCAGACTGCATTTGGAGTAGTGGGAGGAATAGTCCCTGACCCTTAATAGGTCTGTGCCTGCCTTGTACAATGCGGGCTCCGCCCCCCTGTGGTGTGTCTGGGGCCAGGACCTGCAATGTCAAAGGGTACTGTTGTGCACTGTAAATAAAATATTGAGTGCCCCCCAGAACTGGTGTGAACTGGATCCCCAAGCCCTGTGCCAGGGCAGAACACAGACCTGGCTGGTATAAATATTGGGGCTGTAACCCCATGTAAATGGTGTGTGTACCTATTTGGAGCTGTGTTGCTGCAGGACTGCTGGGCAAGGAGGAACCGCCTTGGGACCTAGCTGCTGTTTCCTGGGGGTCCCTATGTGCTGGCCTGCCTGTGCCCAGCTCTGCCCTCTAAACTTGGGTCCTAGTGCCTCGTGAGCGCTGCGTTCTTTTATTATTCCTGGGAGCCCGAGGAGGGGGCTCCAACTTGGAAGCTGGGAAGGTGCTGTCGCGCCTTGGTCGAAGAACCACCAACCAGGAAGCCAGGCGGCTGTTGCCTGGTTGTGGGCGGGGCTCCCGTGGTGGTGAGGAGAGCCCCGCGTGCTTCTACGAGCCTGAGAAGGGGGCTCCACCTTTGTCCTGATGAGTGCATGATGGGCACTCCGTGGTTGCCTTTTTCTTGCCGAAAACCCCAAGAAGAAGGGCACCAGCTCCGCTCGTACCGAGCGAAACCGGAATTCAGGCGCCCGATGTCTGGCCAGGGACAAGGCTGATCCGAGAAGGAGCCAAGCAGAAGACAGGCATTGGGAGGCCTGATCGTGAGTGGGGCTCTGCCCAGGAAGCAGAGAGCCCCGCGTGTTGCTGCAGGAGAGCGAGACCGGTTTTTGGGAAAGGGACGGAGCCTTGCGGGCTCAGCCAGCAGACACAGGGAAGGACCGGGGCCTCGCGGGCTCCTTTATGCCGCTCCCCGCCTTTTCCCCAGCGAGTGGCTCGATGGAGAGGCAGTCCACTGAGAGCGGAGCCGGTAAGAGGTAGGAGCCCTTCCGACTCCTGTGTGTTCCAGCCGACGGCTCCGAGCAGAACCGCTCAGCCCCCAAGGAATGGTGAGTGGGGCTGAGCTTCCCGATAAAGAGCTCCGGTCACCGTGAGGGGGGGGGCGTTAGTCCGCATTGGGCCAGGGCAGAGGAGGGGGAGCCAGATGCCGGTTTCCTCCCCCCCCTCCCTTGGTGAGTGGGGCCTGCAGGGGAGCACTAGCGCGATTTCCCTGAGAGAGGAGCCCCGGGAAGGAGGGGCTCCCAAGGCACTGTTGGTGCCTAGTGTTTTGCACTCAGCTGTACTGCCAGCTCGCGGCAGCTGCAACGTTGGGGCTATTTTACGTCTCAGGAGAGACAAGGGTGAGTTGCACCCCCGCCCCCATTTCTGGTACTGGCCTGTTGGGCCTGTACCCGGCTGCAGTGGCAACCTGGTGGCAGTCGGAAGCCACAGACTCCTAGAGCCCTGACTTTCATGGACAGGGCATTGCGAGGAAGCCCAAGACGGGCCCCCGAGGAAGGCCAGTGGGCCTGAGAGCACCTTGTGTTCTGTTAGGGTGCAAGGCCCTAAGGTGATGTATGGACCTTGTCAGTGTTACTATGATGCACTGTTGACCTAATGTGATTAGTGCATAATGTGGGTGATGCCCAATGTGACTGATGCATAATGTGTTTGTGCTAAGTAGTTACTGGTTGTTTTATTACTTACCGGTTCTGATGGTTCAGACAGCGGCCGGATTGGCCCTGTCCTGTATATAGTCCCCTGTAAAGTATAACCTAGGGCCAGGTGGCACAGTGTACATTTGTGATTATGATCTAATGTGTTTTATGAGTAATACAGAGGCTATTTTTACATAACCTTGTGTGGAGTTCCTTTTGTGGTGTGCCTAGTGTGTCGCTGCTGTGTGAGTGTGTTGCGCAACCGCTTTACACATTGCCTCTGGGATAAGCCTAACTGCTCGTGCCAAGCTACCAAGGGGGTGAGTAGGGGTTATCTTCGTGTGTAACTCCCTTGCCCTGACTAGAGTGGTGGTTTCTGCCTGGCTTAGGCGCTTGCCCTAGCCAACCAGAAATCCCATTTCTAACAGTTGTCAACTCTTATTGTTTCCTCAATACTCAAAAATGAAAACGTTTTCAGGGAACCACATTAGTTGGGTTTCCACTCGTTGCCAATATATTTTCAGATGTTGCATCAACATAGCCTTTTCATTGGTGTACATTTGCTGCACCCTAACACATAAATAATACGAAAGGTTTGTTAAATAAGTCCTGTGTTTGCAGCATGTTCACAAGCCTTTAATCTGGACGACTGCAGTCTGAATGCATTTGTCAACGGAGAGTTTCAGCAAGTCACCTCTCTAAAAAATAAAATATAATCTATCTCAGCCTTTACATCCGTGGCGGGCCAACTGGGCCTCGCAGGAGTCTTTCACCTACTACTTCAGGCCGCTCCCGAAGCATATTAATTTCTGTACAACCCGAGAATCCAATTAGTAGTGTGCATTTGATTTAATTTCTCTGCAGATTTTGATTTATTTCACGTTCTCTGTCGTTAATTAACTCGATGGCACGGCTGCGGGGCAGGCGATAGCAAATCCTGCGCCCTTTCCCTTCTTACAAACTCTCCTCCCACCCACTCTCGCTCTCTCTCTGTTCCTCTTGCGTCGCTTTTTTATGACTACACCAATAATCATTTGCCGCTTTAGCGGTAGTGGTGCAGGGGCTGTCAGTTTCCTTGGCAACCAGCGCTATGGTGATTGATTCCATGCCAGCGTGGCACCGCCACAGGGAGAGCGGCTTGTGCTGTCTATGCGTTTGTAGAATCCATTTAATTAAATTGATTATATCCCTAGAAGGGACCTGTGTGGGCCAAAAAGCTGACGTACAATACCATCTTCGCATTATTCAGCGCAGCTCCCATAAAAATTCCTATACCAAAAAATAATGATCCTATTTCATCAAAAGGAGATCCAGGAACCGCTGAAGTATATACTACATAGCTGCACTGACTCCCTTTTACACAAACGTCAGCTCCAGCAAACCATATAATTTACGTAGTTTCAGGAGAAAAACACAGACCTTTTGTTTCTTGGTGTGAAAAATAGGTGATGAGCCTTTTGATGTCTCTAGGAGGGAAAGGAGCAGGGTGACATTTCTGTGCAGTTTGTATTTTATCTGGCCCTGAAGCATCATAAAAAAAATGTGTTCAACATTTAACACGATTATCGGGAGATTTGGAAAATGCCTTTTTTGTATGCCTTCATGTCGGGATGGATGATTTGGTCGAAGACCTTTTTCAAAGCCCGATTTGGAACTGAGTTAAATTAAATTAGCGTGACTGTATTATTTATTTGTCAAAAGCCCTTGAATCTTCTTGATGGATTTCTGGTTCAGTGGCGCCCCCCCGGATACCTGCCGTTATCCTTCCTCTCCCATCACTTCTCGTTCGCAGAGCGTTCATCGCATCTTCCAGTAGCTGCCTGCAAGAGTGCGAAGCCTCGCACTTCAGGTGCCCTGACAGGCACGGTGCGAAGAGCCCGGAGATGAAAGAATATGTTCAGGGATTTGACAACACGCTAAAAGAGAAAAATCTGTTGGTTGGAGGCCTATGTAGTAAATACAAAGAGAGTGGAAACAGCCACTCTGTTGAAGAAGGAGGGTGCCTGGGCGAAATATCTGTGAGAAATATTCCTTCATAAAGCTATCCTACTTTCAAGTAAAACATGCCACACAACCCCTTTAGGTGGTCAGCAGTGCCTGTTTGTCAGTATGCGCACAGTGCCACGGATCTGCTTCGGACAGATACAGTACACAAGAAGACTGCAATGTGCGAAGGTCAGCAATCCACCAAGGGAATTCCTATATATGCATACCCCTGGCATAGCTGCCAGTGGTGCAGTGGCAGTGGGGCCCAGGGGTGTGAGGGGACAACTGCATCCCAAACATGGCAGGCATTTACCAGGATGATTATTTGCTTCCTTCCTTTAGGCCCCATGGTGCCCTTTCTATGCCATTGATCCATAAGCACAATATCTACCAGACAGCTCCACTTTTTCTCTTTCTGTGACGTCAGTGAAAGTGGCCACAGGGAACTATATCTGATAAGTATAGAATGTGAAAACTCTTCTACCATTCAAGGGATAGCATGTCGGCTTAAATGATAAAAGTTCGAAAAAAACTTATGACTGCAAGCTATCTCTTCACCTCTAAAGGGGAGAACTGATATAAGAAAATGGCTTGGTTAACTACAGTAAGTAGTTCAAAAAAGGTGAACTTGCATTTTTATATCCATTTGCCAATGCATAAAGAGATTTACAATTCCATGGAAGGCGAGATTGAGTTTCAGAGCAGGAATGTCCCGAAAAGTTTGGAAAAACAAACAAACTGTTAAGCTTGTCGGTCTCCCCATACTTTTTCCACCAGTTGCATCCTGGAAATAGTCAGAAATTGTTAAGAGAGTGCCTCCCTGAATGGTAAATGGGGTATACTCCTACCCTGAGTGTTCAACTCTGTGTGAAACTAGTATGCCAACTTTTTACTTTGCACCTGGGAGCGTTCTAATGCAGTGTATACAGTAGCCTAGGCTTGTCACTGGTAATGCGAAGTCCGGAACCAGTTCTGTGACCTGGAGGGGTGCACAAAGTGTGCCCTCGTAATGGTTGTAGGACTACTGTCCATGTCCTGAGTGAATTCCGCAAAGCGTTGACAGCATACTGAGTTTTGTAGGTCAGTTGGTTGGCTAGACCTTTTTCTCTGTGTCAGGGAGAGGAAAGTCATGTGTTATTTGAAACACAAAACTTTATGCTAACATTCCGTGTGCATGTCGAGTACATGTATGTGCAGTGAGTGTGTGGCAGATGTATGATGGTACGACTCTGTGGGGTATCCGTCTGAGTATGAGTACCGGGACCATTTTGGATGGTCCCTGGTTTAGCATGGCACAAGATGGAGGGTGAAGCAGCTTCTGCAGGCAGTGGAAGTTTATTGATTGCATTTTTGTAGTCTGACAGAGATTTAATCATGAAAAGGAGTACGTCCTATTCCAGAGTAGAATTGTAATGGGAACACCCCCAAATATAGTTGGGCACTTTCAAGGAAGCAATAGTGGTAAAAAAAGAAACACACATTGGCAAAGTCAATAAATCTTGCCTCTATAATGTGAGTGCTAAGCTACTGCATTGGCAGGGCATGTTTGTAAAACATTGCTAAAAAAAAATACAAACTAAAAGTCCAGTAGTAATAAGAAACACGTCTCTTAAGGTATCTTGAACCTGAATATTGAATTCAATATTTTCAATCTTTGTTAACTGAATGCTTTATTTTTCACATTTCGCAAATGATACTCTGGACATAATTTAAAAAGCCTATTGCACGTGATCCAGCTTAGAAATACCACAGAGGACTAGCTGGATATACTTAGAACATTACAGCTGTCTGAGGAAGTGTCATCATTTAAAGGAAAATGCTTGCCGTTTACTTTCCAAACAGCTAGGAGCTGGAGTAAATACTCCAGCCATTTGGTGCCTGCAGCAGCCATGGGAGCAGATTTAGGGGCCTCAGGAGAAGAGACATTTTTTCCTGGAACTGTTTTGTCTTAAACACATGTTCAGTGATTGGAGTAGCCCACTCCTTCACACCTTTGCATTCATTGCTCCATTTGTGTGCCAAGGCCTGGCTTTCAAGGAACAAGTGTAAAAGAAAGAGCTAAAAGAAAAACAAAATTGTAAAGCTTGCTTTTTAGTCACACCTGGCAAAAATATACTTGTTGCTGTACATTTCGGGACAAGCTGGGAAGGGTAGAGAGCAACACAGAGAGGGAAGGGATATGACGGACAATGAGAAGCACCACATGGGAATGGAGAAAGAAAACACATGCAATCCCATGGAGTACTCAAACAAAAACAAGAAAAAAGGGGAAGCAAAGCCCATCAAATAAACATGCAAATTTGATTGACAAGAAATCCAACGAATGATAAGCAATGAGCTGATCAAAGACCACTCTAAGTAATGGGATTGTACATAATTGGTCTTCGACAGCAGTCAACTATAAGCTGTCTGTAGGCAAGACCTAAAACAGCTGCAATCCTTAGGAACAGTCAAAACTCTTTTCAGTAGTTCCAGGAAACTTGCAACTGCTGTAGGTTACCAGGAGTTTTCTGTGAAACGAGTCTCTGATATTCACAAATTTGCATCCATGTGAGAGTATAAAGCTGCAGATGCCGACTTACCAGTATCTTTGTGAATCAGGCACTCACTGCTCATCTGTGCAAGTTTATTTTATGTTACACTAGTGCAAATGCTCCATTTGCACATTTGGTAACATGAGGGAGTGTTACACGGGCTCTGTTGCTTCCTGTCTCTGTTTTAGGAAACACGACCTAATACAGACCTACATTGCAGTCATGGCCGGGGACAGAACATCTCTAATTAATACAGAAAATGTATTATCATTGCACACCGACATGATTAGAAGGACAGCCAGGAGTCTTTTACCTCATCGAGAGTACAGATTGGTCCCGCCGTAAAGCATCTCTCTGGACAGATTGCACTATCTGACTCAGCAACGAACTCTGCACTGACTGCATTGCCTACACCGGCAGCAAGTTGCACTAGCACCAAAGTGCCTTTAACCTGTCAGTGATCCAATTTATTTAAAGTTTTAAGTGTTTATGGAATTTACAAACGTGTACTTAATATTTTATCATGTTCTTACGGTTTTAATCGATGCTTTTGTATTGCAATGGTTTTCAGTAACTATGCAAATGTAATAAATTAAAAAAAAATCTTTTACGAAATATTGCATGAATATCTTTCTGCAAATCATATGCCTTTCATAATGCAGTACAAACCACAACATTACTCGGTTGGTGGCAAAATACAGTTTGTGTAATATGGCCCACTTCAATTGGATGCCTGCACGGCATCTGCCCATATGTTTTATGAGAGAAGATGGACACAGCTCCATGAGGCACAGAGGACTGGAAAATTGTGATGTCATCAGTTCTCTTGAATAGATTAATACAGGCATGTTCAACAGCTGACATAATTTTTGTAGCGCAGGTGTATTCTGAATGAAACGCACAGCTGTGAGACACAGGACACGTGCCTCGCTCTCACTCTGGTGACCAGGAGCATTGTTATGAACCCAAAATGTTTCCCAATCAGCACTTGCGACAATAAGCCGCTTAACCAAAGTCCACAGATAAATATGTCCTGCACAACGTCCTCCAGGAATCTCTCTAAATGTATGCATGTAAATTAATAAACAAAATCACATGAATTCAAAAGGATATAGCAATGAGCACTTTCAAATCTGGTAGGCCTTGCTTTTCTAAGAGTGAAAATGTTACATTGGTTTGTGTAGTGTCGTGTGAACATGTAATGACGGAATCTTTCTGGCTCCTGAAGGACTCAGTAGAACTGTGACGTAAGCATTAGAGCATAGTGAAATGATTGCCGGTTTAGAATGTGGAGTTTGCAGTTACATGCAGCAGAATATAGACGTGTTATACTAAGCTCCATGTGTGGTGGAGTCATTGGCGAGTACCTGGGCTGGGAAGAATGCTATAACTGGTGACGAGATAGGGGATAAGTATCCGGATGATCGACAGTGCTCTCACAGGGTTTTCCGTGGTCCAGCAAACTGCTCGTGGGTGCCACGTGTGCATCCACTGATGTGCGGAATCAACTTTTGGCATATGTGGTGTCAAAGTGAGGCCCCAGTTCCATGAAACTTATTTGATGCTAATGAAAGTATAACTGAAAAGTCTACACAACGGTGGCCGAAAACCTGTTGAAAAGGCCACGAAAAGAGGTACTGCACTACTATGCAATTCAAAGCCATACATTCATAAGGAGTGACAGCGCTAGAGGTGGATGCAACCTGGTTGTGAAAGAGCAGCAAAGTGCAAGATAACACTGCGAGCAGAAGCATTGCATGGCAGAGATCAACCAGGTGTCAGACAGCACAAAGAGACGCTTATAGGCAAAGTGATACAATAAATAGTCATCTGCTTACCAGTCCTGGATGAAGAGAGCCCTTGTGCTAATGCGCTGGTGGGAAGCAACGCAAGAGAAAGTGCCCAGGGTTGTTCTTGCGGAGCTCTCCATACCCGAAGCTGGAACACCATCAAATCTGCTGGGTAGGGCTCAGAAAAACTCCAAGGGTCTCCTAAAAGCAAAGGGCTCCCATGGAAACCAAGGGTAGGTCAAAATTCCACCGGGTCTTAGAAATTGTCTAGATGAAGCAGGTCCTAGCGGACAGCAGATGGTGTCAGAAGGAACTCCACCCTGAGTGTCAAACAATTTCCTAAAAGGTTACAATGCTTCCACCTTCTTGAAACCACCACCACCGCAATTCGATACTGCCAGAAAGTGGAATATTGGCGACAGATGGACTGTCTGGATAGAGACATTTGAATATTTCATTGATGCGACTGAAGAAGCAGATAACAAGAAAAGGATCAAGTACGATAATAATCTTGTTGGTGAAGGCATGAAAGAAGTCATAAAGAAAATGCTAGGAACTGACAAAATTACATATAATCAAATCAGAGCAGCCTTGAATATCAAGTTCAATCCAATGCCAATTGTAGATAACTAAAGATGCATCTTTAGTCAAGAAAGACAGAAAACTGGTGAGACCATTGACAAATTTGTTGAGATACTGAATACGCTCATCAGGAACTGTAAGTACCGTGAATTTAATGATGAGGAAGCTATATGCCTCAGAGTGATTGACGGATGCTTGTCAGATTCATTCAGTTGACGAATGCTGAGAGAGACTCTTAGTCTGGAGTGAATTCTCATGGCTGTCAGAGTTGAAGAGCATGATGATCGACAAGCTGCTGACATAGAGGCCAGAGGTGCCCAGAATGAGTCAGTCACGAATCTGAGAAATAAGCCAAAGCACAAGGCAGAGGGACACAAAGTGAATTCTCCACAGAACAAGAAGTTGTGTTTCAGATATGGATTTTCGTTTCCACACGAAGGTAAATGTCCAGCCATTGGGCAGATCTACAAAGGCTGAGGAAAGGAAAACCATTTTGTGATGGTGTGCCGGGCAAAAGAAAAAGTAGGTGCGTCACAGCATGAAGACAAAATGGCCGCTCAAACATTCCAGAAGTGACGTTTGGCAAACGCCAGTAAAGCCAGTTGACCACATCAGTTAAGGCAAACCCACACCAAACAAAGTCGAACAACTTCTAAATCTTCTTCAAATAGTTTTTTCGTGCCAATATCAAGTGAAGGTGAAGAAGATGGGTGTGCCATGTTGATTCACCTCAGAAAAGCATGCACATGTTGGATTGGCCGCTTGTGAGGTAAAACATTGGCTAACTAAATACAAAAACAAGTTTCAAGCAGGAGGGTCCTAGGGAAATTCAAAGACCTGCAAAGGATTCAATCCCCAACCATTAACAGATAAAGACACGTACGAAATCCTTGGGTCTATCATGTATAAAAGTGAAATGCAAAAAGATAATTAAGCCGTAGACTATTCCACACAGGTTAAACTGTGGGAAATTCCCTTTAAAGGACGAAATCCCTCACTCACCAAAGGTGACATGCTTCATCATATGGGATTCTCCTCTCGAAGTAAATAAATGGCCTCCGGTTGCAGGCTCAATACGAGCTCGGGGTACCGACGGACAGAGCGGTGCCTCTATCCTGAGCTGTTGCCAGGCTGAGGTGAAGTTCTTTACCCAGCAGTAGCGGGTTATTTTACCTTCCGGAGCAGTCGAAGTTTTGAACACATTTAGTTCTTGTATCCTTTGTTTGTATTTTTATTTGAGCACCAGCAGCAGCATTGTATAGGTCCTGAAGAAAGCCTTGCCCGATCATGGAGGCACTCTAGGATGAAACATGTCGACCATTTATTTACTCCATATCATTGCGACTTAAATCTATGTCGCTGATGCACTATTGTTTTTAATCCTGACAGAGGGTGTTTCTGAATAAAACATATATATGACGCCCCCTAGCTAGTTTTATTCTCACCTCCTCCACATTTTTTACAATTGTTTTGCGCTGCGTCCTCGTTCACACCATTTTGCTCATCTATGTGGATTTAGAACATCCTAGAAATTGGATATCCAAAAACATCCCTGAGCTCCTCCCTCTCAGAGAGGGGGTTGTAGCCCTCGAAGGAACTAGGTTTTTCCGTCGAGAGGAGAATCCCATATGATGAAGCATGTCACCTTTGGTGAGTGAGGGATTTCGTCCTTTAAAGGGAATTTCCCACAGTTTAACCTGTGTGGAATAGTCTACGGCTTAGGTAAAACATTGGTCCAAGAAAAACCGACATTACAAAGCACCAAAGTCATTCAAACATTGTCTGAAGATCACACTAAAGGTCAATGGTTGTTCAATACCTTTCATTATCAATAGTGGTTCCTCAATAAATATTGTGCATGAGGAGAAATATAATGAACTGTCTGCAGTGCCCCGACTTGCATCATTGAAAACTAAAGTGTGTACGTGGGCTGCATCAACACCACTAAAAAAGTCGAAGGTCATTTGTGTCTATGATGAAGCATAAGAAAGCAAAAGTACAAACGTCCATTCATGTACTTCAAGGTACGGCCTCTAGCGCTTGTTTACTCAGCTTCAGAACAGCCACAGATATGGGACTGATATCCGTGAACTATAACATAAATGGTCATCACGAAATAGTAAGTCAATTCCCTTTGTTGTTTCTTGGGGTGGGAAAACTCAAGACTATGAAAGTCCAATTACACATCAATGAGGACTTCCGTCCTATTGCTCAAAGACACAGACAAATTGCCTTTCACTTACAGGAAGCTGTTGAAAAGGAACTTGAAAATCTTTACTCAAGCATGATATTATTGAGTGTTCTACTGTAACTTTTTGACCACAAAAGGCATCCACGCCAAATTTGCGTCCTTTTCTTCCAATATCACGGGGATTCTAAAGTTACCCAGGGTTTGTGGATTCCCCTGGAGGGGACCCAGAAATTAGCCAAAATACAGCTACTTTTTTTTTTTTTTTGAAAAATGGGAAAAAAGTGCTGCAAATGAAAGCGTCTGTTTTTTATCCTGCAAATGGTATCAACAAAGGGTTTGTGGGGCTGAAATCACCATTTTCCCAGCTTTCAGGGACTGACAGACTTTTGTCAGAATACCAACATTTTTTACACAGTTTTGGCATTTTACTGGGACATAGCCTATTTTTGCTATTTTTTGTGCTTTCAACCTTCTTCCAGTTAATGGTAGAAATGGGTATAAAAGCAATAATGGATCCTGGAGAGCTATACATTTTAGAAAAGCAGACAAAGTTTTGAATTCAGCAAGGGGCCATTTGTGTAGATCCTTTAAGGTTTCTTTATAGAAACTAACAGTAGAAAATAGGAAAAATTGAATATGAGTTGAAAAAAACAGCCATTTGTGCCAATGTTTTCACCTGTAACTTCTTCAAATTATGACAGATGTTTGAAAGCAATATACTTTTACATCCGCTGGACCTTTGTGGTTGTGGGGATTATATAGGACTTGTAGGTTCACTAAGAACCCGACAAACCCAGAGGCAATAACTGAGCAGCGTCTTCAATGGTTTTTTATTATGTACCGGGTATATAGCAATTCATTTGGGAAAATATGTACAGTGAAAAATCGGGATGAAAGACACCTATGTATTTCTGAAATTGGAACACAATATAGAGTTTAGAAACAGTAGCTATTTGCACATTTCCGAAATTGTGAGAACCCATACTAGCATGAGAATTATAGGACATTTTTCAAAGTGACTTCTTTTTTTTACATTATCTTTCATTTGGAAGGCAGAAATGCATCGAAAGTCAATAGGTGATAACAGTTGCTCTACAATTCTGTGTTTCCCTAAGTCTCCCAATAAAAATGGCACCTCACTTGTGTGGGTAGGCCTAGTGCCCGCGACAAGAAACGGCTCAAAACACAACGTGGACACACTTCATTTTTACAGTGAAAACTGACCCTTTTTTTGCAAAGTTCCTAGCTGTAGATTTTGAACGCTAGCTCTGCCGGCACATAGGGAAACCTAGCAAACCTATACATTTTTGAAAACTATACACTCAGGGGTATACAGGATGGGGTGACTTGTCTGGCTCTCACCAGTTTCTGTTACCCAGAATCCCTTGCAAACCTCAAACTTTGTAAAAAAAACACATTTTCCTCATATTTCTGTGGCGGAAAGTTCTGGAATCTGCGTGGCTCCACAAAATACCATGAACCCCGCATTCCCCAAAGTCTTCCGAGAAAAATGGTACCTCACTTGTGTGGGTAGGCCTAGTGCCCGCGACAGGAAACTTCCCAAAACGCAACGTGGACACACCACATTTTCACAGTGAAAACTGACCCTTTTTTTGCAAAGTGCCTAGCTGTAGATTTTGAACCCTAGCTCTGCCGGCACCTAGGGAAACCTAGCAAACCTATACATTTTTGAAAACTGGACACCAAGGGGAATACAGGATGGGGTGACTTGTCTGGCTCTCACCAGGTTCTGTTACCCAGAATCCGTTGCAAACCTCAAACTTTGTAAAAAAAAAAAAAAAAACATTTTCCTCACATTTCTGTGATGGAAAGTTCTGGAATCTGTGTGGATCCACAAAATTCCACCCACCCCGCATTCCCCAAAGTATTCCAAGAAAAATGGTACCTCACTTGTGTGGGTAGGCCTAGCGCCGGACAGATGTGCTGACTCCAACCCCTGGCCCCAATGTGCACCAAAGCCCAATCGGGTAGTGGCTCAATGTGCTCACTGCACACGACGACTCGTGCAATGTCCCAGGTCCAGTTGCCAGCATGCATGGCAAACATCCATGCATGCCATAAACGGGCATCACGGTGACACTCCTGGTAGTGGGCCAACAGGGGGCGCACACACCCGTTGAAATCCAGGTCAGCTACCGTTACGTTGGAGAGGCAGACATCCATGATCCACTCGAATATGCACGAGCGACAATGCAACACAGGCTGAACGCAGGTGACGCTCGCAAGGCGGAAGCTCAGCCGGTAACTGATCCGCAGCACTGCCAACAGCACATGCAGCAGACGTGCACGGTACAGGTCCACATGACTGGAGTCGAGCATGTGTCCGGGATGGTCTGCCATTGCGTCAGTGGCTCTGCTTGAAGCGGCACTGGCTTGCCCTGCGCCAGTCCTGTGGATGAAATGGCACAGCTCGGAGCAATGAGCAGTGTCTGTGTGCAACGGGTGCAGGGCTGGGGTGGGTTGGGAATACGTGTGAAGGCCATTTCATGCATGCTAACTACGACCAAGGACTTCTGCGTGTGGGATGTGTACACGTTGGTCTCACGTCAGGCAGTGCGTAGTGTGGGAGTCGCAAGTAAATGCTATCGTATCTGTCAGGGGTGCTGGCCACATGCAAGTCCCAGCTCGGAGCTGAGGATGTGCCACCGCCTGATAGTACAGACAAAGGACCCTTCATCCCTACAGTAACTTCACCATCTGCATGCATTCAGGAGATGTACAGAGGCCTGTCGTGGGTGTGGTGAGATGTCTGCGACCCTGGGAATCATGGATGATATGCCCAGCACGTGGCACATGAGCGGCCTCACTGTGTGTTACGTTGCCTCACAGCTGCTCCTCCCTCCCACGAGCCCCCACACATGTGTGTGCTGCGCGGTTGTATCACGTGCACTCCTACGGCACACCATTGTAATGCCTGTCCACGCATGTCCAGCGGCATGCCAACAACACCGTGACGCTGGCCTTTGAAGGGGTGCGGCCACGTGAGTGTAGGCCAATGGTCCGGACAGGGCGGACACAGGTGTACAGTCCATGGCTGGCTGTGATCGCGCGGCGAATGACGCTATGCAACTGACTCATGCAGCCGCAGGACTGATACACATAACACTTGGCATGCATGTGCCAAGACCCCGAGCGGTCTTGCGCTCCTACATTTCTCCATCCGTGCGGGCACGCCCTCCTGGTGCATGCTACATTGCAACATCGACTACTGTGGCCCTGGTGGCGACAACACCCCAACACAGAGACACACTTACCGCACATCCTGCCCAAGGCCAGGTCCGAGCCACGCCCTGCTCCCCCTGCCAAATCAGCACACCCCTGCGCTGACCTGACGTACGCCGGACCAGCACACGCTGCTTGTGCATGCAGGGGGGGGCGGGCGAAGCCACATGTCCAAGGTCACTGCCAACGCTGAGGTGACATGGTATCGTCCGCTGAAGACAGCACACTGTGATGTTGCAGGGCCCGTGCCCATCATGCTGACACAATGACCACACGGACACACTTGCTCAGATGGTGTGAATGGCTACGGGCACGTGCGCCCGGCCACATTTATTAGCAGGCACACATATCGAGTGAAACCTGTGTTGGATGTGTGTGGGGTGTGTGCACACCAGCCGGCAAGGGCTGCCTGGTGCAGTCAGAAATCGACAACAGTGTACATCGTAAAGGACACAACCATTCAACCATAAAGGCCCCATGACTTGTGCTGCACAGAGTCAGTGGCCCCGGATGCACAGCGTCCTCCACGGGCCTACCGCCACGGGCCGCTAACTTGCGGGGCACTGGGGCAGGGTCACGAGTGCATAGCAGGTTTCCGTAGATGACAAAGGGGCTTGTCGCGGAGTGTCTCGGTGGACAGTGGAAGGTGTACCCCCAGGGCATGATGCAGAGGGCAGAACCATGCTAAAACAGTCACTATGGTGGAGATGAATGGAACAGACACATGTCGGACACCAAGTCCGGTCCAGCCAGATGAAGATGAGGAAACCCCCAGGCCATGGACTCAGACGCCACCAAGGCCCAACCAGATAGTGCCCATGATTCATTGCGCACAGAGTTAGTGGCACCAGTGCTTTTAGGGGATGCCGCCTGCGATGAGGCGTGTCCAATGGTGTGGACTCCTCCACATCTTACCCAAGACACAGTTCCACATGTGTGACCTACTGTTCCGCAGTGTAGGCCTGAGGCAGCGGTCAGCACGGGCCATTCACCGAGTGTCACCCGCTTAGGTTGGATGGTCCCACCGGCCTGCGTAGTTCAGGTTCAGTGGCACCACGGGACGCGGACTTGCGGTGAACAGGGTTGATGGCACCAGGTCTGTTGTTGATAGTGTTCGATCACCTCCGTGACTCTGATCCGGCTTTCGTCCGGACTGAGCCGCATCTTCCTCTTACTCCTCTCTGTGCGTTCACTGGTGTGGACTCTGCCATTCATGATTCGCGACTAGGTGCTGGATGTGGGACCTACTGGTCCGCAGGGTAGGCCTGAGCCCTCATCCATGTGTTGCCGGCTTGCGTTGAACAGGGTTAGTGGCACCACGTGTCGCCGGCTTGCGTTGAACAGGGTTAGTGGCACCACGTGTCGCCGGCTTGCGTTGAACAGGGTTAGTGGCACCACGTGTCGCAGGCCTGCGATATGGAATTATGCCTCACTGATCAAAGGGAGTCTGGTGCTGTGGCCGCTGCCACGGACTTGGGGTCACTGCCATTCAAGACTCAGGACACAGTTCCATATGTGGGACCTACTGGGCCGAAGAGGACGCCGGTGGAGTATGTCAATGAGAAAGGAGTAATGTGGGCCAGTGTCGGGGGTGCCAGCGATGGTCTGCGGAGGCTGCAGAGGTCACAGAATTGGGGCTTGGAGCTTGCACCGGCACATGGTGGGCCCTCTTTAACACACGTCGGTGTCGGCAGGTGAGCGGAGCCTCGTTGGTGCGCTGGGGCAGGCATGACAGGTCTGGGGACCAGCGGCCCCTGGGTGCAGCAGGCGCAGGCCCCGCCACGCTCGGCGCAGGACTCGTGGCGGGCTGAGAGGTGCCGCCCTGACAGACACGTTGTCCATTCCGAATGAGAACCACGCCCAGTGCGACGGGCTTTTTGTTCACACCCCTACGCAGGCCTGGCATACGCAGGTCCAAACCACTCCGCCCGCGCATGCAGGGGGGAACGTAACGTGCAACATTTCCGCCTTCTACCCCACAGCCTGTTGGGACATGGTAGCGTCCACTGGCAACTACACTACATGCACCAGCAGTTGATCTCCACATGGCCATTTCCGTGGTTTGCACACTGTGGTCTGTCCGGCACCTCCACCCCACACCTGGCATTGGGTAGGTTCACATTCCTTAATCACTTGCGGCTCTCACACATGCCTGCTCCATGCCTCTCCTCACATCCTGCTATTGTGTGTCTGTGGTGCCATGCCGTGGCTGGGTTGTGGGCATGGCAAGGCCAAGTTCCCAATGGAGTCGTGTTGTCGTGTCTGGTCGGTTGGCATGTTGTGTGGCATGTTGAATGTAGTTGTGCTGCGTGCCCATTGCCAGTGTCGTGAGTTGCATGACTGTGGGCTGGAGGTTTGTGGTGTGTTCATTCTGGACTTACCAACGAGCACTGCATCTCCATGGGTGCCATCCTGGGAGCGCTGGGTGATGATGGACTGTCGGGAGATGTGAGAATCATGCACTCTGCCTGGGGAGTTGGCCATGACATTGTTGAGGTGTCCCGGGCGGTCCACTATTGCCTGCACATTCATGGGATCGTGTGCTTTCTGTTGTGGTAGTTGTGTGCAGTGTCGGCAGGGGGCACGAGGGGTACATGTGTGCAGTTGATTGGCTCTGACACGTGAGGGAATACAGCTATGGCGTAGGGGCCTTGCCTGGTCTCCAGCTGCTCCTGCGCAGTGTGGGTGAGGTGGAGGGGCTGGGGTACCAGGCTGATGTTGGCATCCAGGACAGGTGTGATGACCTTGGATGGGGCTGGTTGTGTGACTCCTCCGACTCTGGCAGTTGTGGGTTGGATGGTACCAGAGGCCGACATGTGCTGCGCAGCTGGCAGCTTTGTCTGCGGAGGGATATTGGTTGTCCGCTGGGTTGGTACCGTCAGCAGTTGGGGTATGTGGGTCAGGATGCGGGGGATGGTTGTCCTTTTGGGCCTGTAGTGGGCAATGTCCTCCTCTGGTGTTGGGTCTGGGCGGCAGGTGCGTTTCAGGTGGGTCTGCTGTCTTTGTGTACGCTGCCTCTGTGGTGTTCCCAGGGGGGCGGGACGGGTCCTGGGGGTGGTGGCGGGCCTGGGGTGGGTGGCGGTGGGTGTTGTGGCCCTCATGGGTCTCGGAGCTGCATGATCATTGTCTCCATGGCATCTGTGCGTCTTCAGATGTGGCTCTTGGCTGGGCTCCCTTTCATGCTGCAGGTAGTCGTCCTGCTTAACACCAGAAAAAGGCAGGTGTTGAATCCCTGCTGCTACCGCGGCTTATCGCGTGGTTTTGACTCGCATCGCAGATCTGGCAGTTCGTTGTGAAAGTGGTATTGTGTTTTTTTCGTGTGTTTTTGCACGGGAACGCCTACTCTGCATCTCATTAGGGTTAGTTGGTGGTGTCCACCGTGGAGATACATTTTGGGTAGTTATCGCGGGAATACTGGCGATGTCTGCAGTTTGCACCCGCTTGTGAATGGGGCATTAAATCTATCTCCACTTTTGATGCGTTAAGGTGGCGATAAGTCCTTGTGAATATGCCCCTTAGACCCTGAGGAGCTTTCTTGGAGGTGGTGATCAGGAGCATGGAGAATAGGGCTTTACACCATTGTGCTTGTCTTTTTGTGTAGAAAATAAGGTAATTAATTATAGCTCCTTTATTTGAACAGAAGTATGTGTCAAATATTAGTGTTTCTGGGTGAATTTGAGGAGTCTGTGTTTAAAACTCATTGATGCCTTTTTAGAGAGATTGGGCGGATACTTAATTTTAAAAGCATTATGTCTGATCGGCTCTAGTTTGCTGTCAAGTGCTCTGTGGGAGTTGGGAACCATGTGTGGGAGAGCATCTAGTGCCCGAGTGAAAGAAAGGGGGTTAGTGAAGGGGGGTTCCAGGAAAGATTTGAGCTGCTTGCCGATGTGAGAAGTTGGCCTGGCATATGCTGTCCACTAATTATAGTGGGCACCTTCAACCAGTCCAAACAACCCCTTATTGGAGATAGGTTAAAGACAACCTTTATTGAAAGCTATCCTAGTGGTAGCTATGGAGAGCAGCCTTCAGGCTAAGTCTTGAAGGAATGTAAAGCAGCTTGTTTTACCAGTCTATAATCTCTTGAGTGACCAAATGAAAGAGGACCACACCAGGTATATATTCAAAATATATGTATTTATTACTAAACACACCCCTCTAGTCTCTTTATGAGGCTAGAGTTCGAAGTACATACGTTACGAGTTAGTTATCTACAGTAATAGCACAAATACACGTTTGAGCCCCAGGGGCGTACCAAACCATATACCAATAAAGTGGTATAAGAACCACGACTGAGCTAGACACAAGGCCTAGAGCCTGTAGAAGTGCTTGGACCACAAGGAACCACCCAAGGCAGTGACACAGGGGACCCACGGGGGACGCGTGCAGTGTATGAACACAGCCGCGAACCACCGTTAACTTCTATGGGGAAAGTCGCAATTAGAATTTAAAAGAAAAGGGACACTTAGAGGAGGACTTGGAGCAAACCCTTTGAGAACTAGGCTGTTCTAGTGTCAATACCCACGGGAGCACCGGAGTACTCGAGTTACCTCACCCAGGGGAGCCGGGTGCATAGGTGTCTTTCGGGGTCGGGTTTCGTCGTCGCTTTCAATGGCGATCTGCTGCAAAGTGCTGCTGGCGGCCAAGTCGAAAGTGTTCGGGTGGATCCAAAGGTGGATCGAAGATCTGAAGAACCTGAAAGCAGAGGGGACAGAGTCTGGGTCACTAGCCAGTGACCAGGAAGGCGATGAGCAGATGCCCACCGATGTCGAGTGCTTCAGGTAGGTTGGACGGTCGTCTTGACTCTTCAGCCACGAGGTCCAGGAGGCGTCAACGACAACCAGGAGCTGGATTTGAGCTGTCCCACGACGTCTGTCGATTGCAGGGGTGTCGGCGACCGGATTGGACCCAACAAGCCTTGGCAACGGCAAGTCTCGTGGAAATAGAAGAAGGACGATGTTGCAGACTAGCAAGGTCTGGGGGACTCACTCAGCGAGGATAAGTCAGGGCACACCTGGAGCAACCAGGGAGCCCAAGCAGAAAAAGATTGGCCTTCGGGAGGGCCTACTAGCCAATGGACTAGCAACCGCAAAGGAGCCTCGAGATGATGCACGTGGAGCTGGCTCACAGGACACTCGTGGAGTGGAGGCCAGTGATCTTCGGTGCAGTTGGTGCTGGAGGCTGGAGGCTGGGGCTACTTGGAGCCCAAAGCCCGACTTCGTGGGAGACCCAGAAGAGGATGCACTTGCAATTGCGTTCGGTGTCCAGGGGTCACGGTTCCACATTACCCATGACAGCTACGGGCCTCAGCTTTGCTGGGGACTCAGGGCAGCCTCGGGGAAGTCTGGAAATCCACCTCTGGTGATGCAAAGACTTCGGCATCCGACGGGAGCTTCAGCGATGCAGACCGGACAATTGCTTCTTTGGTGCCTGCCAAGCAGGGGAGTCACTCCTTGACCCCAAGGGAGATTCTTCAGTCCTCTAATCTTAAAGTAGAGCGTCGAAGGTCCAGGATTCTGTGTCAGAGTTTCGTCCAGGTAAATCTAAAGTCCTAAGGACTGGGTTCCCCTACTTATACTAAGGTAGGGGGTTGGACATACTCTGTGGCCCCACCTATGGGAGGGCCAGGGTGGAGGGGTGGTTACACCCCTTTCCCTTTGTCCAATTTCACGCCAGAGCAGGGGCTGGAAGCCCCTGAGCCGGTTTTAACTGGGGTATGCACAGGGACACCAAATGTGCCCCCAGTGCAGGACTTCAAAGCACCAGAGAGTGCTCCCGCCCAGCCCCAATACACACTATCCTGTCTGGGGAGGTGGTCACACCTCCCTGGGACAGGAAACCTATTGTCCAGGCCTCCCCTGCCGGAGTTTCGGTCAGCAGCAGGAGGCCAGACTCGTGTCTGTGGCAGCGGCATCCATTTTGTGATGCCAGGGCTCTGGAAAGTCAGTACCGGGCATACCGGTGTGTACATGTCTTTTCCTCTAGAAGGGTGGAATGCTACCCCCGCCACCAGAACTGGTGGGGGGGGTAGTATTCCAAGATGTTTGACACCAAACACGACATGTTTCCGTGCAGCCATCCCAAAGTTAGCATTTAACGCGAGGTTATAATGCGATTAGGAGTATATGGTCAGGCTGCACTACAAACAGCATCAGAGAAGGGTCTCCGAACGCTGCAGAGGGGCCCTGCTCATGCAGGGGCACCCTCTCACATAGGAACCACGCACTCTGCCTTCAGGATTGATAAGGCCTGCCATAGGAGTGACTTATGGGTTTATATGTGTGTATGTATATAGTGATATAGGTAGCCTATATCACAGTAAGGGGTGCATGCACCACCTTACCCAGGCTGCAGTAGCAGACCTGTGGTGTCAGTTTGGATGGCCTTCCAGGGGTGGCACAATACGTGCTGCAGCCCCTGGCAGGCCTCTGAGGTACCTATGCCCTGGGTACATAGTATACCATATACTAGGGACTTATAAGGGCACTCAGATTCCAATCAGAGATGTGCCTAAGGCACATGGAAACCATTTTAGAGAGGAAGCAGCTAGGCTGGGGTTCTGATTAGCAGGGCCCCAGCCAGACTAAGGTCGAAAAACAGTGAAGCATCAGCAAAAAGTGGGGGTACCCATGTGAAGCAGATCCTACTCTCCTACACAACCCCCCCAAACGTAGGGACATTAAACTAACCTTGCCCAGTTAAGTCTTCATGTTCTAAGTGGAAGTACCTAGAGAGTCCATCTGCATTGGCATGGTTACTCCCAGGTCTATGTTCCACTGTGAAGTCCATCCCCTGTAGGGAAATGGACCACCTAAGCAGTTTGGGGTTTTCACCCTTCATTTGTTTTAGCCATAAGAGGGGCTTATGGTCTGTTTGAACAAGGAAGTGAGTACCAAACAAGTATGGCCTCAACTTCTTCAGAGCCCAGACCACAGCAAAGGCCTCCCTCTCAATGGCTGACCAACGTTTCTCTCTAGGGGTCAGCCTTCTGCTAATGAAATCTACTGGCTGATCCTGACCTTCATCATTCAATTGTGACAGTACAGCCCCTACCCCCAATTCAGATGCATCAGTTTGAACAATGAACTTCTTGGAGTAATCAGGACTCTGTAGAATGGGAGCAGTGCACATGGCCTGCTTCAGGTCATCAAATGCCTTTTGACAGCTAACTGTCCACTGAACCTTTTGGGCATTTTCTTGGAAGTTAAGTCATTCAGGGGTGTCACTATTGATCCATACCCCTTGACAAATCTCCTATAGTACCCAGTCAGGCCTAAGAAGGCTCTCACCTGAGTCTGGGTAGTTGGAGCAGTCCAGTCCATGATGGTCTGGATCTTGCTCTGCAGTGGTTGAACCTGGCCTCCTCCCACAAGGTGGCCCAGGTACACAACCTGACTCTGCCCTATCTGGCACTTGGTGGCCTTGATAGTCAGGCCTGCTTTCTGCAGGGCCTGTAAAACATTTCTGAGGTGGACCAGGTGATCCTCCCAGGTGGAGCTAAAGACAGCAATATCATCTAGATATGCTGTACTATAGGCTTCCAGACCTGTAAGGACTGTATTCACCAACCTCTGAAAAGTGGCAGGTGCATTCTTCAGACCAAAGGGCATCACCACAAATTGATAATGCCCACTAGGGGTTGAGAATGCTGTCTTTGGCTTTGCATCATCAGCTAGTCTGATCTGCCAGTAGCCAGCTGTCAGGTCAAATGTGCTTAGATACTTGGCTGAGGCCAAAGTGTCTATTAGCTCATCTGCCCTAGGTATTGGATGGGCATCAGTCCTAGTGACTGCATTGAGACCCCTGTAGTCCACACAAAACCTCATCTCTCTTTTCCCACCATTGGTGTGAGGTTTTGGCACAAGGACCACTGGACTAGCCCAAGGGCTATCTGAGGGTTCAATAACTCCCAAATCCAACATCTTCTGGACTTCTGTCCTGATACAGTCCCTGACATGGTCAGGTTGCCTATAAATCTTATTCTTAATAGGCAGACTGTCCCCAGTGTCCACTTCATGAGTGCACCAGGTAGTCTGACTGGGTGTCAGTGAGAATATGTGTCTGAACTGATTGAGCACCTGTCTGCAATCAGTCTGCTGCTGGGTAGTGAGGCTGCCTGCCAAGGCTACACCATCCACTGACCCATCACCAGGGTTCTGTGAGAGCAGGTCAGGGAGTGGGTCACTCTCTTCCTCCTGTCCCTCATCAGTAGCCATGAGCAAGCCCATGTCTGCCCTGTCCACATATGGTTTTAACCTGTTGACATGGAGAACCCTGTGGGGACTCCTGGGTGTTCCTAGGTCTACTAAGTAGGTAACCTCACCCTTCTGCTCAACAATGGTGTGGGGTCCACTCCATTTGTCTTGGAGAGCTGCTGGGGCCACTGGCTCCAACACCCACACCTTCTGTCCTGGCTGGTAAACAGTCAGTACAGCCTTTGGTCATGCCAGGCCTTTTGAAGTTCCTGGCTAGCCTCAAGGTTTTTAGTTGCCTTTTTCATATACTCAGCCATCCGGGAGCGGAGACCAAGTACGTAGTCCACTATGTCTTGCTTTGGGGGCTTGAGAGGTAACTCCCATCCTTCCTTCACCAAGCACAGTGGACCCCTGACAGGGTGACCAAACAAAAGTTCAAAAGGGCTGTAGCCAACCCCCTTTTGAGGCACCTCCCTGTACGCAAATAAAAGGCAGGGCAAGAGTATGTCCCATCTTCGCCCTTCAAGGTTTTGTTGAATCTCTCAACCAAACCATTGCATTGTGGGTGATAGGGTGTGGTGAACTTGTAAGTCACTCCACACTCCTTCCACATTGCTTTTAAGTATCCAGACATAAAGTTTGCACCCCTGTCTGATACAACCTCCTTAGAGAAGCCCACTCTTGAGAAAATTCCCAGGAGGGCCCTTGCCACCACAGGTGCTGTAGTGGTCCTAAGGGGAATAGCCTCTGGGTACCTGGTGGCATGATCCACTACCACCAGGATAAACCTGTGCCCAGATGCTGTTTGGGGATCCATGGGACCAACAATGTCAATCCCCACCCTTTCAAAGGGAACCCCCACCACAGGTAGTGGTATCACGGGGGCCTTTGTAGTGCCACCTGCCTTGCCACTGGCCTGGCAGGTTACACAGGAGCGACAAAACTCCTTGGTGTCTTCAGACATGTGGGGCCAGTGAAAGTGAGGGACAATTCTGTCCCAAGTCTTGTTCTGGCCCAGGTGACCTGCTAAGGGAATATCATGGGCTAGGGTCAATAGGAAGCCCCTGAACTTCAGAGGTATAACCAACCTCCTGGTAGCACCAGGCTTGGGGTCTCTACACTCTGAGTACAAGAGTCCATCATCCCAATACACAGTATGGGGACCACTAGCTTTCCCATCAGCCTCAGCAGCAGCTTGCTGTCTGAGGGGTTCAAGAGAGGGGCAGCTCTGCTGCTCCTGGCTCAGATCTGCCCTGGAAGGTCCCCCTGTCCCCAAGAACTCAACCTGGTCAGGTTCAAGCTCCTCTGGGACAGTTCCTTCCTCAGGACTGAGATCATCCCCCTCAAGGGACTGATCTTCCTTCTGAGCCAAGGGGAAGGCACTGCCTTTACCCTACTACTCCTCTTCTTGGAAGGCACTTGGTCCATTATTCCAGAATCCAAGGCCTGTTCAGTGCTAGACATTTTGGCTTGTGACCTGGTCACAGCAAACACATCTGCAGGGATCCCCAGCATTTCTGCATGGGTCCTGAGCTCCACTTCTGCCCAAGCTGAAGTTTCTAAGTCATTGCCAAGCAAGCATTCAACGGGTAGGTCTGCACTTACCACAACCTTCTTAAGGCCAGTTACCCCTCCCCAGGAGAAGTTAACAACTGCCAGAGTATGGTCTGTTCTGACGTTGCTAGCATTGGTCACTTGGTACATTTCACCAAGTATTATCTGCCCAGGATTCACAAGGTCTTGTGTCACCATGGTGACACTTGCCCCTGTGTCCCTAAATGCCAAAGCCTCTCTTCCATTGATTAAAGGCTGTTGTCTGTACTTGCCCAGATTACTGGGACTCACAGAGGAGGTCATATCCATGCCTCCATCACAGACTAGGACAGCCTGAGTGAGTTCTCTGACTAGGTCAGAGCTCATCTCTTTACCCAGGGTCAACCCTACTAAACCCTTGCTTGTGTAGTCCCACCACCAACTGTAACTGCACTAGGGGGAGCAGGTGCCTTAGGGGCATTGGTGGGGGCTGGAGTAGAGTCTTTGGACTTGGTGCAATCATTGGTCCAGTGGGTCTTTTGCTTACAGACCTTGCACCATGGTTTCCTTTGGCCTTTCCCTTTGGTAGACTGTGAATCCCCACCTGAAGAAGATTTTTGGGGGCCTTGTGAAGACTTTTGATCTTTACCCTTCTCCCCACCCTTATCAGAGGTTTTCAAATCTTGCTTCTTAGGGTCACCACCTTGGTTCTGTACCTTCTGCTTCACCCTGGTTCTGACCCATTTGTCTGCCTTCTTTCCCAATTCTTGGGGAGAGGTCAGATCAGAGTCTACCAGGTGCTGATGCAACAGCTGATTTTGACAGTTATTAAGAATCTGCTCCCTCATTATCAGATTGTACAATCCTGTGAAGTCACATACCTTACTGCCCAATAACCAACCTTCCAGAGCCTTGGCAGAACAATCAACAAAGTCCACCCAGTCTTGAGTCTGTGCTTTTGGGTATCCCTGAACTTTAACCTGTATTGTTCAGTGGTTAGGCCAAACCCATCAATTAGAGCACTCTTCAAGACTTTGTAATTATCAGCATCCTCCTCTCTAACAGTGAGGAGCTTGTCTCTACCTTTGTCTGCAAAGGAGAGCCACAAGATTGCTGCCCACTGCTCCTGAGGGACCCTCTGTACTTTACAGGCCCTCTCTAGAGCAGTTATCCATTTGTGGATATCATCCCCACTCTGGTAGGGAGGGACAATCTTGCTCAGGTTTCTATGGTCATAAGACCTTTCCCTATCTTTGGGGAAACTGCTGCCACCATGGGACTCTAGTCCCAACTTTTGTCTCTCTCTATAGAGATCTAGGGACTCCCTGTCTATAGCCAATTGCTGTTTCCTGAGTTCAAGCTGAGTTTGCTCATATTGAATCAGTCTCTTTCTCCTCTCATGAGAGGATTCCCTCCTATGAGAGGAGACAGAGGTCCCTATTGAGGTGTCAGAGTGGTTAGACTCCTGAGAAGGAGACCTAGACCTTCTGGGCATACTCAGAACTCTTCCTGGGGGGACAAAGGGGAGGTCAGTCTGATCCTCTCCCTCCTCCTCCTCCACAGGAGGAATTGGGTTTTCCAGGATGTTGGACTTGGCCCTTTTTCACAGAAATTTTTCGTTTTTTCCCCTAGCCATTTTACCATGTGTGAAACTCACTCAAGATGGCTGCCACAGGTCCCTGCTACTGCAGAGGGGCCTTACACATATACACACTAGTAGCCAGGGTCAGGCTGGGACATAGGGATACAGTATCCATTCCGTCCCCGCCGCTGGGCCACATAGCCAGACATGTAGAAGGTTCCAGAACCTTCCGGGCTGTGGGAGGAGTTATGTTTTGCCGCCTTTGGGAGAGTCACCTGACCTAGGGGTATAAAAGGTTTGGAGGGAAAACTTTTAGTCAGTTGGAGTTGGAGTTGAGATGGGGCACCACTGATCCTGGGAGAACCTCTGCCGGAGTACAGGCTTTAGGGCCTAGGGGAGAGACCTACACTACTGCTGCTGACAGGGCTTAGGCCCTGCTGTAGTAAGTTAGCTGAGGAACGCCCACCACCCACTGACCTTGCCCAGTGTGAGGGGACCCAGGGAACCACCTTCAGCATGCTGGGAGGAACATCAAGCACTCCCAGAACCACCAACTCATCCCCCCCCTCATAAGAAGAAACTTCTGACAAGAAACTTTTGACAAGAAACTTATAATAAGAAACTTCTGACAAGAAACTCCTGACAAGAAACTCCTAAGAAGCAACCAATCTGGAACAGTCGCAAGACACCTTAATTTGAGGAGGCCTGACCGTCCATCAAGGCCTGAAGCCTAAACTGCCCAACTGGGGATCACCAGGTAAAGCGCCGTACCCTGAAGCGCTAGACCATCACCCCTATCTATTCCGGCCTGCTGCTGGGCTGCCCCCCAAGTACTTTTCCAGTCAGCCCTGCCCACAGGCTGCTGGTGCGCCCCGCTTCTGTCTCCACGAGGGAGAAACTGCCCCCCCTCAGGTCACTGACCTTGTGAGGAAATCACCGCCGCGGCCGCCGCCGCGTGAGGAGAAGTGCTGCTGTGAGGAGAGGCCCTCCTCGAGGCCGTGTGGTGAGGTGCGCCGTCCGCGCCCTCACCGAAGGAAGCGCTGAGGTGAGGGAAGCCCCTCGAGTGGAGGTGGTGAGGTGCGCCGTCCGCGCCCTCACCGAAGCCTCTAGATATCCCCAAAGTCATTGCCGCCGGGCCCGGGGCCCCACCACCGCCGTCGCGGCCGAAGAAATCACCGCCGCAGCCCAAGGGGGCCGAGTGAAGCAGCCGCGGCCTAGCACGATCCGCGAGGCCTCCAGGCCCCGCCGACGCCGTTGCCGAGCAACCGGGGACGCCGGCCGCGCCCCCAGGAAGGCCGCACAGCGATTGGGCGCCGGCTCCCGCCATGCCCCCAGCGCCGACGGATGCCGAGGAAGAGCCCCGGCCGTGCAGAGGGAGACGGGGAGCCGGCCGGAGAGGACTGCCGGCTCCCGCTCCCATTCCCGAAGTCCCTGAAGCCCGCCAAACCCACTCACCTGATCCCGGGGGCCGGAGGAGGGTGATACCGGCCCCCGCAACGTGCCAAAGTCACTTCCCTGATCCCGGGGGCCGGAGGAGGGTGATACCGGCTCCCGCAACGTCCCGTCATTCCGGCCAGAAGGCCGAGGTACCCCGACCGGGCCCCGCCCTCCAGAACACGGGCTGGGCCTGGAGTTAGCCAGTCGCTAAGAAGCGCGACCAACGACCAAGCACCAGGTGAGCCCAGAAGGCCCCTAGGGCCCACAAAAACGCCACTGGGGGCCGGGGGCCACCATTAACACCTAAATTAACCGCGTAACTTTCCCCATGAGGCGAGGCCCCGGAGAGGAGTGGGCCTAGCCTGGAATTAACCCCTAAGGGACATAGAAGCCCCAGGATACAGGACATGTTGAGGGTTCCCCACAGTGTTTATTAATTTATTGCAGATGCCTATTGTAATTACTGCCTAGGCCTATGCTTTTAACTGCAAAGTCTTTACCACAGGGGAAAGTGATTAATTGAATTGAGCTGAAGTGTACACCGCCAAGAGTTGAAGTGTTTTATGTTACAGGTGTACTGGAAATGCGACGCCCACTGTACTGAATGTGGGCGCGCCTAGATTAATGCAGGCCTATTGAAATGTAACGTGAAAAGCCTTCTTTTAAGTAATTGAATATGCTTGAAGTGAACTGCATGTTTAGGCCCATGTTTTATTAATGCACCTTGTGATCCTTATTGGTGCTACGTTTAAGAGATAATTCCTGCGGCCTCTTAGTGGCCTACAATGTTGATGAGCTATGATGCTTTATTAAGAATGTGCACCAGTTGAGTAATGCAATGAATTTAAATGTAGATCTGAATTAATCTGCCTCATCTGATGCTAACTTGATTTATATATAAAAGATCTTGATTTCAAATACACAAGCCTGGTGTGGTGTCATGTTATTGCGTTCGCATTCCTGAGTCAAAGTAAGAGTGTGCTGCACAACTGCCTTACACATTGCCTTCGTGTGCTTTCCCGCCTCGCGCCATGCTACCGTGGCGGACTCGGTAAAGCCGGTTCCAACATTTGGTGTTCAGCGGTTGGATAAGGACTGGTGTTTGTGCAGCACCCTACAGTGACTCAGTGTGCGCCGCAATTAGACACCTATTGTAATGCAAGTGCTAGGAATTCTTTTATGATTGCCAATTGTGTACATTCCTGCTTTAGACCTGCTACCTACAGTCTAGAACCCTTTCCCTAAATTGTCTGGGACCCCACCTAGGAGGATGGAGTTTGAGTTAGCCAACCTAGAAAGGTATACGGTGACACAGCTCAAGGAGTTCTGCCTAGAGAGGGGGTGGCCGTCAAGCGAGCGCCAGGAAGGAGGTGCTTCAGAAAGCTTTGAGGGCATGGGTAATGGCCCACCCGGAGGGAAGAGGGGATGAGGAGCAGGGGAGGCAGACAACCCAGGAGAACTGGACCTACTGCACATTGATGTTAGCGAGAATGTGTTGCCAGGAAGACGTTCCAGGGCAGGCAGTAGGGCGTCAGGGGGGAGGTTGTCGGCAGAGGAATTTGAGGTCAGAAGGGAGGAGAGGCAATTAACATTAGAACTTGCTAGGATGAAAAGGGAGCGAGAACAGGCAAGGCTAGCCATGGAGGAAAGGAAGCTTGCGCATGAGCTTAGCCTGAAGGAACTAGAGCTCCGAGCCTTGCAGATGGAGATGCAGGGCAAAGTGAATGGTGGCAGCGTACCTGCTGGGGTTCCACAGGAGCCCAAATTTTATCTACCAAGAGAGGTGATAGCCAGTTTGGGGAGTGATCCTGAAGGGAGTGGTGCAGGGATCTTCCAACCCAGCGAGGTGGGAGAGGTGGAGAATAGCCCAGCTAGGTCCCAGGATAGTGAGCGGGTTGTAGGGCCTCACATCCTATCTATAGGAAGGAGTGAGACGGGGAGGTGTCCCGAGGTGCCCCAACCGCAGTCTCAGGGCCTGGAGAGTTCCATAAGGGAACCCCAGGTTGGGAGCCTAGGCTGTCCCGATGGGCCATCCATGGAAGGGGATCCCCCAGTGACAGGAGAACCCGGGGCGTATGTATTCAGAGCTCCAGGGGTTCTGGGGTCTGCCCAGCCACATGATTTAGATCCTGGGCTGGGGCGCCAGGTTCAGGGGCTGCCTGACCTGGCGGGAGGGACGTCTGTAAGCAGTGTCCCTCCGGAGCTGACTCCCAGGGGTGCTTCTCCAGGTGGGAGGGTGCTGAACTCTGGGAGGGGGTGCAGAGGAAAGGAGGACTCGCCTCTGGCACCGGGGCAACCTAAGGGTTTAGACCCTGGGTTGGTGGATCGGATGCAGGGTCACGGCCCTGGAAGAGTGAGAGAGTGGTGGTCTGAGGGTGCCCCGCATAGGAGGAGAGGGCGGAACCCCAGAAGGAGAGGTAGGGGGAGGAGAGCCTCGCCCCTGACTGCTGGTCAGCCTGAGGGTGTGGACCCCAGGTGGGTGGACCAGTGGCAGTTTGGAACTGCAAGGAGGAGAAGGAGAGTGGTCAACGGGCCTGGGGCTACTGCCCCCTGCTCTGTGAGACCGCAAGGGCCAGAGACATCTGGACGGCCTAGCGCCTGGTCCTGGCCGCGGACAACTAGGGAGCACCAGTGGGGTGGCTTCGTTGCTCCAGGGAGGTTTGAGAGAGGGAACCACCGGGTTCCAGAGTGGAGAAGGACCTGCAGGACCTTCCTGCAGCTGGGAAAAAGGCCCGCGTCCAAGGTTTCTCGCCCGAAGCAGGGAAGCCCATCAAGGCATTGATCGGTCTACCCTGGCTTTTGGCTGGGAGGGGGTTGTGTTGGACTTGGCCCTTTTTCCCAGAAATTTTTCGTTTTTCCCCTAGCCGTTTTATCATGTGTGAAACTCACTCAAGATGGCTGCCACAGGTCCCTGCTACTGCAGAGGGGCCTTACACACATACACACTAGTAGCCAGGGTCAGGCTGGGACATAGGGATACAGTATCCATTCCGTCCCCGCCTCTGGGCCACATAGCCAGACATGTAGAAGGTTCCAGAACCTTCCGGGCTGTGGGAGGAGTTATGTTTTGCCGCCTTTGGGAGAGTCACCTGACCTAGGGGTATAAAAGGTTTGGATTTTAGTCAGTTGGAGTTGGAGTTGAGATGGGACACCACTGATCCAGGGAGAACCTCTGCCGGAGTACAGGCTTTAGGGCCTAGGGGGGAGACCTACACTACTGCTGCTGACAGGGCTTAGGCCCTGCTGTAGTAAGTTAGCTGAGGAACGCCCACCACCCACTGACCTTGCCCAGTGTGTGGGGACCCAGGGAACCACCTTCAGCGTGCTGGGAGGAACATCAAGCACTCCCAGAACCACCAACTCATCCCCCCCCCTCATAAGAAGAAACTTCTGACAAGAAACCTTTGACAAGAAACTTATAATAAGAAACTTCTGACAAGAAACTCCTGACAAGAAACTCCTAAGAAGCAACCAATCTGGAACAGTCGCAAGACACCTTAATTTGAGGAGGCCTGACCGTCCAGCAAGGCCTGAAGCCTAAACTGCCCAACTGGGGATCACCAGGTAAAGCGCCGTACCCTGAAGGCTAGACCTTCACCCCCTATCTATTCCGGCCTGCTGCTGGGCTGCCCCCCAAGTACTTTTCCAGTCAGCCCTGCCCACAGGCTGCTGGTTCGCCCCGCTTCTGTCTCCACGAGGGAGAAACTGCCCCCCCTCAAGTCACTGACCTTGTGAGGAAATCACTGCTGCGGCCGCCGCCGCGTGAGGAGAAGTGCTGCTGTGAGGAGAGGCCCTCCTCGAGGCCGTGTGGTGAGGTGCGCCGTCCACGCCCTCACCGAAGGAAGCGCTGAGGTGAGGGAAGCCCCTCGAGTGGATGTGGTGAGGTGCGCCGTCCGCGCCCTCACCGAAGCCTCTACATATCCCCAAAGTCATTGCCGCCGGGCCCGGGGCCCCACCGCCGCCGTCGCGGCCAAAGAAATCACCGCTGCAGCCCAAGGGGGCCGCGTGAAGCAGCCGCGGCCTAGCGCGATCCGCGAGGCCTACAGGCCCCACCGACGCCGTTGCCGAGCAACCGGGGACGCCGGCCGCGCCCCCAGGAAGGCCGCGCAGCGATTGGGCGCCGGCTCCCGCCACGCCCCCAGCGCCGACGGAGGCCGAGGAAGAGCCCCGGCCGTGCAGAGGAGACGGGGAGCCGGCCGGAGAGGACTGCCGGCTCCCGCTCCCATTCCCGAAGCCCGCCAAACCCACTCACCTGATCCCGGGGCCGGAGGAGGGTGATACCGGCCCCGCAACGTGCCAAAGTCACTTCGCTGATCCCGGGGGCCGGAGGAGGGTGATACCGGCCCCCGCAACGTCCCGTCATTCCGGCCAGAAGGCCGAGGTACCCCGACCGGGCCCCGCCCTCCAGAACACGGGCCGGGCCTGGAGTTAGCCAGTCGCTAAGAAGCGCGACCAACGACCAAGCACCAGGTGAGCCCAGGAGGCCCCTAGGGCCCACAAAAACGCCACTGGGGGCCGGGGGCCACCATTAACCCCTAAATTAACCGCGTAACTTTCCCCATGAGGCGAGGCCCCGGAGAGAAGTGGGCCTAGCCTGGAATTAACCCCTAAGGGACATAGAAGCCCCAGGATACAGGACATGTTGAGGGGTTCCCCACAGTGTTTATTAATTTATTGCAGATGCCTATTGTAATTACTGCCTAGGCCTATGCTTTTAACTGCAAAGTCTTTACCACAGGGGGAAAGTGATTAATTGAATTGAGCTGAAGTGTACACCGCCAAGAGTTGAAGTGTTTTATGTTACAGGTGTACTGGAATTGCGACGCCCACTGTACTGAATGTGGGCGCGCCTAGATTATGCAGGCCTATTGAAATGTAACGTGAAAAGCCTTCTTTTAAGTAATTGAATATGCTTGAAGTGAACTGCATGTTTAGGCCCATGTTTTATTAATGCACCTTGTGATCCTTATTGGTGCTACGTTTAAGAGATAATTCCTGCGGCCTCTTAGTGGCCTACAATGTTGATGAGCTATGATGCTTTATTAAGAATGTGCACCAGTTGAGTAATGCAATGAATTTAAATGTAGATCTGAATTAATCTGCCTCATCTGATGCTAACTTGATTTATATATAAAAGATCTTGATTTCAAATACACAAGCCTGGTGTGGTGTCATGTTATTGCGTTCGCTTTCCTGAGTCAAAGTAAGAGTGTGCTGCACAACTGCCTTACACATTGCCTTCGCGTGCTTTCCCGCCTCGTACCATGCTACCATGGCGGACTCGGTAAACCCGGTTCCAACACAGGACAAGGTCATTTTCACCTTCCTGGCCAGTTTCAGAGGGGGGGGGCCTGGGTTTCTTCACCTCTGGCCCCTTCCTCATCTTCTGCCCCACCCTCTTTGCCTACCCCTTCACACCCTAGGGGCCTGCTGAGATCATCAGCTAGTAACACCTCCCTGAGGTGTTGGGTGCTGGCACTTTTGCCTGTCTTCAACTTCCTAGTAGTGCATAATGCTCTCAATTCCAAGAATGGGAGTTTATCATACTTGGAGGGAAGAAGCCCACTGGCTTCTGGCAAGGACTCACTGGGTCCTGGCTTTGAAGACATTACTAGTGAGGTGTGGTGTATGCACTACCTACTCTAGTGTGGCCTACTAAACTCTCTTGAGTTGTAGAAAGGGTGTGCTGTCCCTTAACACACAACTCTAAGTTCAGTAGAACTTACTGTATTACTAAGCTTGATTTATATGTACCTTAGGTACCCTTAGTGGTTTTCAGTTGATCAATTCAATTGAGATTATCTGGTAAAACAATAGCAAGCTGGAATCCCACACGCTGCACACCAATGTGAGAAGTTGGCCTGGCATATGCTGTCCACTAATTATAGTGGGCACCTTGCACCAGTCCAAACAACCCCTTATTGGAGATAGGTTAAAGACAAACTTTATTGAAAGCTATCCTAGTGGTAGCTATGGAGAGCAGCCTTCAGGCTAAGTCTTGAAGGAATGTAAAGCAGCTTGTTTTACCAGTCTATAATCTCTTGAGTGACCAAATGAAAGAGGACCACACCAGGTATATATTCAAAATATATGTATTTATTACTAAACACACCCCTCTAGTCTCTTTATGAGGCTAGAGTTTGAAGTACATACGTTACGAGTTAGTTATCTACAGTAATAGCACAAATACACGTTTGAGCCCCAGGGGCGTACCAAACCATATACCAATAAAGTGGTATAAGAACCACGACTGAGCTAGACACAAGGCCTAGAGCCTGTAGAAGTGCTTGGACCACAAGGAACCACCCAAGGCAGTGACACAGGGGACCCACGGGGGACGCATGCATTGTATGAACACAGCCGCGAACCACCGTTAACTTCTATGGGGAAAGTCGCGATTAGAATTTAAAAGAAAAGGGACACTTAGAGGAGGACTTGGAGCAAACCCTTTGAGAACTAGGCTGTTCTTGTCAGGGATACAGGCGTTGCGGCGCCTGCCTAGTTCCCTGAACTACAACTCCCATATTGCCCGGCCACGGAAGGGAATAAAAGCCGGAGAGGGCGCACAGGAAGTTGCGCGTAATTCTGTTGCCTTTCTCTCTCTCTCTCTGCCGAGAGAGAGCTGCCTGCTGAAGCGCCGGAGGATTAAGCGCTAGGGGTACTGTCCTGTGTCTGGATGGGGTTCGCAACACCTCGATGCGGAACCAGTGAGTACCGTGTACGTTCCTAGTGGGAATCCTGTTTAATTTTCTTGTGTTACACGGAATACTGCGGTGCTACCGCGTATTGCCATTTCTTGATTGTTTTCTTCTTGGCTCGTATACTGCGGGCGGATTGCAGACATTGCGAGCGGAATACTGCGGTGCTACCGCGTATTGCCGTTTCTTTATTGTTTTCTTCTTGGCTCGTATACTGCGGGAGGATTGCAGACAGTGCGAGCGGAATACTGCGGTGCTACCGCGTATTGCCGTTCTTTGATTATTACCGTGCCCTCATACTGAAGGCGGATTCTAGAAGCACTAGCGGAATACGGCGGTTCTACCGCGTATTGCCGTTATTGTGCCAGAAGCTATCTCTCGTTTACTGTTGTGTTCTATCGGAATACAAGCGGGCTACAGCGGTGAAGGAACCACGTAGCGCCGCAGGTGTACTGGAAACTTCGTTCTTTTCATTTATACTATCTGGGGTGACGGGACTTGTTCTGAGATTCAGTTCTCAACTAACAATATATTTCCTCAGTAAAAGCACAGGTGATGTAACCTTGTGGAACTGCCAAACTGTATTCAATATTTACTTTCATGCATTGGGATAGGTTGACTGCCATCACTACTTTTCCTTTGGTGCCTATAGGTGGGTATGCATGACGCCTGTGTGAGTCCTAGTGACAGGTGAAGTGTTGTGGTACTTACCCTGATTAATGTTCTGGTGTTCTTTATCTTAGGCGGAAAGAGTGTTATTCATGACGACCTGTGTTGAGTCTCAAGGGTTGTACCAACAGCAGCATCTAGTTCAGGTACATATATCTCCTAGTGAGACATTACTGAGAGTAGCCATTATTTCATGCATATATAACCTGTGTTTCATTTATTCTTTCAGGTCCTATTCCACTGCAGTCCTATTCCCTCTCCTTTTCCCCCGCCTGATCGTTCGAACACCCTGTAGGCAATTGCATCAGGGTGTTGGTGAGATCTGGAGGTGGACCCTTTTGCTGCAACTGGACCCTGCGGAGCTGGGCCTGACAGAATTACGCGCCCACGAAATTAGCTTTGCCCGGTTCAGTTGTAGTAAGGAATGGCCACACTGGAGGACGTGCTGCAGGCATTGGTCCTGGTCCAGCAGGAATTGGCCTCTTCCAAGGCTGAAACAGCCGCCTTAAGAGATAAAGTTGAGAGGCTATCTAGGAACCCTTTCGACATTTCTACCGCTGCCCCGCAAATACAGGTGACTGTACCTCCACCCATCCCCTTAGCAAGTCCTGAAAGATACGCCGGGGACCCGGCAAAGATACAGGTGTTTCTGACGCAGATAATGTTGCACTTCTCTTGTAGACCAGCTTCTTTTCCCAATAACCATTCCCGGGTGGCCTTTGCTATCTCGTATCTAGTGGGGGACGCTGCCAATTGGGCCGTTCCATTGGTTAGAAATAACGATGCAGTTTTGTCAGATTGGTCGGCGTTTAGGACTGAGTTTGAGAGGGTGTTCGATCGTCGGACCACCACCTTTAGCGCTGATAGAGAACTGCTGGACCTTAAACAAGGGAGAAACGACCTAGTAACATATCTGACCACGTTTAACAGATTAGTGGCCGAGACTGCTTGGCCAGAGGAGAAGAGAATGTCTTTGTTTTATCAGGGACTACGGGATGAGCTAAAAGACATACTGGCTCAAATAGACCCGCAACCCACTACTTGCGCGGACATGATCAATTTAACATTGAGGTTGGATGGGAGGTTGGCCGAGAGAGGGGGTGAGAGGAGAAAGTGGGATAAGGGATTCTTTAGACCAGAGAGACCCTCAAGAAGGCAGGTGTCCACCCCTGAGACGGCACATGAACCCATGGAGATCGGGCGGTTCGTTCTCCTCTGTCCAGAGAAGAAAGAGAAAGCCGAAGAGTACAGGGGTTATGTATGTATTGTGGGAAGAAAGGCCATTACGTTAGGGAATGCCCTACTAAACCCAAATCTTCAGAGGTGTGGTCTCGGAATAAAAGGGTGGCTGTATCCACTACTCTACCTGCTGTAATGCCAGGGACTTCCCCAGGTGTTGGTGAAACCATCAAGGGCTGGCAACTCCCCTCCTTGGCCACCTCTGGTTTGCTGGACACCGAATCACACATAGTACTCCCTATGATAATCGGGAGCCATGATCAGTTCCATCAAGTAAAAGCTATGGTGGATTCAGGCGCCACAGGGAACTTCATAGACAGTGGACTGGTTGATCGCCTTGCCCTATTGAGAGTACTCAGGTCGCAACCAGAAGAGGTTTTCGCTGTGGACGGAAAACCATTGAAATCTGGTTTGATTACAGAACAAACGGAGGTACTATTCTTGTCCTTGGTTATGGCAGAGGAAACACATAAGGAGGGGTTATCCTTTAACATCATCGATGCCCCCCAGTATGAGGTTATACTGGGTATGCCTTGGCTGTGCCACCACAATCCCACCATCGACTGGAAGGCTAAAACACTTCTGTTTCAGTCAGACGATTGCAGAGGCCATTGTAGTCCAAACGGTCCCTCACAAGCTGCCGCGCTATTACATCCCTATGTGGTGGCAACAGCGGTTGAGAAGGAGACCCTGTTGCCCATGGTGTACTCTCAGTTCACGGACGTGTTCAGTGAGGTCCAAGCTGAACAGTTGCCCCCTCATCGGGAGTATGACTGTCAAATAGACCTGGTGGAAGGGGCCACGGTCCCGGCCTGTAGAGTGTATGCATTGTCTGTGCCAGAAACAAAACACTTGCGCGAATACCTGGACCACTATCTAGAAATAGGGTTTATTAGGCCTTCGCGGTCCCCGGCTGCCTCTCCGCTTTTTTTTATAACTAAGGCCAATGGTGATCTTAGGGCTTGTGTGGATTACCGCGTTCTGAACAAGAACACCGTTCGAAACAGATACCCTTTACCCCTTATTTCTGTGTTGCTTGATCAGGTGAGAGAAGCCAAGATTTACACAAGATTAGACCTAAGGGGTGCGTATCATTTAGTACGTGTCAGAAATGGGGATGAATGGAAAACGGCGTTCAAAACACGATACGGATTATTTGAGTATACTGTCATGCCGTTTGGCCTTTGCAACGCCCCAGCGGCATTTCAGTATTTTCTTAATGACGTGTTGAAGAACTTTGTGGACTTGTTTGTTGTTGTGTACATAGACGACATCCTTATCTATTCCGATACAGCGGAGGAGCATGACAAACATGTAATAGAGGTACTGACAGCGCTGCAAAACCACAAGTTATTCTGTAAGCTGAGTAAATGTGAGTTTGGGGTACGCAAGGTGGAATTTCTGGGGGTTATGCTGTGCCCAGAAGGATTACACATGGCTGAGAGGAAGGTATTGGCCGTGCAGGAATGGCCTATCCCAAAAACAGTACGTGATGTACAGTGCTTCTTAGGCTTCGCGAACTATTATCGCAGGTTTATCCTCCATTTCTCACAGGTAGCAGTTCCCATTACCAGAATCCTTAGGAAGGGCCTTCCTTTTCATTGGTCGAGAGAAGCGGAGGAAGCCTTCACCTTTCTAAAGAAGGCATTTACCACGGCTCCAGTACTCGCACATCCCAGACCTGAACATCCTTTCGTGGTAGAGGCAGATGCCTCCGATGAGGCCATTGGGGCCATCCTGTCCCAAAGGAATCCGAGCACGGGACAGCTGCATCCTGTGGCTTATTTATCCAGGAAACTGAACCCTGCGGAACGAAACTACACCGTCGCAGAGAAAGAGCTACTGGCAATAAAGAGGGCGTTCCAAGAATGGAGGCACTACCTATGGGGTGCTAGCCATCCCATCACGGTGTATACTGATCATCGGAATCTGCAATACATGAAGTCTGCGCGTCACCTTTCTCAGCGCCAGATGAGATGGATGTTGTTTTTTGCCGAATACGACTTCATAGTCACCTTTCGTCCAGGGGCGGAGAACCGAAAGGCAGACTCTTTATCTCGACTGGAAACGATGGAACCTGCCACACAGGACCAGAACACAGGGGCTATCATCGAACCCTCTAGAGTGATATGCGTCATCCGTGCGGAAGCCTTTTTGGATGAAGTAAGACAACATAAAACCTTAGCCGAATGGGAAGCATGGGCAGCAATGGGGACCGAACGTGCAGTAAAACATGGTTTACCGTTCCATAAAAAACGATTGTTTATTCCCACTCCTGAGCTACAAAAGAAGGCTTTCCAATGGTGTCACATGTCGCCCTTGGCGGGACATACTGGTGTGCGGAAGACCGCGCACCTGACACAACGTCACTTCTGGTGGGGGTCCCTCAATGCTGATGTTGCTGCTTGGGTGGCTAGGTGCGAGGAATGCGCCAGAGCAAAGACCGAACACATCAAGATGAAGGGAAAACTCATCCCTATGCCCACTCCACACCAACCTTGGCGAAGTATCAGCCTGGATTTCATCACGGGGTTACCTTTGGAGAAGGGGTACTCAGCCATCCTAGTGGTGGTGGATGGACTCACGAAGATGGGACATTTCATCCCTTGTGTGAACCTCCCTACGGCCTCCCAAACAGCACAGCTGTTGCTTGACAACATCGTCAGAATACATGGACTGCCCGAAAACATTGTGTCAGATAGGGGGCCTCAGTTCATTGCGAGATTCTGGAAGTTGTGGTGCAAAGCCCTGCACGTAGACTCCTCTTTGTCTACTAGTTTCCATCCTCAGACCGATGGACAGACGGAGCGTCTGAATCAAACACTCAAGAAATATCTCAGGTGTTACTCTAAAGATGCCCAGGAGTCTTGGGTAGATATGCTATGGATGGCGGAACTAGCTTACAACAATGCCTGGCACAGTTCTGTCGGGTTTTCTCCTTTTCGTGCCAATTTCGGATATGATGCTCGCATATTGCCCATTACCATTCCAGAGGAGGTGGCCAATCAACCTATGGTGCTGATACAGGTACGAAAGCTCCGCACGCTACATCGTAAAGTCAGACGCCATCTGTTGCAAGCAAAACAGACTTACAAGAAATGGGAGGACAGACACAGAACGGAGGGACCGCAGTACCAAGTGGGAGACAAGGTTTGGTTGTCTACCAAGAACATCCGGTTCAAGTTGCGTAGCATTTTCCATCCTAGGTTCATCGGTCCGTACACAGTAGTGAAACAACTCAACCCCGTCACCTATAGATTGAAATTGCCTGGGACCCTTCGGATACACCCTGTATTTCACTGTAACCTCTTGAAACCTGCCTTGGGGGCACGTAGGCGTGCTCCGCCCCTGTGATTTGTGACGGGGGTATGGAATACGAGGTTAAGAGCATTCGAGATTCCAAACTACGAAGAGGGATGCTCTGGTACCTGGTGTCATGGAAGGGTTATTCAGCAGAAGATGATTCCTGGGAACCTTGGAGGAACGTCCATGCCCCTGCGGCCGTCCGTTCGTTCCATAGAAGATATCCGTCGAAGCCTGGGCCTAGGAGGCGCTAGGGAGGAGGACCTACTGTCAGGGATACAGGCGTTGCGGCGCCTGCCTAGTTCCCTGAACTACAACTCCCATATTGCCCGGCCACGGAAGGGAATAAAAGCCGGAGAGGGCGCACAGGAAGTTGCGCGTAATTCTGTTGCCTTTCTCTCTCTCTCTCTGCCGAGAGAGAGCTGCCTGCTGAAGCGCCGGAGGATTAAGCGCTAGGGGTACTGTCCTGTGTCTGGATGGGGTTCGCAACACCTCGATGCGGAACCAGTGAGTACCGTGTACGTTCCTAGTGGGAATCCTGTTTAATTTTCTTGTGTTACACGGAATACTGCGGTGCTACCGCGTATTGCCGTTTCTTGATTGTTTTCTTCTTGGCTCGTATACTGCGGGCGGATTGCAGACATTGCGAGCGGAATACTGCGGTGCTACCGCGTATTGCCGTTTCTTTATTGTTTTCTTCTTGGCTCGTATACTGCGGGAGGATTGCAGACAGTGCGAGCGGAATACTGCGGTGCTACCGCGTATTGCCGTTCTTTGATTATTACCGTGCCCTCATACTGAAGGCGGATTCTAGAAGCACTAGCGGAATACGGCGGTTCTACCGCGTATTGCCGTTATTGTGCCAGAAGCTATCTCTCGTTTACTGTTGTGTTCTATCGGAATACAAGCGGGCTACAGCGGTGAAGGAACCACGTAGCGCCGCAGGTGTACTGGAAACTTCGTTCTTTTCATTTATACTATCTGGGGTGACGGGACTTGTTCTGAGATTCAGTTCTCAACTAACAATATATTTCCTCAGTAAAAGCACAGGTGATGTAACCTTGTGGAACTGCCAAACTGTATTCAATATTTACTTTCATGCATTGGGATAGGTTGACTGCCATCACTACTTTTCCTTTGGTGCCTATAGGTGGGTATGCATGACGCCTGTGTGAGTCCTAGTGACAGGTGAAGTGTTGTGGTACTTACCCTGATTAATGTTCTGGTGTTCTTTATCTTAGGCGGAAAGAGTGTTATTCATGACGACCTGTGTTGAGTCTCAAGGGTTGTACCAACAGCAGCATCTAGTTCAGGTACATATATCTCCTAGTGAGACATTACTGAGAGTAGCCATTATTTCATGCATATATAACCTGTGTTTCATTTATTCTTTCAGGTCCTATTCCACTGCAGTCCTATTCCCTCTCCTTTTCCCCCGCCTGATCGTTCGAACACCCTGTAGGCAATTGCATCAGGGTGTTGGTGAGATCTGGAGGTGGACCCTTTTTTGCTGCAACTGGACCCTGCGGAGCTGGGCCTGACAGTTCTAGTGTCAATACCCACGGGAGCACCGGAGTACTCGAGTTACCTCACCCAGGGGAGCCGGGTGCATAGGTGTCTTTCGGGGTCGGGTTTCGTCGTCGCTTTCAATGGCGATCTGCTGCAAAGTGCTGCTGGCGGCCAAGTCGAAAGTGTTCAGGTGGATCCAAAGGTGGATCGAAGATCTGAAGAACCTGAAAGCAGAGGGGACAGAGTCTGGGTCACTAGCCAGTGACCAGGAAGGCGATGAGCAGATGCCCACCGATGTCGAGTGCTTCAGGTAGGTTGACGGTCGTCTTGACTCTTCAGCCACGAGGTCCAGGAGGTGTCGATGACAACCAGGAGCTGGATTCGAGCTGTCCCACGACGTCTGTCGATTGCAGGGGTGTCGGCGACCGGATTGGACCCAACAAGCCTTGGCAACGGCAAGTCTCGTGGAAATAGAAGAAGGACGATGTTGCAGACCAGCAAGGTCTGGGGGACTCACCCAGCGAGGATAAGTCAGGGCACACCTGGAGCAACCAGGGAGCCTAAGCAGAAAAAGATTGGCTTTCGGGAGGGCCTACTAGCCAACGGACTAGCGATTGCGAAGGAGCCTCGAGACGATGCACGTGGAGCTGGCTCACAGGACACTCGTGGAGTGGAGGCCAGTGATCTTCGGTGCAGTTGGTGCTGGAGGCTGGGGCTACTTGGAGCCCAAAGCCCGACTTCGTGGGAGACTGTGAGAAGTTGGCCTGGTATATGCTGTTCACTAATTAAAGTGGACACCTTGCACCAGGGCAAATCGACTCTTATGGTAGATAGGTTTAAGACAACCTTTTAAAGAAAGCTATCCTAGTGGTAGCTGTGGAGAGCAGCCTTCAGGCTAAGTCTCGGAGGAATGTAAAGCAGCTTGTTTTACCATATAATCTCTTGAATCACCAAATGAAAAGACACCACACAGGTATATATATCAAATATATATGTATTTATTTCTAAATAACTCTCTACTAATCTCTTTATGAGATTAGAAGACAAACATATGCACAAATCAACGTTTCACAATAAGTTAAGCACAAAATATGGCTGGGGCCCTAGGGGCGTACCAGACCATATACTAAGTAAGAGACTTAGGGACAACGACTTGCAGGGAGACAAGGCCTAGGGCCTTCAGAAGTGCTGGGGCCTCACGAAACCACCCAAGGCAGGTAAGTAAAGGACCCACGGGGGACGCGTGCAGTGTAGATACACAGGCGCGGATCGCCGTTGACTTCAATGGGGCAAGTCGCGGTTGGAAATAAAGAGTTTTAGGATACTTCTATAGAACCTACAAGCAAGTCACTTACAGGGTAAGTCGTTCTAGGGCCCACACCCACAGGAGCACCGTAGTGCTGGAGTTACCTCACCCAGGAAGCCGGGGGCACAGGTGTCCTTTGGTGTCGGGTCGCGGCGTCGTTTTCAATGGCGAACAAAGAAGACTTGCTGCTTGCGGGAGCTGAAGAAGTGTCCGGTGGAATCCAAGCCTGGATTCTGAAGAAGGATGACCTGAAAGCAGAGGGGACAGTGTTCAAAGTCACTTGGCAGTGACTCGGGGCAAGGAAGATGGATGCCCACCGTCGTCGAGTGATTCAGGTCGGTTGCGGGTGCCTTGACTCTTCAGCCACGTGGTCCAGGAGGCGTCGACGACGACCAGGAGCTGGATTCAATGTGTCCCTCGACGTCTGCAGCTGACTGCGGTGTCGGCAACTCGATCAAAGCCAACAAGCCTTGGCAGCCGCAAGTCTCGGGGAGATGAAGAAAAGTCAATGGCACAGACCAGCAAGGTCTGTGGAACTCACCCAGCAAGGGTAAGTCAGGGCAGGCCTGGAGCAACCAGGGGAGCCCTTTGGTTTCTTTAAGAAGTCTTCTGGGGACCCACAAGCCAGCGGGCAAAGGATCGCGAAGACACCTCGGGCGGAATCACTCAACAGGGGCCCACAGTCACTCGGGATGGTGTAGGCCTCTGATCTTCGGAGGGATTCCTGCTGGAGGTCGGGACCACACGGGGTCCAAAGCACAGGTTCGTAGAATGTTGTGAAAGGGTTGCACTTGACAATAGTGCACGGTACACAGGGGTCGCGGTTCCTCGTTACTCGTGGGGTCCACTTGCCTCAGCTTCGCTGGGGACTCACGATGGCCTGGGAGAGGTCAGGAAATCCACTTCCTGGGCTGCAGGGACTTCGGACTCCGGCGGGAGTGGCGTAGTTTGCAACCGTCGTTGTCGTTTTTGGTGCCTGCCAAGCAGGGAGTCACTCCTTGACTCCAAGGGAGATTCTTCTGTCTTCCAAAGGTAGTGGAACGTCGAAGGGCCAGGATTCTTCTGTAGAGCGTCGTCCAGGGGTTATCTGTTTTGCAATGGCAAGGTTCCCCCTCTTATACTAAAAGAGGGGATGGACTAGCTCTATGACCCCACCTATGGGAGGGTCAAGGGAGGGGTGGCTACATCCACTTCCCTTTGTCCAGTTTCACGCCAGAGCAGGGGCAGGTAGCCCCTGAGCTGGTTTGAACTGGCATATGCACAGAGGAGCCTTCTGCTCCCCCAGTGCAGGACTTCAAAGCAATCTAAGAGTGCACCCACCCAGCCCCAATACACTAAACCCTGTCTGGAAGGTGGTTACACCTCCCTGTGACAGGATGCCTATTGTTGGGCTTCCTCCACTGTGAGTTTCGGTCATCAGCAGGAGGGCAGCCCAGTGTCTGTGACTGGTGGCATCCATTTTGTGATGCCAGGGCTCTTTAGGATTCTACCGCGTTTCCACAGCAGGTACATGTCTTATCCCTCTAGAAGGGTGGAATGCTACCCCCGCCGCCAAGATTGGCGGGGGTAGTATTCCAAGATGTTTGACACCAAACACGACATGTTTTGATGCAGCCATTCCAAAGTTAGCATTTACCGCGAGGATATAATGCACTTAAGAGTATATGGTTTAACCGCATCCACAAACAGCACCAGAGAATGGACTCTGAGAACTGCAGAGGGGCCCTGCTCATGCAGAGGCACCCCCTCACATAGAAGCCAAGCACCCTGCCCTCAGGATTGTTAGGGCCTGCCTTAGGGGTGACTGATAGGTTTATATGTGTGTGCAGGAGAGATATAGGAAACCTATATCTCAGTGAGGGGTGCTAGCACCACCTCACCCAGGCTGCAGTAGCAGGCCTGTGGTGTCAGATTTAGACTGCTTCCCAGGGGTGGCATAACATATGCTGCAGCCCCTGGGAGGGCTGTGAAGTACCTATGCCCTTGGTACCTAAGGTACCATATACTAGGGACTCATAAGGCACCACAGTATCCAATCACTAGTGCACCTAGAGTGCACTCCATGTCGTTTAGAGAGAACAGAGAGGCTGGGGCCCTGATTGGCAGGGACCCAGCCAGACTATAGCCAGAAACCAGTGCTAACATCAGAAAAAAAGTGGGGGCAACATAAGAGGCAGATCCTACTCTCCTACAGAGACCCAGAAGAGGATGCACTTGCAATTGTGTTCGGTGTCCAGGGGTCACGGTTCCACATTACCCACGACAGCTACGGGCCTCAGCTTTGCTGGGGACTCAGGGCAGCCTCGGGGAAGTCTGGAAATCCACCTCTGGTGATGCAAAGACTTCGGCGTCCGACGGGAGCTTCAGTGATGCAGACCGGACAATTGCTTCTTTGGTCCCTTGACCCCAAGGGAGATTCTTCAGTCCTCTAATCTTAAAGTAGAGCGTCGAAGGTCCAGGATTCTGTGTCAGAGTTTCGTCCAGGTAAATCTAAAGTCCTAAGGACTGGGTTCCCCTACTTATACTAAGGTAGGGGGTTGGACATACTCTGTGGCCCCACCTATGGGAGGGCCAGGGTGGAGGGGTGGTTACACCCCTTTCCCTTTGTCCAGTTTTGTGCCAGAGCAGGGGCTGGAAGCCCCTGAGCCGGTTTGAACTGGGGTATGCACAGGGACACCAAATGTGCCCCCAGTGCAGGACTTCAAAGCACCAGAGAGTGCTCCCGCCCAGCCCCAATACACACTATCCTGTCTGGGGAGGTGGTCACACCTCCCTGGGACAGGAAACCTATTGTCCAGGCCTCCCCTGCCGGAGTTTCGGTCAGCAGCAGGAGGCCAGACTCGTGTCTGTGGCAGCGGCATCCATTTTGTGATGCCAGGGCTCTGGAAAGTCAGTACCGGGCATACCGGTGTGTACATGTCTTTTCCTCTAGAAGGGTGGAATGCTACCCCCGGCCGCCAGAACTGGCGGGGGGGGGTAGTATTCCAAGATGTTTGACACCAAACACGGCATGTTTCCGTGCAGCCATCCCAAAGTTAGCATTTAACGCGAGGTTATAATGCACTTAAGAGTATATGGTCAGGCTGCACTACAAACAGCATCAGAGAAGGGTCTCCGAACGCTGCAGAGGGGCCCTGCTCATGCAGGGGCACCCTCTCACATAGGAACCACGCACTCTGCCTTCAGGATTGATAAGGCCTGCCATAGGAGTGACTTATGGGTTTATATGTGTGTATGTATATAGTGATATAGGTAGCCTATATCACAGTAAGGGGTGCGTGCACCACCTTACCCAGGCTGCAGTAGCAGACCTGTGGTGTCAGTTTGGATGGCCTTCCAGGGGTGGCACAATACGTGCTGCAGCCCCTGGCAGGCCTCTGAGGTACCTATGCCCTGGGTACATAGTATACCATATACTAGGGACTTATAAGGGCACTCCAGATTCCAATCAGAGATGTGCCTAAGGCACATGGAAACCATTTTAGAGAGGAAGCAGCTAGGCTGGGGTTCTGATTAGCAGGGCCCCAGCCAGACTAAGGTCGAAAAACAGTGAAGCATCAGCAAAAAGTGGGGGTACCCATGTGAAGCAGATCCTACTCTCCTACAGCCGATTTACCTTTTTGGGTTGGACGCCATCCTGGCTCAGTACAGCAAACACATAAATTCTTGAAGACGTATTGTGGTGTACGCCAACCGAAGTTTGTCCCAAACTGAACGCGCTTACTCACAACCTGAGAAATAGAGCTTGGTGGTGGTGTAGGCTTAAGAACATTTCCTCATACTCTTGTATTAGAAGCCCTTCACGTGTGTGACTGATCATCAAGCATTGTTGACTATCTTTGGAAATCCAAAAGCAAAAATACCTCCTTGCATTGAACATTGGGGTCTGCGATTGCAAGAGTACATCATTGCACACCTTCCAGGGAAAGATCAGAACCCTCTTGACTACGTTTCACGAGTGCCTCTATAATGCCCTGACACCCATTCTAAGAGGGCCGAAGCCTACATACATTTCAAAGCAAAATCAAGTACTCTAGCTGCCATTTCGATAGAACAAATTGTCACTGCCACAAGTCAAGATAGTGACATGCTGAAACTGAGTAACATTTTTACACCTCAGTCTTGGGACCATCTTACTAGACTTCTTACCAGCGACAGTGAATAGCTAAAGTTTAAGAATGTAAAAGATGAACTGTCCATTATTCAAGAAGGTATTATTCTATGAGAGTCGAGAATTGTCATTCGGGAAAGTGTCTGCAACAACAGATAATTGAAGTGGCCGACCAAACAAGCTCTCCGAGACCGAGACTGGTTTCCACATCTCAGTGAAAGGGTTGAAAAGGAATTAAATGCCTGTCATCAAAAACCACTCAACACCCATTAAGCATGTCAGAGTTTCCAAAGCATGCATAGGAAAGAATTGTAGTGAACTTCTTCAGTTCTCTTGATTACGGACATCACCTGATGGTGATCTTTGATGAACATTCTCCTTTTCCATTGGTCAAAGATTTCTCATCTATCAAGCACGAGTGTGTGATTGAGAGATTAGACAACATCTTCACGACCTGGGGAGTTCCTGCGATTTTAAAGTCTGACAACAGCCCACCTCTCTACATTCGGGAATTCAAAGACTTTCTGGGTCATCTTAAGATGAAGCATCAGAAGAGCACTCCTCTGTAGATGCAGGTCAATGGCCTTGTTGAACGTATCATGGGTACTCTAAAGAAAGCTGTCCAGAGTGCTGTACTAGAAAAGCTTGACCTGAAAGCTGTTCTAAATTCTACTCTTCGAGCTTTCCGCTCAACCCTTTACTCGACAACAGGTGATAGCCCTGCAACCTTGATGTTCAGAAGAGCCATGACAACAAAGTCACCTCAATGGACCAACAGATGACGCATGAAAGACTTGGGTCGTAAGAGGCAAATGAAAGTCTATGCAGACAGGTGTCGACATGCACGAGATGTCACCTTCATGAAAGGAGATCAAGTTCTTGTTCAACAGCATAGAAAACAAAAGTTTGATGCTCCTTTCGAGCTGAACCATTTCATGTGGTGACCTGCAAATGACACATGGTGACTGCCCAGCATTCTGGGAAGTCCATTATGTGAGATTCCTTGCATTTCAGACATGTGGCTCATCGCTTGTCAGGTACTGATGTCATTGCAGAGACTGGGTCTGAAAAGACAAGTGAAGAACCCCTGACTGTTGCTGTTGCTCCATCACCAAAGCCAGTCATGGACATTTCTACTGCCGGTCCGCAGTTTCCCCAGACACGGTTGGGACGTGTGATTCATGCACAATGAAGACTCACTGAAGAGCTTTAATTGTATATATTTGTAAAAAATTGCAATTTTTTACTTAACAAAAGGGGAGATGTAGTGTTGAGTGAGCCTGTAATGATGGAACCTTTGTTGCTCCTGATGGACTCCAAAGACCTGTGCCGAAAGCTTTAGAGCGGATTTAATTAAATTCTGGTTGAGAATGTGGAATTTGAAGCTACAGGCATGAAGAATAAAGATGTGTTATACTAAGCTCTGTATGTGGCTTAGTCATTGATGAGCACCTGGGCTGGAATGGACACTACCGTGTAGTAGTTGCTTTAGTGGTTTGTATGTGGACAGGGAGTAGGTGAATTTGAGAATGAGGCAATGAGAATGAGTCAATGGTTGGATGAGTGACTAACTGTAAGTATGGATAAGTGTGTGAGTGACAGTGGGTGAATAGATGGATAGATGGGTGCATGTATGAATTAAAGAATGGATGAGTGAGTGAACAGATTGTTGTTTGTTTAATAGTTGAATGCTTTGGTAAACAGAGTTGATGAATTAATGAGGAATGAATGAGTGAGTGCATTCACAGGGGAATGAGTCATTTCATGGATGGATGGATGGACAGATGAATGCATGGGCTACATATCTACCTGCATCTATGCATTCAGCTATCAATCTGTATAGCACCCACATACTCATACATGCCTAACCCTTCATCAGCCCATACATTTATGCATCCACCGATCCACCCATATACATGCCACACCTTCCATTTAAGCATTTGTATATCCACATTTTATTCATCAAGTATTTCAGGTATCCACTCATTTATGCACTCACAATCAGGTATCTATTGATCATCCTTCTACAGGATCATGCATTAATAATCCTCCTGTATGCATGTAGTTTGTGATTGCAGGTGTGCTTGTATTGTATTTTTTATTTGTATTTACCCCTCTACTTTTGTTGGGGTATGTAATTGGATACCGCTATATGTGTTGGTATGCGTGTGCCAAAGTGCTTGTAGCTGTGTTTTTGTGTGTTTATTGGTGCCTGTGCTTGTGTATGTAATTGTAATTGTCAATTGTATTTATACAGCACTTACTACCCCTGATGAGCCGTTGAAGTGCTTTGCGGAGAGTAGCATGCTGTTCTGGAACCCATGCCAAAACCAAAGGGGATGATGGACTGAGTGTTGAACATTGCAAGCACTCACTCCCAGTCAACTGATCTGGGTTTAATCCATCATCATTCTTTAGCTCACTCCGCCACCCCAGTTTAGACATGGCCATATGCAAATCAGTCTGACCCTGTGCCTCATGGGAACAGTGCAGCCCGAACTGCCAAGCCATGTCTTCCCTGGACCGGAAACAAGCATCCTGGGACCGGTTTCTGGCTTACAGCCGTCATCAGCCAGGCTATCTTGAATCCAGTGGCAAAGTGAGCAAGGGACCCACGTCTGGGCATACCCTGCCAACTTAGGGCGAACATAGCAAAACCAAAGGCGATGATGGGCGGAGTGTTGAACATTGCAAGCACTCACCCCCAGTCAACTGATCTGGGTTTAATCCATCATCATTCTTTAGCTCACTCCGCCACCCCAGTTCAGACATGGCCATATGTAAATCAGTCTGACCCTGTGCCTCATGGGAACAGTGCAGCCCGAACTGGCAAGCCATGTCTTCCCTGGACCGGAAACAAGCATCCTGGGACCGGTTTCTGGCTTACAGCCATCATCAGCCAGGCTATCTTGAATCCAGTGGCAAAGTGAGCAAGGGACCCACGTCTGGGCATACCCTGCCAACTTAGGGCGAACATAGCAAAACCAAAGGGGATGATGGACGGAGTGTTGAACATTGCAAGCACTCACCCCCAGTCAACTGCTCTGGGTTTAATCCATCATCATTCTTTAGCTCACTCCGCCACCCCAGTTCAGACATGGCCATATGTAAATCAGTCTGACACTGTGCCTCATGAGAACAGTGCAGCCCGAACTGCCAAGCCATGTCTTCCCTGGACCGGAAAAAAGCATCCTGGGACCGGTTTCTGGCTTACAGCCGTCATCAGCCAGGCTATCTTGAATCCAGTGGCAAAGGGAGCAAGGGACCCACGTCTGGGCATACCCTGCCAACTTAGGGCGAACATAGCAAAACCAAAGGGGATGATGGACGGAGTGTTGAACATTGCAAGCACTCACCCCCAGTCAACTGATCTGGGTTTAATCCATCATCATTCTTTAGCTCACTCCGCCACCCCAGTTCAGACATGGAACCCATGGCCAGAGCCAAATAGTTAGTAGATTAATAATGTGTGCTTCTGATTTTTCTAGTGGATTAGCTGTGTTAAGTTTGTGCTCTTGCGTTCAAGTGTGTTTAGTAATGTTTTGAGTAGGGATTGAATGATGGCAATATATTAGAAAGGGAAGTAGTAAATTGTTATTAGGAATAGTGGACATGAGTGCCTGCTAGCGAAAAGAATATTAATGACATTGAATGTACTTAAAAGATATAAAAATCAGCTCATTGCAAATGTGATTATGAATTGACTATTTCACTTAAATTATGCGTAACATTATGAAAGGATCGCCTAAAACAAAAATGGGCAACATGAAGAAAGAAAAAAGATTAATATGAGAATAATGGGCATAATTGTCTAACAAGTGACAGTTGGAATAGTGAGGCGTGAATTGTGGGTCCATAAAGAACTACCACTCCCAGAAGTCTACAAATAAGACAAGCAACGCACTCTCATTGGAAAATATAAACCAAACTCTATAAAATTGTTTAAAAAAAAATCATGCTTTGACTGAAAACATGCAGTGGAAAGCAATACAGATGAAGGAAAATGTGTTATTAAATTACAATTTGCACTATGTAGAGCGGCATTGGCCCTATACCACTTCAAAAGGGTGGTTCTCATTTTGTTGAACTTAAAACTACAATTTCCATGAATGACATGAAGGGAAGAGGAACTGACATGGACAAAGGGGTATTGTATAACAGCATGGGATGTTGATTTATCCCGTGATTAGGGTCCGAGAAGGACCGCAATTCATTGGGCTGTTTGTGTAACAGCATGAAATACACCACTTTTCACAACCCTACAGTAAAGCCAGTTCATTGTTTTTGTGAGTGTAAGATGATGAGTTCTGCCCATCAAATCCACCTGGAGTTATTGCTTTTTAATCATGTGGTATGTGACCTTTTTACTGTGGATGAACTCCAACACTGGTGACTCACTCACGTTAAACTCATGGTAAATGGACTGTGCGTGTTTACCCTGAGTGTCTGGCTTTAAAGACAAGGCTGTTGCGATGCAGCAAGTGTAAGGGGCACTTGGCTGGTTACACATGAATACATACGTACACACGTTTGCACACGTGTAAGGGCAGCACGTGGGAGACTCCTGCATGCGCAGCCCGGTAACTGTGCAAAGGTAGCCTGGTGAAGAGCAAACTCTGTAGGACTAGATATTGACCTGGGGTAGGTGTTGTGCAGAAGACGACACTGGACACGATGTGGGAGGTAAGTGGTTACTTTATTCACAGGAAACACAGGAAGCAGTGGACCAACACTTGGCCGGCAACAACGCTCGCCACCGTTAGCCGCCAACCGTTTTACCTCCCCGTTCCAACCCCGCATTCCAAACCTGACTGACCACAAGACCTCGAGGCGCGAGGCGTCCTCGAGCTCTCATGGACACAAGCTCTACATAACACATCCTCTCCTGTTCAATAACAAAACAGAGAACGAAAGAGAAAGGGAGAAGAGGCCAGGAGAAAGAACCAAAGGAGACCAAGAAAGCCATGGAAAAGAGAGAAATATAAACAAAGGTCTGAGGAAAACCAAAAAGGAGAGAAAAGGAGAAAAGAAGATTAAGATACATAGGGCCAGATGTAGGTAAAATCAGTTTTGTGAGTCCTTAATAGCGATTTTTAGCGAATCGCTATTAAGGACTCGCAAACTGCTATGTAGGTAGGAATCTGCTAATATTTAGCGATTCCTACGCATTCCTTATTTGCGACTCGCAAATTGCAAGTCGCAAATAAGGAATGGCCTCCCAATCATTCCTATGGGCCAAGAGGCCCATAGGAATGAATGGGAATAGCGTGCGCAATTTGGGAGTACCTAATAGATACTCGCAAATTGCGCACGCAATTTCAGGGATGCAAGGGTTCCTAAAGGACACCCTGTTGCACCCCTGAAATGTGCAGGTGTGTACATGTGGCACACATACATGCCCAAAGGGCATGTATGTGTGCCACATGGCACTTCGAAACCTGCATAAAATTGCATTTTTAAAGGAAATCGCACTTTACCACCAACCTGAAGTTGGTGGTAATTTGCGATTCCTTACAGCAAAATCGCAATTTGCGATGTCTCCCAGAATAGCATTTAGGGAATCGCAAATTGCGATTCTCTAAATGCTTCAGCAAAATAGGGAATCGCAAATTTTGCGATTCCTTATTTTACGAGTGGGTTTCTACTTACCTGCATCGCACACAGCTGAGTTGCGATCGCAAACGCTGAAATTCTGCGAATTTCAGCGTTTGCGACTGCAATTTTTCTTGCTACATCTGGCCCATAATCCTTTAGATACTTAGGTGGTCTACAAACTCTACCAACCCTAGAGGTTGCACCACTCTCGAAGTTCACACCAGTGGTGCTCCTTTCACTACTACACATAGGAAACACAGGTTCTCCTGACACAGCAGGAACTTGTTCACATTGGCCAAACTCCACATCATCCATGAACAAGTAGCCATCACACTCTCTCTCTTCCTTTTTTGAACAAACACCTCCTCTTTGGTACAGAGCAACTCTGCACCGATTCCAGTGCTCACCATTCTCAAGAATGACATAGTAGTCGAAAGCACGCAAAACTTTGTAGGGTCCTTTAAACTTGGACATCCCCCTAACTGTGCGCCCAGATCTGATCTTGACCCAATCACCTTCCACCACACTTCCCTTGGAGCGTGCATCCTTCAATTCCTCAAGGTTTATAGAGCCATCTCTATGTACCAACTCCTTCAACCAGGAAGGCACCATCTTGCTCCCAGGAGGCCTGCTTCTCATAATCTCAAAAGGGGACTTGGAAGTAACTTCCTGTATGGTTGTGCGATAGGCCCAAACAAGGCCTTGCACGGCTTTCTTGACATCCAAACCTGAAGATACCGCCATCTGTATGGCACCCTTCACTGTTCTCTTGGCCCTCTCGACCATGCCATTGCCCTGGGTATTGTATAATGTGGTGTGATGGTGAGAGATACCATGCTTCCTAAGAAAAATTTCCATATCCTGGGAAACTAATTGGGTACCATTGTCAGTGATTAGGAGTTAAGGGTACCTTCCTTCCAGGAAGATTTTGTTAAGGCTTACAGTGGTGGATATGGTGGAGATTTCCTTCAAAAACACAACAGAAAGCCACCTGGAAAACACATCCACCACAACCAGGGTAAATCTACAATCTTCGTCCAGATCAGACATTGAGCCAATGAAATCTATGCAAACACTATGCCAGGGTTTGCCAGGATTGGAGATATGACCCATGACCGCTTTCTTGCCTACCTTGAGTCTCTTATCACCCTCCTTGCAAACTTTGCAATTAACAACACAATCTGTAAAATGACTATCCATGCCCGGCCACCAAAATTGAGCCTTGACTCGGAGTTGAGTCAAACCCTGGCCAAAATGACCATCATGTGCCATTTTACTAATTTTGCTTCTCAAACCAAATGGAGGGACAAACCTGTCACCTCTCATGAGTATTTCTTTGCCACAAGTGGACAATTCATCCAACACTTTAAGAAAAGGTTGCACAGATGTAGAGACACAACTGTTTCTCCTTCTACCGGAAGACACCAGACGCATCACTTCACCAAGAGTATCATCTTTAGACATCTCCACACTCCACTCCTCCTGGGAAAACGCACCTGCTCCTTCACACAAAGAGGCAACAGGATCGTCATGTTTGTTCGAGACAAGTGTGTTGTCCACCTGAGAACTATCTATAGCCAACCTAGATAAACAGTCTGCTTGTTTATTCTGCCAACCGGAAATGTACTCAAGAAAGTAACGATATCCTTGTAGCCTGGCTGCTAACCTGGCTAAGCGTGCTGATCCTTTGCCTGCCCCTCCAAGGGAAGGAAGAGTGAGGAGAGGTTTATGATCAGAACGTAATAAGAATTCGGAACCCCAGACAAAATTGCAAAAACATTCCACCCCCAAGCAGCAGCCAAGGCCTCCCTCTCAATAACAGAGTAGTTCCTTTCAGACTTAGATAGTGTCCTGGATGCGAAGGCTACAGTCCTCTCAGCTCCACAATGTTTTTGAGAGAGGACAGCACCCAAACCTGTCGCACTCGCATCAACAGTTATTATTGACTTTGATTTGACATCAAAAGGCGATAAAATGCCAGCACTGCAAATCTCTTTCTTGATGCAATCAAAGCATTCTTGTTGTTCAGGGCCCCACACAAAACTTTGACCTTTCCTTAAAAGAGCCTTGAGTCTCTCAGTCTTGCCAGCACCAGATTTGACAAACTTAGCGTAGTACTCGATAAGACCTATAAAGGATCTCAGTTGATCTTTGTCAATGGGTCTTGGGCTTGTTCAATGGCTCCAAGAAGGCTTAGTTTGGGTATAACACCTTCAGATGACAATGTATGACCCAAATATTCAACACTTTCAGTGAGAAAGGAACACTTATCCTTGCGCAAAGTTATTCTGACATCAGCAATTCTTTGTAGGGTCTGATTCAATACAGAATTGTGTTCCTGAACAGTTGCACCAAAGACCAGGATATCATCTTGGAAATACAAGACGTTGGGTACAACCTTAAAAATTTGAGACATCATACGTTGAAACACGCTGGCCGCAGAAGAGAGACCAAACGGCATGTGGGTAAATTGAAACGTTCCCTCTAGGGTGATGAAAGCTGTAAGGGGTTTTGAGTCCGGGTGGAGCTTGATTTGGTGGTATGCGCTCTTAAGGTCTAATTTGGAAAAAAAATGACCGCCTTTTACTAACATGACCAGTTCATTGATGTTTGGCAGTGGGAAGGTGTCTGCAACGATATTCTGATTAAGCGACCTCAAGTCCCCACAAAATCTCAGGCGACCATCTGCCTTGCGTGTGATAACTACAGGTGAAACCCAATCGGAGGCCTCGACTGGTTCAATAATCCCCTCCTTAAGCATATCCTCCAATAATGTTTTTACCCCTTCTCTCACATTGACAGGAACCCTTCTGAGTTTGTGCTGTACAGGGTTAGCGTTTTTTTTTTTTTTAAACAATCTTGTGCACATAACCCTTGAGGAGACCCAATTTCTCATCAAAGACATGCTTATAGGAATTCAAAATATCCTCAAGTGAATCATCTTCTACTACCATGACTTGCATTGGAGCCCTTGGGTCAATTTTAATATGTAGGTCATATTGGTGAACTCAACCCAAAATAGCAGGTCCACTTTCCGAGACATTGACTGTACCACAAACTGACCTCCCTCCAAACTCAATCCGAGATTCCATGAACCTCATTATGTCAAATGTTTCCTCTTGGTATCCAGAGGGTGTGATATCCTTGGGTTCCAGAACTGTACCTTCCCACACGCGCATGAACAAGGTTTTGGGGACAATAGTGTACTTGGAACCAGTGTCTACCATGAGTGACACTTCTTTGCCATTCACCTTAAACAATGCTTTGGGTCTGTTGTGTCTGCATGAATCATCCTCACAATCTCCAGGCACCCCCCAATCAACACGTAAAATCCTGTCAGGAGTTTCAACCAGTTAAACATTTTCTTCAGTGACACAAGCAACTTTGTCCCTCCGAGCCAACCTACACATCTTTGCGGAGTGACCAAAGCGACCACACCTCAAACATTCCTTATTCTGTGCAAAGCAAAACTTAGAATCAGAACCATGGTTGAGACTGCCACAACGATTGCAACACTTATTGGAAACAGGGGGAGGTAAGGACCTACCCCTTTGAAAAAAATGTTTGCCCCGAGAGGTACTGGGTTGAGGGAATTTGTTCACAGCACCCACCTCAAAAACATCTACTTTTTGATCACTCCTCTCTAACTCCTTCATGCACCCACCAATTGCATTGTTCTAAAACTTTGGCTATGCCTATAGCATCATTAAGACTAGGGTTCTTAGCAGCCCATAACATTTCTTGAATTTTCTTATTGGCACACTGAACAATAAGTTGGCCTCTAATGAGTTCCTCTGTCATAGCCCCACACTTACACTTGGTGGATAACTCACGAAGTCTTGACACAAATTCATCAATGCTCTCTTCTACCTTCTGATGTTGCGTGTAGAACTTGTATCGAGACATAACTACGGTTTCTTCCTTGGCATAACGTAACTTAAGTCTCCGTCTAGCCTCCATTTACACATCTTGAATGATATCTCCATTAGCACCAGCCGCTTGAGGAAGATATCTAAAAACTCTCTGACCCTCCTTACCAACAGCACTCAACAACAAGGCTTTTTTCCGAGATGGCTTAAACTCACTTCCATCCAGTGCCTCTAAATAGTTATCAAACATGAGGACCCAATCATCCCAAGGCATTTGTGGTGTGCCTGGCTGCATCAAGAAAAAGGGTGGTGGGATAACAGAAACATGGGGTGATGCAGCGGGTACTTGTACCGAATTATCACCAGAAGCTTCCATGACTAATAGCAATAGAACACCAGGCGTAATAAAGTGAGGGAACAAAAATATAGCAATACAATAAATGACACTTGTGAGTGAAAAAAGTTCATAAACGTTGATAATAAAGAGGTGTGCACATTACAGCAGTGGTGGTAATAGAATATAAAATAATATACTGAGCAAAAACACCCCACTAAGATGAAATTACTTTACAATGCCTCCAAGAACAAGCATTTAAATGTATTAAAGGTGTGCACATCACCGTATGAGTTATTGTATGCACAAAGGAACAAGAAAAAATATAATTTAAAGATATTCAAGGTGTGCATATCACTGTAAGAGTTGGTATATGCACAAGGAACAATCTTACCAGGTGTGCATATCACCATAGGAAGCTTAAGAACGTCACATCGATCCACCGTTGTTACACTCAACAAGAAACTGTGAATGACAATATTGAGGCTGTGTAGATGTAGTCAAAACATCAGAAGCTGGAAGATACCCTTCCGGGACATGACCAAGGAGCGTGTCTACTCCTCAGCAGGCAGAAAACAAGATGACCGAGCCTGGGTTCCTACCGCTGACGCTCAAAACCTTGTAGGCGGTGACTGACAGAAGCAAAGCTGAGACAGGTTAGCTCACAGAAAGGCGGGATGCAGAGAGTTAACAGGATCCGCCCCTAACTTTGCTTCCAACCATTGGCATCCGACATAGATCATAGACGCGGCGTGTACTTCTGACTCCGTCGTCTATCTTCGTTGCAAGGCTGCAGGGCCACGCCTACAAGCAGCCAACTCTGATCAAGAACAGGACAGAGTGTGCACTTGCAACTCCGTTGTCACAATTCCTTACGAAGTTGCCTTTAGGACAGAGACTTTGACCACACGGGGTCCGTTGGTCCGCTGTGAAATCCGATGCCGCTGTGTCCCAACTGGTTTCTGCACATCTTCTAGGTAACACTGGCCAAGACTGTCGCCAAAATTGTTGTGCAAAAGATGGCACTGGACACGATGGGGGAGGTAAGAGGTTACTTTATTCACAGGAAACACAGGAAGCAGCGGACCAACACTTGGCCAGCAACAACGCTCGCCACCGTTAGCCGCCAACCGTTTCACCTCCCTGTTCCAACCCCGCATTCCAAACCTGACTGACCACGAGACCTCGAGGCGCGAGGCGTCCTCGAGCTCTCATGGACACGAGCTCTACATAACAGTAGGCCTCATAATGTTAGTGTACACTCATAGGGAAAGTCAGTGTAGTTTACTGTCTTGTCTGCTGTGATACGCCTTTATACATCTATGGGGAAGATTGCCTTAGAGTGCAGGTTCGCTTCTCTTTGGCACACAGAGGTCAGTGACATATCGAATTGGGTTGGAATTTGTATGTTAAACCCAAAATTTAAATCTGGTACATTTAAGTAGAACAGTACTGAGATAGTAAATATAGCACTAACACAGTGGTAGAGAGGCATCCAATAGTAATTATGTTGTGTTTGTATTTATAGTGTTGAGGCTCTCCCCTGTGCTCATGCAGAAGTGGCTGCCATGGTGCAAGGGTGCCTGTGAAGTGGGGATGATTGTTTTTGCGCAGGAAGGGACACCTTTCTATACAAAAACAATCACGAGAGGTATTTTCCTCTTTCTATATGTGCTGTAAAATGCAGCACGCGTAGAAACAGGAAAGAATAAGGAGAAAGAAAAACATTTCTCCTTGTTGCATCTCCCTACACCTCCCCTGGGGAGCACCACCCATAGCAACACCAATGGCATGCTTCTTTCACGCAAAGTGCTGCTTGAAAAGCACTTGTATTTATAAGGCCATGAAATGCTATGCAGAGTGGCTTTATGTGTTTTGTAAATGTAGAGCACCACATTATGGTGCCGGTGTGTCAAAAAAAGTGATGCTACGGAAAGTGCATGGGGCGTGTAAATATGCCTTCTTGCCTTGATGTTCATTTTAAAATTGACTGCAGAAGGGATAATCTGTTCTTTCACCATGTATAAGTGAGAAGTGAGATATGCTGTAGCTGTGTTGTACAAGAGGTGCTAAAATGTTAAAAGGTAAGTAATAAATAAAGTTTTGTGTTTTGCCCTTGGTTTGTTATATTGAAGTAAGTGCATGTAGTAATATTTCTAGGTTCATCTGTGGATTTAAAACCGAAACATAACATGAAAACTGTTTTTGTATTATGTGTAAGTCAGTAGTAAAACAATTGGTAGGGTAAAATTAAAATATACTTGTTTTTTTAACAGAACAATACCTACATAACTACACAAAGTTACAATGCCTACAAAAGCTCGGACGAAAAAGCAACAGAAGCAACTACAGTATGTTTGCAGAAATGATTTACAAAAAAGGCAAAATGCAGAAAAAGTGGTGTAAGAAAAAACAGCTACTGGTAAGAGGACAAAGTCATTTCTTAAAAGTATATGTACACATTTTCAAAAATTACAAAATAAATAAAATGAAATTATGACTATGAGAAACAATAAGAGTGGACAAACTGTACATTGCAAGAACAGAAAAGATTGTAAAAGACATTTATGCCCTTTAAGCAGGAGACAGAAGTAGTTTAAGGAAATCAGAGCCGGAATGTTTTATAGTAGAGTGGTTATAAATCTACAGAGCACTATGAAAAACTATAGAAGAAGGAGAGAGGCACTGAAACAAAAAGAACGAGTATAGAGACTAGTTGATAAGGCGTTGAAGAGGAAGCTTTTAATTTTGATTCTAAATAGAATGAAGACTTGTGACAAAATAGTGTTGTGCATGAAGAGACAAAACCAGAAGGAAAGATTAGTGAATAGAAGTAACTTTTGTAAAGCTTTTAGAGGAGAATGGATGCATACTTCTAGTACAGAACCTTTCTTTAATGAAGAAAGCTATCTCCAGAATAGCAGATTAGTTCATGCTTTTGATGAAAGCAGACGATGTTAGGAAATGAAGAATGGCAGTCCTATAGCAAAAGAGGTGAAGGTACCTAGAACTTTAGAAGAAGTTATTGCAGAAAAGGTACAAGGGAGGCATAGTCAGGCCCCTGTATACAAATGGAATTGTAGTAGTGTTTGTAGTATTAGACTGCAATCCATTGATATATTAACGAAATTCCTGCTTAGATTTCCAAGGCGAAGTTTAAAACACAAAATAAGTACTTTACAAAGAGTTGGATCCTTTCAAGCTGCGAAAGGATACAAATTTGCAGGGACACTCACTAGCTTGTTTATCAAAGAAAGTGTGCCAAAGCACCTTTCATCATTTCAGGATGTTAGCTGTACACCACTCAACAATGCAAACTTTAGTTAGGAGGCTGTATTACGTGAAAACCCCTGCTTTATGTTTAGGAGAAATGAATGGGGCACTTTTGCATGGTACTGTGGCAGAGGTAGAAAAGGTTTGTAATGATGTGCAGTTTCGTTTCTTTGGTCCAGAACAGGACAGTAGGGAAATTGAAGAATTGATAAGAGGAGGACACAGGTAGTACAGTTGATAGTTTTGAAACGTAGATTACAGAATTTAAGACAGTATGTGTTGAAAAACCAGAGTATGTTTATATATGCTGTCGACCCACTCACTACAAGAATCAAACGCGGACTGTTGACTTATATTTAAAAAGTGAAATAGAGAATAATGATAACTGGCAAAAGTTTGCACTGTACTTATTTGTAGAAGAAAGATTTCACTTGTCCACACGACAAGTTATATGTAAGTACTGCTACAATAAATTAGAGGATAATAAAATGCCTGCTTGAGCTGTGCATAACAAGTTAGAACTGGTCCCCACTCCAGAAGCACTTCAAGGTTTAAATATTTGAGTCCATTCTTATCCAAACTATACATCTATTTCAGGCTATAGTATGTATGGAGCCTAAGACAGGCAAGTTACTCCCAGCAGAGCTGCAAAAATGTCTAAAAGGTAGAGTAGTGTATTTGCCATTAGATGTCAAGAAAAACATTGAAATGGTTGGGGTAGATAGAGATTTGAAGAAGGACTAGTAATTCTAGTAAATGGTGTGCCTACCAAGTACAAGAAGATATGGCAGGAGTTAGTAGATGTTTCCAAAGTTAAAAAAGCAACTTTATTTCTGGTACAAAACAGTGTTTACTATAGAAATGTGAAAAGCCTGCAAGATGTCACACATATGGAGGATCAGACATTTCCATCAGCAGGTCGGATTGAGAAGGTGGAACAGTCCAGGACAGAAGAAAGTGATGAACATTAGAGCATCCGACCTTTGCATTCTAAAGAGGTTATTGGTGATGCCATTGAGCTGTCTCAAATGAAGGAAGCAAAAGGAGCTCCATTAAGTGTGTGGGAAAAAAGTTTAGAAGCTCGGTGTTTCCTACATCATTTTCCTACTGGAGTAGGTGGCAGGTATGATGAGCGGCCGGTGCAAATACCTTCAGATGAATATAGATGTAGAAGACTTTATTCAGAAGATCCTAGATTTCGTCAGTGTATTCCATATAAATTTCACCTATTATTAGAGAGATACTTGTCTGGCCTCTCATATGCAGTGAATTATATTCTAAAAACAGGAGAGAATTTGCATAATAGCAAGAGAACTTTTGGAAAAAGTTCAAAGAAAAGATGAGCACTTGGAATACAATTTAATAAACCTAATGGCATGTCAGCGTGGGACTAATGAATATTGGTATCGGTGTCATGGTGAACTCAAGTGCATGTTGAGGAACCTTGGATCACCTACTTGGTTCCTGACGCTGAGTTGTGTTGAATATGCTTGGGAGGACCTGCTAGAATTCTTGCAGGAGGCAAATTAAAATATAAAAGACATTCATCTGAAGTCACCAGGAGAACTTAGCTCACTAGACCCTGCAAATGTTTGCAGATATTTTTTATCACAGACTTCAAGTAATGATGGCTTTCATCTTGAACAAAACAAAACCTGCTCTTGGTGAGTAATTGATTTCTTTTGACGTAAAGAGTCAAAAGCCAGAGGTGCTCCTCATATTCACATGCTGTTGTGGGTAAAAGATGCCCCAAAGTTTGGAACAGACAGTGATGAGTCTGTGTTGTCTTCTATTGAGCAGTATGTAACTTGCTCCATCGCAAAGGAGCGTACTGACAACATTTTAAGACAACAAGTTCTACAGTTCCAAAATCATAGATGCGGAAAATACTGTCAGCGAAGATACAGAGCAAAAGAGAAATTTTATACAAGATGTTGTTTTGGATTCCCAAGACCTGTCATCTCACAAGGAAGAGTCAGCAGCTTTTTGTCTGCAGTCAGACATACACTTACAAGGAAATCACCGAAAAATACATACAACCTAAAAAGAACAGATGCCTCCAACTACACTAATGACTACAACCCTGTGATTCTGAAGATATGGAATGCAAACATGGATGTGCAGTTTGTTGCAGACAACTCAATTACTGTTGCTCTGTATGTTACATCTTATGTAACAAAGTCAGAAAAAACTGAGATGAAAGAGATGTGGGAGGAGATTTCAGCAGAAAAGAGTCTTACAAAGAAATTGTACAGTTTTAGTTTGAAAATGCTTTCTAGCTGAGAGATAGGCTCCTATGAATGTGTAGACCGGTTAAGCTCAGCTAGTTTGTTTTCTAAATCTAGAGGAGTTCTATGGGTGAGTTTAGGGCTTGCTAATACTCGTAATAGAGTACTGAAGTATTTTCTTGAAATTCAATATCTTGCAGAATTTGAGCCAGACAGTACTGATATTCTGAAGAGTAACATGCTGCATGCGTACTATCCAAGAAGAAGTCATCATCTGGAAAGGATGTGTCTTTATGAAATACTTCAACATTATACTTTCAGAAGTAATGTCAGTGAGAACATAGATGAAGGTAAATTTGCTGTGGCTGGATGTGAAGGATGTTTGGTGAGACATAACAAAGGAAATTTAATCAGCCATCGAAATCTAAGTTGCCAAACTGCAGACAAAAGACAGTTTTTCTATTTAGCCATGTTACAGTTGTTTAAGCCATGGCGAACTGAAAGTGAGCTACTTGGAGAATTTGACTGTTATGAAGACTCTTTAAATGCTGTGAAAGACAGCATTGAGTGCTGTGTGTTTCCAGTATATCTTCAAATGTTGAGAGATGAGATTGAACAAGAAGAAACAATTGCTGCTGAGATAGCAAGAGACAGTTCTCAGAGCAGTCAAAGTTCAGCACCTGGAATTCAAGATCCTCTTGGACAGCCAATCACTGAAAATGAAGCTGCAATAGCTATGAATGAGATGGAGAATGCAATGAATCAAGTAAGCAAGAAACTGTGGATCTAGAACTGCTAATACAGCAATTGAATGCAGATCAGAAAGACATTTTTGAAGAGGTAAAAAGTAAAGTAAACATGGGTTTCTGCATGAGAATAAAAAGTGTGCATGTTCTAGATATAAACCAGTTCTATTGTATATAAGTGGTCAAGCTAGAACTGGAAAAAGCTTCTTGATTAAAGTACTGACACATTACCTACAGAAGACAACAAAGTCCACTTTGTCGTGTGTAGTCACTGCACCAACAGGCTTTGCTGCTCATAATGTTAAAGAAGTTACCCTTCATCCATTGTTAATGATGCGTGTTGAACATGACAACAAATTACAATACCACAAATTATCTGGTGATGCTTGTCATGAAGTGGGAAGCGTATCAAAGAAATTAAAGCTATTAATTATTGATGAAGTCAGTATGGTGTCTAACCTAATGCTTGCTTTAATACATTTAAGAATGCAGCAAATAATAAAAACTGACTACGATGTACTTTTTAGAGGAAAACCTTTAATAGTGTTTGGAGACCTCCCATTAAAGGACCACCTGTATTCAAGAAACTACTACATAATGAAACAAGGAATTCACTAGGAAGTATTGGAAATGTAAACATTTGGGAAAACTTTCAATACAAAGAGTTAATCCAAAATATGCACCAAGCATCTGATATGCATTATGCAGATATACTAAAGAATATAAAAGTGGAAGTCCTCATAAAAGAGGGAAAGACAGTATTACAAACACGTGTCATAAAAAATTTGTTTCCAAGTAATGTTTCAGCTGCTGAAGTAATGTACAATTTTGTTAAAGAAGAGAAGTCTATTGTTTGTTTGATGCCGACTCTTGAGGAGTGTAGTAAATTCAATGAACAATTATTGCAACTGGAAAAAGAAGAGATTGTCGAAATTAGAGCAAATGATAAAATGGAACATCAAGGAGTTACAGTGCTACTAACAGAAAAACTGCAATCGAAATTGGATAGTTTAGAAATGTCTGTGTCAAAAACTGCAGAATTAGAAAAACAGTTACATATCTGTAAAAATTGTCGTGTAATCTTACGTCGTAATTTAAATGTTAAAGAAGGGCCAGTGAATGGTGCAATGAGTAAAGTTATGAAATTTGTTAATAATCCAAACAGATATGATGTGGAATACTTAGCCATAAAATTTGATGATATTGCTGAAGTTAAGCAGATTGGTCGATGTGTTGTACATTTCCTACTTGTGAAAGACTTGTATGTATAGCGAAAGCAGTTCCCAGTGTCTTTAGCGTAAGCAGTAACTATTCATAAATTGCAAGGTTTAAGTGTAGATACAGGTTGTGTTAATATTGGTAGTAGTGTATTCAAAGAAGGAATGTCATATGTTGCTTTGTCGTGATTTAGAAAATTGTCTAGTTTATTCCTGATTGATTTTGATGAGAAGAAAGTAAGTGCTGATGTGAGCTGTGTAAAGGAGTATAATCAGTTAAGAGTTCAATATGCACCTCATTTAAGCCAGTATCCTGTGGTTCAAAAAGCAATACTGTGCCCAAAGACCCAGGGTCTACCCTTGCACTCATCTAATCACCCGGGTACTACTCTTGTACTTATCTAGTCACCTATGCACTACTCACACACTCATACAATCAACCAAGCACTACCCATGCAGTAATCCAATTATCCAAGCAGTGCCCATGCACTCATCCATTCACTCAGACACTATCTATGCACTCACACAATCACCAACGCACTATCCATGCACTCATATACTCACCCCGACACTACCCTTACACTCATCCATTCACTGAGGCACTACCCATGCACTCATCCAGGCACTACTCATGCACTCATCCAATCACCAAGGCATTACCCATGCACTTATCCATTCACTCACACACTACCCATGCACACATCCATTTACTCAGATGCTACCCATGCACTCATCCATTCACTCAGGCACTACAGTTGCACTAATGGATTCACCCAGGCACTACACTTCTACTCATCTGTTCACCCAGGTACTACCCATGCACTCATCTATTCACCCAGACACTACGCTTGCGCTCATCCATTCACTCAGCCACTACCCATGCACTCATCCATTCACTAAGGCACTACCCATGCACTTATTCAATTACCTAGGCACTATCCATGTACTCACACAATCATGCAGGCACTATGCATTCATTCACCCAATCACCTAGGTACTATCTATGCACTCACCCAATCACACAGGCACTTTCCTTGCACTAATGCAATTACTGAGGCACCACCTTGCACTCATCCAATCACTCAGGCGTTACCCTTCCACTAATTTATTTACTCAGGTACTACTGTTGCACTGATCCATTCACTTGTGCACTATCCATGCACTCATCTATTTACCCAGGTACCAACCATGGACATATCAAATCACCCAGGCACTATCCTTCTACTCATCCATTCACCCAGGCACTACCTGTGGACTCATCTATTCACCCAGCCACTATCCATGCACTCATCCAATCACCCAGGCACTGCTCATACAGTCATTCATTCACCCAGCCAATATCCATGCACTCATCCATGCATCCAGGCACGACCCTTGCACTCATACATTCATTCAGGCAGTATACATACACTCATCCATTCACTCAGGCACTATCCATGCACTCATCCATTTACTCAGATGCTACCCATGCACTCATCCATTCACTCAGGCACTACAGTTGCACTAATGGATTCACCCAGGCACTACACTTCTACTCATCTGTTCACCCCGGTACTACCCATGCACTGATCTATTCACCCAGACACTACGCTTGCGCTCATCCATTCACTCAGCCACTACCCATGCACTCATCCATTCACTGACGTACTACCCATGCAGTCATCCAATCACCCAGGCACTATCCATGTGCCCACCCAATCACGCAGACACTATGCATTCAGTCACCCAATCACCCAGGCACTATCCTTGCACTCATGCAATTACCCAGGCACTATCTGGCACTCATCCAATCACTCAGGTGTTATGCTTCAACTCATTCATTTACTCAGGCAGTACCCTTGCACTAATCCATTCACTCATGCAGTACCCATGCACTCATCTATTCACACATGTACTAACCATACACATATCAAATCACCCGGGCACTAACTTTGCACTCATCCATTCACCCAGACACTACACAAGCACATATCCTAATCACCCAGGTAGTACCCTTGCACTCATCCATTCACTGAGGCACTATGCATGCGCTCATCTATTCACTGAGGCACTACCCATGCACTCATCCAATCACTCAAGCAGTACCCATGCACTCATCCATTCTCTTAGGCACTATTTATGCACTCTCCCAATCACCTAGGCACTATCCATGCACTCATCCAATCACCTAGGCACTACCCTTGCACAAATTCATTCAATAAGGCATTACCCATGCACTCATCCACTCACCCAGTCATTACTCATGCACTCATGCACTCATCCAATTGCCCAGGCAGTATTGATGCACTCATCCAATCAACCAGGCACTACTCATACATTCTTCCAATCACCCAGGCACTACCCTTGCACTCATCTGTTCACTCAGGCAGTATGCATGCACTCATCCATTCACTCAGGCACTACCCATACACTCATTGAATAATCCAGGCACTGCCCATGCACTCATTCATTCACTCTGACATTATCCATGCACTCATGCACTCATCCATTCACCCAGGCACTACGCATGCACATTTCCAATCACACAGGCACTACCTTTGCACTCATCCATTCCCATATGCACTATGCATGCATTCATCCATTCACCCAGGCACTATCCAAACACTTGTCTAATGACCCAGACACTACACTTACACTCACCCATTTACTCATGAACTCGTGTATTCACCCAGGCACTAACCATGCACATATCGAATCACTCAGCCAGTACTCATGCACTCATCTATTCACTCAGGCACTACCCACACACTCATCCATTCACCTAGGCACTACCCATGGACACATCTAATCACTCAGGCACTACCCTTGCACTCATCTCTTCACTCAGGTACTATGCATGCGCTCATCCATTCACTCAGGCACTACCCATGCACTCATCCAATCACCCAGGCACTACCCTTTCACTCATTCATTCATTCATGCACTCATGCATTTACTTAGACAGTACCCAGACACTCATCTATTCACAAGGCACTGCCGATACACACATCCAATCACCCAGGCACTTCTCTTCTACTCATCTATTCACGCAGCAAATACCCGTGCACTCATCTATTCACCCAGGCATCATCCATGCACTCATCCAATCACCCAGGCACTATCTGTAGGAGAGTAGGATCTGCTTCTTATGGTTACCCCCACTTTTTGCTGATGTTTCACTGTTTTTCGACTTTAGTCTGGCTGGGGCCCTGCTATCCAGGACCCCAGCCTAGCTGCTTCCTCTCTAAAATGGATTCCATGTACCTTAGGTACACTTCAGATTGGATTCTGGGGTGCCCTTATAAGTCCCTAGTATATGGTATACTATGTACCCAGGGCATAGGTACCCCAGAGGCCTACCAGGGGCTGCAGCATGTATTATGCCACCCCTGGGAAGCCTTCCAAAATGACACCACAGGACTGCTACAGCAGCCTGAGTGAGGTGGTGCATGCACCCCTTACTGAGATATAGGTTCACTATATCTCACCCTATCACTGCACATATAAACCTATCAGTCACCCCTATGGCAGGCCTTATCAATCCTGAAGGCAGGGTGCTTGGTTTTATGTGAGAGGGTGCCCCTGCATGAGCATAGCCCCTCTGCAGCCTTCGGAATCTATCCTCCGGTGTTGTCTGTGAGTGCAGCCTGACCATATACTCTTAAGTGCATTATATCTCAACGGTAAATGCTAACTTTGGGATGGCTGCACGGAAACATGTCGTGTTTGGTGTCAAACACCTTGGAATCATACCCCCACACCTGTAACTGGTGTGGGAGTATGATCCCACCCTTCTAGAGGGAGAGACATGACAGCACCGGTATACCCGGTACCAGCTAAACAGAGCCCTGGCATCACAAAATGGATGCTGCAGCCACAGACACGAGTCTGGCCTCCTACTGCTGACCGAAACTCCGGTAGGGGAGGCCTGGACAATAGGTTTCCTGTCACAGGGAGGTGTTACCACCTCCCAGACAGGCTTTAGTGTATTGGGGCTGGGTGGGTTCACTCTCTGAGTGCTTTGAAGTCCTGCACTGGGGGCACATTTGGTGTACCTGTGCATAGCCCAGTTCAAACCGGTTGCAGGGGCTACCAGCCCCTGCTCTGGCGCGAAACTGGACAAAGGAAATGGGTGTAGCCACCCATCTTTCCAAACCCTCCCATAGGTGGGTCCCCTGAGTTAGTCCAACCCCTTCCTTGGGTATAAGATAGGAACCCCTGGCAACAGGACTTTAGATATCCCTGGACGAAACTCTGAAACTGAATCCTGGACCTTCGACGATCTGTTAAATGCCAGATGACTGAAGAATCTCCCTTGGAGTAAAGGAGTTACTCCCCTGCTTGGCAGGCACCAAAGACGCATCTGTCCGGTCTGCATCTCCGAAGCTCCCGCCGGATGCGGACAACCCTGCAACCCAAGAGGTAGGTTTCCAGACTTCCCAGAGGCTGACCCGTGTCCCCAGCAAAGTTGAGACCCGTAGCCCTCGTGGGTACCATGGAACTAGAACCCTTGGACACCGTGCACATTTGCAAGTGCATAAGCTTCTGGTCAATCCTAGAGGCTGTACTTTGGGTTACTTGTAGCCCCGACCCCGAGCAGTAAATCCACTGAAGATTGCTGGCCTGGCCACTCCGAGTGACCCGTGGGCTGCCATTTTGTGATTCCACTTGAGGTCCCTTTGCAATCCCTTGTCCGTCGACTTGTGGGTCCCTCAGAAGGACATCTCTGATTGCAATGGGCCTCCCTGGTTGCTCCAGGCCTGCCCTGACTCTCCTTTGCTTGGAGAGTCCCTTGGACCTCGCTGGTCCGCACCGAAGCCATTGTTCTTTTTCTGCGTGGGTTGCTGTTACCAAGGCTTGTTGGGTCCAATTCGGGCACCGACACCGCAGTCAGCTACTACCTTTGTGGGCAGCTTGATTCCAGCTCCTGGTTGTCGTTGATGCCTCCTGGTCTTCGTGGCTGCAGAGACAATCTTCACCTCTTCGAACTCCAAGCACCCGACATCGGTGGGCATTTGACTATCGTGCCCCTGGTCACTGGCTGGTGACCTAGACTCTGTCCCCTCTGCTTTCAGGTTCTTCTCATCCTCAATCCAGGCTTGGATCTCTTCGGACACTTCGCAGCTTCCCGGCAGCAGCACTTTCCAGCCAGCGGCCATTGAAAACGACGGCGCGGCCCAACACCATTTGACACCTGTGCACCCGGCTTCCCTGGGTGAGGTAACACGAGTACTTCGGTGCTCCCATGGGTGTTGGCCCTAGAACCCTCTAAGTCCAAAAGGGTTTGTTCCTAGTCCACTCCGAAGTGTCCCTAAACTTTAAAACTCTAACCGCGACTTTCCCCATTGACGCTAACGGAGCTCGCAGCTGTGTTCACACACTGCACATGTCCCCCGTGGGGCCCCTGTGTCACTACCTTGGGTGGTTCCTTGGGGTCCCAGCAATTCTACAGGCTCTAGGACTTGTGTCTAGTCAAGTCGTGGTTCTTATACCACTTTCTTAATATATGGTTTGGTACGCCCCTAGGGCTAATCGTATATTGTGCTAATTTACTGTGTTATTTGACTTGCAACTTGTGTATTTCGACCTCTAGCCTCATAAAGAGACTAGTGGGTAGTGTTTAGTAATAAATACATATATTTTATATATATACCTGGTGTGGTTCTCCTTTCATTTGGTCATTCATGAGATTATAGACTGGTAAAACAAACAGCTTTACACTCCTTCAAGACTTAGCCTGAAGGCTGCTCTCCATAGCTACCACTAGGATAGCTTTCAATAAAGGTTGTCTTTAAACCTATCATCAATAAAGGTCGTTTGGACTGGTGCAAGGTGCCCACTATAACTAGTGGACAGCATATGCCAAGCCAACTTCTCACACTATCCATGCGCTCATTCATTCTCCCAGCCATTATCCATGCACTCATCTATTCACTCAGGTACTACTGTTCCACTCTTCCATTCACTCAGACACTACATAAACACTCATCCATTCAGCCACACACTACCAATGCAGATATGCAATCACCCAATCACTACGTTTGTACTCATCCAATCACTCAAGCACTACTTATACACTCATATATTTACTCAGGCACCACTGCTTCACTCATTGTAACATGCATGCACCAGTTGTGCACTCATTCAATTATCCATACACCAGTCATACACTCATTCCAACATATATACATACTTTATATTTTTTTAACTGTAAAAGGTGGTTCCAACAGGAAACTTAAAAAAAAAATGTTTTAAGGCTTTTGTAAAGTTTTACATTTTTTTTGTTCTTTTTTATAATAACAAAAATGGCAACTGGGGCAGCAGGAATTGAAAAAACGTGCACTGAAAAATGTGCAAAACACAAAAAAGGGAAAAAAAATAGCATGTATTCAGTTTTGCAGCATTGTGAATAGCTGTAAGAAACTGCTCACCAGCACTTATGACAACATTACAGTCCACGCAGTACGTAGCCATTCTTAACACATCTGGATCCATACATGTTGCAGTATTTTGCACCTCAGAAGGGAGGTTTTGACCAGGAATTGTTGCTGCTGCCACTGAAGTAGATGGTTGTCCAGCTTCCCTCTGCTTGGTCGCCAGTTGGAGAGTTTTCTATCATGGGTGTTTAGATGGTATAACATGGACATTGTCCCACATGAATATTTCTTGGTTCCTCTAGAGAGGGGTCTTCTTGCAGATTGTGCATTGCACAAGTTTGGCAGCTGTTTTTGATTCACCCGATGGGATTGTAAAAAAATCCCATGCCACACTGGCTCTCTTTTGTGGAGGTTCCTCTTCTTCCACATCTTCAGTGTCAGCCTCCTCCATATCCTGGTCCAGCTCTGGTTCCTGCTGACCCCCATTTCGTTGCTGTGTTGCCATTTCTGATATTAAAAAAATACCAAAATGTTTGCACAGCAAAATGAATCCACCTGCTCAGAATGAAGTTCTATGAAAGAAGATTCAAGAAGGAGCAGTGGGTGTGTACTGCCTATTGATTTTGTTGAAAAGTATATTATCCAATGATATTCCTTGCTTTCCCGGTCATGTGATATTCGCGGTGACCGAAATAGTCACAGCTACTGCGTTGAAGCGGAAATGAAAAATATAAGTTTAAAGTACTTTTGTTTAAAAATGGAAAGAAAACCAGAACTTTCAATATTATAATAGTGAACAGCTATACTACGATTGTTCACAATACCTCTACATATACGTTTCAGAGTTGTCGAAAAACACCCGCTATCTGTGATTACTGACGTCATTGCGACTTCCACAGTCTTCACAAAATTGGGAAAAAGTGTTTGGAGGTGATTATTCTGGAAACTCACTAGAAAAATATGAGTTTGAAAAATACACTAATAAGGCTCTACTGTTAAATATACTGTACAATATGTCTACATATATATATATATATGGCCAAATGAAAAAGAATTGTGCTAGGACAATAATCCTTATGACCAGCAACAGGGAAATGTTTTAATCAACAAAAATATTTTTATATGAGCTATGTATTTTACTAATATATTTATTGGCTTTTATATTACCAACTAATTTGATACAGAGATTTAAAAAGTTTAATATGCCTTTTAACATTGTTGAATTATTTATACTCTACCTTTTTATGTATTTAATATATATATACAGATTGGTTTTAGTATATACATAAATATTATATTAACATCTAATCCCTTATAACAATTAAATGTAATACTATTGCTTGCTGAATTTGCACAGTTTCTATGTAAGATAGTTGTGAAGTATTTTCTCTATGTTTATCTAAATCCCGTTTTGCACGAGTGAGGCACTTGGCACTTTAAAAGAGATTGTGTAACTCCTAGAGCGCGTCATGTGATCAAGGCCGAGTGAGGCCGAAACGTGTCATGGCGGTTGTGGTGATGGACGAATAAACTTTCAATATATGCACGAAGCCTGGGTTCGTCTCCGTTTGTTCCTGAGAAAAGGAAGTAGTGGTGAACGGTGCAACAGGAATATATATATATATATATATATATATATATATATATATATATATATATATTACCTACTGGCGGTCGCCAGTAGTTAGTTATAGTTAGGACCTAGTTTCCATAGGAAAAGCATTTTTTGTTTTCCCAATAACTCTGGCGCTGGTTAACGAATCTTCGCAAAATTTTCAAAACTAGTGGCCCGCTCCGGTCAGCTCCTGTCTTGAAAGTTTCGGGGTGATTCGTCAAGCAAGGGCCGAGAAAAAAAGGGGTCCCAAAACGCGTTTTCCCCATGTTAATTTCCATAGGAAACTTTAGACAAAGCTACAGCACGAACTGCTGAACGGAATTACACCAAATTTGGCAAAAGGTAGCCCTTGGTTCAGAAAGATCCCTTTTTGTTAAATGGTGTAAATCCGTTCGGTAGTTCCTGAGAAATTCAAAAAATAGAGGTCAGAAAATCAATTTCCCATAGGAAATTTTAGACACGGCTACAGCCCGAACTGCTGAACGGAATTACACCAAATTTGGCAAAAAGGTAGTGCTTGGTTCAGAAAGCGCCCTTTTTTTTAAATGGTGTAAATCCGTTCAGTAGTTGCTGAGAAATTCAAAAAATAAAAGTTTCTATATCTAGGGACGCGGTGGATTCGCGAACCCTCCCGACCACGAGCTTCACTGTGATTGGCTGCCAACACTCCAAACCAGGAAGTGTTGGCAGCCATCTTGTGACTCGGTAGAACCGAGTCACAAGAAAACAGTGAAACAAGCATAAAAACAAGAAAAGGGGGCAGGGTAGAAACACCCTGACCCCCTAGGCCTGCTCAGGGGGTCCCACAAGGACCCCCAGGGCCAAAGAAAGCATTTAAAAAAAAAAAAAAATCGGTGGAATTTGCGTTGGGGTTGCGAATCCCGCCGACATTTTTAAAAAAATGAAGCGCGGGCTCCCCCGCTTTATTTAAATGAGGCCCCCGGGTGGGCCAGGTCCCGGGGGCATTCCTAATAAAATAATAGCTGGGGCCCGCAGGGCCCCCACATCCCCGGGGACCACCACCTCCCTGGGGCTTTGCACATTAAATGCGGGGGCACGCGGCCCCCCTGCAGCCCCGGGGACCGCCACCTCCCCGGTGCTGTAAAAAAAAAGCGTGGGGGGGTCCCAATCCCCCCCACGCTGCCCCGAGGACCGCCACCTCCCCGGGGCTTTGAAAATACATTTTTTATTTTGAAAAGATGTGTGGGGGGGGGCTCGAGCCCCCCCACACGCCCCGGGGACCACCACCTCCCCGGGGCACTCTATATTTAAATTCGGGGGCCCGTTATGAATGATGTAATATGTGACATCATCAGCAGTGCATTGCGGGGCGCGAGTTATAGTTAGCTGAACTAACTATAACGGTGGAACTTCTCTGGTTTTGTATGAGTGAAATCTCCAACTAACTATAACGTCCCTGAAACCTATGGTTTTTTCAGTGAATATATATATATATATATATATATATATATATATATATATATATATATATATATGTTTTACACTTTGTATAAACCACGTGCTCTTCGCGACTACCGACATCATCGCGATGATTTCGGTAGTTGTGATTATTTTTGTTGTTGTTGTTGAAAAGGTGGCTTTCTTCTAAATTGATCTTAGAAAGGAAAGTTAAAGGAATATTGTACTAAATATTTACAGTTAAACTTTATTTAGAAAATGTTTCTAAGTGTATCTTTCCCTAGGTGAAATACATTTACTGATGACAGACTCTCCACTGTAAATGCAACAATGTTGTGCCGACTTACAAAACTGTTAAAAATGAACCCAGTTATTAATGTATTTTCTGATAAAGATATATAAAATCAAAACATTAGTGATGTATTATATAAATATAATACACAATATCCAATTATAGAAAGAAAGTACGAAAATCTTACAGGTTCACTTACAAAAAGTGGATATTATTATTCAAAAACCGTTGGAAATTGAAAAAAACAAAGGTTACAGGGACGTTATAGTTAGGAAATAGAATTAAAAAAACCTTAGAAATACACTGAAAAAACTAAAGATTACAGGGAGGTTATAGCTAGGCTCAAGTTTCACACGTACAAAGCCCGAGAAATTCAGCAGTTACAGTTAGAGCTAACTATAACTTGCGTCCCCGCAATGCACTGCTTATGACCTCACATATTACATCACTCATGACATGGTCAGTGACATCACTGATGACATCACTGATGACATCATTAAAAATTAACAGGTAAGTTTAACAGTTTAACCCCATTTCCAGTTTTTGAGATGTCATCAGTGATGTCATCAGTGATGTCACTGACCATGTCATGAGTGATGTAATATGTGACGTCATCAGCAGTGAATTGCAGGGCGCGAGTTATAGTTAGCTGAACTAACTATAACGGGGGAATTTCACGGGTTTTATACGAGTGCAATGTCCAACTAACTATAACTGTCCTAAAACCTATGGTTTTTCAGTGAATTTCAAAGGTTTTTTAAATGCTAATTTCTAACTATAACGTGCCTGAAACCTATGGTTTTTCAGTGAATTTGTAAGGTTTTTAAATGCTAATTTCTAACTATAACGTGCCTGAAACCTATGTTTTTTTTCAGTGAATTTCAAAGGTTTTGTAAATGACAATTTTTAATTGTATTAATTGTTATATTTATTTTTTGATACTGATTTACAAAAAAAATTCCAACTATTTATTTTTAGATATTTTATTTTTTAAATTACATTGTAATTACATTATACATTACATTACAAAATATACTTTCTCAGAATGAATTACTTTAGTTTAAATACTTTGCAAATAGGCAATAGACTTTTAAGTACAGTAGTTACAGTTGTTGCAATGGGCAACACAATTTCAAACACAATGCAACATTGAGCTCAATGTGAATTTCTAGTTAAATGCAATTAGTTAATTTATGGATTACTTTTCTCACCACAGGACTGGATCCTAGATTCAGTCCTGGGACATCTCCTGTAAACAGTTGAGTAAAAGCGATTTGGTTACAGTAGTGATTTTTAAGGAATATTATTGTATTTTAAAAGTTGACACTTGGAAACTTTTTCACATAGAATCACCAATGTTATCCTATGGGAGGAAATTCACTTAGCAGGTAAGTAGTGTTATCGTTACTTTTTCTTACTCAGTGGTGGATCCTGGATCCAGCACTGGTGCATCTCCTGTAAACAGTTGAAAGAATGCGTTTAAGTCATACAGGCGATTTTTAAGGAATATTTATAGTTTGTGAAAATCGACACTTTGAAACTTTTCTGCTGAAAACCAGACAATGGATTCCTATGGAAGGAAATACAAGTTACTGGTAAGTACGGTTAGAATTACTTTTCAAGGTCAGTGCTGGGCTAAAAGATGCAGCACTGGGTTCTCTCCTGATAACAGGTGAGTAAATCGGAATTCGTAGTTCGGCTGATTTTAGAGGAATATTATAAAGTTCCAAAACTCCACACTTAGAAGAATTTCCAAGTGAAACCAGTCAATGTTAGCCTATGGAAGGAAATTCAAGTTACTGGTAAGTATGGTTAAAATTACTTTTCAGGATCAGTACTGGGCTAAAAGATGCAGCACTGAGGTCTCTCCTGATAACCGGTGAGTAAATCGGAATTCGTAGTTCGGCTGATTTTAGAGGAATATTTGTATGTTTCAAAAATCGACACTTAGAAACTTTTTCAGCAAAAAGCAGGCAATGATATCCTATGGAAGGAAATTCAAGTTACTGGTAAGTACGGTTAAAATTACTTTTCAGGACCAGTACTGGGCTCAAAGATGCAGCACTGAGGTCTCTCCTGATAACAGGTGAGTAAATCGGAATTCGTAGTTCGGTTGATTTTAGAGGAATATTTGCACAATGGTGAAGGAAGGGGGTGGGGCCTGAGGTGACATGTCTGCAAACGTGCCCCGTGGCGCATTTTAAGTTGGGGGATTAAGCCCCCTTGAATCCTGAGGGTCCCTGGAGTCCAACTAGCCCACCATGTACCTCCAAAAAGCGCCACAGAGCTGCGTTGCAGAGAGGTGTAAAAAGGGGCGTGGCCTCTGTACACCTCTCTGCAACGCAGCCCCTGGCGCATACTGGAGGTTCCTGGTGGGCTAGTTGGCCCCCAGGGACCCCCAGTATTCAAGGGAAATCGTTCCCCATCTGCAAACGCGCCAGGGGACGCGTTTGCAGACTGCTACAGGGTGGGGCGGGGCCTCCGGCACGATGCCGGTCTTTTTTTTTGTAATTTTTTTTTGTATGAGAGGGGGCTGCGTGGCCCCCTTCCCTTGGCCTCTTTTGGCCCCGGGGACCCCATCCCCCGGGGCATGAGGATTTTCATTTTTTTTTTAATTAAAATAAAACGGGAAGGGGCCGCGTGGCCCCCTTCGCTGGGCCTATATTGGCCCCGGGGACCCCATCCCCGGGGCATGCACTCTTTGTAAAATTTTCAAATATTTGGAGGGGCTGCGTGGCCCCCTCCTCAGGCCATTTAAGGCCCCGGGGACCCCATCCCCGGGGCCGGCCTTTCATTTTTTTTTTTCAAAATGTTTATTTTTTAATTTGGGGAGGGGGGCCGCGTGGCGCCCCTCCCGGGCCACTACTTGCCCCGGAGACCCCATCCCCCGGGGCTGGCCCTCTCCGTTGGGGACTGTGGGGGGGTCCCCAATCCCCCCACAGTCCCGCCGGCTCCCCGCGTCCCTTGGGAGCCGGCATTGCTTTTCCACATGGGGAGCTGCTAACATGCAGCTCCCCATGTGGAAAGCAATGTGCTTGGATATTGGAAGAGAGAGCAGGTTTCCTGCTCTCTCTTCCAATATCCAAAGCAGTTCTGCAATGACAGGACGGGAGCCGCGAGGCTCCCGTCCTGTCATTGCAAGCTACAGTGTACCGAGGGTAGGCACCCGGGACACTGCAGGAGCCGGCCCTGGGGGTGGCGGTCCCCAGAGCCATCAAGGGCTCCAGGAGGGGCCGCGTGGCCCCCTCCCTTGAATTGCACAGCCCGGGGAGGTGGTGGTCCCGGGGCTCTGGGGTCCGTAACGGACCCCCACATTTATTTTCTATGTGCCCTGGGGAGGTGGTGGTCCCGGGCGTGTGGGGGCTGGAGCCCCCCACACGTTATTTAAAATTTAAAAAGAAGCCCCGGGGGTGGCGGTCCCGGGGCTTGGAGGCTTAGAGGCCCCCATATAAACAATAAACCCACCCCCGCATGCCCCCGGGACTTGGGCCACCCGGGGGCAAATTTGCATCGAAGCGCGGGAGACCGCGCTTCGATTTTTTTTCGGCAGGATCCGCGCACCCTGAGCGCATCCTGATGATTTTTTTTTAAATGATTTTTTTGCCCAGGGGTCCTTGTGGGACCCCCTGAGCAGACCTAGGGGGTCAGGGTGTTTCTACCCTGCCCCCTTTGTGCGTTTTGCGCACTTGTTTCTTTTTTTTCTCGGCGGGATTCGCGCACCCTAAGCACATCCTGCCGATTTAAAAAAAAAATGCTTTTCTGCCCAGGGGGTCCTTGTGGGACCCCTGAGCAGACCTAGGGAGTCAGGGTGTTTCTACCCTGCCCCCTTTTGCGCTTTGCGCACTTGTTTCTGTCCCTCGGTTCTACCGAGGGACAAAATGGCTGCCAACACTTCCTGATTTGGAATGTTGACAGCCAATTAGCATGCAGCTCGTGATCGGGAGGGTGCGCGAATCCGACGCGGCCATAGATATATATGTGATTTTCATTTTGATTTTCACAGGAACTACTGAACGGATTTACACCATTTAACAAAAGGGTTCTTTCTGAACCAAGAACTACCTCTTTGCCAAATTTGGTGTAATTCCGTTCAGCAGTTCGGGCTGTAGCCGTGTCTAAAGTTTCCTATGGGAAAATGAATGGGGAAAACACGTTTTGGGACCCCCTTTTTTCTCAGCCCCCGCTTGACGAATCACCCCGAAACTTTCAGGGTAGGAGCGGACCGGAGCGGGCCATAAAGTTTGAAAATTTCGCGAAGATTCGTCAACCGACGCAAGAGTTATTTCAAATAGAATGTCGCGGATTTCCTATGGAAAATAGGTCCTAACTATAACTATCTACTGGCGACCGCCAGTAGATAATATATATATATATTATGAATAAACCTCTCTACATGAGAAAGGGATGAGCCGCACACATTGCGGTGACTTTAAAGGATTTTATTCAATTTTCAGCGCTGGCGTTCCTGATGCATTTCGATCACATTGACCTTTTTCAAAGGGGAGCCAAGGCATCTCGAGGCTAGACAACACACCAACATAACAATTGCTCCTTTTTCAAGTGTTTGCCCCCTGGTAGGCGCCTCGATGGGCTGAATACTCGAGCATGTTGGTTCTTGTAGTACGCTGTTAGTCTCATAATTATTACCCTTCAGTAGGCGATGCCGGTATTTGTGCTGCATTCTCTGGTCGACGTAATTCCCACGCATACCAATTTTCAAGCTGCTGGGGTCCAACCAAGGTCCAATCCTTGGCGGCTGCCTACTGCCCTTTATGCTTTCGCAGACAACAAAACAGGGTCCAATTTTGGGCAGTTTCGGCGCTCTTTGACGGTGGTGCGTCGCTCGAGGCTGGTCCAAGCCGCATAGACATCATGAAAAAACCTCTCTACATGAGAAAGGGATGAGCCGCACACATTACGGTGACTTTAAAGGATTTTATTCAATTTTCAGTGTTGCTCCTGCCGGAAACCTGCGACCCAAGAGAGGTAGCGCACTCACCGGCAGAGCCAGCCGGCAATACGATACTCCCAATACAGAGGTTGAAATCCAAAATACATTGTAATGCAGTCACAACCATTCAAGCTGTAATTTGTCAGTATAACAAATTGTAATATGATACATTATAAAATGTACAAGCTTGCATCAACATTGACTATTGCATATTGAGATCATCCCACTGGCCACATGTGGGGTTGTGTTAGTGTGAGCGGACTGTGTAAAATTAGTAGATACTTGGTGTATGCACTTGTGCGCCCAAGTGGAAATTCTGACCCAGAGTAATCTGCATTACAATGTATTTTGGATTTCAACCTCTACATTTCAAGATGGCAACCGCTATTTACTGCATGTCTGTTTACCTTGCAGTCCTACCACGATGTTCATGGCACATGCAAAGTCCTACCACCATGTCTTGCTCTGCCTATGTAATGACATTTTTCTCTATACCTCACTGTGTGATCAAGACCGCTGGTCGGTCGAAACGCGTTACAAAAAGATTTATGAAGCAATAAATCTCCTTTTCTGCATCTACCTATCTTTGCCTGAGAGCGCGCTTTACTGGTGTATTGAGAAAAAAATATATATATATTTATCGAATTCAAACAGGCGCCCACCCGCTTACCAAAGCAAACAAATGGGCACGAGCTCCTCTTAGTATGCAGTGCATTTTTATTTCCTCTCACATCTCCATGTCATAACGCGTTTCGGTCAACAAGTGACCTTGATCACATAAAAAAACGCCTTGCGGTGGATTCATTTAAACAAACCCCACAATGTCACGTGACATCATTTACAGAGGACATAGTGGACAGACTACATTGCAATGACTTTGCTGTTGCTCATAATTTTAGCAAACATATGTTGAAAGACTTTATATCGTTGACATGTGTATATTCAAACAGGTATCTCATAATTGTAACCATAAGTTTAAATAAATACATCAAATAAGTATTTAAGAATTTAAGAACATGGTTAACTCATGGTAGATTGACAACGGAAAATAATGCATCACAATTCATCCTGCTTAAATGCATTATCGCAATACTCTACCTTATTAATTTTATGCTGTAACCATGGTAACACTCACGTTAAAATATCATAAGACGTCTAAAAAGTCTAAAATAGGAACATTTATGTCATAAGATGTGCAAAATGAGCCTGAATATCCTCTATAAAATGCTTAGCGTGCTAACACAATACCATCTAAGTGCATAGTGCTTAAAAGTGCTTGGTGTGTCGTTGTGCAAAAATAGTAAATGTGCAACGTGTTGTTTGTGTTTCTTATTTTACAATTAATTATGTTGTTATATAAATAATCGTATTGGGGTCGGCTGTCGGAGTCTTATTTACAAAAGTTAATGTCATGTATGTGCGCATCCTAATATTTAAATATTTAAACATCTAACCTGCTCAGATGCAATACAATGTGGCACTACGTCATATTCTAAATAAATTAAGATGGTTCTACGCACCATAGTCGTCATGGGTACTAGGCAAAATTACAACTCAGTATCTTGTACAATATATGCCTGAGTCTATGCTTAAAGGGTAATACTAACTGCCCATTGTGTATGGCATCTCATTTTACTCAGTGATGCAGTGGTATTTACAAAAAGTTGTGAAGGTCCTCATTATTGTTGAGCCCTGCCGGTGTTTTGCAGTCAAGTTCCAATATCATTCGTGGCTCAAGCTGCCGGAGCATGCGTTCCCTGTTCCCACCTCGCCGAAGGGTCGGTATGGCATCAATTACATAGTATTTAAGGCAGTTTAAGTCGTTCTGATGTACAGATTTAAAATGACGTGCCACAGGGTACGTGGCATCATTATTAACTATTGCCCACAGGTGCTGGAGAATTCTAACATGTACCTGCAGCTTGGTACTCCCAACATATCGCAGGCTGCAGGTACATTCCAGTACATATACCGCATATTCTGTCCGGCAGTTAAAATTACCACTGATAGCTATCATAGTGGGATTAAAAGGTGTAGAGTAGTGTGTTGTGTTTATGCCAAATTTACAGGCCCTACAGGATGAGCATTTGTAAAATCCTTGCTTAGGTTTTAGCCATGAGGTGCTTTGGCTAATCTCTGGACTACTTTTAACCAACTGGGCTCTCATAGAAGGTGCCCGTCTGAATGTAAGTGTGGGTAATGCTGGTAATCTGGGTGCCAATACTCCATCTGTGAGTATAATCGGCCAGTTCTTATTAATAATTGCCCTTAGCTGTCGTTCTTGGCGATTATATGTGTTTATGAGTCTAATTGTGTCCTCATCTGTAGTAGTTGGTATTTCTAGCTCCTGATTTGGTTCTATGTTGTTTTTCTTGTGCTGCAGTAGGGTCTCTCTAGTTCTTGTATTAGCTTTTTTCATGGCCCCTTTTAAGAATTTTACCATCATAACCCCTAATGAGGAATCTTTCCCTTGCTTCCTGTTGACATCTATCTCGTTCTGCATTTGTACTAGAGATCCTTCTAAGCCTAAGGAATTCTCCATACGGAATGCATTTAATCAAATGCTTAGGGTGAGAGCTAGTCGCGTGCAGCGTGGAATTGCCTGCTGTTTTTTTACAGTGCAGTGTGGTCTCAAGCTTCATATCGGACACATACACTTTCACATCCAAAAAATCTATGCTTTGATCACTGATGTGTGATGTGAATTTAAGATTAACAGTGTTATTGTTTATCTCTTGGATGAAATTCAATGCACTTCTTGATCACCCTTCCAAATGATGAAACGTCATCAATAAATCTTAGCCAGTACATAACATGTGTAGTGTACATTTCCTTGTGGATTTTTCTTAGAACCTGTTCCTCCCACCAGCCAACATGTAAACATGCATAGCTGGGGGAGAAATAGGCTCCCATAGCTACACCACGCTTTTGTCTGAATATTTCTTTACCAAACAAAAAGAAATTGTTGAACAGACACCATCTAATGAGATCTAATAACATTAGGTTGTGATTGTATCTAGTCATTGGTCTAGTATCTAAGAAATGCTTAACTGCCGTCAAACCCACTTGATGGTCTATGCTAGTGTATAGCGATTCTATATCTAACGTAATGAGCAGCAGTCCTTCAGTCCATACAATTTGACTCATTTTGGTTAGAAAGTCTCCAGTATCTTTAATATATGTGGGCAGTTTTTGAACGTGTTCCTGAAGAAAATAGTCCACATATTGAGTCATGTTTTCACAGAAGCCATTATTAGCAGAGATAATAGGTCTGCCAGGAGTAGGTGTTGTCTCTTTATGAATTTTGGGTATGAAGTATATGGTGGGTAGGACAGGGAATTCTTTATGCATAAAATGGTATTCCTCACTGGAAATTAATCCTTGTCTCTTCCACTGTAGTAGTTCTTTTTCAAGCCATCTTTCGCTTTGTTATACTCCTTCATATTAGATTTTTCATAGCATTCCTTATCTTCTAGTTGGCGATGTGCCTCCTGGAGATATTGTTGTCTAGGCCAGAGTACAATGTTACCACCCTTGTCCGATTTATTGATGACGATTTCATGATCATTCTTTAATTTCTTCATCAAGTTCTCATATTGACGGTCCTGGTATTTGATCTTACGTTGATTGTGTCTCATTTTGTGATATAATTTCTTGAGATCCTCCATTAACCGTTCATGAAATATATCTATAGCATCCTTAGGCATCATTGGTAGAAATGTAGATTTAGGTTTAAAGGGGCTACTGCCCACACTTGGTTGTATAATGTCCATTTCACGTAGTCTTACCTGGGTCATACCCAGACTGGAATTTATTTGTTGGTCTGAGTTGGTCTCATCACTAAGTTCTTGCATCGTTAAGAGGGTAGTGACATCAGAAACGTGTATATATATGTGCGCAAATCGAAATGGGGTTAAACTTACTTGTTCATTTTCAACCACGCATATATGTATATATATATATATATATATATATATATATATATATATATATATATATATATTATCTACTGGCGGTCGCCAGTAGATAGTTATAGTTAAAACCTATTATCCATAGGAAATCCGCGACATTCTATTTGAAATAACGTTGGCGCCGGTTGACGAATCTTCGCGAAAGTTTCCAACTTGTTGGGGCGCTCCGGTCCGCTCCTATCCTGAAAGTCTCGGGGTGATACGTCAAGCGGGGGCCGAGAAAATAGGGGGGTCCCAAAACGCGTTTTCCCCATTCATTTTTCCATAGGAACCTTTAGTCGCAGCTACAGCCCGAACTGCTGAACGGAATTACACCAAATTTGGCAAAGAGGTAGCCCTTGGTTCAGTGTCGTGCCTTTTGCTTAAATGGTGTAAATCCGTTCAGTAGTTCCTGAGAAAATCAAAAGTAAAGTCACATATATATCTGGGCGGAGCCTAACCACACATGTCATCGTGAGATCTGATTGGCTGTCAGCACTTCATCCTGGAATTGCTGGCAGCCATCTTGGGACCAATATAAATGATAGTACCTCATTGAAATGCATTGTAGTGAATAGAAGATTTTGAGGGTCACCAAAAGGAGAACTATAAAGGGTGATAACAGGCTTTAGTTACATTAGAATTTATTTGTTGATGGTACCATACTAATTTTAGGAATTGTGGTGTATTCTAAGGTGATTTTACCATGTGAAAAACCTTCTGCTGGGATATCATGAATCATGTTTGAGAGAACACTATTTTCTCATGCTTGTCCCATGGAGGTTTGGAAGGTGCTCCAGAAGCTAAAATGAGAGCATATTTTCTGTAAATTCACATTATCTTTCTCACTCATGTGAGAATGAAGTCTGACATTCTCAGTAAAACATGTACATCCAACAAGGGCAGAGACTGTCAGTTTATTACTTTGTGTTCTACTGCAGCTTCCCAGAGTGTTCTAAAGAACAACTAGAGTGCTAACAGCCTTACTTATGACAAAAGTATGGCACACCTGAAGCCATCTTGATTGGAATAAACTGGTAACACTTAAACAATTTAATTTAAAAAGGAACAAAATGATGGGGTTCATTTTGTCATAGAAATTATGGTTAGTGCTGTAGAAAGAAAAATTAGGAAATGTTTCAAGTGTGATCTCAAATATCTTCCTGTTATATTTCAACAGGAGCAGCCTGCCAGTTGATGCCTTTGTGTTCTACTGCAGCTTCCCAGAGTGTTCTAAAGAACAACTAGAGCGCTAACAGACTTACTTATGACAAAAGTATGGCACACCTGAAGTCATCTTGATTGGAATAAACTGGTAACACTTAAAACATTTAATTTAAAAAGGAACAAAATGATGGGGTTCATTTTGTCATAGAAATTATGGTTAGTGCTGTAGAAAGAAAAATTAGGACATATTTCAAGTGTGATCTCAAATATCTTCCTGTTATATTTCAACAGGAGCAGCCTGCCAGTTGATGCCTTTGTGTTCTACTGCAGCTTCCCAGAGTGTTCTAAAGAACAACTAGAGCGCTAACAGCCTTACTTATGACAAACGTATGGCACACCTGAAGCCATCTTGATTGGAATAAACCGGTAACACTTAAAACATTTAATTTAAAAAGGAACAAAATGAGGGTTCTTTTTGAAATAGAAATTATGGTTAGTGCTGCAGAAAGAAAAATTAGGGCATGTTTTAAGTGAGATCTCAAATCCTCTTCTATTTCATTAGAAAATTCTGACATGCAGACTGAAACAATCACTTTCAATACCAGCAGCAGACTACCAGTTAACTCCCTGGTGAGCAGTAGCTTTACTCCAGTGATCTAATGAGCAACTAGAGTGCTAACATTCTGAATTTATGGCAGATGTGAGACACATCTGAATGCCTTCTTGATGGAATCAAAGTAAAAACTGAAAGCATTTCCTACTGAGGAGACTGCAGTAAATGAGGAAATTAGGAAACTTCATAACAAAGATGTCTTCCAAGATGGCCACCAGTGAAAAAAGAGCCCAAATGTAGCACAAATATTACCCAGATGTAGCCCACATATAGCCCAATGACAAAAGTGTGAAAAACACTTTTTATTTTGAGTTTTTTTGCAGTTTTATGTAGTGCAGACTGGTCAGGTATTGGAGCATTGCATCTTAAAACATGACCCCCTACACTACAAAAACACCACTGCACTACCTTAAACCCTAAAACACTACCCCCAGCACGACCCCCTACACTACACAAGCACCACTGCACTATCCTAAACCCTAAAACACTACCCCCAGCACGACCCCCTACACTACCCAAACACCACTGCACTAACCTAAATCCTAAAACACTACCACCAGCACGACCCCTACACTACCCAAACACCACTGCACTACCCTAAAACATGACCCCCTACACTACACAAACACCACTGCACTAACCTAAACCCTAAAACACTACCCCCAGCACGACCCCCTACACTGCACAAACACCACTGCACTACCCTTATCCCTAAAACACTACCCCAGCACGACCCCCTACACTACACAAACACCACTGCACTACCCTAAATCCTAAAACACTACCCCCAACACGACCCCCTACACTACACAAGCACCACTGCACTACCCTAAACCCTAAAACACTACCCCCAGCACGACCCCTACACTGCCCGAACACCACTGCACTGCCCTAAACCCTGAAACACCAGCCCCTGCATGACCCCCTACACTGCCCGAACACCACTGCACTGCCCTAAACTCTGAAACACCACCCCTAGCACGACCCCTACACTGCCCGAACACCACTGCACTGCCCTAAACCCTGAAACACCACCCCCATCACGACCCCCTACACTGCCCGAACACCACTGCACTGCCCTAAACCCTGAAACACCACCCCCAGCATGACCCCTACACTGCCCGAACACCACTGCACTGCCCTAAACCCTGAAACACTACCCCCAGCAAGACCCCTACACTGCCCGAACACCACTGCACTGCCCTAAACCCTGAAACATCACCCCCAGCAAGACCCCCTACACTGCCCGAACACCACTGACCTAAACCCTGAAACACCACCCCCAGCACGACCCCTACACTGCCCGAACACCACTGCACTGCCCTAAACCCTGAAACACTACCCCCAGCATGACCCCCTACACTGCCCAAACACCACTGCTCTGCCCAAAACCCTGAAACACCAGCCCCAGCACGACCCCCTACACTGCCCGAACACCACTGCACTGCCCTAAACCTTGAAACACCAGCCCCTGCACGACCCCCTACACTGCCCGAACACCACTGCACTACCCTAAACCCTACAAAACTACCCCCAGCACGAACCCCTACACTACCCAAACACCACTGCACTACCCTAAACCATAAAACACTACCCCCAGCAGTACCCCTATGCTACCCAAACACCACTGCACTACCCTAAACACTAAAACACTACCCCCAGCAGTACCCCTACACTACCCAAACACCATTGCACTACCCTAAACCCTAAAACACTACGCCCAGCAGTATCCCCTACACTACCCAAACACCACTGCACTACCCTAAACCCTAAAACCCTAAAACACTAACCCCAGCATGACCCCCTACACTACACAAACACCACTGCACTACCCTAAACCCTAAAAACTACCCCCAGCACGAACCCCTACACTACCCAAACACCACTGCACTACCCTAAACCATAAAACACTACCCCCAGCAGTACCCCCTACGCTACCCAAACACCACTGCACTACCCTAAACACTAAAACACTACCCCCAGCAGTACCCCCTACACTACCCAAACACCATTGCACTACCCTAAACCCTAAAACACTACGCCCAGCAGTATCCCCTACACTACCCAAACACCACTGCACTACCCTAAACCCTAAAACCCTAAAACACTAACCCCAGCACGACCCCTACACTACCCAAACACCACTGTACTACCCTAAACCCTAAAACACTCCCCCAGCACGACTCCCTACACTACCCAAACACCACTGCACTACCCTAAACCCTAAATCTACCCCCAGTATGACACCCTACACTACACAAACACCACTGCACTACCCTAAACCCTAAAACACTACCCCCAGCACGACCCTCTTCACTACCTAAACACAACTGCACAATTTGTTACAGGCGTTGCAACGCAGGCCTGTGGTGCTTACTGGAAGTACCCGGTGGGCTAGTTGGGCCCCAGGGACTCTCAGGATTCAAGGTGACCTAATCCCCCAACTTAAAACGCGCCACTGGCGCGTTTGCACAGTGGTGAAGGGAGGGGCGGGGCCTCAGGTGACATGTGCGCAAACACGCCCTGTGGTGCGTTTTAAGTTGGGGAGTTAGTTCCCTTTGAATCCTGGGGGCCAACTAGCCCACCAGGTACCTTCAGTAAGCACAACAGAGTTGCGTTGCAGAGAGGTGAAAAAGGTGCGTGGCCTCGGAACGCCCTCTGCAACTCAGCTCTGTGGTCCTAACTGTAGGTACCTGGGGGGCTAGTTGGGCCCCAGGGACCCTCAGGATTCAAGGGGACTTAATCCTGCAACTTAAAATGCACCACGGGGCAGCGTTTGCACACATGTCACCTCAGGCCCCCTCCCTTCACCACTGTGCAAGCGCGCACTGGCTCTGGTTAGTCAGAGTCAGTTACCACCAGTACCCGTCTGAAAAAGTTGTGGGCACAGGATGATTTTGCAACAAGGCCTCTTTCTGCTCCTCTGTTGGTTCTTTCTACACATCTTTTGCTTCTTTCTGTGCGTTTTTCTTCTTTCTTCACATGTCCTACCTCTGTTGGCATAGTTAGAAAGTAGCATTTAAAAAACCTTTGAAATTCACTTAAAAAATCATAGGTTTCAGGCACGTTATAGTTAGAAATTAGCATTTAAAAAACCTTTGAAATTCACTGAAAAAACCATAGGTTTCAGGCACGTTATAGTTAGAAATTAGCATTTAAAAAACCTTTGAAATTCACTGAAAAAACCATAGGTTTCAGGCACGTTATAGTTAGAAATTAGCATTTAAAAAACCTTTGAAATTCACTGAAAAAACCATAGGTTTCAGACACGTTATAGTTAGAAATTAGCATTTAAAAAACCTTTGAAATTCACTGAAAAAACCATAGGTTTCAGACACGTTATAGTTAGAAATTAGCATTTAAAAAACCTTTGAAATTCACTGAAAAAACCATAGGTTTTAGGGACAGTTATAGTTAGTTGGACATTGCACTCGTACAAAACCCGTGAAATTCCCCTGTTATAGTTAGTTCAGCTAACTATAACTCGCGCCCACAATGCACTGCTGATGACGTCACATATTACATCACTCATGACATGGTCAGTGACATCACTGATGACATCACTGATGACATCATCCATGTGGTAATTTCATGCATCTTCTCACACCCTAATATAACTTTTGATACACCCACTCTAAATTACAGACTGCCATTCTCAAAACCATAGACACTCCAACACCAAAAACTACATACCCACTCACTGATTCTTAGGTCTACACACACATCCACTCACTCACCTGTACAGTCACTCATACTTACAGTCACTCAGTACAGGACTATCATATGCACTCATACACCTATATAAACACTCACACACCGCCACTCATCCATAGAGGTACTCACACACCAAGTCAGTCATGCAAAAAATTAATCACACACCCATTTACTCACCTATACAGTTATACACACACCAGCTCACTTACTCATACAAATACTAGCACATTCTTACGCTCTTATGCAATAACTGATACAAGCACACACGCATCCATATAGCCACTCTCACAATAACACACTCTCACTTATAGCCATTTAAATACTCCAACACACATATATACTGCCTTTTACATATGTAGTTACTCGCACATGTACCACTGAGATATACATTCACTCACTAACACACCCATACACACACTCACCCACCCAAGCAGTCCATCACAGATGTACTCTTGAAATCATGCACCCAGTGAATCACCCACTCACACATCTATGTATAGAGTCACACACACCCCACCCACACAAACACTCAGGCAGCCATACAGATACTCAGAGAACCAATCAATAACCCATATAGACACTCATGTAGCTATTCGCAAATCCATGCATCCACTTACACACCAACAAACAGACGGATACAGACATTCACACAGTTTAGTCACTAACCCATGCATTCAGTAAGATACGTTTAATCACTCACTTGTAGAGTCAGTCACTCACGTACTAAATCATCCATTCAGACACTTATACACCCACTCATTCTTCAATACGCCTTTCCCTATATATATTAAACATATTTAAACTTTACAGAAACACACAGTCACTGGATGATGTCATCAGTGATGTCATCAGTGATGTCATTTGAGATGTCATCAGTGATGTCATCAGTGATGTCACTGACCATGTCATGAGTGATGTAATATGTGACGTCATCAGCAGTGCATTGCGGGGCGCGAGTTATAGTTAGCTGAACTAACTATAACAGGGGAATTTCACGGGTTTTGTACGAGTGCAATGTCCATCTAACTATAACTGTCCCTAAAACCTATGGTTTTTTCAGTGAATATATATATATATATATATGTATATATTCCACAGCAGGATCCCAGGGGTACCACCATCCAAAGAAAGGCGCAACACCAGGAAACAGACTCCAAAGGCAAAGTTTAGAAAGTCAATGATGGTTTATTTGAGCATCAAATGTCTAAATGATGCATTTCGGCCGCCAGACATGCGGCCTTGATCACATGAATATATATATGTATATATATATATATATTTCCACGATCTCCAAGCCTCCATGTAGCAAGGATTTCACGGCACCATGAAGAAGAGGCTGAACAGGTAATCTCTAATTTTCAAATTTGTATTTAACCTTCATTTGTGCAAAAAGAATATGGATGGTCTACGCGTTTCGGCACTTTGCCTTCGACTGGACCATAGAGTCCGGCTGTCTAGATCACCATTTTAAAGTGACAAGTGCTCATTCAAGTCCATTGTTGATTTTTACCTTGTGTGCAAATGCTAGACTGCTAACCCACTTGATACTGTGGTGACACTTGACATCCGCCATTTTCCACATTCCTTTGACTGTAAAGTACATCAATGATAATTCTAATCTTTAAGATGTATCATGACAAAAGGTACAATTGCATAATTTTCCAAAAAGGTGCAAGTGCAAATAGTACATTTAAGAAGGAATTTGTGCAAGTCATTTAGGAACCCAGTTCCAAACTGTTGCATGAAAAAGAGGGGATGGGTACTTGGAGTAGCAGCAACATATTTAGGTCTCCATTAATCTTCATGAGATCTTTGAAATTCATGCAACCAATTCATACAATTTCATTAGAAAAATCATTGAGAATTTAATCACTAAAAACATATAAAATATCTTCAGTGCTTAAAATCCAATGATAAAAATGTATATATGTAAAGTACTAGACTATACAATAAAATTGCAGATTCAATTCAAGGAGAATGGGGACCAAAAAGAGGCATTTGATGAAGCCTCTCATAAAAGATATGTCAAATCATTGAATTGTAAAATTCATCAATAGCAATTGAATATCCTTATACCAAGAGCACAATTAAAATCTTGTTATAAGACATATATTCCTTATTTTTATGAGTGACTAAATGAGACATTATAAAGTATAACTCCCATCTAAGCAAATTTGTTAGTCAGACATCATTTTTTCGTTCCATTCAAGATTTCGCTCTTTACAATTGAATAAGAGGATTATTTTCCTTAAAAAAACATATATCTAGTCCCCATAATAGTTGTCAAATTAACTTAATGCATGAATAAAAGTTCTGCACTTCCCCATCCTCTATTTTCATTATTACTACATGATTTTCTCTTGCATGGGGGTTCTTCCTCAAAATTCGATTTCTCAGTTTGTTTCTGTAGGGGGAATTTCCAGATTAATTTAAAAAAGGGAGATTTTCAGAGAACATCATCACCAACTCTAAAATTGCCATCATTGTAAATGTATATGGAGCTCTGCATCCAAATTATGGCCAAAGGGGGTCTCAGTTCCTACTTATATATGTATGGGTTTATACTTACCTGTACAATGCTAACATATATATATATATATCCAAACCGACCCTACTCCGCATAGATTAGAGCACGCACACGAAGAGTGCTGAGTTTCAAAGGCACTTTTTATTGCATTCGGCCTCCTCCGACCTGGCAACACTGAGAGAACGCGTTTTCGGCTGTCACAGCAGCCTTCTTCTGTCTAATGAGCGCCATTCTTTTAAAACCATTTATAGTCTGCCCAAATGCATAGATACAGAAAACATACTGCTTACGAAAAAAGACACACTCATAATGGGCCAAAGCCCTCAGGTGCATACACAGTGAATGCATTTGACTGGAAAAGTGGTCACAATGATTATTTCAACATATAACATATAACCATAATGGCTTAAATGCTAATAAACGATGCAGTAATATGCACCCATAGCCCGCATAATGCGTATTGGGACCCACCCTAATTGCCTGCAATCTGGGATCGTAACTCAAATGCTTTGAATGTATCTTAAATAATAAATTGTAAACAGATGTTTAAAAAATCACATGTAGATGACAATTGGTGCATCAATTGTTGTCATAACACAATAAAAAAAACAATCAAATATGCTGCACGGTTGTATTGCAACAGGAGAATAAACGTATATGTGTATACTTGTCCCTCTGATCCGTTGGGAAAACCACACGAAGCACTGCCGGTGGCTCTCATTAAAGGTTATAAAGTGGAACGTGCTGAAATGCCGGGTCATGAAGACGCGTCTATCTCATTATGAAAGTCGCCACAGCAATTATGATGGAAAGCGCTACTGCAGTCACATACTTGTTCAGCAATGTTTCACAGGACTACCCGTCCCACAATGCCTCGTCTCAGTCACGTACAGACTGCGATAATCACCAGCCTGCAATAAGCATCGGGAACAAACAATCACGTCCTAGTGGACCCTTGAACCCTTGCCTACCCATGAAGCAGGCAATCGGCATGTTTCAATGCTTGACTGGTACGTGCAGATACAAACACGGCAACTCCCAAACGGATTCCTTAAAGTCAAAAGGGTATGATGAAACACTGACACTATTACAGATGTCAGATCAAATCCATTGAGTGCACACAACCGCAGTCATTAAAATACCACCTGGTGCGGGGTCGGGGGAGAGCAATGTTCAAAAAATCAATTTTGCCGAGCAAACCTCACCATACCAGCATTGGCTGAGATGGTGCCCAGTCACCAGAGATCCAATAGTCGAAGTGTGAGGCATTTCCAGCCAGAGGAAAGCTGAAGACCACGCGCTGAATGCCAAAAGACCTCCTCGCGTCGAGATCTCTGCCATCCACCCTGCTGTCAACTATTCTCCTCGTTCTTGGCGGAACCCCTGGGGGCTAATCAGATAGCACTAACGTACTGCTATTCCTCTAAACTGCGGTCGCTGAGAAGCCCAAAATAACGACTGGTGGGGGGTGTAAAATGCCAACCGCCGGCATTTAAAATTATCCAAACTGACCCTACTTTTATTGCATTCGGCCTCCTCCGACCTGGCAACACTGAGAGAACGCGTTTTCGGCTGTCACAGCAGCCTTTTTCTGTCTAATGAGCGCCATTCTTTTAAAACCATTTATAGTCTGCCCAAATGCATAGCTACAGAAAACATACTGCCTACGAAAAAGACACACTCCTAATATATATATATATATATATATATATATATATATATATATATATATACCCGAATGACCAAAAATCCCTAAACCCAAAACATACTTTTGCCATCCAAAAACCCATACCCACCCTTAACCCTAGAATGGCCCTTGCCACCCAAAAACCCATACCCACCCTAAGCCCTAAAATTACCCTAGCCACCAAAAACCCTATCCCACCCTCTTCACTGAAAAAATTAAAAACATAATATATATATTCAGACTCCCACCATCAGTCTCACTTAAGCACTCACACAACCACTTACAGACCCACTCTGAAACTCACCAACCCACTGACTAACCCACTCAGACACTCATGCAACACTCAGACATTTGCACATCCACTCACAGACCCACTCATACACTTATGCACCCACTCTCTGACCCACTCAGAGGCTTATGCACCCACTCCCACTCCCACTCAGAGACTTACGCACCTACTCACAGACCCACTCAGACACTCACTCGCCCACTTACAGACCCATTCAGATACTCACACACCCACTCACAGGTCCACTAAGACACTAATGCACCCACTCACAGACCCACCCAGAGACTGATGCACCCACTCACAGTCAGCAACTTACGCACCCACTCACAGACCTACTCAGACACTCATGCACTCACTCATATTGACTGACACACTCATGGAGGCACTCGCAAACCCACTCAGACACTCTCACCCCCACTCACAGACCCACTCAGACACTCATGCACCCACTCAGACACCCAGTCAGATACTTATGCACCAACTCACACACCCACTCAGACATTCACACACCCACTCACACACCCACTCTCAAAGGTTACAGGTTACAGTTAGGAAATAACATTTTAAAAGGCATAGAAATTCAGTGGAAAACAAAGGTTACAGGGATGTTATAGTTATTAAATAGAATTTAAAAAAAAACTAACAAATTCACTGAATAAAACAAAGGTTACAGGTGCTTATAATTAGGCTCAGATTTCACTCATACAAAACCATAGAAATTCAGCAGTTATAGTTACCTGAGCTAACCATAATGTACATCCCTGCAATGTACTGCTTATGACCTGACATATTGCATCACTCAAGATATGGTCAGTTACATCATTAATGATGACATCTCAAATGACATCACTGATGCCATCATCCACAGAACCACTCACACACCCACTCAAACCCCATACAGCCTCTCATATACCCACATACTCACCCATACCACCACTCACGTACCTATTCACAGGCCCATACAAGTACTCACTCAACCACTCACACATCCATAGAGCCACTTACAAACCCACTCACTCACTGATACAGCCACTCACTGAACCACTCACTCACCCATACAGCTACCACACACACACTCATTCACCTATACAGCCTCTCACAAACCTACTCACTCACCCATATAGCCTCTTAACACAGTCACTCACTCACCTATATAACTACTCACACACTCACTTTTATAACCATTCACACATCTGTACAAGCCCTCACACATCTGCACACTCACCCATACAGCCATTCACACAGACACTTACTCTCCAATACAGTCACTAACACACCAGCTCACTTAACCAAATACTCACTCAAAGAGCCACTCACTCACCAAGCCACTCACACACCCAGTCACTCACTCATACAGCAATTCAGATACCCACTCACCCATACAGTCACTCACACACCCAATCACCAACCCATACAGCCACCCACACAGCCACTCACTCACCCATTCAGCCACTGACACAGCCACTCACTCACAATACAACTACTCACAGTTACTCACCCACACAGCTACTCACACACCCATTTATATACCCATACGACCACTCACACACCCATACAGCCACTCAGACACCCATTCACACACAGATACACACAGCCAGTCACATAATATATGTTAGAAGAAGTATCACTCAGTAGTTACCTAGTACACTAATTAAACTTTTGTAGTGCTTAGTATATATGTTTACCACTCATAAACTCTTAGAAAATACTTACAGTCACTGGGTGATGTCATCAGTAATGTCATCAGTGATGTAATTTGGGATTTCATCAGTGATGTCATCATTGAGGTCACTGACCATGTCATCAGTGATGTAATATGCGAGGTCATAAGCAGTGCATTGCGGGAGCGTGAATAATAGTTAGCTCAGCTAACTATAACTGCTGAATTTCTCTGGTTTTGTATGAGTGAAACCTGACCCTAGCTATAACTTCTCTGTAACCATTGGATTTTTCAGTGAATATATATATATATATATATATATATATATATATATATATATATATATATATATTCCACAGCAGGATCCCAGGGGTACCACCATCCAAAGAAAGGCACAACACCAGGAAACAGACTCCAAAGGCAAAGTTTAGAAAGTAAAATGATGATTTATTCGAGTATCAAATGTCCAAATTATATATATATATATTTGAAACCAATGTGCCCTGCAGCAAGGACGCACTCCACAGCAGGTAAGTTAAAAACTTCTTTATTGCAAATGAAAGTGGCATTTCATCCGTTATTAAATGCCAACGCGTTTTGAAGCTGTGCGCTTCTTCTTCCTGGGCATGTGTGGCAGTGCAGTAATATTAAAACAGTCCCACGTGTGCTAATTGCTTTATAGGCATTTATATATATATAAATGGTTTCTCTGTTAGTATATGTAGAGGAGTGCCTGTATGTAATCCTTTACTTATAGTGTCATTTAACAGCAGTTTGTTTGCAAGGACACACAAAACACATTAGTCTACAAATAAAATAATAATTATTATATTTGAAAAGATGCAATTAAATGAGGTATCATAAAAGAAGCAGTTGGAGCAGTGTTCAGTGCAGTTATTATGCTACGTAAAGCAGTGGTGCAAAAGTTGATTTTAGTCCAATCATTATAATAAGTTATTATAAGTGGCAACTATGTAATTGTGCATAAGGATTAACAGATGATTGTTGATTAGTCCCGATAGTATTTGGTGGCTACTGTTATGTTGTCGATGTTTCATACCCTTCGAACCAATCAGGGGCTCGTCATCAGGAAGGAAAAAAAACATTCAGGGCAAAGTGAAAGTGTGGCTTGAGTGAGTACAGGCCCCAAGCCAGGGTCCCTTCACATAATCCCTAAATAAGCTAAAAAGTTAACACAATGTATAATTCCACCAGGCCACGAAAAGGGAGGATAAAGCGGGAAAGAGGCAAGATGCAAGATCAATTGTAAACTTACCAAGAGTCAGCAGGCTACTCAGTTGGCACTGTAGCCGAAGGGGAAAAGTGATGTCATACTTTATGGACTAAAAGATACAGAACAGCCTTTAGACCAATATCCTTATAAGAAACTATTAGAGGGGCAGAAATAAATGGAAATGTCATACTTAGAATCTCCCTGTGAAGGTTATGCACAAAGAAGCATACATTAAAGATCATCAAATGCGTCATGAAGGAAGGGTGGCAGCAACCATCATGTATGGTTCGGCTGGATAATGACGACCACGTCGCAGCATGCAGTGGCATAAAAGGACTGCCACATTATGCATGACTGCCAAGGTTTTGGGTACCCGAAAGACTAGAGAAAAAGCAAAGAAGTTGTGAAATAGGACAATAAAGAGGGATATGGTGAGGCCTACGTTTCCCGCGGGTATGAGCTGATTATTTCCACATATGCGGATGATACGCTGCTTTATGTTAGAGATCCTGACCGCAACTTATCTCCAGTCCTGAGAGAAGTTGTTAAATTTGGCTCGATGTCAGGCTTGAGGGTTAATTGGACAAAATCAATAATTTTTCCACTTACGCCCGCTACGTTGCCCTTCACGCCTGACTATCCACTGAAATGCACAACGAAGCCAGTGCGCTATTTAGGGGTTAAGATCCACACTGACTCGGAAGTGGTGTTTCGTGAAAATTATGGGGTGGCAATTAGCAAGCTGGAGGACGACGTAGCCCGGTGGATACCGTTGCCGTTGTCGCTGGTCAGCAGAGTTTCTATTATGAAGTTGGTAATACTCCCCCATCTTCTCTTTTTGTTTACCAATATCCCCATGGTCCTCTCTGGCTCCTTCTTTCAATTGCTCACTTCCCTACTACTCAAGCTGGCCTGGGCCGGAAAGCATGCGAGGGTCAGTTGGGACATACTCACGCTTCCTTATCGAATGGGTGGACTGGGAGCCCCAGACCTTGGGTTATACTACAGGGCGGCGCAAAGTGCTCACGCTCACTATTGGATACATAGCCCGATGGACACCCCACACATTCAGATAGAGAGTGTAGTAGCGACGCCGCTCCCTCTGCCGGCCATGCCGGACCGCAGGACTGGAATTATGGACTCTATTAATGCAACTGTGCACGCCTGTCACTACCTTTTGAAAATACAAGCGGGAGCGATATTATACTCCCCGTTGACTCCATTGGAATGGTGCCTATGGCTACCTCCGTGTGAAGATAGGGGAGTGATCCGGGCGCTCAGCTCCTTAAATATTTTAACGTAGGGGACATGTTTACAGAAGGTGTGGCTAAAAAATGGGAGGATGTAGGAGCGGGCGACAGACATGGCACGATGTTGAACAGGTTCCAATTTCACAGAGTTCGACATGCATTGACAGAGATCCTGGGCAGTGACCTGGCCAAGCCCCCTGAACTGACTCTGCTCACCTATATTATAAAATCTGACTCCCCATCTAGGGTTGTATCCACCATTTACAAACTGTCCCAGGGATACCGGGCGAATAATTACACAAAGGCCAGACTAGCTTGGCAGGCTGACTTGGGCAGGGATCTAGATGATACTGCCTGGAGATACTGCTGCGAGAGCACGAAACGCATCTCCCTTAATGGTAGGCACAGATTGATACATTTTAAATTCTTAAATAGAGTCTACTATACACCGGCGAGGCTTTGTAGATATGGGCTTAGGGACTCGGCGGCTTGTGACCGCTGTGGTGATTTTATACACTTGGCCTGGACATGCCCAGGCATTGCCAATTTCTGGGTACTGGTTTTCCGTGCGCTGGGGGATGTTATAGATTTGACACTGGCGCCCGATCCCATGTTGGCGCTATTAGGTTACTCCAAGCAGTTGCCAAAGGCAGTAAGACGTCTGGTGGATATGGGCCTGTTGCTAGCCAGGTGAAGGGTCGTGATTTGCTGGGCTCGGGGCCCCACTCCCACCATTGCTAGCTGGTCTAGGGACATGCTATACTGTAGTACACAAACAGAAAACTATAGCGAGCTCCTTCCCCCACGCAGCCGCCCTAAAAAATTTTGGGCACTGTATCAGACATACTTGAGCACCAAAGACAGTGAGAATGACGACGAACGTACCCTGGGGCAGGAGGCATTGGGCAAGGTGTAAAAGGGATCTTATGTAAGTAGGTCACTATTCGGAAGCACATTGAGGTTGTACCCCACACACGTAGGCCCGAGGAGCGGCTGCGCACAGGGGTGGAGACATGGAAGCCTATATGGAGTGAAGCGGGATACAGTAAGGACTAATCAAGTAGTTAAGATGGTAGCGTATGTGTTTGTAGTAGCGCTGCAGAGCAAACGCCACAAAGTACCAGACTATATGATACATGTATGATCTAATCGTTACCTCCCCCTTTTTCTTTTTTTTGCAACACTGTAATATGGATGTGCTCTTGGTCTTTGTGTCTCTTTGTTATCAAAAAATTTTTAATAAAGGTTTAAATTTTTAAAAAAAACTATAAAGAGGGATATGGTCACTTTTCCCCCAAACACAATTTAAAATGTCCAAATATAATTTAAAAAGGGAGAATGACTTAGCAGGTTTATTGGAAGGAAGGCCCAAGAGTCCAAAACATGAATCAAAGGAACAAAAATTGCAGTATTTCAAATAAAAAATATCAGTAGACATACGTGGAATCCATTTAATGAAGTAAATGAACAAGGATTTCGGTACTTGAACACCATTACAATATAAAGAATTGCAATGCTGACTCCCGATAGAAGGCGTGAACGTAACAATCCAAATCGCCTTATTTTATTGGAAAAAGTTTTTAAAAAGTAGTTTACAGGCATGATTGTATAACCAACATTCGAAATAGCAAACAGAAAACAATGACATGTATAGCGAGGGATATATTCAGATCCTAGGCTGTTGTAGGCGGTATTTAATCTAGAAAAGCCTATAGTTAATTGGTTCACAAGATTATTGCACTGTTCCACTCATCGGCTCCCATTGACTTCATGTCTAATGGAAACAAGTTTTTTTAGCCATAAATGCTAATTTCTGCACAGTATATATGTAACATCTCCTTCTGAGCAGGATTTGGGCAACATCAAGTATCTGTCATGTCAAGTTATTTTCATTGTAACCAGTTTGCCTGGACATTTACAATTATACAACAGATCCTGCTCAGATGATGAAAAGTCCTCAGACAGGCCTTCTTTGGAGTTTGACCTACATATATATGTTGACATGGCCACCAGATTCTATATGCCACATTCTATGCAGTGCAATTAAACTGTTTTTTGAGTGGATACCTTTGCTCTCCATTTATCAGGGTTTAAGTATTCAGGGTAGAATTCATCACAACATACACATTTTTAGTGACCATTCAAAAGGGCTAGACCTCATTAGTTTTTAATGGTGTTTTAGTTGGAATGGGTCTTTAGGTGTGTACTAAATGATAAATTTCTATCAATGCAAACATAGATACAGAGAAGGTAATACCACTGGCTGGCAAGACATGTTATTGTTTCTTGATGCATTCAATAATTTGGTTGGAGACTAAACTAAAATAGAAACTATGATCAACTTATTCTCAGGGGTGAGTCTGGAATGGAGTCTAAGAAATGATTTTCAGAAACAGTACCAAGAATTTTGATAGTGTGACTGACTAGGCATTTATTGTATTCTCTATTGTGCAATTTGCATGCAAGAGCCTCTGCTTCTCTAACATAATCCTCTATTAGTGTACAGTTGCACCAGATGCTAAGAAACTGTTCATAAGGGAGATTGTCCCTCAGGGCCAGGGATAGGGACTTTTGCAGGGGAGAAGTGAATAATTTTGTGTCTGTTTTATGTATAGGTTAGTGAACAACTTGTCTTTCGAGTCTCTTCCCAAAAGGTCTAGATAATTGACAGAATGTTTCTCAGTTGGATGGGTGCAGGATAGATCACTGCTATATTGATTAAATCATATAAGAAATGCATCCAGGTCCTGTCTATTCCCTGTCCAAATCAAAAACATATCATCAATATAGGGCAGCCAACAGCAAATGTTTTGGCTAAAGGAATTTGTGTGAGGGCAAATAACTCGCCTCTCAAAGGATTTGGTAGATTTACAGAAAAAGATGCTTCTGCCACAGTACCCTTAATCTAGAGGAAGATATCCCCCTAGAAGATGAAATGATTGTGTCTAAGCAATATATGTGTCAAAGCACCTTTGAAGTCAGTGGCTACTTCCTGGGGTTGTGGTATCATTTTCAAAGCGATCACAATTACATGTATATTCCGTGTAATATTGGCATATAGTTGGTCAATATCCAATGTAACCATGAGCTCTGTAAAAGCGTCAAAGAATATGGGCCTGATTACAATCTTGGCAGATGGATTACTGTCACAACGGTGATGGATATCTCCTCTGGCAAAATATAAATCCCATAGGATATAATGATATTTATATTTTGGCGGATGGGATATCCGTTACCGTTGTGACAGAGTAACCTGTCCGCCAAGATTGTAATCAAGCCTAAATCTTCAATTTTGCGTACACTGTCCCTAACATATATATTTTTGGGGACAAAACCATTGCTAAACAAATACTTTTCTGCAGAGAGGTTTAAGGGTTGATCCGCAACCTAAGAAAATATGCCTCCTGGGAAAAGTATTAAGATATTTAAGCATCTTAGGGAAAATGTAAATGGTAGATATTTGGGGACATTTTACTTTGAAAAATTGGAAATCCTTTTGGCTAATATATATCCCTCCTGTAATGTATGTGTAGGCAAGGTCAAAGTATTCTTTTTAAGGTGCATAAGGAATCCCCCAGTAGCTTTTTCTAGTGTAAATCATTGTTGAGTAGGATTTTATTAATTTAATAGTCAGTTTCAAGACCATCTATCCCACTTTCTTTATCAGCTAGTTTCATTGGTAATGATTTTTGTTCTACAAAGCTGTGAGAGCTTTGCATACTTGTTTGTTGATGATTTGAGAAAGTATTGGTTAGCTTGCTGAACACTTTCTAAGTCCCTAAGTACCAGCATTTCAAAGGTAGTGATAATCTCCTGTATTATCTGCGCTGGAAGATTAAAGTTAGGAGGATGATGAAGGCAGGGGATTTTCATTTTGATCTGATAGAGATTGTTTTCAAAGAAATAGTGCAAACATATTAGGCGAAAACATTGAGGAGCTAAATATTCAGATAAAATAGCTCATGACAAGAGAGAGACATACAATAACAGGTTCTCAGCAGGTGAGAGAGTGTAAGTGGTTAATCTGAACACAGGTGACAGTTCAGCAGCAGGTGTGACCAAGGAATTTCCCAATGATTCAACTGCATCCTAATCTTCATTCCTCCTGGCCGATGCCCCAAAGCTGACATAAGGCAACTTCGCATTCTCTCGCCCCCACCACCTACCCATTGGCCTTTCCCCAAAAAGTACTCAGAATATTGGGCACTGTGAGAAATTGAGTTTCTGGTTGACTGGGGTGTGAGCCAAGTTGCTGGTTGACTGGGGTGTGAGCTATGGCCAAGCAAGCAACCGCAATCCTAGTCAGGGAGAGACACAAGCCAACCCTAAATTAACCTATGCTCAACCCTATGGTAGCTTGGCACAGACCAGTCAGGCTTAACCTAGAGGCAATGTGTAAAGTATTTGTGAAACACATCAAATGGTAATAAAGTGAAGAACACCACACGAAAAGTATCCCAAGCCAAGTTAGAACAATAGAGCAACATTTAGTAAATAAAACAAGACCAAAACGACAAAAATCTAATCAGAACTGGAGATAGCAATTTTTAAACAAATAGCGCCAAAAAGCACAAAGTGCCGACTTGGGATTCCTGGTCGCACTAGAATGGGTCCAAATCATATTTTCAGGCCGACCGCAATGGGGCGCAGGTTGGATACAGTCACAAGGTTGGGCCTGCTTCAGTTTACCATCGTAAGTTTGTGTCAAGACTCCCATTCGTGTTGAAGAGGGCCGCAAGGAGCAGGGAAAGTGCCACAGGAGGCTGTCTACGAAGCGTGAAGAGCTGTTTAGCGTCGCGGACGGGCATTGTTGGAGCTTCACATTGGCGGTTCTTTGCGAGCAGTCAATGCTGGAGCGCGATGAGTCAGTCTCACGGAGCTTTACGCTGAAATGCTGTATGAGTGGCGAGATCTTGGTGCAACTGGCCTGTTCATGGGCGCAAAGAGCCCAAAAGCTTGAATTCAGCTTCCTTGAGCCACATCAAGAGCCGGGACCTGAAAGACACCAGTTTGGGGTCAGGAACTCACTGCAACTGGGTCCAGGGGCTGGTGCAGGATGTTGGGGAGCCTTTTATGTCCCTGATGCTCAAATCCGGAGGCCAGCAGACTAGCCTTTGGAGTCATTCTGGGATTCTGGGTTCAAGATGAAGTAGCAGGTCTTCCTCTCCAGACAAGAGGGCAGCAGGTCAGCACAGCAGGGCAGCAGGTCCTTCAGAGCAGCAGTCCAGCAGAGTGGCAGTCCTTTCAGCAGCACAGCAGTCCTTGATGGCCACAGGTCCAGAAGTGTACTGAAGAGTTGGTGTTTGAGGTCTGACTTTTATACCCTGGTGCCCCGGTTCTAGAAAGTGAAAGAAGCTTCTAGACAGTGGCTTTGAAGTGCATGGAATTTTCTACCTGCCCTGCCCTGGCTCCTAGCTGGCTGAAGTGACAATGCAGAGTAGTTAGGCCCTTTCTGTGAAGGCAGAGCATAAGCTATTCAGTTGTACGTGGGGCTGTGCTCAGCTCCACCTCCCATCCTGCCAGCAGATGGTCCGATCAGGCACACCTAATCCCTCTATTGTGTGTGGCTCTCTAGGGGAAACACACAAAGCCCAACTGTCACCCACACACAGTCATCTGACCCAGAGACAGGCTGCAGGCACCAAATGGCTAAGGCAAGAAAATGCCAACTTTCTTAAAAGGCATTTTTAAAATTGTGATTTAAAATCCGACTTCACCATAAATTAGGATTTGAAATCACAGTTTCATAGATGACAAACATTTGTATATTACACCTGGGCACGGAGGCCTCTAGAGCTTGTTGTGTCCCTGCAGCTCAAAACAGGAGGTCATGCCTGAGGACAAACCATCTCGGAACAGAACCGAGGGAGAAGAGAGTTGTATGGGGAAGCAAAAAGATCGACACAGGGCGTTCCGAACCGAAGACAAAGGTACCGGAACAGAGGAACAGACAGATGGAACTGGACCGAGGACGGAAGGTTGCGTCTCAAGCTGTCCGCATGAAAGTTCAAGTAACCCTGAATGTAAACAGCCCTCAATGTCAACAGGTGAGACTCCGCCCAGGCACAAATTATGGAAGCTAGCAGATTCAAAGACGCGCACCGGGTCCCCCCCTGGCGGTTCAAGTAACAGCGAGCCACCTGATTGTCAGTACGAACCAACAGATTTGCCCCCTGTAGGGAAACCTGAAAGAACAGCATCGCCTGCCAAACAGCCACCAACTCCCGCCAATTCAAGGAACGGACGCTGTCCTCCTGAGACCACTGACCCTTGGCCTTCAAAGACCCCAACGTGACACCCCAGCCCCAAAGACTGGCATCTGTTGTCAACAAGAGGGGAGGAGGAAGCTGAAAACGCACCCCCTTCTCCAGATTGGAAGTGCAAAGCCACCAGCCCAAGTCCCGAACCAGAACAGGGGAGAGAGGAACCTGAGAGTCGTTACCTGCATGGGCAGGGTCCCAATGAGACAACAGATGATTCACCAAAGGCTTGAGGTGCAGGCGAGCCCAGGGAACCACAGCCGTGGTCGCAGCCATCAACCCCTGGACCCGTAACCAAACCCGAGCTGGGCAGATGGGCGACTCAGCAGGTCCCACAGAAAAAGCTGTACGGTAGAGATCCGAGCCGGAGGGAGAAACACCACCCTCAACAAGGTGTCAAAAAGTCCCCCGATAAACTGAAGTCTCTGAACAAGGACCAGATGAGATTTTGCCAGACTCAGCTTGAACCCCATACCCTGGAACATGACCATCATCGCCTCCACTGCCAGAAGAGCCTTAGGAAGGGAGGAAGCAGAGATCAAACAATCATCAATATAGTGAAACACAGAGAACCCCCGAAGCTGCAAAATCCCTACAGCAGGAGCCAATACCTTGGTAAAAGTCTGGGGAGCAGTAGAGAGGCCGAAAGGCAAAACCCGAAACTGGTAATGGACCTCGTTCACTGCAAACTTCAGGAACCTCTGGGTTCCTGGATGGACAGGAACGTTAAATAGGCGTCTTCTAAGTCCAGAGAAGCCACAAAATCGGCCTTTTGGATGAGGTAAATGATGGACTGCAAACTGACCATCCGAAAATGATCCAGCCGCAATTTGTTCAGAGCCTTGAGAATCAGAATCGGGCGGTACGAACCATCGGGTTTTGGGACCAAGAAGAGAGTGGAATAGAAATCCAGGCCCCATTCTGTCTCCGGAACCAGGAGAACAGCTCCCTTTGCTAGAACATGTCCACACCGGACAACATAGCAGACTTCTTCACGAGATCTCTTGACAGCGGGGTAACCCGAAAACAGTCCCGAGGGGGAGGGCCCCGGAACGGAATCTGGTATCCCTGATCGATGACCGACAGGACCCACTGGAAAGAAATCAGAGTTCACCATTGATCCAGGAACAAATGGAGCTGAGCCCCCACCTTGGTATAGTCACTTTTGCCCAGCGCCCTGGGACTGCTGCTGCTGCTGAGGCCGGGATTCATAATGGAACAGAGACCCCGACCACAGGCCCGTCCACGAAAGGGCTGAGAAGAAGATAGAGCAGCCAGAAAGCCTTCCTTGTGGAAAAATGACTTCTTCTTCTGCACACTCTGAAAAGGCTTCAACAACTTCTCCTCCTCCGCAGACCACTGCACCATTGTGTTCAAATTGTCCCCAAACATCCAGGGACCATCAAAAGGCAGTTTATGAATCAAGGCCTTCTGAGCAGCGTCAAGACGCCAAGGCTTTGTCCAAAGAGACCTCCGACCAGCCACAGCTGCCCTGTCAGCCAAGGAGAAGGCCCACAGTGTATCAAAAGCCACATCGGACTCCTCAGAAGACAAAGAAGATGAAGAAGCCATTGAGGACAAAATAGAATTGACTTTAGGAACTTGAGGAAACTGGAAATCAAACTCCGCCAAGCGATACCTCTTCCCCAAAAAGCAAGGAATCCCCTGCTTGTCGACGTCAAGCCATTCCTTAGCCAGAATGTCCTTAATGACATCACGAAATGGCAGGTCATACACCACCGAGGACCTATACTGGGAGCAAAAGCCATCATCCACCAAGGATTTAGGATCAAACCCCAGGACCTCACGAATATGGGCCAACATGTCCGAAAAAACTTTTCCCTGAATATACTTCCCCTTAGGGGAAATGTCCTTGTCCTCATCCTCTTCCACCTTAGATTTTTGGGCAGAAGGCTCAAGAAACACAGCCTGAACAGCAGAATTAATCAATTCCTGCAAATCGGACCTGGAAATTTGCAACAGGTCATCCTCTTGCAGGTCCTGTATATTATTCCTTTTAGAAAGAGATCTGGCAGGCACCGGAGAGGAATCCTCAACCCCCATGGCCAAAGCAGAAATACCAAACACCACAAAGGAACCCACAGAGCAAACAAGGAAGTGCCCAGCAACTTCCCTTAAATACGCCTCCCAGCAACCAAGTCTCAACACCCACGAGACTTGAATCGCCAAAAGGATAGTCCCGCTGCCTCCCCACAGCCACATACACATATATCATGGCCGCGGGAGCCAGTTGCTGCTGGAAACCCTCAGAACCGGAACGACCCATAAACCAAACGCACAGGAAAGCTCCCTGCCCCAGCCAAGTACATGCACGGGGAGCATGTTCAGTAAACGGAGCAGAGACGTGACTGACCGGAACACCAGTAAGGTCCACGTCAAATACACACAAAAAAAACAAAGTCTTCATAAAAAACAAAAACTCACCGCACTGAAGCCCTTCTGCACGAACACGGCAGCAATAGGAATAGACACGGGACAGTAAACACCAACGCTCCGACCGCTGTGTTGGACAGGAAAATAAACAGGCATGGCGGTGGGTGGAAGGGCCTTATATAATAAAAATAAAAGATACACTAGTGTTTTGAACTAGTCTGTCTTGAGGACTGGATTGCCTCACTTTGTAAGGACTGGGACGAGGAGGACATATGAGGGGATAATATAGACTCTTTGCTGACCATTTAGACTATACTTGGTCTTTCACACTAATGCCTCTGTGTTTGATGGTTGTTCCTTGACGTTTGAGGTTGGGCCTCATGATCTGGGGCTGTGCCAAACCATGTATTTGTATAGCACAAACCTAGCCAAAAGGCAGTAAGTAGAGAGCTATACATTATCAAAGCATTTGAAGTTCATTCTGAGAATATATTTTGTGTGCCTGGACATCAGCATTTGAAGTTGTGACTTGGCATATCAAGACGGAGGTACTTCTACATTCAAGACCATAAATGGGCTATTGAAGTTACAATTGTACTTTTGAGGTGGTAACCTAGCTCATAACCCGATTTTCGTAAAGCGGCAACTAATCACCCCTAAGGGTCTCAAGGCGCTGGGGACAGTCAGGGATATTAAGAGAGACACATGATGCTGAGCTGATCTGCCTCTGGGGATCGAACAGTGAGCCCTGCCCTCCGGAGTCAGCCGCCCTGGCCGCTGCACCACACCTCTCCTTCATATGAGGGGTAACTATTGCTTTATTGGCTTTCTTGTTATTTTATTAATTTTGCACCTAGAATATGTTTTATGGATTCACTGATTCCACTTTCTGCAATAGTATAAATCAAAGTCATGTGACTTCGTCATGTCATCACAGTGCCCATTGAGATGTGATGTAATTTTCGCTACCTCTAGCATTTTGGTAAATCGACAACCATACTGATAGATGGAGAAATCCAATTATTGCAGTGTGAGTTTGAAGATGAAATGTTTAGCCATTGGGATAGCAGAGAGGTAAAGTTGACGCCATAGCCTTTTTCCCGGTCTTTAAAAAAAAAAAAAATAGTCATCAACCCCCAGCTACGAATACATATTACACATAATAACTGGACCCACAAGCCAACTACTTAAACACTGCGTTCGTCTCAGTAAAACAAAATCATTAAATAGAAAATTAAAACAAATCAAAAGTTCAATTCCTATTTTTCAAGGACATGAAAGCCCATGCCATCTCCAATAGATTGAAGAAAAGCAATAAAATATCGATTTGGAAATCATGATGAGGGTAAAAATTGTCTTTCAATCAAGAACACAGAACGTCAGCAGAGATGTATGGCGGCCTTTATAATGTGAATGTTTCTTTTCACAAAATATATACCTGCGCGGCCTCTCTGTTTTATTTCGGGACTTTTACCGTCAGAATCTGACTCATTTCAAGAGTGCAGAGTTGTTCATAAAATTGTTTTGGACATAGAATGTCGTATATTATTGCGCTCTTTTATGGTATTTCTGTGACTCAGCAGCCTTTGCTTCTTTTGTAGTTTGGGATTGGCAGGCCCATTCAGTTTCATGAAACGCAGCTTGGTAGAAAAATGGGCGCCAGCCCTTCACCATACACTTAATCCTCACTTGATTTCAGTGTCAAGAAAGTCCTCTGCATTTCACTAGTCCTTGATTTGATTGTGACAGTGAGGATTTTCTTAGGTGTTCTAACGCAGAGAAAGTTAACTGGCCAGAGTCCGTCGTGGTTTCTGCTGTACACCACTGGGCACCAAGGCTTCAACTACATTATATGCCCCTTGAAAAGCCAAGTTATTCCTACTTATCAGTTGACTTTCCAGGTGTAGCTAAGTGAAGTGAAGTATTCCGGGAGGTGGTAATAGGTTTGGGGCTTAGATATGATAACGCCGATTCTTATCTAATTATCTATAAGAACCCTCTGGCCGCCAAGATCTTTTTACCTGTTGAATAGTGTAAAGGAGAGAATGTCATCAGGTTAGATATCAGCATTCATTTTGTCTGAAAGGACCACTGACTCCGAATTCAAGTTTGAGAATTTATTATCGCCAAAAATAACTGAACGTGCAGGCACCTCAACACGAGGTTAAAGAAATAGATGGGCACTAATACAAATAATAATCTACGCAGGAGTCTCATCCGACTCAGGATAAGAAGAATACACAGTTCTAGGAGGACCAACCAGAATATGATTGCTCCTATTTCTAAGTTGCTCTTCATGGGCCTAAACAAGCTTAAAATCAATTGCTGTCCCTACACTAACGCTAAGTGACATCCCTGCATAACGATTTTCCCAGGCAAGAAAGAATAAAAGGTGTCAGCTGTGAAGACTTCCTAAGAAGTGCAATCACCATATACCTAAGCTCAGCTCTGTCCTTCTCTCTGGTCTCCCCTACCGCTTCTCTGGCCTCCTCCCTCAGGGCACTATCCCTAATACAAAACCATACTACAAAGGTACACGCCTTGTTTACGCCCTCTTGGCCAGGTCTTCTTTCTTGTGCTTTTCCATTGAAACGGTGACTTCATCCTGGACGGTTTCGTTGACCTTGAGTCCCAGGCGCCTTCTCCGCTGAAAGTATCAGCCCTAAATTCCATTGCACTCCCCGTACCATGCCTCCCATCTTTCTAACTTTTGAAAACAAAGAGTTAGTCTTTACTAACGAGACATGTGTCCTTGCACCTGCAACAAAAGATACGTTCAACAGAAACCTTCTACTGTGCTAATTAAATCTACCGTTTGTGCCCAGAGAGCCTTTCCAAGAGAAACCCTTTTCGGCCTACCTTATAAGCTAACATAAGAATATACCAGGCCTTCCTTAAGCATATATGTAGTCAGGCCCTTACATATAACTTTTAAACACACATCTTACTTTTCCCTATAAGCATATTCATTACGATTCATTATGCAACCAATGAATTACATGTGCAACTTTAATATGGTGCACGTTTAAACTACTGCAATTACATTTCATACACGAACTAATTCCTCTAAGCATTATGTTCACACAATTCAAAAAGCATTACATTACATCATTATCCTAACACCATTATACTGCTGAGTTCACTTTGTCTCAGTGAACTATTCATTCTTTACTAAACATACATGAGTATACAATGGAATATAAACGAATATATGTCTGAATACACATGGATGCGGTCTATCAGTGATTATGATGCACCCCTACAATTCACAAGAACATTTCGCTCTATCAGTTCCCCCTTTGATGACTCCTGTCATCATATCTCATTCTACTCCCTCGGAGAAGGAACCGACCTAAACAGAACTTGTTCCCATCTTCCCTGATCTGAAGTTCTCCATGCTCTTGAGCCTTTTATACTGATTGTCCTGCAGTCTTGCCAATCTCATGTCATTTTCCCTCAAAGCTCTCTTGACTCTGCCTGCTCGATACCATTTGTAAGCCTTGATCATAATCCACAAGCCAGCCACACAAACCACCAAGATAAGGAGTGGTCTCAGGAAGTACCCAAGGAATCCCTTTCCTAGGTTTGCAAACCAACCTCCCACTTGACCAAAACCCTTTCCGACCTTTTCCCAGGCCCCTTCCTCGGTCAAATCCGCTATCTTTGTGTGGATCATAGTGATGTTACTTATATATTTCTCCAGATCCTTGCTACGGTCTGGTATATAAGTGCAGCACTCTTGAACCTTCAGCATTTTACAGACTCCGCCCTCTTTTGCCAATAGGACATCTAAAGCAAGGCGATTCTGCAAAACCATTCCCCTTATCGACAACATCTCTCCTTCCACCAACACCAACGATTTTGCTGTGTTCATCGAAAATTCATCCACCACCGTCGCTAACCTCCGGATCTTCACATCATTCAAGACTACTCCTAGACTAGGTATCATAGCTCCAAAGATATCCCCCACAACGATTCCTGCACTTGCAGCTCTTCTCGTTCTTGAATGCTCTCCACCCTCCAGAAGATTTAAGTCTTCTGTATGGTAAATCTTTGGAAATATTATTGACAAATAACATGTTCCATACCAATTTGCAGGCAACCTCACATAAGCATTCTTCCCACATACGTAATACACCGTAGGTATCACTTGTACAGGACCTTGGAGGAAATCTTTTGCCTCATCTGCCATGGTGAACACGTGATCACAAGTACTCTGTCCCACTGGAACCTTTTCGTAGTAAGTCTGATAACGCCTTATACACAACTTACCCCTCTGCTCCTTATCTAACGCTATAGGACCATAGCTTCCCCTGGTCTTGTGCAACCGTTCTTCCTCCGTCCAATCTGTCCTGTGATGCCCTAAATCTCGGGATTCAGTCAGCTTTCTATACCTATCCTCAACCTGATCTACAAACTTTCTCTCTACATCCGACATCAAACAAGTCAGATTGTGCCTGTGTGCGAATGCTGTATCCAATTCCAAACTCGGTATGAAGTACTTTCTCAGTCTGTCCTCGGTTTTGTAATAATCATACTTATTCAAATGCTTGTAAGCTGGGACTTCAGGAAGCACTGCGTCGAAATTGGAAAAGAAATACTCGAACTGCTCTCTCTCATAAAACAGACTAAGCAAAAGACTACATGAAATACCATAAGTCAGTGGAAGATGATGATACCTAATGCCCTCATCCACTGAAGTAGGCAACTGCATACACACATAACAATCTTTCGCATCCATCACGTCAACATACTCATACAACAACTTAGCATATGCATTAAGCTTAAAATCACCCTTAGACAAATCGACATGTAATCTACGACTTTCTTCTAATATCATAGCTCTATCAGCTGCCCTGTCTACCCCCTTCTGACTAGGTGTGATAGGTGTGGGTGTCCCTGTCACTGCCTCTACTTCCGGCTCATGCGAACCAGTATATGAGACTACAACTACTATGATTATAGAAATTATCACACTACTTATAAGAATGCCTATAATCCATTTTGCTCTACGATTGGGATTTCCCGGCTCCATGATTTCGAAAGTTCTCAAAAAGTCTTGGTTATCGCAAAGAACTCAGAAAAGTCTCTGTCCTTTATTTATGACTTGCTTAACCAGCTCGAGCAACCATGAAATCTCCGGGCTTTCCCTTTCCGATCACAACTTATTTACACAGTCCAGAAAAAGACTTCCCTAGTTTTCGTTCCTCTTCTTGTGGAAAGTCCCTAAGTTTATTCTTCTTCCACTTGGACCTAGGTTATCTTCTTCTTTTAGACTTTTATTTACAGTTCATTACTGATCCATAATGAGATCCTCATTAAGCACGACCAGAACGTGATACAAAAGTTCAAGACGCAAAAGCAGCACTTCGTGTGAAAACGGCTCAGCTCCGAATGGCGGGAATTCGACCCGATGCAGAAGCAATTTTCGGACTTCACTCAGAAGTGGGGGATTCGGAATCGTGAGTGTCAGTGTTCCATCTATCTCGAACCCTGGCATCCGCAGCACCACCTTCACCACCAGTTTCGGGCTCCGACTGAACACTTCCACTGACTTCAGTCTCCCTGTATTCACCACCCCCTGCATCAAACACAGTGTAAGTCCACTCAGGGGTAGAGTATCTGCGACAAGGCACTCTTGTTCTTTTGGACCTTCGCCGACTGTCTTGTGCTTGGTCTTCGTCGCTTGCTTCGGTTTCAGATACTTCGGACACTGGAGCAAGGTCTCTCTCAGGTGCTAACCTCAGGTTCAGTCGCCTCTGTCTTTCAGGCCAACTTTCAGCACTCCTGATCGTTCTTCTGCCTTCTCCTTCTATGCCCAGTGCACTACTTCCTCTTTCTGCTGCATTTGACTCTTCTCCGCCCACTGCACCTTCTCTCTCTTCAGTGCCTGAATCAGGGTTCGAACTGTGGAAACCCCCTCCAGCTTGCTCTAGTGCACCACCAGCTGTGTCAGCGACCCTTACAGCTTGACTTGTCCTCTCATGTGGCCCTACCACGTCAGCTGGGTTTTCATTTACGAGAGGAGCTGTTTCTTCCAAGGGTGCTGGAACTCTGCGGGTATGGGAAGCATGCACCCAGTTCGGCAATCCTCCACACTTTACTGCTGTGTTCGTGATAAGTATCACCTGATACGGGCCACGCCAACGGGCATCCAAGCAACTCTTCCTCACGTGCTTCCGGACGAGCACCCAGTCACCGGGACACAAGTCGTGGCACAGATCACTCGAGGCTGGAACCACAGCTGCTTGCACCTGCTGGGATACAGAACGGACCACATCAGAGAGTCCTTTACAATAATCGAGAATCAAATCATCAGTGATGTTTATCAAGGCTGTAGTTGGTACTGCTGGCAGTCTCATTGCCCTCCCCATTATTATTTCATGGGGAGACAACCCGATCCTTCTGTCTGGGACACTTCGCATGCTCATGAGCACCAGTGGCAAGGCGTCGGGCCATTTCAGGGATGTTGAAGAACACATTTTTGCCATCCGGGCTTTCAAAGTTCCATTAACTTGTTCCACCATCCCAGAAGCCTCTGGTCTGTAGCTACAGTGGAGTCTCTGGTCAATGTTCAATGCTGCACAAAGTAACTTCATGATTTCGCTATGGAAGTGCCCACCTCTATCTGATTCCAAAGAGGTCGGGATCCCGAATCTAGGGATAAGCTCCCTCAACAATAATTTAGCCACTGTCAGAGTGTCACACCTGCGTGTGGGGTAAGCCTCCACCCACCGTGAGAATATACATACTATCACTAGAATGTACCTCAAGCCATTGCACCTAGGCATCTCCACGAAATCCAGCTGTAGTCTATTGAAGGGCCCTCCTGACCTTCCAATATGACTCAGTGTAACTACAGTTTTCTTTCCAGCATTCATCTGTTGACATGTAACACACCTCTGACATACCGTCTCAGCCATTGCTCGGAACCGTGGGTTATACCACGTCTGTCTGAACACCCTCATCATTGCGTCTCTACCCAGGTGTGCCTGTCCATGTATCAATCTAGCCATCGGACTCAACAATTCTTCCGGCAACACAGCTCTCCCATTGTTTGATACCCAAACATCCACGTCTCCTTTCTCACACCCAGCTTTAATCCATCCCTCTCTCTCCTGGTTAGAAACTTCATCCTGCAATCGCTTAAGCTCTTCCCAAGTGTCTGCCATGGTCAACATTATGCTGAGATCGGTTCCCTCTTGGCTCTCTTCTATCTCCCTGCCTGTGTATATGCATCCTTGTTCTGCGCAGAAGCGGGCTACCTCATCTGCGTAGTTATTACCCAAGGATACAAAGTCCTCCCCCTTCCCATGGGCTGAACACTTTACAACAGCAATTTCTTTCGGATGCTGTAATGCTTCTAACAATTGTCTTACATATTCTCCATTACGAATGGGTGAGCCAGATGATGTCAAAAATCCCCTCTGAGACCATAACTGCCCGAAGTCATGCACCACGCCAAAGCCGTATTGGCTGTCTGTGTAAATCGTGATTCGAATTCGATCAGCGGCCAAACAGGCACGGGTCAAGGCAATGATCTCAGCTACCTGCGCGGAGCGTACTCCTTCTAGGCAAGCGGCGTCGACCACTCCTGAAATAGTACATACAGCAAACGCTGCTCTCAATTGCCCCACACTGTCTCTTAAGCATGAACCATCGACAAAGAAAATTTCATCTGGGTCATCCAATGGCTCATCGACAATGTCAGGTCTCGGTTTGGTGCAAAGTTCGGTCACATCGAGACAATCATGGTCCTCACAATCTTCATCATCTGTGTTCGGTATAGGCATCAATGTCGCAGGGTTCAAGATGGAGCACCTTTTCAGAGTCACATTCTCTGCGGCAAGTATGACTTGCTCGTACCTTGTTAACCTATTGTTCGTTAGGTGCTGGGTCTTGGTCCTGGTCATTAATAACTCAACCGAATGTGGTACATGTACAGTCAATGGATGTCCCATTACAATGCTTTCACATCTTTCAATGCTGACACCTGTTGCAGCAACGGATCTTAGACATCCGGGCAACGCAGAAGCTACTGGATCTAAAGTAGCTGAAAAATAAGCAACTGGTCTACGGACACCTCCATGGTTCTGAGCTAACACTGCTAATGCACATCCTCCTCTCTCGTAACAAAACAATGAAAAGGCCTTGTTGTAATCAGGCATTCCCAGTGTGGGAGCCCTGCACAAATCATCTCTCAACTGCAGGAATGACATCAAGCACTCCTCGTCCCATGGTACCGGATCACTCACATCCTTGTGTGTAAGCCTCTGCAGAGGCTTTGCTCTCAAGGAGAAACTAGGAATCCACTGTCGACAATAGCCAACCATTCCCAGAAACATCCTAACTTCCCTCTGTGTAGTGGGTACCGCCATGCTCATTATTGCCTCAATTCGATCTGGTGACACCTTCCTCTTGCCTTTTTCTAATCTGTGTCCCAAGTACTGTACCTCATTCAAACAGTACTGCAGCTTGTTCGGGGACACCTTATGTCCATTCTCTGCTAAGTGGTTCAACAAGGCTACTGTGTCAATTCTGCAAGCATCTTCTGTTTCTGAGGCAATGAGCAAGTCATCTATGTACTGCACGAGAACTGAGTTCTGCGGCAACACAAGACTTTCAAGGTTCTTCTTCAGGATCTGGTTAAAGATCGATGGACTTTCCGTATACCCTTGAGGGATACGACACCATGTTAACACGCGATTCTCTAGCCTGAACGCAAAAAGAAATTGGCTTTCCTCGTGGAGCGGTATCGAAAAGAAGGCTTGACACAAATCGATAACCGTAAACCACTCGGCTTCACATGGGATCTGGAACAGTATTACTGAAGGATTCGGTACCACTGGACAACAAGGGACAACTATCATGTTGACCTTTCGCAGGTCTTGCACGATCCTGTATTTCCCGCTCGGTTTCTGTAGTCCCATTATGGGTGAATTACAGGGACTGCCTCTGATCTCCTTCAAAATACCCTTCTCAATGAAAGTCTCGATCACAGGTTTTATTCCTGCAATCGTTTCTATCGATAAATTGTATTGAGGTGTTCTAGGGAAATCAACATTCTGTTTCACCTCAATCCGCACTGGTTCAACCCCTCTGATTAAACCTATTTCGTCTCCTGCGAAATCCCACACCACAGGCGACACTGCGTCTCTCAGATCATGTGGAAGTTCTTCCACAGTCACCATTGGGTACAGATCTATACACAGATGCTGATTGGCCATCTTAAAGTCAGCATCATCATCTCTCGTCTGGACCTCCACTCCTCGTGGTGTACAATAAATCGTGCAGTTCAATTTGCACAACAGATCTCTTCCCAAAAGACAAACTGGACTCGTGTCACATACTACAAACTGATGTCTAGTTTGGAAAGTACCTATCTTTACTAAGATCGGTTCTGTCAATGGGCTGCTCATCTTCTTGTTCGCTACTCCGACAACCTGGATTGATTGTCCCGAGAGGGGTAGGTTAGGGACCACTGCAGATCTTACAGTAGACCGGGTAGCTCCAGTATCAACCAAAAGTGTTGCAGGATTGCCCTCAATCTCTGCCTCTACAAAAGGTCCTCTCTGGTCTACCTCCAAGACCGCTCCAAGTGTGCAGTCTTCCTCCCCTCTCAGGCACCGTCAGGATAAAGGGTCTAAGCTATCCTCAGCATATCGTTCGAACAGGGGCATCTGTTGATATGTTCGTGCTCCTTGTGAAAACCTTGGAGCTTGGGGAATCTGAGCTTGAGAATTGTAAACCCCCCTTTCATCGTTCTAGGTCTCGTTATTGTGTTAACCACCTCTTGCGCGGGTGCCTGAGCCCCCTCTTCCTCTTCCTGTACCTGATTAGCTGGGTTCAAAGGACACTCGCGTTTCCAATGTCCGACCTGGCGACAAAGATGACACGCAGTGGTCTTCTTTAGTGTGGCCACGTCCACTCCTGTCTTGGGGTCTACTGGTTTTCCCTTTCCCTGTACCTGCCCATTCTGGTTTCCCTGGAAATTTCCTTGCTTTCTCCCCAAGGTCCCTCCACTAGGCTGATTCTGTGCTGTCTGCATCTGGACAAGCATCAATTTGTCTTTTAGCTTTCGATGTTTTGAATCCACCTCATCACTACAGTACCTCGCGTACCGCAAAGATTTCATCTAGTGGCTTGTTCTGCCAGCAGATCAAATGGTGCTGTATCATGAGGCTGATTTCCCCTCTCAGACCTGTTACAAACTTTGAGACAAACTGTCCCATATCCTTAGGGTCCAAAACATCCAACCCACTATACTGTTTAAAAACTTGCAGAAGTCTTTCGTAATACTCATGCACCGTTTCCTTGGGTTCCTGTACAGTCCGATCTATCTTAACCCAATCTATATCCTGCGGTGAAATCTTCGACTTCAACCATGTAATCACCTGCTCATACTTTTTCATGACATCAGGTGATGGACCATTTGTAACCGCCTCTCTTTTCGGTTCCGAAGTCGGCCACTCAATAGCGACTTTACATGCTGTCCACAAATCTCCTGGTACCACTATGTCAAACAAAGTGTTCAAATCAATCCACAATACTTTTGAAATTTTCACAAACCGCTCAACCTGCTTGTACCACTCCACCGGTTTTTCCCTCAGCCGAGGAAAATCATTTGTAAATGCAGCCAAATCACCTCTATTCCACGGCACATGCACGTACCCTCCATTCTGTACTTCTCGTAAAGGAAAATTTCCTACACCCATCGCCCCCCCTCCTGGCGGCGGCGTTTCCCCTTCTGCTCTCTTTACTGGTTTCTTTTTGGACCACCTTTCTTCCCATTTGTCCAACAAAATCCATATTCTCATTCCTATGATCAGGTCTCTGGTGTGCGTCTTTAACCCTGTGATTCTTTTCTCCTCCAACTCCTGATCACTGTAATGCAATCTGTGTGGTCCCTGTAACGCTTTAGTTTTATTCAGGTCCACCTCATATCTTTTGGCCAAATCCCTCAATCTATCATGTGCCATTCTAGCTTTTCGAGTCACATCTTTTGCTACAAACAGCAGCTCATCTGATCCATAGATTTCTATCCTTTCCAAAGGTAGACCCCCACTGATCATTTCGTCTACCTCTGCTTTCAGCCTCACTACATCTAGCAACCTTGCCTGTACTGCACTCTTCAGTACATCTCAACAACCTGAGCCGTCCCGCTCATCACAGTCACTATTCTGTCCTTGTGACCTATTCCCTTCCATATTCCTGGAACCTGGTCTGTCTTCCGAGACATTTTGTGCCCTATCTCTTTGCATCCTATCCTCTTGGTTCGTCACTGTTGGTGTCCACTCCCTCAAAGCTGACTTAGATTCCCGTAAAGACCTCGGTCTTTCCGGTCTCTCCTCTTCTCGCCCACATGAAGAGTCTGCAGTAGCCGGTAACGGCGTACTTGTGTCTATTGGTCTTGGGAAATGAACCACCCTTACTCCAAACCCATTCCCACTCTCACTGTTTCCTTCTTCCCTTCTCATTGGCACGGAGCTCCCTTCTCTCACTCGGTCTGGGTCATATACCGGTACTATAGGGCCAATGGTAACCGGTACTGTCAAGGAGTCCGGTAATCTTGTGTTCCCCCCAGGAGGCTGTGTTATCATAGACGCCGTAGCCCCCTCCGTTCCTGTGGAAATTCTTCCCACTACTCTCATGCTAGTCTGGTTCTGGCTCTCATCAACTATTGCCACTGCTGGGGTTGTCTTTCCCTCTTCTGACTCTGGGTTAAATGGCGGTGGCCTCTCTGCCAACATCCTATCCAACAAACTGTCATCTAAATCACTATCATCCTCATCAATTCTTGTAATCTTTCCATTTTGTATCAGCAGTGGGTATAACTTATCTCCTTCGATCGTGTCTGCTCTCCACCTTTTCTCCAAGGCATCCCATTTTGCGTCTTGAAATGCCCTGACCGATTTCTTCACCCTTTCCTGGCATCTGTCCTTCTTCCTATCATACGCTGCCCTTATCCACGCATGTAGTGCCTCAAACTGTGTTGGTCTAGGTAGTGGTCGTAATGAAGCCATTACACTCTTGAGCTGGTACAGCACCTCTAACCTGAAAGTACCATATCGAGGGAACGACAATTCTCCTTCTGCTTCTGTCATTTTATGCCAATTCTCAAGCCAAATTATGGTATGCAATCCTACATTCTTTGCCATATAATGTGCTGGTGTGTCCTCGGGAGGAGCTTCCTCTCCCTCCCGAACAACCACATGTCTATCACCTCTGCAAAGTTCCCTTAAAGCTTTAAAACATTTCATAATGAATCAACTTTGTTATTCGTACTCAAAATGTCCGCTTTTACTTCCTAATTGCAATCCTCCAATCCCAGCGCGGTTCACACCAACCGGCCTATCGCAGCGCGGCTCTTGTCTGACGTCACTTTTCCTCCGCTCGCAGCAGTTCCCCTCCTTTCTAATTCACTTGTTCTCACTCGCATTCGTCCCAATTATACTCTGAAATAATGTCCGTCCTACCGAACAATTACCTCTCTGACCGTCAGTCTTACCAATGACCGATCAGTCTCTTGAGCTTGTTGACCTCAATCTGGCAACCGTCTGTCCACGAACGACCGGACAATCGCCTCTCATACACTCGATAGGATTCAATCACTCGATGTTCTGCACACCATAACCTACGACCTGCGTTGGTTATTCACACACTCACACATGTGTCCCTATCTTCTGTGGGTCTGTCAATGACGTCTCGTGACCCCCACAACTCTGGTCAACGTTCTCAACTCTGGGTGTATTCTACACCACAATAAATCTCCCGGTCCCGCTCACGCTCACGGTCCGTTTCTCAATCACACAACTTTCGTTCCAACTCCGCAAGACATCACACAACAATATAACACCGCAATCTACCAAACATCACTCTTTTCATACTCACTCTACTACGAACTGCTACTTCCGCCGCACCGTCACTCTCCGTCAGTTTTCCACGACCTCCGACATCCGTCTCTCGCGGTTCTCTGGATCTGCGTCACTCGGGCTCTATGGGGCAACTTAATCTCCTATCTTGCTCTAGATCTCCCCTTACCATCAAAGGTAACCATCCTACTCTGCTACCAACTGATAACGCCGATTCTTATCTAATTATCTATAAGAACCCTCTGGCCGCCAAGATCTTTTTACCTGTTGAATAGTGTAAAGGAGAGAATGTCATCAGGTTAGATATCAGCATTCATTTTGTCTGAAAGGACCACTGACTCCGAATTCAAGTTTGAGAATTTATTATCGCCAAAAATAACTGAACGTGCAGGCACCTCAACACGAGGTTAAAGAAATAGATGGGCACTAATACAAATAATAATCTACGCAGGAGTCTCATCCGACTCAGGATAAGAAGAATACACAGTTCTAGGAGGACCAACCAGAATATGATTGCTCCTATTTCTAAGTTGCTCTTCATGGGCCTAAACAAGCTTAAAATCAATTGCTGTCCCTACACTAACGCTAAGTGACATCCCTGCATAACGATTTTCCCAGGCAAGAAAGAATAAAAGGTGTCAGCTGTGAAGACTTCCTAAGAAGTGCAATCACCATATACCTAAGCTCAGCTCTGTCCTTCTCTCTGGTCTCCCCTACCGCTTCTCTGGCCTCCTCCCTCAGGGCACTATCCCTAATACAAAACCATACTACAAAGGTACACGCCTTGTTTACGCCCTCTTGGCCAGGTCTTCTTTCTTGTGCTTTTCCATTGAAACGGTGACTTCATCCTGGACGGTTTCGTTGACCTTGAGTCCCAGGCGCCTTCTCCGCTGAAAGTATCATCCCTAAATTCCATTGCACTCCCCGTACCATGCCTCCCATCTTTCTAACTTTTGAAAACAAAGAGTTAGTCTTTACTAACGAGACATGTGTCCTTGCACCTGCAACAAAAGATACGTTCAACAGAAACCTTCTACTGTGCTAATTAAATCTACCGTTTGTGCCCAGAGAGCCTTTCCAAGAGAAACCCTTTTCGGCCTACCTTATAAGCTAACATAAGAATATACCAGGCCTTCCTTAAGCATATATGTAGTCAGGCCCTTACATATAACTTTTAAACACACATCTTACTTTTCCCTATAAGCATATTCATTACGATTCATTATGCAACCAATGAATTACATGTGCAACTTTAATATGGTGCACGTTTAAACTACTGCAATTACATTTCATACACGAACTAATTCCTCTAAGCATTATGTTCACACAATTCAAAAAGCATTACATTACATCATTATCCTAACACCATTATACTGCTGAGTTCACTTTGTCTCAGTGAACTATTCATTCTTTACTAAACATACATGAGTATACAATGGAATATAAACGAATATATGTCTGAATACACATGGATGCGGTCTATCAGTGATTATGATGCACCCCTACAATTCACAAGAACATTTCGCTCTATCAGATACACTATGTTACAGGAATAGCATACAGGAAACTTAATGACCTTGCAGAGCTGCTTTTTATAAAAATAATAGGTTTCTATTTTACTATAGGAAATTGGGACAGTAAAAATAGTGAACACAAAATGTTCTAGCACCTTCCTTGGTTGATATTTGATTCCAAATAGTTTTATTGTGAGAACGCAGTAAATAGATACAATTCAGAGTACCGCTGGTGCCTATGAGACAATGTTCTCCTATGGAGTGAATTTCATTATTCTTCATATTTGTTTATTGAAAGTGTTAGTATTCGGTTTACTTCCCTTCTTTTTTAGGTCGAGCATTCGAGACCTATTGTAATTTCTTATGTTGGGTTAAAGACATCCCCCAGCTTTTGATTTATTTGTTTCAGTGTCCCTCAAAAATCCTTGCTTGCCAGTGGTCAGTCCTGCCTCTTTGTCCCTCCTTTCTCTCTTCCATTCCTCCCATGCAGCAGGGACTAAGTACTGTCTCATCACACTACAGTTCTTTGTCTGTTCTCTGGGGGACTACTTTATTTCTTTGTTTCCTGCTCTGTTTCTGTTTGCCTGTGTGTAGTTTCGGCACCATAGCTGATTACATTTAAATATAGTTTTCCTCCCTCCCACCTCCTCCTAATTCCACAGTTTTATTGGGGGTACTTTTTTCACCATGCCTCCCTCTTCGTGGTTATATTTTTTAGGCTTTTAAGCAATTTTCGCTTTCGACCGTCATTTGGGCTTCTTTTTAGTAGGATGTTAGTTTGGGTGTGGGCTTTGTTTTACAGAGGATTGGGCTTGTTTTTTGGTAGAAGAACAGAACAAGCCTTGGCAGCGCAAAAAGCTGGCAGTGAATGTCTGACTTTTTGGCTTTGCCAGTGCTTGTTTCTTTAGCATTTAGTGGTCCTGCGCTGTTTCTCGCCTGTCAGCTGCTGCTCTCATTCCTTTTATGCATATCTATTATCTTCTCCAAGCACGAGCGCTACCAGTTGTCCGTGTTGTTTTTTTTCTCCAGCCCCCTCCCTTGTCCCTCCTCCCCTCCCCTCCCCTTCCTGGGTGCGTGATGAGAGCAGTGCGCTGTTCTCATCAGAAAACTCACAACGTCTTTGGGAAACTTGGCCCATCTACCATCGCATACCGGCTTCCTTCCCTCCGCTCTAGTTACTGGCAGCGTCTCCTTACACAGCTCCAGATAAAAGCAACTCTATGCAGGTGATTGGTAATTTAAGTGCGCGTATGCAGCTCATGCGCTTGCCAAGTTTATTTTAATATATGCTGTTCATGAGTTTTGGTTTTCTATTGCCTGGGCAGCAGACATGGGAGGCGTGTGCTGTTTGCAGCCCAGATTGTCCCAAGGCAGCCCCGAAAAGGCCAACAACCGGCAGTCAAGGACGGATGCGCCCCAGCTGGGATGGCAAACTGCCGCAAGTCTCTGCGTGGCCCTAACCGCCCTCCGCATTGCCCCTTCTTTTTTGGAGCCAGCCTGCAGATGCGGAGTGAGGTCCTGGAGTCTGCAAACTGAGGGCTGCACGCTTCCAGCCTACAGCCGGGCTCCCTCGCTTCACCGCTTTGTGGTATGGACCCTGCCTGTGAGACACTGCAGCGCCGGCTGCCTCTTTCCTCTTCTGCCTGCTGCAAAGTGTCACGTTAAAATATAAATTTAAAAAAACTCGCCAGCAAAACAGCATTCTATGCAAACAAGCAGGAGGCGACGTGTATAATGATCAGCTGTGAAACATGCCCATAATTAAAGAGGAATCAAAAGCAGGGGGTTATTTATTTGCACACAAAGGCGTAGCGCCTCCAACACTTCTCAATATAGAGAATAGACTGTCTAACTCTGACATCGAAGCAACTTGGGTAGCTGTCCCTCGTCTGTTGATTTTCAAAATTTCAGGTGCTGTTAACAAACGGGTACAATTCTGAGCACGCTTTTCGACAGTTGGCGTTTGGCCTTCCTCAGTTTTTCATGTCTCCAGGAGTGGGGGAAGGGCAGAGCCCGAGACTGGCTTATTCGGCTTCTTCAGACCTTTCCACATTCAGATAGAAATCCATGATTTAGGGTCATACTGCAGCCGTTAGTACTCGTCTGAAGAGCTGTTTTTCTAGAACTTATGAATATGGTTTTCACAGAATTATTCAAAGCCAGCTGCGTATTATTTGTTGTCTGCGTGAGGTTTGGGTGATTAAAACGGCAGTGCATTTAGTGGAGTTCAGAAATGAGCAGATTTAAGGATCACTGAATCTAAGTTCATGAGACATAGCCTGCCTTTTAAAGTAAGACAATTGCATAATTTAAAAACAATGTCGAATGTCAAGTAGGAATTGATAATCTAACCCAGGTCCTGCAAAATCTGAAAGATGTGCTGTGTTGTCTCATACAGGTTTCCTTGCTAACTTCACTTGGTAATGTGTCACTCAAAATGTCACTCATAGGCACAGTCAAAACATAAAAATGGCACTCATACACATGCTGATAAGTTGGCAGCTATGGGAATGAACATACCACACGGGCTATGAGTGAACAATTAGCATACTACAGATCATCATAAGCAGGTGATATTTCCACAGTATGAAACGAAGGTACCACCATTGACAGAACCGTTGTCAAATCTAGTAAACACATCTTTTCCCTGCGCCACGCAACCAATAAAGCAACTCAGGCTTCCATTCCCATACTTCACTGCACCTTTAAGAGATTAACAAAAAATCACAGATTCCTTTCCACTTGCTTGGATGGTTTTCGTAAGCTGGTCAGTGGACAGTAAGCAATTGTAAAATGCCAAAGGGTTGTGTTCTACACCCAATATTAAACAGGAATAAATTAAATGAAGACAAAAACAGATAGTGGGCAGAATTTGTTTATAAATACCTCATACATTATAATTTTTTGCAGTTTAAAAAAAAAAATAGCACAAACTCGCCCAAAGGTTTTTGGAGCACTATATATGCGCACCAGTTGCATTACACAAGGTCACCTTTATTTTGTTTTTGTAGGCACGGGGAGCTTAAGTGATTTATCCAGATTCACAGGATGGGAGCCTGTGGTACTGCACCCTTTCCCTGCTTCGTGCACATTAGAACAGTAAATGTTGCTGTACCCACAATAATGTGCTGCATATGTAAATACATATAAGGTCCCAAAGGCGAGACCGATTGCATTGCAAATGCTTGTTTACCAGAGTATTCTGTCCTGGCTCTGCCATGTGGCTTTGGGGCTTCCCTTCGGCGTTCTGAAATCTTTCAGCAGACACGATATGAGCGCTGCACGTCAGACCCACATACACAGCAGCTGTGTTTACTGGATTCTTTGCATATCAACGTTCTCTGGTGCGTCATTCCACCCATACTTTGAGAAAGGGTTATTTTGTATACAGGAATTCATTTCACTGCCCAATCCAAGATGGAGTATCTTCTTCCAGATTCTGTTGTGACCTTTTTGGATATAAATACTCCTGCAGTGACATCTGATACATCACAACGTTGTAACGCGCTTGTGGCTCCCACAGACTCATTCTGAGGCTTTTTCACTTCACTGCTCCTGTTTACCCACCTTATTAGCCTGTTTTCATTTTTTCCTCTAAAGCACTGGATATTACAGTGATCTCTGATTGACTGTTTTCTCTACTCCAGTACCAGGAGCAAGTCTCTAAGAGAAATAGGCCATACCTGGGAGAAAAAAGACTTTCAAGGACATCAATCAGCAGACCAGGGTCTCATAGATTGCCATACAAACAAATTCCAAATTCTGTTCTAGAGATGGATCAAGTCCAGGACATTCTTGCTGTGGAAAATGCCCTAACCACTCAGGTGAAAACATTGACAATAGAAACTATTGCAGTACATGAGTCTTGTCTGATGGCAACCCTAAGAAGTGCAAATAGTTCTTGGATATCTTTCAACAGGTTTTCTAATCCAATGTTTGGTAGAGCGCAATCAAATATACGGAGTCACTTTTGTAGGTTATGTACGTACGAGTAGTATCTTTACAACTGTGGAGGCTCCGCACTTGGGGCAGAGGTTCTGCACTCGGTGGGGAGGATCTGCACTCGGGGCAGAATACCCTCTGTTGCAAGGTGCATAATTAGTAGGAGTAAGTATGCACCTACCACTAGCAATAAGGCCACCAATGCAATATAAGGTCCAGACAATAAATTATTCACTTGCTCAAACCTTGGTCGCTGGCAACAAGCTGGCAGGCTTAACTTAGGAGACAGGTGTGTAAAATATTTTTAAAAAACCAATACATCAAATAAGTAAGACACAACACACAATAAAACTCCACAACCAATTTATAAAAATAGGAAATATAGGGAGATATGATTTTTTTAAGAAAATACACGTTCTAGTACTTATAAACATATTAGACATCTGGTCGCACTTTTGAGGCCAACTCGATTGAGCCCTGGTCGGATTCATTAAGCAGGAGGCCTCGGTCAAAATGTTACCTTCATTCTTAGAAACCTTTCTGGAGGATTTTCTCTCGACGTCAAGGGGGCTTCTCCAGCAGGTCGGATTTCACAGCGGCTTTGTCGACTTGGTTCAGTGGGAGCCCCTGCTCAACTCCTGGAAGTATTGCGTTCTGGAGCTTTCAGCGGGACGAATCTGAAATCCAGGCCGAGTCGCAGTTAGACGCCTGCTTGACTCCTGCTGTTGGGTTGGTCACCTTATAAAGCTTTTTAACAAAAGTTATCAAAAGTTCTCCAAACTTCAGGAGGTGCTTCCTGAAAATCTTTTTGGGGGTTCGAAGTGTCCGCAAACAAAATCCAAGGTTCCAGAGTCTCTGAGTTGCTCCTCAAATGTTGGGACTACTGTTCCCACAATGCACCTTGTAAAATTCTTTAAAGTTCAGCTGAAGATGGTCAACTTGGTTCTTCTTGCTGGAGATGATGCAGGTGGAGCTCTTTTAACCTGTTGGTTTCAGTGAGTCCACTCCATAATTTTTTGTAGCAAGGTGACGTCCATAGAGCTGTAGTTCCCTTGTGTGCAGCAGATGCAGTCATTCAGAGTGCAATCCAGTTGGTACAGGGCAGGATTCCAGCAGGGCAGTCCTTGTTCTCCTTCTAGTTTCAGGCAGCAGATCTGAATTGCTATGCAGCTCTCACATATTTATCCAATGTTCTGGGGAGACAAGTAGGAGGGCACCCCTGACCAATGGAGTACAGGGTGCCACCCAAAAGCATGACTGCTTCCTCCAAAGTGTGGCATATTCTTGTCCTAAAACGCCATGTACTTTAAAATTCAAGATGGAGAATTTCTCTTTTTGGGAGTAAGATCTGGCTAAGCCAACATACTGGTGTAGCTCATTTTCCTTAACACTCCCCTTCCGGACTTCCTGCAAATTCCATTCCTCGGGCTCCCATCTGGCTGTGGGGTAAAAGAAGAGGGGGTTGGTCTGGCTGGCATTCCTTACTGTCCTGTTCTCTTAAAGCCCAGTTTGTTTACCCAGCCCCCATCCTGGCCTGTTCTCTGCAGCTGCACAGCTCCCCTGACCAGATTACCTCAGTCTCTATGCAGGCCACTTATCACCTCATCAAAGCAGTTTGGCTAAGCCTGTTAAAGACTGGTCAATCAGAAGCAGCTGCTAGAAGGCTGGATTTTGGCTCATAGAAAGGAAAGTTTTAGAACTTCTTCCCTGTAGTAATTATGATAAATTAAACATTGGCAAGGTGTTTGATTTATTACTACCAATCTTATAAGTCCTTGAAATATTATTTTAGCTCACTCCTGTCAATAGTCACACTGTATTAAAGTATTCCCATGTTAGCCTATGGAGCTAAAAAGGCTAAATTGAGGAAAAACGAAATTATCAATTTTCCCTCATCCGGGCCTTTAAAACATCTTTTAGAATGTCTCTGCTTATTTTTACATGGCACCCTACCCTGAGGGCACCTAGGGTAGACCTTAGGGGTGACTTATATGTAAAAATAGAGTAGTTTAATATTTTAAAAAGTACCTTTAAATCCAAAGTCAAATTTGCATGTAATATAAATTTAAAAGCAGCTTGCAAAGCAGGGCTGACTTTTAAAATGACAGAAGGCAACACAGCAGGGCACACTTAAGTGCCTCAAAGCTGATGGGCCTCTAAGTCTACATGCCCTACCATACACTAGGGATTTACAGGTAGGTTGTCAGTGCTAATCGTAGTTACGCCTAATTACCATATACCTTTTTAATCAGAGCACTGGCCTTGGGCCCGGTTAGCATAGCCTGGGCACAGTCAGCGTCAGTTACCACCAGTATCAGTCAGAAAATGAGAGTGATCAGGGACAAAAGAATGACTTTCTCATACCCGCACTTGCAGCGGACACTCAGCACTTGGGCTGGAGAAAGTATAGTTACACACACCTGCAGACAATTTGTGACACCTGCAACTCATGCACTGCAAATCACATAAAAGCAGCACACACCCAAAACACTGTTTTCTCCACACCCATATGTCACCTACCTGCTCTGTGCCTTGCAATCTGCCAAGCGTGAGCATGCTAAATGTCAGGAGGAAAAAGAACTTCACTGAGGATGAGACTGAGATGATTGTCAGATTTGTTATGGGAAACTACAAAAACTTCATGGTCTTCCTCCATTCCTTAACAGTGCAACACAGAGGGCAGCCTTACGTAATTAAGTAAGTACGTATTTTATTTGCATAGTGTAAGACTTGGCCTTTTTGGTTAAAGTTCCCTAAACTTTTGCTTTCCCCCTAGACCGTTTTCCTGACCTAGAGATGCCAATTTAGATGCTTTGGGTACTTTGCCACTGCTGATCAGTGTCAAAGTACAGGAGTTCCCTGTGTAAAATGTATGGTGATTGGTTGGCCATGATTGGTATGTTTGCCTTACTAGTAAAAGTCCCTAGTGATGTGCACTGTGTGTGCAAGGGCTAGTAATGCAAGGGCGCACAGAGAAGGGAACTCAGGCCTTCAGTGTAGGGTCTGCGCGCAGAATGCTAAGTTAGCATGTTGTCCTGACAAGTGCAACCACTTGTCAGGCCTGACTTTCCCTTTTACATACACATGGGACATCCCTGTGGTAGGTCTCGGGTAACCCCTGGGCAGGGTGCAGTGTAGGTAAAAGGCAGAACATAAACTGAGGTGTGTGTTGTGTTCTGGCAGTGAAAAACTCTCCATTTCGTTTTTCACTGCTGAAAGGCCATTCTGCCCATAGGACAGAATGGGGGAGGCTAGGTGTTGTATTTGTTAGCCTAGTTTCCTGTCAGTTTATAATGGAGAGGTGAAGTTTGGTATGTGTGAACTCACAGTGTCATAATGCATCTTTCGGTAAAGGTGGTTTTGTCACTGTGTGTTTATAAACCACTCTTTTAGAAGTGGCTGAGTTTTGTGCTCTGAGCATTTCTGTGTGTCTCTGAAATGTGGATTGTCTGTCTGGAATTGAAAGGTGAGAGGAGCTGGGAGAGGTCTTGACCCAGGGAGGGGTTGAGATGGCACCAGGCTGCCCTGCATCTGGAGAGTAGGGGGAGGAGAAGCCCGGGAGGTGAAAAGGCCTGGGCTGGTGCTATAAACCAATTGACCCATCTCCTGCTGAGTGATTAAGGATCCAGACCCCCAGTATCAAAGGGAGAGAGGTGACACTGGGAGGGAGACACCCAGAACTGATTTAGGGAGGGGTCAGGGACCCCTGAGCACATACAAACTTCAAAGACAGTAAGGGGTATAACTATGAGAGCTGAAACCCCTGAACGTTGGAATGAAACAGATATGGATTGAGACTGAAAAGGCTTGGACCCATTCTGTGGTCAAGAGGAACCTCTGCTAAAGAAGGAACAACTGAAGAGACTGTGGTGGATAGGCCAATCCTTGCTTCGTGATCTGGGGCTGGTCTGCAGTTTGCTGTTCTAACTAAGGAAGAGGCTGTTGGGACTGTGCTTGGAGGCGCTGGGTCCCCCTGCTTGAAGAAGACTGTGCTTTGTGCTGTGTCTTGTAACCCCAAGGGCCCGAGGTGAGCTGGCTCCCTGTTTGGAAATACAGGATCATAAAAGTTTCCGGAGAAGTCCCAAGCAACGCGGTGTGCGCGTGCTTTGTGCCGCTTGAGACCCTCAGAATTTGTGCCGTGTGATCGTGGGCACGCAGGAGTAAGCTAAGTCTAAGACGCGCAGAGTGCGTGTCGTGGTGTAGGCCAAGGCGTTGGTGAGGAGCGTCTGATCGTGGAGTGCACAGGGAGAAGAGGCGAGGCTCGGACGCGCAAGTGTGCGTGTTGTGGTGCAGCCCGAGTGCTAGTGAAGAGCGCCTGGGCCTCGTGTGCACCAAAGGAAGCAGCGAGACTCGGACGCGCAGTGTGCGTGTTGTGGTGCAGTCAGGGCGTTGGTGAGGAGCGCCTGGACATCGTGTGCATCAGCGGAAGAAGTGAGTCTCGGACGCGCTGGGTATGTGTCGTGGTGCAGCCCGGGTGTTGGTGAGGAGTGCCTGGGCCTCGTAGGCACCAAAAGAAGAAGTGAGTCTCCGACGTGCAAGGGTGCCTGTCGTGGTGCAGCCAGGGCGTGAGGAAGAGCGCCTGGACATTGTGTACACCGGGAGAAGAGGTGAGACTCGGACGCGCAGGAGTGCGTGTCGTTGTGCAGCCAGGGCATGAGGAAGAGCGCCTGGACATCGTGTGCACCGGGAGAAGAGGCGAGGCTCGAACGCGCAGGGTGCGTGTTGAGGTGCAAGCGGAGCATTGGTGAAGAGCCCTGGATTGTCGTGAGCACCAGAGAAGAGGCAAGTCTTGGACGTGTGGTGTGCGTGTCGAAGTACAACCTGAGGTGCTGGTGAGGAGTGCAGGGTTAGGTTGTGCACCAAACTGAAGTAAAGTCTCCACAGTGCTGAAGGCGGGTCTCGGTGTGGACCTAGTCCGCCGGAGTGAGGGCCAAGTCATCGGGGCCCTCGGAGTCCATCAGTAGCGGCCCGGACCGGCAGCCACGGAAGAGCTGCGCCGCCGGCCCGAGTCCGCCAAAACCCGTGACGGAGTTTTGGATCAAGGCCCAAGTCACTGACGTCGGGGAGGAGAGTGGGATCGTGCCCCCCAGGTAACGTGGATCAATACCTGGGGGGTGGTGCGGGCCCGGAGGGACACTCTCTCGGCCTCCCGCTCAGTCAGCTGTGCGAGCCGTTGCTTCGGTTCGGATCCCGGCCCGTGCTAACCCAGGACGGGGCAGTACTGGGGCTGGTGTGGGAAGCAGTACTTTGTGTGTCATCATTTGATCCATAACGGGGGCACTGTTACTGGAGCACGTAAAACTGTCGTATTACACAATTGCATTATTGCTGCTAACGAACTATGGAACTGTCGTATGACGCCTGACCTCATTTGTGCCTAACAAACTCTATGCTTGGTGCGCTACGCACTGCGTTATTTCTCCCAAGCATATTATTTGATTGTAACGTAGTGCATTGTATGATTTCGTCAGTGCACAGTATCTGAGTATAACGTGGCGCAGTGTATTATTTCTTTATTGCACCGCACAGGATTGTAGCGGGACGCATTGCTTTGTTTCTTCCTGTTACAGGGCATGCTGGTGGTGATACGCATTGCATTATTCCTTCAATTGCAAAGTACATGACTGTGGCGCTACGTAAGGCATTATTTCTCTGTTGCACAGTATAAGAGAATATCGTTACGCATTGCAGTATTGTTTCTTTATGCAACGTATGTTTTCTAGCAATACGACTGGTCTAACCTATTGGGAAACGGTTAGAGAAGAGCTTACCTGTTGGTTAGACGCGGTGGTTGGGATTAGAACCTACCAACCCACCGGAAAGAATACTACCCGTTCTTATATGTTGATTTTGTATCGTGTGGTCGTATTGTATAATTTCTTATATAAAGATTATACTCTTTTTATCAATACTCGTGTGGAGTCTATTTGTGATGACATCATGGGGTTACTGTGAGCGTGGTTGCACATACTGAACACTCGTGCCTTGGAGATAAGCCTGGCTGCTCGTGCCAAGCTACTAAGGGGGTGAGCAGGGCTATCTCAGACGGTGTCCTTACTTAGCCTAACGTTGAAGCGAGGGGTCGAGGGCGCACGCCTCCAGCATTTGGTGGCGGCAGTAAGCGACAGGGACCTCCACTTCCAACACATAGTTAATAAAAACCAGTGCAATTGAAATACCAAAAATAAGCATAAATGCACAGTTAAAATGAGTACATGATGAAAAAACGACATTGCAACAATTAAAATCATATAATATATTTCAAAAAAATGCAGACCGGTCCGCTAAAAGGATATGTGTAAACAAGCTGTACTGTACGGTCATGTAAACCAAAGGTTCAGTGTTGTCAGTGTTCCGACTGTCCCTCCTGTGATAGGCTAAAGCTCAAAAGGTACAAAGTGTAGTGCATCCATTTAAAAAGATCCTCAGTGTCTGCAGTGTCCATAAGAAGGGCAATACTTATGGTCCTGGTGTCAGAAGTACGTAACATAAGAAGATGATGATGTCAGGCTTCAGCCTGTCGCTTCCGTAGTGGCATCAAGTGCAAAGGGTGCAATGTGCAGGCTGGCTCATGGCATTTTCTTTTCCACCAAGTAAGAAAATTTACCAGCCTGCAGTTTAACTGCGGGTCCCCAGGCTTGAAGTAGGCCAACACTGCCTATCTCTGCGTATGGATTCCTCTGTGGTTAAAATGAGCTTTGAGCACACAAGATCTTTCCTCCATCAGTTCTTTACAAATGCATAGCAGGTGCAGCAGGTCTTCTGTTTCTTTGCCGCATAAGAGGCAGGAGGTTGAGGTTGGCTCCTTCTGGAAAGGTGGAAGGTGCAGAGCAGACGGGAGTATCCCCAGGTGATGTTTCAAAAAGTTTTCTTTAGTACTTCTGGAGTAGCCTAGGCTAAAATAATTTTGAGGGGCAAGTGTGCAGTAGCCATTTATTGTCATCAAGGCAGCTCTTCTGCCTGAGAACGTGGCCTTGTCTTCTACCAGTGAAAGCCTTTATATTGATTTCCAAACCAGTTTTTTGAAGGCTGCGTGGCTGGTTTGTGTGTTCCAAAGCTGGGACAGCCTGGTTTTTGCAAGAGAATCCTGAAGATAGCTTCAGGTGGGAGATGTAGTTCTTTGCTGCAGCTCTTGCCAAAGAAGATGGTTTAAGGTGTTTGGGACGGCATTCCGGATCTTGTGCCAGCATATGATGAATACTCCTTGCCTTGCGAGAGACTGTTTCATTAGGCTGAACTACAGCCGAATCTGTGCTGCTGAAGTGTAATTTGGGAGCTCAACAAGATTATATATGCCTTGCTATCCAATAATTTAGCGTCTCGTCATCTCAGGGATTCACTGCCATAAGTGATTGTTGGTAGTATTTTAGCTTGTGCCACCTGTAGGAGAGGGAGCAGCATTGGCCCCGTCAGTTTTGATTTAAGATTCTTCTGTGTCACTGCTTGTACCAGGCCTTTCCTTTTAATAACGTCTTTCTGGGAGGTGAATAGGCCCTCTTGAGCCAGAAAAAGTATAATTACACACACCTGCAGACAATGTATGTCACCTGCAACCCATGCAGTGCAAACCACATATAAGCAGCCCACATCCAAAGCTCTGTTTTCTTCACACACATACGTCACCTACCTGCTCTGCACCTTGCCTTGCAATCTGCCAAGCGTCAGCATGCAGATGTCAGGAGGAAGAACTTCACTGAAGAGGAGACTGAGATGATTGTCAGATTTGTTGTGGGGAACTACAAAAACTTCATGGTCTTCCTCCATTCCTCAACAGTACAACACAGAAGGCAGCCCTATGTGGGAAACAGCCTTTACAACGCGGAAATTACCGAGATGTGCCTTTATCATGTATTTTTTACCAAACAAATGTTTATCCCGCATATGCCTTTACCACGCATGACTTAACCACACATGGAAAGTCTATTTAAAGTAAGTATAATTGTTTGTGTGTGTGTATATGTATATATATATATATATATATATATATATATATATATATATATATATATTCACTGAAAAAACCATAGGTTTTAGGGACAGTTATAGTTAGTTGGACATTGCACTCATACAAAACCCGTGAAATTCCCCCGTTATAGTTAGTTCAGCTAACTATAACTCGCGCCCCGCAATGCACTGCTGATGACGTCACATATTACATCACTCATGACATGGTCAGTGACATCACTGATGACATCACTGATGACATCTCAAATGACATCACTGATGACATCATCCAGTGACTGTGTGTTTCTGTAAAGTTGAAATATTTTTAATATATATAGGAAAAGACGTATTGAAGAATGAGTGGGTGTGTAAGTGTCTGTATGGATGATTTAGTAGGTGCGTGACTGACTCTATAAGTGAGTGATTTAACGTATCTTACTGAATGCATGGGTTAGTGACTAAACTGGGTGAATGTCTGTATCCGTCTGTCTGTTGCTGTGTAAGTGGCTGCATGTGTTTGTGAATAGCTACATGAGTGTCTATATGAGTTATTGAATGCTTGTGTGAGTATCTGTATGGGTGCCTGAGTGTTTGTGTGGGAGGGGTGTGTGCGACTCTGTGCATAGATGTGTGAGTGGGTGATTCACTGGGTGGATGGTTTCAAGAGTGCATCTGTGATAGACTGTATGGGTGGGTAAGTGTGTGTAAGAGTGTGTTAGTGAGTGAATGTATGTCCCAGTGGTACATGTGTGAGTAACTACATATGTGAAAGGCAGTATATATGTGTATTGGAGTATATAAATAGCTATAAGCGAGAGTGAGTGATTGTGATAGTGGCTGTATGGATGAGTGTGTGCTTGTATCAGTGATTGTATAAGAGCGTAACAATGTGCTAGTATTTGTATGATTAAGTGAGCTGGTGTGTGTATAACTGTATAGGTGAGTAAATGGCAGTGTGTTTAATTATTTGCATGACTGACTAGGTGTGTGAGTACCTCTATGGATGAGTGGCGGTGTTTGAGTGTCTATATAGGAGTAAGAGTGCATATGATTGTCCTGTACTGAGTGACCATAAGTATGAGTGACTGTACGGGTGAGTGAGTGGATGTGTGTGTGTAGACCTAAGAATCAGTGAGTGGGTATGTAGTTATTGGTGTTGGAGTGTCTATGGTTTTGCGAATGGCAGTCTGTAATTTAGATTGGGTGTATCAAAGGTTATATTAGGGTGTGAGGAGGTGCATCAGATTATCACGTGGATGATGTCATCAGTGATGTCATTTGAGATGTCATCAGTGATGTCATCAGTGATGTCACTGACCATGTCATGAGTGATGTAATATGTGACGTCATCAGCAGTGCATTGCGGGGCGCGAGTTATAGTTAGCTGAACTAACTATAACGGGGGAATTTCACGGGTTTTGTACGAGTGCAATGTCCAACTAACTATAACTGTCCCTAAAACCTATGGTTTTTTCAGTGAATTTCAAAGGTTTTTTAAATGCTAATTTCTAACTATAACTTATCTGAAACCTATGGTTTTTTCAGTGAATTTCAAAGGTTTTTTAAATGCTAATTCCTAACTATAACATGTCTGAAACCTACGGTTTTTTCAGTGAATTTCAAAGGTTTTGTAAATGACAATTTTTAAATGTATTAATTGTTATATTAATTTTTTTCATACTGATTTATTACATTTTTAGAATTTTTTTTTACATATTTTATTTTTAAATTACATTGTAATTACATTATACATTACATTACAAAAAATACTTTCTCAGAATGAATTACTTTAGTTTAAATACTTTGCACATAGGCAATAGACTTTTAAGTACAGTAGTTACAGTTGTTGCAATGGGCACCACATTTTCAAACACAATGCAACATTCAGCTCAATGTGAATTTCTAGTTAAATGCAATTAGTTACTTTATGGATTACTTTTCTAACCACAGGACTGGATCCTAGATTCAGTCCTGGTACATCTCCTGTAAACAGTTGAGTAAAAGCGTTTTGGTTACAGTCGTGATTTTTAAGGAATATTATTGTATTTTAAAAGTTGACACTTAGAAACTTTTTCTCATAGAATCACCAATGTTATCCTATGGAAGGAAATTCACTTAGCAGGTAAAAACTGTTATTGTTACTTTTTCTTACTCAGTGTTGGATCCTGGATCCAGCACTGGTGCATCTCCTGTAAACAGTTGAAAGAATACGTTTAAGTCATACAGGCGATTTTTAAGGAATATTTGTAGTTTGTGAAAATCGACACTTTGAAACTTTTCTGCTGAAAACCAGACAATGGATTCCTATGGAAGAAAATATAAGTTACTGGTAAGTACGGTTAAAATTACTTTTCAGGACCAGTACTGGGCTGAAAGATGCAGCACTGAGGTCTCTCCTGATAACAGGTGAGTAAATCGAAATTCGTATTTCGGCTGATTTTAGAGGAATATTTGTATGTTTCAAAAATCAACACTTAGAAGAATTTCCAAGTGAAACCAGTCAATGTTAGCCTATGGAAGGAAATTCAAGTTACTGGTAAGTACGGTTAAAATTACTTTTCAGGACCAGTACTGGGCTGAAAGATACAGCACTGAGGTCTCTCCTTATAACAGGTGAGTAAATCGGAATTCGTATTTCGGCTGATTTTAGAGGAATATTTGTATGTTTCAAAAATCAACACTTAGAAACTTTTTCAGCAAAAAGCAGGCAATTATATACTATGGAAGGAAATTCAAGTTACTGGTAAGTACGGTTAAAATTACTTTTGAGGATCAGTACTGGGCTGAAAGATGCAGCACTGAGGTCTCTCCTGATAACAGGTGAGTAAATCGGAATTCGTATTTCGGCTGATTTTAGAGGAATATTTTAAAGTTCCAAAACTCCACACTTAGAAGAATTTCCAAGTGAAACCAGTCAATGTTAGCCTATGGAAGGAAATTCAAGTTACTGGTAAGTACGGTTAAAATTACTTTTCAGGTCCAGTACTGGGCTGAAAGATACAGCACTGAGGTCTCTCCTGATAACAGGTGAATAAATCGGAATTCGTATTTCGGCTGATTTTAGAGGAATATTTTAAAGTTCCAAAACTCCACACACAGAAGAATTTCCAAGTGAAACCAGTCAATGTTAGCCTATGGAAGGAAATTCAAGTTACTGGTAAGTACGGTTAAAATTACTTTTCAGGATTAGTACTGGGCTGAAAGATGCAGCACTGAGGTCTCTCCTGATAACAGGTGAGTAAATCAGAATTCGTATTTCGGCTGATTTTAGAGGAATATTTGCACAATGGTGAAGGGAGGGGCGGGGCCTGAGGTGACATCTGTGCAAACGCGCCCGTGGCGCGTTTTAAGTAGGGGATTAAGTCCCCTTGAATCATGAGGGTCCCTACGGGCCAACTAGCCCACCAGGAACCTCCAGTATGCGCCAGGGGCTGCGTTGCAGAGACATGTACAGAGGCCACACCCCTTTTTACACCTCTCTGCAACGCCGCTCTGTGGCGCTTTCTGGACGTACCTGTTGGGCTATTTGGCCCCCAGGGACCCTCAGGATTGAAGGGGATTTAATTCCCCATCTTAAAACGCGCCACGGGGCCTGTTTGCACACATGTCACCTGAAGCCCCGCCCTCCCTTCACCACTGTGCAAACGCGCCCCGTGGCGCGTTTTAAGTCGGGGGATTAACTCCCCTTGAATCCTGAGGGTCCCTGGGGTGCAACTAGCCCACCAATACCTCCAAAAGCGCCACAGAGCTGCGTTGCAGAGAGGTGTAAAAGGGGCGTGGCCTCTGTACACCTCTCTGCAAGGCAGCCCCCTGGCGCATACTGGAGGTTCCTGGTGGGCTAGTTGGCCCTCAGGGACCCCCAGTATTCAAGGGGAATTGTCCCCTCTGCAAACGCGCCAGGGGCGCGTTTGCAGAGTGGTGAAGGAAGGGGCGGGGCCTGCGGGCCCGATCGTTTTTTTTTTTTTTTCCCTGAAGGGGGCTGTGTGGCCCCCTTCCTTTTTCTATTTTTAGGCCCTGGGGACCCCATCCCCAGGGCCTTACCCCTTTTTTTAAATTAAAATAAAATAAAAAAAAACGGGAAGGGGGCCGCGTGGCCCCCTTCCCTGGGCCTGTATTGGCCCCGGGGACCCCATCCCCCGGGGCATGGCCTCTTTTTTTTATTTGGAGGGGGCTGCGTGGCCCCCTCCTCAGGCCATTTAAGGCCCTGGGGACCCCATCCCCGGGGCCGGCCTTGCACTTTTTTTTTTTTACCTTTGGGGAGGGGGGCTGCGTGGCCCCCCTCCGTGGCCACTTATGGCCCCGGGGACCCCATCCCCCGGGGCCTGGCCTCTCGTTGGGGACTGTGGGGGGGTCCCCAAACCCCCCACAGTCCCGCCGGCTCCCCGTGTCCTACGGGAGCCGGCATTGCTTTTACACATGGGGAGCAGCTAACATGCTGCTCCCCATGTGGAAAAGCAATCAGCTTTGGATATTGGAAGAGAGAGCAGGTTTCCTGCTCTCTCCTCCAATATCCAAAGCAGTTTGCAATGACAGGACGGGAGCCGCAAGGCTCCCGTCCTGTCATTGCAAACAGCAGTGTCCCGGGGGTAGGCACCCCGGGACACTGCAGGAGCCGGCCCTGGGGGCTGCGTGGCCCCCCTCCTCAGGCCATTTAAGGCCCCGGGGACCCCATCCCCGGGGCCGGCCTTGCACTTTTAAAACTTTTTTTACCTTTGGGGAGGGGCTGCGTGGCCCCCTCCGTGGCCACTTATGGCCCCAGGGACCCCATCCCCGGGGCCTGGCCTCTCGTTGGGGACTGTGGGGGTCCCCAAACCCCCACAGTCCCGCCGGCTCCCCGTGTCCTACGGGAGCCGGCATTGCTTTACACATGGGGAGCAGCTAACATGCTGCTCCCCATGTGGAAAGCTAATCAGCTTTGGATATTGGAAGGAGAGCAGGTTTCCTGCTCTCTCCTCCAATATCCAAAGCAGTTTGCAATGACAGGACGGGAGCCGCAAGGCTCCCGTCCTGTCATTGCAACAGCAGTGTCCCGGGGGTAGGCACCCCGGGACACTGCAGGAGCCGGCCCTGGGGGTGGCGGTCCCCAGGGCCACCACAGGCTCCAGGAGGGGGCCGCGCGGCCCCCTCCTTACATTTTGAAAGCCCCGGGGAGGTGGTGGTCCCCGGGGCTTGGGAGTCCAAAACAGACCCCATTGTAATTTTTCTTAGTGCCCCGGGGAGGTGGTGGTCCCCGGGCGTGTGGGGGCTGGAGCCCCCACACAGGTTAATCAAAAATAAAAAGAAGCCCCGGGGAGGTGGCGGTCCCGGGGCTGCGGGAGGGCTCAGAGCCCTCCCGCACCATTTCACATAAAGCCCCGGGGGTGGTGGTCCCCGGGGCTTGGGGGCCCTTAGAGGCCCCCACACATAAAATTAACCCCCCCAGCATGCCCCCGGGACTTGGCCCACCCGGGGCCAGTGCATCGAGCGCGGGAGACCGCGCTTCGATTTTTTTTCGGCAGGATTTGCGCACCCTGAGCGCATCCTGCCGATTTAAAAAAAATTATTATTTTTTGCCCAGGGGGTCATTGTGGGACCCCTGAGCAGACCTAGGGGTCAGGGTGTTTCTACCCTGCCCCCTTTGTGCGCTTTGCGCACTTGTTTCTGTCCCTCGGTTCTACCGAGGGACAAAATGGCTGCCTACATTTCCTGAATCAGAATGTTGACAGCCAGCTGACAGCCAATTAACATGCAGCTCGTGATCGGGACGGTGCGCGCAGGGTGCGCTGAGGGTACGCGGACCCTACTCGGCCATAGATATATCTATCTTTTTACTTTTGATTTTCTCAGCAACTACTGAACGGATTTACACCATTTAACAAAAGGGTTCTTTCTGAACCAAGAACTACCTCTTTGCCAAATTTGGTGTAATTCCGTTCAGCAGTTCGGGCTGTAGCCGTGTCTAAAGTTTCCTATGGAAAATTGCATGGGGAAAACGTGTTTTGGGACCCCCCTTTTTCTCGGCCCCGCTTGACGAATCCCCCGAGACTTTCAGGGTAGGAGCGGACCGGAGCGGGCCATAAAGTTTGAAAATTTTGCGAAGATACGTCAACCGGCAAGAGAGTTATTTCAAATAGAATGTCGCGGATTTCCTATGGATAATAGGTTGTAACTATAACTATCTACTGGCGACCGCCAGTAGATAATATATATATATATATATATATATATATATATATATATATATACATACATATACATACATATACATACATATATATATATATATATATATATATATATATATATATATATATATATATATATATATGTATATATATATTCACTGAAAAAACCATAGGTTTTAGGGACAGTTTTAGTTACTTGGACATTGCACTCGTACAAAACCCGTGAAATTCCCCCGTTATAGTTAGTTCAGCTAACTATAACTCGCGCCCCGCAATGCACTGCTGATGACATCACATATTACATCACTCATGACATGGTCAGTGACATCACTGATGACATCACTGATGACATCTCAAATGACATCACTGATGACATCATCCAGTGACTGTGTGTTTCTGTAAAGTTTAAATATTTTTAATATATATAGGAAAAGACGTATTGAAGAATGAGTGGGTGTGTAAGTGTCTGTATGGATGATTTAGTAGGTGCGTGACTGACTCTATAAGTGAGTGATTTAACGTATCTTACTGAATGCATGGGTTAGTGACTAAACTGGGTGAATGTCTGTATCCGTCTGTCTGTTGCTGTGTAAGTGGCTGCATGTGTTTGTGAATAGCTAAATGAGTGTCTATATGAGTTATTGAATGCTTGTCTGAGTATCTGTATGGGTGCCTGAGTGTTTGTGTGGGAGGGGTGTGTGCAACTCTGTGCATAGATGTGTGAGTGGGTGATTCACTGGGTGGATGGTTTCAAGAGTGCATCTGTGATAGACTGTATGGGTGGGTAAGTGTGTGTAAGAGTGTGTTAGTGAGTGAATGTATGTCCCAGTGGTACATGTGTGAGTAACTACATATGTGAAAGGCAGTATATATGTGTGTTGGAGTATATAAATAGCTATAAGCAAGAGTGAGTGATTGTGATAGTGGCTGTATGGATGAGTGTGTGCTTGTATCTGTGATTGTATAAGAGCGTAACAATGTGCTACTATTTGTATGAGTAAGTGAGCTGGTGTGTGTATAACTGTATAGGTGAGTAAATGGCAGTGTGTTTAATTATTTGCATGACTGACTAGGTGTGTGAGTATCTCTATGGATGAGTGGCGTTGTTTGAGTGTCTATATAGGAGTAAGAGTGCATATGATAGTCCTGTACTGAGTGACCGTAAGTATGAGTGACTGTACGGGTGAGTGAGTGGATGTGTGTGTGTAGACCTAAGAATCAGTGAGTGGGTATGTAGTTATTGGTGTTGGAGTGTCTATGGTTTTGCGAATGGCAGTCTGTAATTTAGAGTGGGTGTATCAAAGGTTATATTAGGGTGTGAGGAGGTGCATCAGATTATCACGTGGATGATGTCATCAGTGATGTCATTTGAGATGTCATCAGTGATGTCACTGACCATGTCATGAGTGATGTAATATGTGACGTCATCAGCAGTGCATTGCGGGCGCGAGTTATAGTTAGCTGAACTAACTATAACGGGGGAATTTCACGGGTTTTGTACGAGTGCAATGTCCAAGTAACTAAAACTGTCCCTAAAACCTATGGTTTTTTCAGTGAATTTCAAAGGTTTTTTAAATGCTAATTTGTAACTATAACGTGTCTGAAACCTATGGTTTTTTCAGTGAATTTCAAAGGTTTTTTAAATGCTAATTTGTAACTATAACGTGTCTGAAACCTATGGTTTTTTCAGTGAATTTCAAAGGTTTTTTTAATGCTAATTTCTAACTATAACGTGCCTGAAACCTACGGTTTTTCAGTGAATTTCAAAGGTTTTGTAAATGACAATTTTTAAATGTATTAATTGTTATATTAATTTTTTTCATACTGATTTACTACATTTTTAGAAACAATTTTTTTTTACATATTTTATTTTTTAAATTACATTGTAATTACATTATACATTACATTACAAAAAATACTTTCTCAGAATGAATTACTTTAGTTTAAATACTTTGCAGATAGGCAATAGACTTTTAAGTACAGTAGTTACAGTTGTTGCAATGGGCAACACATTTTCAAACACAATGCAACATTCAGCTCAATGTGAATTTCTAGTTAAATGCAATTAGTTACTTTATGGATTACTTTTGTAACCACAGGACTGGATCCTAGATTCAGTCCTGGTACATCTCCTGTAAACAGTTGAGTAAAAGCGTTTTGGTTACAGTCGTGATTTTTAAGGAATATTATTGTATTTTAAAAGTTGACACTTAGAAACTTTTTCTCATAGAATCACCAATGTTATCCAATGGAAGGAAATTCACTTAGCAGGTAAAAACTGTTATCGTTACTTTTTCTTACTCAGTGTTGGATCCTGGATCCAGCACTGGTGCATCTCCTGTAAACAGTTGAAAAAATGTGTTTAAGTCATACAGGCGATTTTTAAGGAATATTTGTAGTTTGTGAAAATCAACACTTGGAAACTTTTTTGCTGAAAACCAGTCAATCTTAGCCTATGAAGGAAATTCAAGTTACCGGTAAGTACGGTTAAAATTACTTTTGAGGATCAGTACTGGGCTGAAAGATGCAGCACTGAGGTCTCTCCTGATAACAGGTGAGTAAATCGGAATTCGTATTTCGGCTGATTTTAGAGGAATATTTTAAAGTTCCAAAACTCCACACTTAGAAGAATTTCCAAGTGAAACCAGTCAATGTTAGCCTATGGAAGGAAATTCAAGTTACTGGTAAGTACGGTTAAAATTACTTTTCAGGACCAGTACTGGGCTGAAAGATGCAGCACTGAGGTCTCTCCTGATAACAGGTGAGTAAATCAGAATTCGGATTTCGGCTGATTTTAGAGGAATATTTGTATGTTTCAAAAATCAACTTAGAAACTTTTTCAGCAAAAAGCAGGCAATGATATCCTATGGAAGGAAATTCAAGTTACTGGTAAGTACGGTTAAAATTACTTTTGAGGATCAGTACTGGGCTGAAAGATGCAGCACTGAGGTCTCTCCTGATAACAGGTGAGTAAATCGGAATTCGGATTTCGGCTGATTTTAGAGGAATATTTTAAAGTTCCAAAACTCCACACTTAGAAGAATTTCCAAGTGAAACCAGTCAATGTTAGCCTATGAAGGAAATTCAAGTTACCGGTAAGTACGGTTAAAATTACTTTTCAGGATCAGTACTGGGCTGAAAGATGCAGCACTGAGGTTTCTCCTGATAACAGGTGAGTAAATCGGAATTCGTATTTCGGCTGATTTTAGAGGAATATTTTAAAGTTCCAAAACTCCACACTTAGAAGAATTTCCAAGTGAAACCAGTCAATGTTAGCCTATGAAGGAAATTCAAGTTACCGGTAAGTACGGTTAAAATTACTTTTCAGGACCAGTACTGGGCTGAAAGATGCAGCACTGAGGTCTCTCCTGATAACAGGTGAGTAAATCGGAATTCGTATTTCGGCTGATTTTAGAGGAATATTTTAAAGTTCCAAAACTCCACACTTAGAAGAATTTCCAAGTGAAACCAGTCAATGTTAGCCTATGGAAGGAAATTCAAGTTACTGGTAAGTACGGTTAAAATTACTTTTCAGGACCAGTACTGGGCTGAAAGATACAGCACTGAGGTCTCTCCTTATAACAGGTGAGTAAATCGGAATTCGTATTTCGGCTGATTTTACAGGAATATTTGTATGTTTCAAAAATCAACACTTAGAAACTTTTTCAGCAAAAAGCAGGCAATGATATCCTATGGAAGGAAATTCAAGTTACTGGTAAGTACGGTTAAAATTACTTTTGAGGATCAGTACTGGGCTGAAAGATGCAGCACTGAGGTCTCTCCTGATAACAGGTGAGTAAATCGGAATTCGTATTTCAGCTGATTTTAGAGGAATATTTTAAAGTTCCAAAACTCCACACTTAGAAGAATTTCCAAGTGAAACCAGTCAATGTTAGCCTATGGAAGGAAATTCAAGTTACTGGTAAGTATGGTTAGAATTACTTTTCAGGACCAGTACTGGGCTGAAAGATACAGCACTGAGGTCTCTCCTGATAACAGGTGAGTAAATCGGAATTCGTATTTCGGCTGATTTTAGAGGAATATTTGCACAATGGTGAAGGGAGGGGCGGGGCCTGAGGTTACATCTGTGCAAACGCGCCCCGTGGCGCGTTTTAAGTTGGGGGATTAAGTCCCCTTGAATCCTGAGGGTCCCTAGGGGCCAACTAGCCCACCAGGAACCTCCAATATGCGCCAGGGGCTGCGTTGCAGAGACGTGTAGAGAGGCCACACCCCTTTTACACCTCTCTGCAACGCAGCTCTGTGGCGCTTTCTGGATGTACCTGTTGGGCTAGTTGGCCCCCAGGGACCCTCAGGATTGAAGGGGATTTAATTCCCCATCTTAAAATGCACCACGGGGCCTGTTTGCACACATGTCACCTGAAGCCCCGCCCCTCCCTTCACCACTGTGCAAACGCGCCCCGTGGCGCGTTTTAAGTTGGGGATTAAGTCCCCTTGAATCCTGAGGGTCCCCGGAGTCCAACTAGCCCACCATATACCTCCAAAGCGCCACAGAGCTGCGTTGCAGAGAGGTGTAAAAGGGGTGTGGCCTCTCTACACGTCTCTGCAACGCAGCCCCCTGGCGCATATTGGAGGTTCCTGGTGGGCTAGTTGGCCCCCAGGGACCCCCAGTATTCAAGGGGAATTCGTCCTCCTCTGCAAACGCGCCAGGGGCGCGTTTGCAGAGTGGTGAAGGAAGGGGCGGGGCCTGCGGGCCCGATCGTTTAAAAAAAAAAAAAAAATATGTTTTGTCCCCTGAAGGGGGGCTGTGTGGCCCCCCTTCCTTTTTCCTGTTTTTATGCCCTGGGGACCTCATCCCCCAGGGCCTTACCCCTTTTTTTTAATTTTTAATAAAAAAAAAAACGGGAAGGGGGCCGCGTGGCCCCCCTTCCCTGGGCCTGTATTGGCCCCGGGGACCCCATTCCCCGGGGCATGGCCTCTATATTTATTATTTTGAGGGGGGCAGCGTGGCCCCCCTCCTCTGGCCATTTTAAGGCCCCGGGGACCCCATCCCCCGGGGCCGGCCTTTCCATTTTTTTTAAAACTTTTTTTCTTTCTCTTTTTTGGAGAGGGGGGCCGCGTGGCCCCCCTCCCGGGCCACTACTTGCCCCGGGGACCCCATCCCCCGGGGCTGGCCCTCTCCGTTGGGGACTGTGGGGGGGTCCCCAATCCCCCCACAGTCCCGCCGGCTCCCCACGTCCCTTGGGAGCCGGCATTGCTAGTCCCACATGGGGAGCAGCTGACATGCTGCTCCCCATGTGGAAAGCATCGCTTTGGATATTGGAAGAGAGAGCAGGTTTCCTGCTCTCTCTTCCAATATCCAAAGCAGTTTGCTATGGCAGGACGGGAGCCGCGAGGCTCCCGTCCCTGCCATAGCAGAACTACAGTGTCCCGGGGTAGGCACCCCGGGACACTGCAGGAGCTGGCCCTGGGGGTGGTGGGCCCCAGGGCCATCAAGGGCTTCCAGGAGGGGGCCGCGCGGCCCCCTCCCATTCAGTACACAGCCCCGGGGAGGTGGTGGTCCCCGGGGCTCTGGGGTCCGTAACGGACCCCCATATTAAAATGTTTAGTGCCCCGGGAGGTGGCGGTCCCCAGGGCGTGTGGGGGCTGGAGCCCCCCACACTGGTTTTATTTTTAATTTTAAAAAAGCCCCGGGAGGTGGTGGTCCCCGGGGCTGCGGGAGGGCTCAGAGCCCTCCCGCACCATTTTTCAAAAAAAGCCCCGGGGGGTGGCGGTCCCCGGGGCTTGGGGGGCCCTTTGAGGCCCCCCACACATTAAATTATCCCCCACCATGCCCCCGGGACTTGGGCCACCCGGGGCCAATTACATTGAAGCGCGGGAGACCGCGCTCGATTTTTTTTTTTCGGCAGGATTCGCGCACCCTGAGCGCATCCTGCCGATTTTTTAAAAAAAAATGCTTTTTTTGCCCAGGGGGTCCTTGTGGGACCCCCTGAGCAGGCCTAGGGGGTTAGGGGGTTTCTACCCTGCCCCCTTTGTGCGTTTTGCGCACTCCCGCCGATTTAAAAAAAAAAAAAATCTTTTTCTGCCCAGGGGTCCTTGTGGGACCCCCTGAGCAGACCTAGGGGGTCAGGGTGTTTCTACCCTGCCCCCTTTTTGCGCTTTGCGCACTTGTTTCTGTCCCTCGGTTCTACCGAGGACAAAATGGCTGCCAACACTTCTTGATTTGGAGTGTTGACAGCCAATTAGCATGCAGCTCGTGATCGGGAGGGTACGCGGATCCGACGCGCCCATAGATATATATGTGATTTTAATTGTGAATTTCTCAGGAACTACTGAACGGATTTACACAATTTTAGCAAAAGGCACCAGTCTGAACCAAGGGCTACCTCTTTGCCAAATTTGGGGTAATTCCGTTCAGCAGTTCGGGCTGTAGCTGCGACTAAAGGTTCCTATGGAAAAATGAATGGGGAAAACGCGTTTTGGGACCCCTTTTTCTCGGCCCCCGCTTCACGTATCACCCCGAGACTTTCAGGGTAGGAGCGGACCGGAGCGCCCCAACAAGTTGGAAGCTTTCGCGAAGATTCGTCAACCGGCGCCAACGTTATTGCAAATAGAATGTCGCGGATTTCCTATGGATAATAGGTTGTAACTATAACTATCTACTGGCGACCGCCAGTAGATAATATATATATATATACATACACATATATATATATATATATGTATAGACATATATATATATATATATATATATATATATATATATATATATATATATATATATATATATTTATATATCGAACCTCAGAAATCACTGATTCCCCCGCCTCTTGTGACGGCGAGCCCGCGGTGGGTTAACGATCCCTAAATTACTCCAACACTCCCCTCCTCAAATAAGGGAGTAATAAGAGTCCTACTCTTATTTTGGTTGTGGAAATCACAAGTATTTACGAATGGAATGTGCAAACGTAACTGTCCCGTGAACAAGGAGCCACATGATCCAAAACGCGTCAGGCGTTTTTGCTGCTTTAATAAACAAAACACGCTAAAAGGAATTAAGCTGCGGCCCATCTCTTCATTTATGTTACTCCCGTATTTGAGGAGGGGAGTGTTGGAATATAGATATATATATATATATCCAACACACAGTTTCGCGAACCGATCCGAGCCTCTTTCGTGACAGCGGGCCGTGGCGGGATTCGCGAACCCCTGATAATCCAACGGAATGTCGTAAACTCTTTGAAAAACAACACCACAGCCCTTCGCTTAAATCCAACGTGGTTTATTTCATGGCACCACCACCCAACGCGTTTGAGCCTTAACTCCTTGTTCACGAAACAAGGAGTTAAGGCTCCAAACGCGTTGGGTGGTGGTGCCATGAAATAAACCACGTTGGATTTAAGCGAAGGGCTGTGGTGTTGTTTTTCAAAGAGTTTACGACATTCCGTTGGATATATATATATATATATATATATCCCTTCCCACTGCCGATTCCCTCGCCACTTTTGACGGCGGCCCTGATGGGGTGGCGACCCGTATAATCCTACACAAATGTCTGAATATAGTATCAAAAAGACAGTCAGGGCTCAGATTCATAAAGCGTGAATACCTTTAATTCAAGGCAATTTCAAGAAAAAACGTCCCAAAGCGTTTCCAAGCAAAGCTTCTTGGTCATGGGTCAGTTTACTTACAGCATTACAAAGCATAAATACAAGTGATCCACCATCACCATAGAGGTAGGACTTCACAGGGCATACTTTTCCCATATATATGTGTGTATATATATATATATATATATATATATATATATATCCAACGAAGTGTCCGCCAAACGCCGCACGCCTGCCCATGTGTGCCGGTGCCTGCCGTGGTAGCGGTCAACCACAAATTTCAAAGAACTGTTCAGACCCAAAGGAGTGAGGCGGCACACAGTCCTGATGTTACGAGTGTTTTAATCGCTCACAAAAACAACGCGTTTCAGCCGTAAGGGGCCTTTGTCAAGTTACCAGAGTGTTGACAGGAAGACATTTAAATGATGATACATCATAATAGACATGGAAGAGTTACTCTTCGTGCGTAATTCATTGATAACAAAAAAGCATGATTTTGAACCTCATAATCACAAATAATAATAACAAATGCTTTACCAGGAATGGCATAATCATAATCTTAAAATTTCTGGTATTGGACCTTGCCCCGTACCTAAGGAGATTTTATGAATGCATATCATACGTCATAACAGTTCATAGATATAGAAGAGTTATTCAAGCATTACATAATTCATTTAATCGCTAGTGCGCACAGTATTACGACTTTATATCCACAAGGGTCAAGGATGAAATCTCGCCATTGTTACCATTCTAAATTTTGAAAGTAATTCCAAAATAAAAATTAAAATGAATTAAATACAAATGCTAAACTGAATTTTACATTTGACACCGGAATTATCATTCCTGAATTCATTATATTCTACATAAATATGAAACGTGGAACAAACAGTAACACTTCCCATGTGTAGCATAAATACATTTCAGTCCTGATTGACACACTCTGGAAAAATAAAATGCCAAGTCGCATTAATGTGCAAATGTGAGTAAATCAGTGATAAAAATTAATTGAGGTAAAGACAAGATTATACAGGTACTTGCTTAATAAACACCCTGTTTGGCTTTCCTTTTGTCCCACTAGTGATTGGAACTATGTGGACACGAGGATTGACCTGTTTCTCTTCATAAGAAAACTAAAATTGATGAAGTTACATCTCATGGCCAAACATGGGGAACAACAAAGAATAAATAGGGGCAGGACGCAAGTACCATCTCGTTTACCTGCCAATTTCACTATGGAGGAAATCGAAACCATTCTAGAAATTCACGAACTCGAGAGGAACAGTGAACACAGCAGTGATGAAACTGCAGGATTGCAATTACAATCTTTACGTTTTACAGTGGATACTACCCGTAAGAGTGTTTTCAGAATTAAATCAAAATTTAACCCTAATGTAGCTTATGACAATATTGAGGCATTTCATTCGGTATTGACGCATGAATTGGCTATGTTAAGAAATTATCAGAATTATCGCATTAGAGACAATCTTACGAAAGGACAGAGAGAAGCATTGAAAAGTCTGTTGGAGGATCCCACAATAACAATCAAACCCTCAGACAAAGGTGGGAACATTGTAATAATGAATACAGAGGATTATAAAAATGAATCTTTACAACAGTTAAGTGATAAGAATTGTTATGAAGTCATCAGTTGGAAAAGGTATGAAGAAACAATAACAAAATATCACAACTTACTCATGAAATGGTGGAAGCAGGGACTTCTGGACGATGACGAACTTAAATTTCTAAAAAATTAAAATCCGAAGGTACCATGTCTGTACCTGTTACCTAAGGTACATAAACACCCTAAGAAGCCACCAGGAAGGCCAATCGTTTCATCAAATGATGGCCTCTTAGAGAACACATCCATATTTTTGGACTATTTTCTATCCCCTTATGTCTCAGACCTTAAGTCTTATTGTAAGGACACTACGGACTTTCTAAAGCGAATCCATGACATTAAGTGGGAAAAGGGCTTTGCTATGATTTCCCTAGACGTATGTTCTCTCTATACATGCATTGATCAACACAAAGGCGTTGAAGCCTGTATGTATTATTTACAACGCCAGCCTATAGACATGCTTAATCATACACTTATGCTTGAACAAATGATGCTCTATTGTTTACAGGAGAATATCTTTTTCTTTGATACTACACTGTATCGGCAGAGGTCCGGTACAGCCATGGGCACCTGCTTCACCTCCAGTCTGGCGAATTTATTAATGGGCTGGTGGGAGGAGCAGGTGGTTTGGACCGATACCTTCAAAAAATATACTGAACATGTGCCATTATGGCTGAGATACATCGATGATCTCTTTATCATCTGGGACGGAGGTGTAGATTTGGCCAGAGAGTTCATCGATGCATTGTCAACCAATGACTTAAACTTAAGTTTCACTCACTCTATCAGTGAAACTTCATGTGATTTTCTAGATATTAGAGTCATGGTGGACAAAAACAAACTTACGACTGCCCTCTTTAGAAAATATACTGCAGGCAATGCCCTATTACATGCGCGCAGTCATCATCCCCCCTCTTTGATTAACAGCATTCCCTATGGGGAGATATTACGGGCACGCAGAAATTGCAGTACAGACAAAGGTTTCAACACTGAGAGTAGTACCATGATCAAGAGATTTAAACAACGTGGATACACTGATAAAATATTGAAACAAGTCACTGATAAACTGGGCAACACGAAACAAATTGAGGTCCTTTTCGGTAACAAAGACACACCATCTAAAAAAGACATGTCCACCAGCAGCCCACGCATGATCACCACATATAATGTGAAATCTGGCAGCCTCAGAGCCATGATGAAAAAACACTGGGGCCTCATCAAGGCGGGCCCAGTGATTGGCAACAAGTGGGGGAAGCACCGTTAATAACATACAAACTACCAATGTCCCTTAAGGACAAGTTGGTTCGAAGTTATCAACAGACTCAACCAACTGAAACTTGGCTACATGTGAAGGAAGGCTTTCATAAATGTAACTCATGCAAAGCCTGCAGACATACCATTAGCTGTAAAACTTACAAAACATATGATGGCAGGGACAAAACTATTAGAAAATTCATCACAAGCACCACTGAATATGTAATATACATGTTGGAATGTCCGTGTGATATGCGATATATAGGGAGCACGAAACATCCGCTCAAGAAACGCATCCTAGAACATCAAAGGGCCATAACCAACATGGATTTCAGTTATCCGGTAGCACAGCATTTCTACAATTCACACAATAGCAAAAACAAACTGCTCACTTTCTGTGGTACTGACAGGATAATGAAACACATACGTGGTGGGGACAGAGAGAAACAGCTACGAGTTCTTGAATCAAGATACATTATCGATCTAAACACCAGGATGCCTTATGGCCTTAATAGGGAGGAAGAATTGAATACCCATATTGGTCGCTGATGCCTGGACAATATCTATCCGTAACTCTGCTGTAACCATATTCAGGATTATCGTCCATTTTATTACTCTACAAATATTTTCTATCTATCATTCTTTACTAAGTCTCATTTTATTTATTCTTTGGTAGGGGGTGTTGTTTCCTCCATGACATATGAATTTTATATTGGGTGCACATTCACATTGGTCATGACTTGATTTGGATGTCCAGTCACTGTTGCTTCGGCCATTTTGTTTTTTACCCAAAAAATCTATTTCTATAAAACTCTAAACTTTGCTCAAAATTATTATTTTTTTTTCTTCTGAAGAATAGTGTAATCCTACACTTCAGGCTTTCTTCTTTACCCCTTTTCTTTTTATTTCTTTCTTCAAATCTTCTGAGTCTGTCAATTTATTTTGACTGACAATGTTGCACTCTAGTTTTTCACAGTTCTTTAAGGTGGTCTCAATTTGCTTTCATCAATTTGCTCAGTGTCAGTACTGTCTTTTTCTTCACTTGGATCTGCGCTTTCAATTTCTTCCAAGATTATATAAGTCCATTCTGGTGCTGTGTATTTCTTGCTTGGAATTCTTATTCTTTTTGTTTTTTGTACTGAATCTTCTTCTGACTCCTCCTGTTCTGTTTGACTTGAGACCTCATTAATTTGCTCTGGTCTTCTCTTTGACTTTCTCCTCGCAAGAATGTATTTTAGTCTTTTCACTCCACCTGGCCAATTGTCACCTTTTCTTGCTTTCTCAGTTTGAACCACTTCTTCACCGTCTTTCTCTGGCTCACAGGTTCTTTTACTTGGCCTTTCTTTTATTTGTTCTTTTTCTTGACTTTCAGTAGCTTCCCTTTTTTCTGTTTCAACAGCAGTTTCATGAGACCCAGTAGCTGGTGCCCACTCTACTTGACTTGTGCTTGGCTGTTCATCATCTGTTTGTTCTTCAGAATCTGTCACTTTAGATTCTTCAGCTTCACACACTTCAGCCTCTGGTTTTTGTCTTTGGTTTACCAGTTGCTGCTCTTCTTGTCTTTCAAGCGGACTTGGGACTCTTTTGGTATGGCTCGCATGGATCCAGTTTGGCAAGCCACCACACTTCACTGCTGTCGTCGTCACCAGAATCACTTGATAAGGTCCGTTCCACCTGGGTTCTAAACACAATTTCCTCACGTGCTTCTTCACAAGAACCCACTCTCCAGGACTCAGATCATGAGCTTGATTCGGCTGTGTTGTAGTAGCATTCTCTCCAACCTAGTGAGACACAGAATATACCAGATCAGCCAATCCTCTGCAATAATCAAGCACTAGATCATCAGATATATTCATCAGTTTGTTCGCTGGTATAATCGCTTGTCTCATTGCTCTTCCCATTAGGACTTCATGTGGACTCAATCCCATCTTTTATCAGGAATGCTTCTGAGACTCATCAATACAAGGGGTAAAGTGTCAGGCCATTTCAGTGTTGTGGATGCACACACTTTTCCTAACCTAGATTTTATTGTGCCGTTAATCTGCTCAACTACTCCAGATGCTTCAGGTCGATAGGCACAATGCAGTTTCTGCTCTATTTGCAATGCTGCACAAATCATCCAAATGATCTCATTATTAAAATGTGTTCCTCTATCTGTCTCTTAAGTGACTGGAAATCCAAATCTTGGGATCAACTCTCTCAAAAGTAGTTTTGCGACAGTCAGACTATCGTTCCTTCTAGTGGGATAGGCTTCCACACAGCGAGAGAACAAACAAACAACAACCAAGACATATTTTAATCCGTTACACGGGGGAAGCTCGATGAAATCCAATTGGAGTCGGGTGAATGGTCCTGCTGCTTTTCCAATTCGTCCCCAACTAACAACTGTCTTTCTACCTGGATTTTGTTGCTGACAGATGACGCACCTCTGGCACAGACTCTCTGCAATGACCCTGAACTTTGGATTATACAATGACTGGTTGAAGAGCCTAATCATTGCATCTCTACCAACATGTGCAATTCCATGGTATACCCTTGCCATTTGTGAAAGTAGACAATCTGGCATGATTGGTCTTTCATCTATATAAACCCACACTTCGTCCTCTGCTCTCTTTCTGCAGCCTGAATTTATCCAAATTTCCTTCTCCTTGTCACTTGCCTCTTCCTGCAATTGCCTAATTTCATCCCAAGTTTCAAATGAAGAAGAGAACATTAGATGGCAATTGGTGTTTTCTTTTTCCATCCCTCTGTTTAGGGCTATTAAATTTCGTGCACAGAAATGCGCTATCTGATCTGCCTATTTGTTGCCTTTCGTCACATAATCATCTCCTGATTTATGTGCGGAACATTTGACCACTGCAATTCTTTTGGGCAATTGCAAGGCATCCTATAAATCTTTCACAGTTTCGCTGTTCCTGATTGGGGAACCTGAATAAGTCAGAAATTCCCTTTGCATCCACAACTGCCCAAAGTCGTGGACGACTCCGAAACCATATTGACTATCAGTAAATATGGTTACCCTCAGGCTTTTGGCAATTTTGCATGCTCTAATCAGAGCTATCAATTCAGCAATTTGGGCAGAGTTTACCCCTTTTAGACAGGATGCTTCCAAAACTCCTGCTATGGTGCATACAGCATAGGCAGAACACAATACACCTTTCTCATTCCTCAAACACGATCCATCAACAAACATAACACAGTCTGATTCTTCTAATCGGGTATCCTCTATGTCAGGCCTGGGTTTTGTGCACAAATCTGTCACATCCAAACAATCGTGATCTGCCTCGTCTCTCACTTCCTCACAATGTGAATTTGGCAACAGGGTTGCCGGATTTACGGTTGTGCACCTTACCACAGTCACATTTTCAGCAGCCAAGATCACTCTTTCGTACCTAGTCAGCCGACTATAGGCCATGTATTGCGTCCTTGTTCGTGTCAAAAGAATCTCAATCGAATGTGGCACATATACCTTGACTGGATGTCCCATTACAATCGCTTCACTCTGTTCCAGACTCACACAAGTAGCAGCTACTGCTTTCAAACAGCCTGGCAATGCTGCAGCCACTGAATCTAGAGTAGCAGAAAAATATGCTACTGGACGTCGTGCCATTCCATGTTTTTGAGTTAAAACTGAAAGTGCACACCCATCTCTTTCACAGCAATACAACGCAAAATCCTTTGCATAATCTGGCATTCCCAACGCAGGTGCTCGACATAGACTGTTTCGCAATTTAGTAAAGGCTTCCATACTTTCATCATCCAAAACAATCGGATCTTTCACATCTTTTCGTGTCAACCTCTGTAGAGGTTTTGCAATCAGTGAGAAACCACTGATCCTCTGTCTGCAGTATCCAACCATTCCTAAGAACATTCGAACTTCTCTCTGAGTTTTGGGTGGGTTCATTTGTTTAATCACACTAATTCGTTCTGTTGTCACCTTCCTGACTCCTTTTTCTATTTTGTGTCCTAAGTACTGGACGTCCTGTTTACAAAATTGCAATTTTGCTGGTGACACTTTGTGTCCACCTTCTGCCAAATGGTTCAGTAAGGCAATGGTCTCTGTCACACATGCCTCTCGTGTCTTTGATGCCACCAATAGGTCATCAATGTACTGAACCAAAACTGAATTTCCTGGCATGATCAAAGTCTCCAAACATCTTTTCAGAATTTGATTAAAAATTGAGGGACTTTCCGTGGATCCTTGAGGAACTTGGCACCATGCCAAAACACGGTCTCCGAACCGGAATGCAAACAAATATTGACTTTCTGGATGTAAAGGAATCGAGAAAAATGTTTTGCACAAATCAATTACTGTGTACCATTCAGTATCCCTGGGAATTTGGAAAAGGATCACTGCTGGATTTGGCACTATTGGACAGCAGGGTACTACTATCTTATTAATTCTTCTCAAATCCTGCACTATTCTGTATTTTCCACTGGGCTTTTTAATTCCTATAATAGGCGAGTTACAAGGACTGCTCAATATTTCTTTCAGAATTCCCTGTTCAATCATTTGATCAATCACAGGAGTGACTCCTGCAATTACTTCCGGACTCAATTTTATTGAGGTGTGTTTGGATATATGGCACCCTCTTTCACTGTAATTTGAATAGGATCTACATTTGTCATTAGACCAATCTCCTTTCCTGTAAAATCCCACACATCCGACCTTACTGTACTTTTTAATTCTTCGGGCAAATCTTTTTCTGTGAGAAGTGAAAACAACTCATCCACTTCTGTTCCCTGCTTTGCTAACATCATCTTGAATGCGACATCCTCATCAGGTGTCTGAAATGCAATACCATCTGGCGTACAATAGATGGTACAATTCATCTTACATAGTAAATCTCTTCCTAAGAGATTCACCGGACTCGTGTCACATACCACAAAACGATGCATGTCTCTGAAACTCGCAATATGAACTTCTATTGGATTTGTAACTGGTGTTCTAAGATGCTTATTCGAGACTCCTACAACTTGAATAGTTTCTCCCCAGAGGGGTAGGTTCGAAATTTCTGCTGCTCTCACAGTAGAACGGGTAGCACCAGTGTCCACTAGGAATGTAATATCATTACCTCCACCTTTCCGTCAACAAATGGACCTGACTGATCTACCGCTCATTGAGATGAGTCTGAATCACTCTCATTGCACTGCAACCAGTATTGCGGAACCATTTGCACATTTTGATTCTTACCAACTTGATCACCTCCGTGAAATCCAGTGTTCGCACTGTACCTCTGCACTTGAGCATTCACATTATTTGGCATAGGAGCTTGTGGCACCTGTAACTGTGGAGTAACTACCTGCTGCTGCTGCTGTTGATTCACAACCACCTCATTCTGCATCTGTGGATTCAAATTTTGATTTACCCCATTATTCTTTTGAGCAGATCTACACTCGTTCTTCCAATGTCCATACTTTCCACACACATGACAAGGAAATTTCTTCTTAGCCTCCTCACTACTCATTTTACCTCTACCTCTACCTCCACTGGGTATCTGACCATTTTGATGCTGGCCATTCATCTGGTAACCTGTTTGAGAACCACTGTTTCTTTCTTGCTGTTCTGCTACCTTCACTTGTGCCCACATCATTTTCTCTTTTAACTTTTTATGTCTTGATTCAATATCGTCACTACAATACTTCACATACCTCAAAATTTCGTCAATTGTTTTGCTCTGCCAGCAGATCAAATGCTGCTGAATCGTGTTACTAATCTCTGGTTTCAATCCGAACACAAAACGATACACAAAGTGTCCCATATCTTTGTCTTCAATATTCTCAAACCCACTATACTGTTTAAATACCTGCAACAATCTCTCATAGTAGATATGTACTGACTCCTTTGGTTCTTGAGTTGTCCTGTCTATCGTAACCCAATCTGTTTCCTTAGGGGAAATTCTTCCTTTCAAATAAGTGATTACCTGATTATACTTTTTCATCACCTCATCTGATGGTGCACCTGTTTTAGGATCTCTAGGGTATTCTTCTTTTGGCCAATCGACAGTGATCTTACATTCTGTCCATAAATCAGCTGGAACGACAATCTCAAACAAACCATCTAAATCCTTTAACAAAACCTTTGAAACTTTCACAAACCTCTCTACCTGTTTGTACCACTCAACCTGTTTCTCCCTTAACCTGGGAAAATCGTTTGTAAAGGATAATATATCCTGTCTCGTCCAGGGAACGTGAACATATCCACCACATGGAACTTCTCTCATCGGACACGCCCTCTCAGCTTGTCCTGTCTCTTTCAATGGAAACAAAGACACTCCTTTGACAGCTGCCTCTTCTTTCTTTTTCGTCCATCTACCTTTCTATCGTTCTACATCTCCCCATTTTTTCAAAATATTCATCAACTCCTTTATCTGTAATCTTTTTCCAGATGCATTCAAACTTTCCAAATCCTTATCAGTAAAATCCAACCTGTATGTTTTCTGCAACACCTTCGACTTCCCTGTGTCTATACCATATTCACTAGCAGCCTCTGTTATTTTCTCATGAAGATTTCTCGCTCTCCAAGTAATACTTTTACATAAAAACAACAGCTCTTCATCTCGGTAGGTCCCTAGTCTGTCTGGATTTATTGTACCAATAATCATCTCTTCCAAATCTACTCTCAACTGGCTCACATTTATACTCTGTGGTTGAGGTTTTCATTTTCCCGTTCCCTTTATCCAATCATCTAATTCATCTGGTGAAGGACCTACTGAACTCCCTGTCACTGGAGTGATATTCAGCCCTATTCTCTTCGGGTCCATTTGTGTACTCCTCTTAGGAGTTTCAGTTATCACCTCACAAACAGAAATATCTAACAACGAAGTATTCGTGTCAGCCTGTCCATCCTCATCCGCTACCGTCCCCATTTCACTCCTAACACTACTCTTTGGAACTGCCAACGTATGTACTTTTGATATATTCTGTTTTTCTCCACATAATGGAATTACAGGACCGATTGTTACCGGTACCGTCAATGCTTCTGCATTTAAACTTAATTGATATATTTTCTGGGTCAGCTCTTCTCTTGCTTTGTTCAACATGTCCATTTCACTTCCTTGTACTACTCTAGTTATTTTCGGGACTTGTGGAATTAATGGGGTTCCCATTTGGAGTCACTTCACTTTAATTTTCTTGATATGGCGGAGGTCTTTTAGTCTAAATGTCATCTAACTACTCATCATCAGAATCGTTTGGGTCTTAGCTTAATCTTGAAGTCTCTATATTTTTCATTTTCTCTTTACATTTACCTCCTGTCTGGCCTTCAGCAACTAAAACTGGATACAAACCCTCAGTTATCACAGCTCTCCTCCATCTTTTTATTTTATCTTCCCTTTTTTCAAAAGGATATCTAGACATAATATTTCTGTATCTCCTGCCACCTCGATATTTCTCTCTTTCGAATGCCTCTACTTCCCATTCCTCTAGCGCTTCATACTGTGTAGGTCTAGGATTTGGCTCTAGTAAATTCATTCGATCTCTAAAATTCTGTAAAACCTTTACATTAAATGAACCATGCTGAGGGAAAGCTTTAACACCATCATCCTTAGTATATTCCACCCAATTCTCTAATCAAGTACACGTATGGTATCCTCGCTCCAACATCATAAAAGAAGCAGGCGTTCCTGGAGGTGGAATAGGAATTCCCTCTCTAGTCACTATGGGTTTGTCCTTTTTAAAGAAATTCTTTATTTTCTTAAGCAACTTCATTTTCCGACTCTTTACGCTAATGTATCTTCAGCAAAACAAACAAGGAAACCTTTCCGTAATTCTACTAATATTTGTCAGTATTTGTCCTATACCAGCGCGGCTCACACCAACTGACCAATCGTAGCACTCCTACGAAAGCAATATCTCAACTAGTACAACACAGCTCAGAAGAGTCAACCAATCACAGCTCTCTAAGCTCCCGCTATCTGACCAATATCAGCGTGGCTTTTTCTGACGCCAGTATTACTCCTTCTACTGACCCTCCCTATACAAAATAATACGGCAATGTATTTTCTAGGTTTTCTTAACAAAAATCTCGTTAATAACAACATAAAACAATGCTACCTTGTCTGTTCCACTAAATAAAGAGATAGTTTTGACTTCATACGAGAGGTTCTTACACTTCGAGTAAAACAACGACCAGCGTTATTCTACACCCGAACAAGCTACAGATGGACTTGGTACTCCTCTAGGGATAAGGCCAAAGTTTCACAAGAGGACTTTATTTAAAGAGGCCTTGTTACTCCCCTGGGGATAAGGCCAGAGTTTCGGAAGTGGACCTTTCACTATTTCAAACACTCTACTCACATACGAAATTTTCCCTAAATATAACACCTACAGCCTTCCGCCGTATAGTATTATAACAACAGACAAAGTACTTCTGTAGTGTGATTACTTTAGCCACACTTTTCTTCTGCCTATTTCAGGCTATATTTCCATCAGGTAATTCCGTACCTGTACTTCTAGACAACATAGAACAGAACACTAACTTTTCATGTTAGAAACATAAAATCAATAATCAATAATTATTACCAAACTAATCAATAATTAAACCATCCTCTGCTACCAGAAAACTGATCCAGCGCTACACTTAATCAGGGATCGATACTCAATATCATTACATACAATTGGCCCATATACATTCACCCAACTCATGAAATCCCTGTTGCGCTAGGAGTCAAGTTTTAATGATGTGATCCGTTAGTTTTCTTCTATAAGTTCATATTTAACGTTTCTAAATACATGCCTGAACCTGAATATCAACTCTCTTTCTTCTGGTCGATGGACCAATTAATTGAGTAGTTGATGGTAATAATAGTACTATCTATCTATCTAGTTTTCTCTAAATAATCACAGACTCTCGGTAAGATTAATAAAGTTTATCGCAAAATAATGTGAAATCAATGCTCATCGCATACAGGTCATAAAGCAAACAATGAAAATCTCACAAAGAGGAAAAAGGAAACATCAGCAAATGCAAACAGTGTCATACTCATCAAATGAACGATGCACATATGAAGGAGTGGATAGATGAAGAGACATACGTTTCAGAGACAAAAATATATTTGCAAATGTTTATGCATAGTATGAATCATGAAGATATACTAACCTAAAGGATCAGAGAAATACCACCCCCCTGGCCAAGGAGGTAGTGGGGGTCCCCCAAAATAGAGTCAGGGAACAAAGATTTCAGGATAGAGGAACGGGACAAGGACAGGATCAGCTAGGCCTTTCTGCAGACCGACGGACAGCGACGAATCACCTCTCTATCTCTCCCTCTCTGCTCAGCTCACCAATCTCGTCCTCACCTCTCTCTCACCACACCCCTAAAGGCACCCAAGTTATACCCTACAACCTACATGTCCGACCCACAATAGTTGAAACCATTTTTTAAAACTCAGCCTCTCATTGGATGGTTTAGGGGGTGTTCAATCACACCACCATGATCACATTCATATTCTACAGTCTTCTTTGTTTTACATCGTTCTCATAACGTAATTTTCGACTAGTTAATTTGTTCATAAAACATGTAACAGTTTCATCATTCACATGAGTTTTTCTGCTACGTCCGTGGAAGAAGTCTTGGGTCCCACGGCCAGTCTTGTCTCTTGGCAGACAAACAATGTTTTCGTAGCTGATCAACCTTGACTTTTGTACTCTTCTGCAGCGCTCAGCTTTTCTGTCTATTTATTGGGTTATTCATGTTTTTCTTCCAGTCCCCATCTACCATGTCAACTTTAGGAAAATGCAGGCCCATCCAGCTTACTATGACGAATAAAACATAAGCATTTTTTTAATTACATGGATATGTACTTTTCACTGTTTACCACCCTCCTTTTGCACTACCCCATGTTAATATTTTTCTTAGCAAAGCTTTTAATCAAAAGCGGCATTATTTATTATTATTTTCGAAGCAAGATGCTAGATGCAAAATGCGGCCTGGTTCTTTCATGCATTAGTTCACATTAGTGCACGCATATGCTAAAGTGGTTCCCCATGTATTTTATGTGATTTGTATGTCAATTTCCACTGCACACTGTTAGTAAGTATTACGGGGGTGTCAATTCGAGCAGTTTTTCTCTTTCTTGTAAAATCCTGCTCCATCAGAAACGACCATAATTCGTGAATATAATTATTGCAGAGGGGCTCATATCTCCCAACGGGATGATGTTCATGCACGCTGTGAACTGAAAAAGGGAGATAGGCAGTGAAATAACTCCATGTATTAACCACACAGCTGAATCAGTCTTGGCTACCAAAAACGGTAACTGTTCTAATTGTTCAATATGTAATAATGTGTATGTGGCATCTTTCATGGACATTAATTTCTGTTTATCAGCTAAATTAAACGGCAAAAACAGTGCAGAAGCATTCAAATAATCCCATGGTACTTTTCCATTTTTGAGAGTTTGCAATGTCCAAGCAAACTGCATTACAGAACGTAACTGTTGGAAAGTGGATTATTGGTAGGGGCAAATGTAGGTCTGCCCCTAGCAATAAGGCCACTAATCATTGGTAGGACTCAGCATAGGTCTTAGAAATGTATTCCTATGCTCAACCCTTGGTAACATGGCTGCGAGCAGACAGGCTTAACTTCAAAGACAGGTATGTAAAGCATTTAAAAACACCAATTCAGTAAATAATTAAGACACAACACATAATAAAACTCCAACACCAATTTATAAAAATAGGAAATATTTTTATCTTTAAAATGACACCAAAACGACAAACATCCAATGTAGGGAACCGGAGATATGAATTTTCAAAGATTTAGCAAAATATAGCACTTAGAAACTTATAGCACCATATTGGGATACAGGCTCGCGATAGACCGACCCAAAGTCAAAGTTTCAGGCCGACCGCGATGGAGCCCTGAGCAGATACCCCACGCGGAAGGTCCCGGTCACAGTTTTTACCTTCGGACTTAGAAACTTTTCTGGAGCTTTTCTCCCCGAGGTCCCTCTCAGCTCTCAGCCAGTCCAGATTCGGTGAGGGTTCGCCAGCTTGCCTTGCGATGAGCTCCCGGTCACCTTCCTACATTCGGACATAGAAACTTTTGCGGTTCGACCTCTGGAGCGTTCCAGCGGGGCAAACCCAGGATCCAGGCCGACACGCGGTTGAAGGCAGGCGGCTTGGCTTTCGCGGTTGCTCCCGGTCACCTTTTCTACGAGCGGACTTAGAAACTTTTCTGGAGCTTTTTCTTGCGGGGTCCCTCGATGCTCTTCACCAGGCCGGATTCGGAGAGGGTTCGCCGGCCTCGGATTTCTTCTACTCCCGGTCAAACTCTGGAAGTTGGACCGATGGAGCTTTTAGTGGGACGAACCTGGATGGCTTGGCCGGCTCGCGGTTGAAGGCAGGCGGCATGGCTGACCAGGTTGAGTCGGTCCCTCTATGGAGCTTTTTTTCAAAGTTCCTCCAAAGTTCTCCAAACTTCTTGAACTTTTTCCTGAAGTTCCTCAAAAGGTCCCAAAGTGTCTCAAACTCACTCCAAGGGTCTGGAAGCTCCAAGATGGTCCTTGAAAGTTGAGGACTTCAGTTCCCACAATCCACTTGGACGTCACCCTTACAAATCCACTGGTAGTTCCCCAGGTTGATGATCCTTGGTGGTGAGGGTCCAGGTGAGCTCTGTTAACCTGTAGCTTGCAGAGGGTCCACTCTTTACTTCTTTTTCAGCAAGGTAGTCCGCAGGGCTGTAGTTTCTGATGGTGCAGGCTTCAGAGGTCAGGCCTTAGAATTTGCACAGCAAAACTTCTCAGCTTGGCACAATGTCTTGCTTTCTTCAGTTTCAAGCAGCAGATCTGGAGGGCTCTGCCCCTCTCAGATACTTATTCCAAGTACTCTGGGTCATGCAGGAGGTCACTCCTGACCAATGGGAGCAGGGTAACTCCTCAAAGATATGACCACATCCTGTAGAGTGTGGCATTAGTTTGTCCCAGAGTGCATCAAATCTTCGAAATCCATAATGGCTGATTTTCCAGCAAGGAGGTAAGAGCTGGCTAAACACACCCCTAGGATGGCTAATTTACTTAGACTCTCCCCCTGCATCTGCTCATACCTTCCTTAATCCTACCATCTGCCTAAGGTGGAAAGTTCAGAGTTGTAAATGACACTGTTCTCCTCTTTGAAGAACATAGTTTACGACTCCTCCCCCTGGCTCCTGAACAGCACACTGCCCTGCCAGCAGAGCTGGTTGACCCCAGGGGCTCTTTATCACCTCTTCAAGGCAGCCTGGCTAATCCACTTAACTCTGACCAATCAGGGCAGACCACTGGAAGACTGAATCTGGACTTACAAACAAGAAAGTCTTATAACTTCTTGTATGTACACTTTAGGAGAAATTCAACAATATCATATTGTTGAATTTATTAATACCATTCGTGGAAGTCTTTGAATGGCACTTCTAGCCCTCTCCTATCAAGAGTTATTAGATAATAACTTCCTACCATGTTAACCTATGTAACAGGGGATTTGCAATGGGAAAAATGACTTGGGCCATTTTTCCAGCACCAGGACTTACAAAAACATATTTTATAAGTACTTTGCTTATATCTACAGGACCCCCACCCCATGGAACAACTAGGGGAGACTTTAGGGGTTCTGAATCTGTAAAAATATTGCAGATCCTCACTTTCCAGTGCTCCTAGCATCAAAGTCGAATTTGGGCAGCACTTTATCACAATGTGGGGAGTGAAATGTGAAATTTCACTTAACCCAGGGCATATAGAACTCATTTTATAAGGGTCTACCTTATAGATACCTGACCCCCCACCCTGGGACACTTAGGGGAGACCCTGGGGGTCCCTAATATGTCATAACATTGTAGGTTATCCATTTTTAAGTGCCCCAAACACCAAAGTCGAGTTTGGGAGAAATTTACTTTTTAAAAGCAGTCCTGGCACCCAGGGCTTCTTTTAAAACTGACCTCAGGCCTCAGCAGTGCACACAGGCAAGTGCAGATAGCTGCTGGCCTCTAAACTGCAATGCCCTGCTATATATGAGGGACTGATAGGTAGTTTCAATTCCCCTGCCCTATTATATACTAGGGGCTTATAGGTTAGGTCATGCCAATCACAGGGGTACCCCAACCCATAGTGTACCCTAGTGTGTGTAGGTGTTTTCACTGTATTCTAAGTGTTTTCAGCATAGCACTGGCCCTGGGCCTGGTTAGGTAAAGCCCAGGGTCAGTCAGAGTCAGTTACCACCAGTACCAGTCAGCAAAAAGTTGGGGGGTGCCCAGGGCACAGGATGACTTTGCAACAGTAACTGATTTTGACCATGATACAAAACAGACACTTCATGTTGAACAATGTCAATGACAGATAATACAATATTATCCAAAGGGTATATAAGGGAAGACAGTGTATTAATGCTATTATCTACTACTGCAAGGACTTTTTCTAAATCAGCCTGGTCAATTTGGCGGAGACGCACCGCAGCTTCCATCTGCGACGGTTTCCAAAATTCATTCAGTTTTGTCCGAGGGGATTTTGGACCTAAAAGAAAATCAGCCAAATCGATGTTACCTGACAAACGAGAAAGGTGTTGTTTCTCAGACGACAGTGTGAAATGTTCCAACCATCGCTGACATAATTTACCCACTAAATATGTGGTAGCTGTATGCGAATGTGGGAAGAGTGGATCAGGTCTACTTTGTGTAAAACCTTTTGTAGTATTCAAAAACGTAATGGACATGCATTTGAAGTTGTTGGCCACACTAACCATCCCAAGGGGTCAATATTGTAGGAGTTAAGCATGCCATTTTGAAATAAGGCAGCTAAGTCTTCAATTGTGTAGTTAGTGTGTGTTTGCCATGTATCATATGGAGCCAATAATGGAATGGAGGGAATATTTATATTTTTTGCAGTGGCTAAACCAAAACAAGTAGTCTGTTGTACCGTGTCATTTAAAAATAAGATTTGAGAGGGTATCAGACATGCATGATGCAAAGCTTCAGTGCCCTGCACTTGCCAATCTCTAGTACCCCTAATTGATTTTAAATCTATTGTATACTTCCAATGCTCATACCCCTTTATGGATAAATCATCCCTGAAGGACATGGAGCAAATCAATTTAGTATGTGTCAACATAAATTTAATTTGGGGGGGCATCTTTAATTTATAAAAATAGGACTGTGGGTAAGACAGATTTTAACAAGAAAAATACACAAATTTACTTCCCTGTAACGGTGATGGGCAATACTTCCATTGGGTATGATTAAAATAGGGCCTCTGTGTGTTGGTCTTATGTAAAAAATGATGGACAAAATCTTGATAACAGAATAAATCTGCGTAATTAGCCGAATTCAAATACAAATCTTCAGTGTCAAATGCAGCATAATATTTTTAATCAGAGAACAATGAATGAACGTCATGAACATCCCAGTCATCTGAATGTATGTCAGGCAAAACCACATCTCCCAAGGAAACGCGGAAGACGTATGGAATGTTCAAAATTTCGGTCGGGAAGATATGGCTTGGCAGTTCGGGCTGGACCGTTCCCATGAGGCACAGGGTCAAGACTGATTTGCATATAGCTGTGTCTGAACTGGGGTGGCGAAGAGAGCTAAAGAACGATGATGGATTCAACCCAGATCTGTGACTGGGGGTGAGTGTCTGAAAAGTTTCAGTGCTCCATCCATCATCTCCTTGTGTTTGCTTTGTTCAAAATTTCGGTCGGGCCATGGATATCGTATGATACTTTATCCCAGACAACGCCATCAACAACAGGGAACGCTGATATATTGACAAGGGCTTGGTCTCTTTTCATGATATGGGACGATGTGTGAGGGGCCAGAACTCCGTCAACAAAGTTCATAGCAAGCAGAGCGTTCAGGTAAATAATGGCCATTAATGAGTAGGAAAAACACAGTCACAAATCCGATCCACATGAAGAGGAATATCATCGTAAGCCCCATCCAGATATATTTCCAGGGCGGGACCAAGTAAGTCTTTATCAATCAGGAGATTAAAACACTGGTACAGGTAGGGGTCTCCGGCACAGAAGATGATGAAGAAGATGTGTCAGAGGAAAAGCTATTACGATCCATAAAATAACCACTGGACCCCAGCTGGAACAATGGGGGATGTGTTGCATTGGATGTTTCAGGTATGGTACTCTCAGGAATATCAATTATGACTTCAACTGGAGGAGAAGAATACTCAATATCCGCAGATGTGGATGTAGGAGGAAAAGCAGGCAATAAATGAATTGAAGTTTCCATCTCCCCCTCCATTTGTTGGGGAGTAGTCGAAGAAGCAGAAGCCATCGGATTCAGTGAAAGATCCCGGGGTGAGATGCTGGGAGGCATACTGTTCAGTATCGGCCATATGGTGTAGCTTGCCATGTTCTATAGAAATGTAACGATTCTCCTTACGACTAGGTAAAGGAGGCAGGATCACAGTACAGGTGCCTTTCGAACCAAGGACTCTGACCGGTGCATGGTATGATGGACTAAATTCTTTTTTGTTCTCTACTTTTTCTCGGACCAGGTCTCCAACTTTAGGAAGCCAGCCAGAAACAGGAATCAGCACCGCTGGATCCGCAGAAGAGGGCAACTGGGCTCTTGCTTGTGAATCACAAGCTTTTTGTAGATCCTGTAACATAGCACAACGATTATCTACGTCAAAGGTTGCGGCAGCCGCCACAACGTCTAGACCATCAAGGTCTGGCACCAACATTTTAATGCCAAAGAGCATTTCGTATGGGGTCTGCCCACCCAGAGATCTTCTAGGGAGATTATTTAGTACATGTTGGACTCCATACAAATGAGTCAGCCAACCCCTGCAAGTACCTAAGACTCTCGCTGTCAAAGATTGCTTTAAGTCGCTGTTCATCCGCTCCACAACTGAATGGCCCTCGGGCTGGTATGGAGACGAATATTGCACCTGCACCCCCAGAGACTTCATCGCATCCCGGTAAGCCTTAGAGGCAAATGCAGGACCTTGGTCAGAATGGAAGGTGCCACAGGGAAACGTCCCAACAAAGACATGCAAATCTTTAATGACAGTTCGAGCGTCAGCACTACGTTGAGGCCAAACCCAAAGGAATCTAGTGGCCGAATCCACTGCAAGTCAGATGTGTTTAAATGCAGTGTCAGATGTCAAAGAACCCCAGTGATCAAGACAAATACAGCCAAATGGCTGATTAGAGATGTAAAGCTGAGTATGTGGTGGACGTGCAACAGTAGAAGGCTTAATTTGTTGAGAAATCTTACAAGAAAGAACATATTTACGTGCCTGTTGGTATAAACCACGCCACCAAAAATGTTGCTGCAAAAGGGAGACAGTCGCATTTACTCTGGCATGGGCAGAAGCCACACATTCATGAGCTGCAATGCTCAAAGAAAGTCTGCGGTCCTCATTGGGAATCAGCCGATCCCCAACGGACGGAACAGTTGCAAATGGAATTCGATCAGACGACAAGTGGTATGTATAACATGAAGGAAAACCTTGTGGAAATTCTGTTCCCTCCTTTGTCGCAGCAATAGCTGCTAAAATATCATCATCAATTTTAGTCATAGACCTTGTGACTGCTGCAGAACAAGTGGCTACTGCAGATTTGGCTGCCTCATCAGCCAGTGAATTACCAACCACGTGTGCTCCCACATGTTGATGGCCCAAAGTATGAATAACTTGTGTGAGTGGCAAACGTTCCTTAAGAGCGGCCACTCGAACCCAAAGCGTTTTATGCTTTATTGCGCTACCTTTTGAATCCCGAAAATCATTTTGTGTCCAGAAGAACAAGTTGTCATTGAAGGATTGCACACAGTAAAATGATTTGCACACTACAAGAGTAGGATCATCAGGATCAGCAAATTCGAGAGCCAAAACCAAAGCACATAGCTCCGCCGATTGAGCCGTGCAGTCACCAAGTGTCAGGGTCTAAATCCCTTTTGCTGTCTGAACCACACAGGAGCAGAATGACGCTAGGTCCCAATACCTTTCTCAGAACCAACCCTGCTAGGTCTTTTAGTATTCCATTGCAGGTAAGTTCTAAGGGGGGAAAAGGGGTTGGGGACAGAGAAGAGACTGCTCCAATATTCTGCCTGTTCAGCTACGTCTTCTTCTTCTTACTGGACTGCAACATTAACATGTAAAAACCTTTATTTATTGTGCCTTTTAACTTACTGTTTTTCTATGGTGTATAAATAACTTATCTTACCAGAATGTTTACTGAAGCTTACTTCTCTTCTACTTCTCATGTATTGTTTGCTAGGTTGTATGAGAAGTCTTCACTCAGATCTCTTTCCTTTTCGTTCTCAGGTACAATCTGCACTTGATCCTGCTATTCCTTAATGTAAGAAAGATAAGGTAAGAATTTATTTCTGTATTCCTAATTTATGTATTATTTGGGTTTCTCTTTATTTCTATTAACTCACTGTTAAGAGACTGGAGTGGGCCTTGAACTGGGGTTTCTGTAGTAGGATGACTGGTTTTCTGTCTTTAATTAGTTTTTTAAACAATGCTTCAGAACTTAGGTTAAATGTTAAAAGGAAGCGTTCCTTTTATTCAGGCCTTTGGTTTTAATGTTTGCTGGAAGCACTGCCATACGTGAGGAGAACATTACTGGAGTTCTTTAACACATGGCATGAGAAAGAAACATGCCGGGCCTTTGACCCTGACTTCACCTTTTAATTAATTCTCAGAAGAGTGAACAAGTTTCAGTCTAAGAAGACACTGCGTGTTGAAAGGTCACGCCTGCGTCTGACAGATTCTGGAACAGCTGAAAAAGACAGCTGATTCAAAAAGCTTTTATTTAATCTTCTCAGCTAAGGAAAGCAATTACTGAAAAAGTATTTCCAGTTTTCAAACGAAGGAAAATATATTCTGACTTGTTTCCTTTTTCTCTTTAAATAGAAATTTACCTCTGACACAATAACCTTTTCTCACAGAATGTTTTATATTAGCTACAAGTTTAACACTAACCTGATTAGTGAGGGAATGTAGTTCCGACGAAGCTAACCCCGATTTTATCGCAACTACCCTAACTGACTTCCACGACGCTGGGAAAACAGGTGCTCTTCAAATTATTTCTTCAGTGAAGTGCACAGTGGAATGTTGAAGCACACTTCACCTGATGTCATGAAGCCTAAAAGACTAGACTGCTAACAGTGGTGTGCTGTCGCAGTATGTGCATGTTGGCAGCCATCTTGGAGTTCCATCGGTGCCAACAAGCACTCCAGCTTGAGGGATTATCTGACTTTTGGTAAGTTTGTAGGGGGAAAATGGTAGCCAGCATACAGTTAGAAGGAGGAAACCTCCCGTGAGTCCTGACAGTACCCCCTCCCAACGGGGTTTCCTCCGGTCGTGGTTTGGCAGGGAATTTGGCATGAAAGGCTCTAATTAAACGGGGGCATGGACATTAGTACTCTTTTCCCAGGAACGTTCATCAGGTCCATAACCTTGCCAATCAATGAGGTAGAAAATTTCATTGCGGATGAGTTTTTAATCCAAAATTCGTTTAACTTCGTACTCCGCCTCACCATTAACCATCAGAGGATCAGGAGGGGAAACCCTACGCAACCCCGGTTGAATTGGTTTAAGGAGAGAAACATGAAATACTGGATGAATTTTGGTAGAACCAGGAAGAGATAGTTGATAAGTGACTGGATTTATGACCTTCTCAATTGGATAAGGACCCATAAAACGAGGCTGAAATTTACGGGGACCTTTGAGTCTGAGATTTTTTGTACTCAACCAGACTAAGTCTCCTACATGAAGCTCAGGTTCTTTTTACGTTTTCGGTCAGCGAAGTGTTTGTAACGATCCTTCGCGATCGACAAATTCTGGGTTACTGAGTGATGAATTTTAGTTAACTGTCGGGCAATATCTTGAACAGCAGGAACATTAATATCATCAAAATTAGCATGAGAATTGGGATGTCTGCCTGAGTTTATAAAGAAAGGGAGTGGCCAGTGGATACATTTAGAGCATTATTGTGAGCATACTCCGCAGTCCATAAGTGGTCAGGCCAGTCACCCTCCTCATCTAACAAATAAAGTCTGAGGTGTTGTTCTAGGTCTTGGTTAATGCGTTCAGTCTGACCATCAGTTTCTGGGTGAAAACTGGTGGAATAACGATGGTCAATATTAAGGCCTTTGATGTAAGCCTTCCAAAATCGTGATAGGAACTGAGAGCCCCTGTCTGAAACGAGGACCCTAGGAATCCCATGAAGGCGAATAACATGTTGATTGAAAAGTTGGGACAATTGTTTAGCAGTGGGTGTACCTTTGAAGGGTATATAATGTGCCATCTTACTAAAAGTGTCGACAACTACAAGAATGGTATCATACCCATGGGAAGAAGGTAGATCAACAATCAAATCTAAGGAGACTGTGTGCCAAGGATATGGGGGGTTGGCATGGGTTGTAGGAGACCTTTAGGAGCTTGTCTGTCCGATTTTCCCCGTGCACAAATTTCACAGCCTAACACATATTGACGGACGTCTCGGCACATGTATGGCCACCAGAAACGACGTTTGAGTAATTCTTCGGTTTTCACAACACCTTTGTGGCCAGCCAGAGGGTTGTCGTGACATTCCTGCATTGCCTTCAGCTGAAGCTCCTTGGTGGGTAAATACAGGGTGGTACCTAAATAGGGGAGGCCATTGCGAATGAAACGTTGTGGATCTTCTGTGGCCCAGTTCTCCATTTCAAGGTCGGTCATCAAATTTCGAACGTGATGTTCAAAAGGTTCTAAGGAGATAGTTCCAATGAATTTTCCATCAGGTATGATTTGCTGGTTTTCAATGACTGAAGTTTGATTTTCTGTGTCGAGTCTAGAGAGGACATCAGCCTTTCCATTCTTGGATCCGGGACGAAAAGTGATAACAAAATCAAAGTCCGCGAAGTAAAGAGACCAACGCAGCTGACGTGGTGTGAGAGTTCGAGCAGATCGCAAAAATTTTAGGTTGCGGTGGTCCGTAAACACCGTTACAGTGTGTTTTGCCCCCATTAAGTAATGCCTCCAATCTTTGAAGGCATCTTTGATTGCCAAGAGTTCTTTTTCTGTAATCGTATAGTTGCATTCCGCAGGGTTGAGTTTGCGGGACCGATATGCCACCGGGTGTAACTGTCCCGTGTCCTTGTGCCTCTGAGAAAGTATTCCCCGATGGCTAGGTCCGATGCGTCTGTCTCCAAATAAAAAGGCTCAGAGGGATCTGCATGAAGCAGCACCGGTGCTGTGGTGAAACTGTCCTTCATCAACTGAAAAGCTTCTTCTGCTTCTTCTGACCATTGGAACGGAACTCCTTTCTTCAGAAGACGAGTCAGCGGAAGTATCTTATTGGAGAATCCATTAATGAATCGTCTGTAAAAATTAGAGAATCCGATAAAGCTTTGAACCTCTTTGATACTGGTAGGAGATTTCCAGTCTGTTATCGCCTTCACTTTTTGCTCATCCATTCGAACTCCTGCAGGTGATAACACAAAACCTAGGAATTCTACTGTATCTGTGTTGAAGAGGCATTTCTCCAATTTAACGTATAGAGAGTTCTCTCGTAGACGTTGTAAAACTGCTCTGACCTGGTTGTGATGTTCTTCAACCGTGTTGGAATAAATCAGGATGTCATCTATGTATACTATAGCGCATCGGTCAATGAATTCACTTAAAACATCATTGATAAAGTACTGGAAGGCCGCTGGTGCGTTACAGAGACCATATGGCATCACAAGATACTCATAAAGGCCAAATTTGGTCCTGAACGCAGTCTTCCACTCGTCGCCTTCCCGGAGTCTAATCAAGTGGTACGCTCCTCGTAGGTCTAGGCGAGTGTATATCTTTGCTTCCTTCTCCTTAGCAGGCAACTTTGGTCTTTTTAAGCAATTCTTGACAAAATGTCCACTTCTTCCACAATATAGGCACAGTTTGTTCAGCCTTCTCTTTTCTTTTTCTTCTTTAGAGAGTGGACCTCTGACTACACCGATTTGCATGGGTTCAATTCCCGAAGAACTCTCTACTGTCCGTGTGGATTCTGTTTTGACACGGTCAAAGCGAGGAACACTTGGTCTAAGCTCCTTCCGCCGTTCTCCTTTCCGCTCACTTTGCCGATAATCGATCTCTGAGGTTAAATCCACTAAGGCAGAGATGTCGGTGGGTCGATTAGGGATTTGAGATAGAGCGTCCTTCAATTCCTCTCGCAATCCTCTATAGAATACTGCTGCTCTTTTATCCTCGGGCCAGTTGGTCTCGACCACTAGTTTATTAAATTGGGCTAGGTAAGACACGAGTTCTCGGTTTCCTTGCTTTAATTCCAACAGTTCGTTGTCTGAAGCTTGAGATGCTGTTCTTCTATCAAAAATTCGGAGAAATTCCTTCTTGAAGTCATCTAAACTGTACAAAATTGGGTCATCCTTGGTTACTAGTGGCATGGACCATGAGGCGGCGTCCCCACTAAGGTAGGACAAGATAAACGCCACTCGGGATTGAGCATCGGGAAGATCGTTGGACGGCACATAAAATGCAGAGAGCATTGGGTCAAAAAATTTGCGCTTTCTGCGGGTCTCCATTAAATCGCTCTGGAGGGGCAAGAGGAATTACTGGGGATAATGAGTGGATTACTTGTGTGGGGGCAAAGGATGAAGTGCTGATGTTAGGACTCTGGGTTTCAAAGGATGCGGTGCTTGGCCTAGATCCCAAAGCTGGTGTTCCCGTTTTAAAGGTTATTATCTCCTGTCTTAGTATTTTATTTTCCTCTCTGACTGCCTCCAAGTCCCTTTGTATATTACTCAAAATCTCGCCCAAATTTTTTAAATCAAGTCCTTCTGCCATTCTGCTCAGGTGCTTGTACCAACGTGGGCACTTCACTCTGTCAGGGTCTAAATCCCTTTTGCTGTCTGAACCACACAGGAGCAGAATGACGCTAGGTCCCAATACCCTTCTCAGAACCAACCCTGCTATGTCTTTTAGTATTCCATTGCAGGTAAGTTCTAAGGGGGAAAAGGGGTTGGGGACAGAGAAGAGACTGCTCCAATATTCTGCCTGTTCAGCTACGTCTTCTTCTTCTTACTGGACTGCAACATTAACATGTAAAAACCTTTATTTATTGTGCCTTTTAACTTACTGTTTTTTCTATGGTGTATAAATAACTTATCTTACCAGAATGTTTACTGAAGCTTACTTCTCTTCTACTTCTCATGTATTGTTTGCTAGGTTGTATGAGAAGTCTTCACTCAGATCTCTTTCCTTTTCGTTCTCAGGTACAATCTGCACTTGATCCTGCTATTCCTTAATGTAAGAAAGATAAGGTAAGTATTTATTTCTGTATTCCTAATTTATGTATTATTTGGGTTTCTCTTTCTTTCTATTAACTCACTGTTAAGAGACTGGAGTGGGCCTTGAACTGGGGTTTCTGTAGTAGGATGACTGGTTTTCTGTCTTTAATTAGTTTTTAAACAATGCTTCAGAACTTAGGTTAAATGTTAAAAGGAAGCGTTCCTTTTATTCAGGCCTTTGGTTTTAATGTTTGCTGGAAGCACTGCCATACGTGAGGAGAACATTACTGGAGTTCTTTAACACATGGCATGAGAAAGAAACATGCCGGGCCTTTGACCCTGACTTCACCTTTTAATTAATTCTCAGAAGAGTGAACAAGTTTCAGTCTAAGAAGACACTGCGTGTTGAAAGGTCACGCCTGCGTCTGACAGATTCTGGAACAGCTGAAAAAGACAGCTGATTCAAAAAGCTTTTTATTTAATCTTCTCAGCTAAGGAAAGCAATTACTGAAAAAAGTATTTCCAGTTTTCAAACGAAGGAAAATATATTCTGACTTGTTTCCTTTTTTCTCTTTAAATAGAAATTTACCTCTGACACAATAACCTTTTCTCACAGAATGTTTTATATTAGCTACAAGTTTAACACTAACCTGATTAGTGAGGGAATGTAGTTCCGACGAAGCTAACCCCGATTTTATCGCAACTACCCTAACTGACTTCCACGACGCTGGGAAAACAGGTGCTCTTCAAATTATTTCTTCAGTGAAGTGCACAGTGGAATGTTGAAGCACACTTCACCTGATGTCATGAAGCCTAAAAGACTAGACTGCTAACAGTGGTGTGCTGTCGCAGTATGTGCATGTTGGCAGCCATCTTGGAGTTCCATCGGTGCCAACAAGCACTCCAGCTTGAGGGATTATCTGACTTTTGGTAAGTTTGTAGGGGGAAAATGGTAGCCAGCATACAGTTAGAAGGAGGAAACCTCCCGTGAGTCCTGACACCAAGAGACTGTGGGGCAGATCTACAAGAAACTAACGCAGCGCGGTGCCGCAAGTCATTTTGCTGTGCCACGCTGCGTTAGTTTCAAAGCACAGGGATGCGACATATTTACAACAATATGTCGCATCTCTGTGCTTTCCCCTGCGCTGGTGCACAAACTGCTGCCATTCGCCGGCGCAGGCACCCTTGCACCATGGTGCAAGGATGCCTGCATCGTGGGGAGATTGTTTTTGTGCAGGAAGGGGCACCTTCCTACACAAAAACAATCAATGGAGGTGATTTCCTCTTCCAATGTGTGCAGTAGAATGCAGCACGCATTAAAAGAGGAAAAAAACGAGGAGAAATGAAAACATTTCTCCTCGTTGCACCTCGCTACGCCACCCCTAGAGTGGCGTAGCATTCTGACGCATTTCCAGATTTACGATTTCTCGTAAATCTGGAAATGCATCAGTGGACATAAGTGTTGCTTGGGAACACCCGCAGCAACACCCATGTCACGCCCCTAACACGCAAAGTGTTGCGTGAACAGGGGCGATATTTACAAGCACAGGTTAAGTCACGCAGGGTGACTTTACCTGTTCTTGTAAATATCACTTAGCCGGCTGCGCCATCGGTGCGTCACGCAACGTGATGCACCGGCGGCGCAAGGGGCTTGCAAATCTGCCCCTGTGTGTGCACCAAGGAGGATTTAAAATCCCCATGAACAATTTTCCCTGCCACAATTGCGCACGCCGCCGAATAAGCTTGTTTAGAACCAATGGCTGACTGCGTAGAGCCATCAGTGTAAATAATGCATTTGTACTGATCAAGAGGAAGCAATGACAGAGGAGGTGGGTGAACATGTTCATATTGTAAAAACTCCTGTGTCTGTATAGACGGGTCAAAGATAAAGTTGACATCAGACCGACGTCAGAGAACTAGCCCATTTTATCCAACGTGGATGCAAGGCTTTGGAATTCGGAACACTAGCCTTTGTAACTGCTTCCAAAGCAGGTACAGGCAAGACCATGAAAATGCATTTACCCTGAGAGAGAGAGCGTTCTTTCAGAATCGCCATCTGGACAGCGGTCAAAATATTTTCCGTAGAAGAGAAAAGCATCTCAGCCGGAGTGTACAAATTTGATTTATATGCAATGAGGACCGTGTCCCCCTCATTGAATGTCAAGTAAGTGAAACCCAATGCTCCTGGTACAATCCTTATGACCAAATTTGTAGAATTGTCACGTGTTAACAAGAAGTTGGTCGCCAGCAGATCAGGCTGCAGAGACCAAAGAATCTGTGTATGGTCCGGAAGCCAACAGGAAGCCCTAAAAGAAGGTTGTACCAATGAGTACAGTGGTTTGATATGCTGGGCATAATCAGGAATGTCCACCCGAAATTTAAAAAAAACAGCAAAGATTGCAAAATTTTTAAAGTAGAGGGAGGTTGCAATTGAGCACATTTCCCCGGAAAGTGGGGGGCCGACCCCCTACCTTCATTTGTGAGTTTGTAACCCAGAAAAAGAACTGCAAACAGGCAATATGCGACTTGGCAAAGTTGAATTTGTACCCCAAGTCTGCAAAAGACATTATGATGTGGTCCACATGCACAAGATGTGGTATCAATTTATCATCCACAAAAGCGCCGGACTATTTTTATATCCCAAAGGCAAGCGCGTATACCTTTTATGATTGCTGAGGGTGCTGAAGGCTGTCAAGTCACGGCTATCAAGAGCCAAATTGTGACTATAAAAACCATTGGCAATATCAAGAGTCGTTTTATATTTTTTACGAACAATGGTATCGACTAACGCAGAGTTGTGGGTGTTCTGTACTGCAAAGGTACGAACATGACTGTTAAAATGACGGTAATCCAAAACAATACGATATGAACCATCCAGTTTCAATATCAGAAAAAGAGCATTATTCATGGATGAAACACAGGGTTCAATTACACCCTGATATTCCAATTGGGCCAAGATTTCACTTCGGACGCTTTCGCATATCGCTTAATTAGAGGTTCGAACGAGAATATACCATCGGGCCATTTCACTAGATAAATTAACCCCGATATCTGAGAATAAATAAATAAAAAAAAACCCGCCTGGCATGTTTCTTAACGGCATTTTATGAAAATCGAAATCAAGAACAAAGGCAATGAAATCCTCTACCTCGTTTTTTGATAAAATTGAAGGCAGTATGACAAAACATCCCTAGCCTTTTTCCTTTTCTTTTTCTGTTTATTGTTTTTTTGACCATTCCAATATGGCTGCCATTTAAGAAACTCACAGTGTCCCTGTGACCAGGGTTCGATACTGACCCCAACCTATTTTGACAAAATACCGGGCGTCCTTCTTTTTTCGTATAAGGTACTCCTGCACTCTAATTAGTAATTTAGACTTTCAAAATCACACCCCCATTTCATAAAATACCAACAACATGGTGGACCGTTTACACCACAATACGAGACTACGCTTTACACGCTCTAGTCTCTAACAGCACGAGGGAATGACTCGGCTGTTTTTCAGACTACTTATACCGGCACTAAGGCAAAGACACGCTAAGATGCGGTCTGCCTTGGGACTGAATAGGTCGTATTGACGGAGGGTTGCTGAGCACAGTAAGACTTTTTTCTCCCTACAGGACATCATCAATTTTTTCTCTCTACAGGAATTTACATAACTTTACTTGCCTTTTTGACTAAATTCCATTTGCTCTTTCTAAAACAGTCATAGGAAGGCACAAGCAATGAGTGGCTTATAACAAATCCTCATTATCTCATTCCTTTGTCTATTATTATAATATAGGGTTTCTACAGGCCCCTCCACCCAGACAGACCATGAGGCGCACTTTTGCCAAAAAATAAGTATGTTTCAAAAGAAATTGATTTTATGTTACATGTTGTGTGTGTCCTGTTTTTTTGTCCTTGACTACAAGTGTTTTTAAATTATGTCTTTTCAACCTTGCCTGCTCACAATTAAGGTATCATGTGTAGTAGTACCCACACAGGATCTGAGCACTAACTAAGTTTGCTTTCAAGGGCACTTACACCATAGTATGAAGTACCTTCTTTTACGCGCAGCGTGACTGCTTTACCTGCCCACAAGAACGGTGGGCAGGCAGTATGTATTAATTTGCATTTTGCTTTTTCTTCCCAATGACAGTTACTACGTGTTCAGAAGCAACCGTATGTATATATTTTTCCCAATGCTCACACAATAGGTGTGCATTAATAATTTTTCACTTCACTTTATTATAGGTCCGCACGGAGTGGTACACAAAGGGCTGGTCCCTTTGTTGTCCTGAAGAAAAGGTTTAGGGATACCTTGAAACATGTTAACATAATACAAGGGATTATAATTACATAACAGTTACATTTCCCTTTTATTAACCCCTTTTATCCCTACCAACTAGGAGCAGGAATAAAACAATAGCTCACTAGTTAGGTAATTTTTTAAAACATCACTTACACCACTCCCCTACACTGCACGACACATAGCCTCACAAGGTAAGTGCTCCTACGTAAATCCGCAAGTCGCAGCACGCCCCAATCAGTAGATGTTTGGGATGGCCCCAATGATGAAGCCTGTCACCTAGGGGCAACCCTGGGTGAGTGAGGGGACACAAGAAAATAAATTTTTCTTTTCTACCAGTAGAGGTGGCCTTCACCCCAATTGGTGAACCCGCCCTTGTTTCTTGGCTAGGTTCTTTTGATCCGTCACCTACGGATTCTTTTTGATGTATATTAATTTTAGAGCGGTCACGCAAATCTTATCTACGTTCAGAAGCGTCCGGTGGTGACGAACCACCACGAGAACCAGGCTTCTGCTGTTCCTGCCGCTGATTTTTATTCCATGTCTTTTTAGGAAAGACTGGACGACCCTCCTTTTCCGGAGGGGGCTTATTTTGTACCTGAGTATAAGGTCTTACTCTCAAACTATTGCGACCCAATGATGTATACACATCCGCAATAATGATCGGTAACTGCCGCTGCCGATCAACGTCCACCACCGCCGAAAGGCATTGACGCACTTGCAAGCTAACTGCTTCATCTTTGACATTGGCCAGAATCAAATCGGAGACAATAGGGAACATGTCCACTAATCTCATCCCCAATTCCATGGCTGGACCTGCCCAGTGTTCATCTTGTACCTTCTTTAGAATGCTCGGTAGAACGCTCATAGGGGCGGTGCCAAAGCACAGTGTATACATTGCAGCAAACACCGTCCCTCAGGTGGTGCAATCAGCTAAAGTGGGAACAATACCACTCGGTAAACTCATTGTAAGGATCCTGTGTTTCTCAACAGGAGTAGTATGTGGAAAAACAGCCTTGAGTTGCTCAAATTTTTCTGCCAATCAATATGGCAGATCATCTCTATTCTGAGGACGTTTGCCCATCTCTGAATTAACACTGACAGGGCTTATAACAAGGCCACCGCCGTGGCCAGGCGGAGGAGGCACAGCTCCAGCGGGAGCCACTTGATTCGCACGTGACATAAACTGTATCGCACTTCTGTGTATATGAATCAGGGTTGTCTGTAACTGACGTAGCTCTGCGAGTGTAACTTTAAGATAATTTGGATGCTGTGTAAAACCAGCCAAAACAGGCCAAGTGGCCCCATCGACTGATAAGGGGCCTAAACGGACCACAGAAACAGGGTGAGGAAGGTCGCCATGAAACCAAATGGTATGCTCCCAGGCTGTCAACGGAAATTCAAGTAATGCATAAGGACAATAAGCCACCGGAACCGAAGTTCTCGTATATTCATGAAACAAATTATCATTCCCATCCACCGCCGGGAATGTAACCCAAGAGTAAAAAAACCTTGAAGCGGTAAGCCGCGTCCGCCTCGACAACAAAGATAAAGGACGCCACCGCATTGGGGACTCTACGTTGAGTCAAGAATGCTGTAACCATCGTGCGATTAGGTGCCGCAATAGCGACTGCCATATTAAAAACGAAAAAGGATAAACCAGTAAAACAGTAGTGCAAAACCGGGTCAGAAAGAGAAACAAAATCTTTTACATTTCAAGCTTGAAAAACCTATAAAACACAAATATGGGAGGCTTATCCCTCACACCACAGACGTCTCTGGAAACCAGAGAGAGGGTACTGTGGACAAGCACAAGCGCTACTCAGGGGTCTCATGAATAAGTACTAGACCAAGCATTGGTGGCGCCATGTTGCAGGGATTTTGCACAAATACAGAACTATGCGCAGGAATATGGGACCTTGACGTATAGGGACTGGGTCCTCCTACCACTTTAGTACCCACAAAACCAGGGCTGACTAGCTATAGCATCTCACTTGCTCTCCTACTCACTCACAGAGAAACAAATGATTAGACACCCCAGAACACAACACTCCCAGATCTCTCAGGAATCGTGGTAACAAGACACACCCTTTCGCACACACTCTGGTACTTGTCCACAATAAGATCTGACAGAGACACAAAACAGTTTAAAATATTTATTTTATCTAACGTGCCCTAACATGCAGTATAGGTACCACAACAAGCAGGAAAATGCATAGTACAAATAGTGTCAGCATAGCAGCTAGTCCATATATCATGAAGGGAGATGTCATCATAAAAAGACAATGGAGAAAAGACTATAGTGCCTAAACTCCCTCCCTTGCTAAGAATAAGTATTATTATATAATAGAAGATCTCTGGGCTTTGTCAGCAGACCCCATACCTTAGCCTATAGATGGTAGATCTACATCATAGGTGCTGTCTCGCTCTTCAACCTGGAAAGGTCCCTCTTCAAGTGTGTGACACCTATTCGCGTACCCCACTAAAAACCCAATTACGCTGTCCAAACACCAGCTCCATCGGTATGTTTTGTCTAAGGGCTGAGGTCTGGCCAGAACAAAATAACACAAGGCATTGTTGTTCGACCTTGCACATAATGTTCAGTCAAAATCCCAGGAACAAGCAGAGAGCGAACACAGCAATGAGTTCTCATGTGAAAGTAGTCATGGAAATTATTGCAAAAAATAAAGACATGTAGTAACGTGTGCAAAGCAGCAGGCAAGCTGCAACGAGCTCATGCTAAGTTAGTGAAAAATGACAATGCCCCCATGGGCTACATGACAGGACATTATAGTTAGGCTCAGATTTCACTCATACAAAACCAGTAAAATTCAGCAGTTATAGTTAGCTCAGCTAATTATAGCTCGCACCCCACAATGCACTGCTTATGATCTCACATATTACATCACTCATGACATGGTCAGTGACATCACTGAGGACATCACTGATGACATCTCAAGTGACATCACTCATGACATCATCCACAAAATCACTAATGCACCCACTCACACCCCCATAGAACCTTCCATACACTCACTCCCACACAGCCATTCACAAACCCATTCACAGACCCATACCAGTACTCACACACCCACTCACTGATTCATAGATCTACACACAAATCCACTCAGTCACCCATATAGTCACTCATTAACCCACTTACTCACTAATACAGCCACTGACATATCCATTCACACACCCATGCAGCCACTTACACACTGAGTCAGTCATCCATAGAGCTACTCACACACCTACTCGCTCACCCATGCAGTCAATTACACAGCCACTTACTCAATCATACAGAAACACATAAACCTGCTCACTTACTCATACAGATACTAACATATACTCACTCATCTATACAGTCACTGACATAAGCGCACACTCCCCCATACAGCCAATTTCACATTCACCCACCCATACATTCACTCATATACCCCAGCACTCACCTATAATGCCTTTCACATACCTAGTTACTCACCCATATACCACTGACATATTCACTCACTCACCCACACAGCCATACACACACTCACTCACACATACAGCCACTGACTCACCCACTCACTCATCCATACAGGCAGTCACACACCCCCTCACCCACCCACACAGACACTCAGACACTCATACAGGTACTCACACAACCAATCAATAACCCATACAGCCACTAACGTACCTAATCACACACCCATACAGCCATTTAGACACCAACTGACAGACTGATACAAACATTCACACAACTAGTCACTCATGCATACATTCACTGAGACACCTAATCACTCACTTAAACAATCAGTAACGCACCCACTGAATCATCCATACAGGCACTCATACACCCACTGATTCACCAATACACCTTGGTATATATATATTTTTAACACTCATAAACATTTTAAAAACACTCAGAGTCACTGGATGATGTCATCAGTGATGTAATTCGGAGATGTCATCAGTGATGTCATCAGTGATGTCACTGACCATGTCAAGTGAGTGATGTAATATGTGAGTTCATAAGCAGTGCATTGTTGGGGCGTAAGTAATAGTTAGCTCAGCTAAGTATAACTGCTGAATTTCACTGGTTTTGTACGAGTGAAATCTGAGCCTAACTATAATGTCTCAGTAACCTTTGGTTTTTCCAGTGAAAATATATATATATATATATTTCCTACTGCCAGTTGCCAGTAGGTAGTTATAGTTAGGACCTAGTTTCCTTATGAAAAGCATTTTTTGACTTGCCTATAACTTTGGCGTCGTTTGACCACTCTTCATGAAATTGTCCCAAAAAAGTGTCACTGTAGGTTATGGTTGCCATGGAAAGTTTGGGGGTGATCCGTGCAGTGGGGACCGAGAATTGGAGGCGCAAAATAAGAGTTCTTTTGGAATGTAAATTCCCGTAGGAACCTTTAGCCACACCAACAGCCCGAACTGCTGAACAGACTTACATCAAATTTGGCAGGAAGGTAGATGTTGGTTCAAGGAAGCACCTTTTGCCTATTTGGTATAAATCCATTTAGTAGTTTTTGAGAAATTGAAGCCGAAATTTATTGTGATATCTCTGGCTGCGGATATTTCGTGGTGGTTTCGCGATTATTCGCGAATGCACGCGCTAAAAGGAATGCTCTGATTGGCTGGACGGAACCTGAACAGAAAGTTGCGGCTGCCATTTTTTTAATCGGGAAGAGTTCCCAGGGCTAAATATTTCTGAAAAACCTAACATAAGGGGTCAGAGTAGAGGTACTCTGACCCCATGCTTGAGAAATGGGAGTGTTAGTGACACAAGTTATGTGTCCAAAATTGATTTTTTTAATTGCGCTTAATATTCGCGACATTGCCACAACCACCAGCACGGCCCTCCATGTACAGTCACGGGAACGTCGTGATTATTGTGGCAACACTGCGAATATTGGTGAAAATATAAAAAAATATATATTTGTACACACTAGCCGATGACTGTCAGACACTTATGTATCTACTCACATATTCACTCAGACACTTAAACACCCTTTCACATACCCACTCACACACTAATATATTCAGTTACATACCCACTCAGATACTGATGTACCCACTGTCATACCCATTCAGGTACTCATGCACGCACTTACAGACTCACTTGGAGAGTGACGCACCCATGTACAGACCCACTAAGACACTCATACACCCACTTACAGACCCAGTGTGAGACTTTTCCAGTCACAGGCTCATGTACCCATTCGCATACACAGTCAGAGACTCATACACCCATTCACAGACCTATTCAGAAATTCATGCACCCACTCAGAGAACCACTCAGACACTCACACACCCATTCAGAGACTCACTCAGACATTCATGCATCGACTCACAGACCCACTGAGAAAATTATAATTCCACTCACACACCCACTGAGACATTGATTGACTCATTCACAGATCCAGTCTGACAATCATGTACTGACTCACAGAGCCACTGAAAGACTTATACTTCCATTCATACATTTACTGATAGAGAGATGCATTCAGTGACTTCTGCAACCAGTGACACCCTTACTGAAAGACTCATGAGTCTACTCTGATATCTACTCATAGACTTATATATGTAGTGACAGACCCACTCAAAGACTTATGCATGTACTCATGAATCATTAATACAGAGTGTTATAGCAATATTGAGATATTGATAAATGTTTTTATAGAATTAATTAGATAGTGATGTATCTAGTTTGATGGTTAGAATTAGTAAGACAGCTATAATTGTTGAATGTGGTGGTGGCTATTGAATTGCTTTTGCATTTTCGCAACGTATCCCTGATGATCGTGTGTACCAACATCATTGCTGTCTCCGGTGTCAACGCGAATACAGAAAATAGGTTTTAGAGATGGTTCTCCAGAAAAACATGATTTTAGAGAATACAGTAAGAATCCCCTAGTCTGTAAAATACTGTAATATGTGTGGATATATGTTATAGACTTCAAGGAAAAGGCGTGATCATCGTGGTTAACTACGTCACGGCGACATCTCGAATAACCGCGAAAATGGAAAATAGGTCTGAAAGATGGTTTTGAAAGAAACTTCGTACAAAAATATGAGTTTAAACATGCTTTGAAAGAAGTATGTATATGGTAGTGCAATGGTCAGAATGGATTTTTTTACATATTATTTTTGGATGTGTTGGTGGTCATTGAATGTCTGCTTTTGTTTTCCATTTTCGTAACTTGTTCGTGATGATCGCGACGTCATCACGAAGATTGTAAAAAACCTTTAGAAAAAAACGTATTTCGGGCACTAGGGTGGCCCTGACAAGAGCTGTTTTGTTGGCTGTGTGTACATGGCTGCTACACATAAGACTAGATGCAGAGTTTATGGTTACTCAGAAACACCCTGTTGACTTCATCTGTAAAGTGAACTCCAACATTTCTATAAATTCCATGCTTATCAAAACGCAGATTGTGGTTATAGATACAGCCAATGCGATGGTCTGAGGAATACAGAAACTGTTTTATTAACATGTTTCCTGACTTTATCAATCTGTGGACAGAATTGATTTGACCACTTCCATTTCTGTTTTTGGTATATATTAGAGTACATCAAGCCAGTGTGAGGAAAAGCCGCATCAGTTTTGCAAAGGTTTCTTTCATTAGGTTTTCCAGCCCCACCCCAGTCAATGTGCCTAGGTCATTGCCACCACAGTGCACAATCATGAGGTGAGGAGCTTTGGAATCCACAATGGATTTAACCAAAGGCAGCAACTGATTAAACTTTAACCCTCTCTGACCAAACCAAGTAATCTGCACATTTGGCAAACCCATGTCCCTGTCAATGCCTCTCTTTTTTGCAGACTCTTTAGCCCAATAGATATAGCTGGGGCCAACAATTCATACTCTAAGCATTTTGAATTGAAGAAGCAATAGCAGTCAAGAGATGGCTGGAGCTCAATGAGGTAGTTTTCCAAAGGAAAAGCAGTTAAAATGGAGGTGTTTTAAAAAATATATAGATTTCATTGGATCCTGTCAGCATGAAAGTGAATACAATTAGGTAGTGTGTTGGATGCCTTAGGAAGACATCTTATTATTGGCTGTTGTTTAAAAAAAGAAATGTAATACAGACATGGATATGCTTTTGAATCCGTGGCGCAAACCACACCTACTGTATCTCATTTGGAAACAGCATGTTACTTCTATAACGTGCTGTGAACATTTGACCTACTGGTTCCACTGAGTTGTTCGGCACACTGAGCTAAGAGTGTATTGAGGGGAAGGTGCTGAAGAAAATATATTTTTTAAAGTTGAGGAGTCCTGACACATTTAAGTAATGGCAAGCCTTAATTTCAAACTCAGGACTATGTAGTAAACTGTAGTGTAGTATTTACATTTTTTTAAATGAAGCTAGATATAGGTTTGAACTCCCATTTTTTTCGCGATTTCTATGCAATCATCGCGAATACATTGCAAAAACGCATCAACAGGAACCTTGTTTTGAAAGAGAGGGAAAGGGTTAACAGATGCTAACCATTCACAAGTGGAGCAAGAGTAGTCTAAAATGAAAGACATGATTTCATTTGCTGCCTTTCTCACAATGATAGAGTGGAAAGTTGAAGAGGTTGCAATTTTATAGTTGCTTTCTATGAGAGTGGTGTACCATTCTTGTGCTTAGTTTTTACAAATCTTAAAAGTGTCAAAACTACTCAGAAAGAGCTAAAAGATCAATATAATCTACAAGCTCAATGCACTGCGTATGTATATAACTTTAATCCTATAAAAAATGTACATTAGAAATGAAGATGTATATGGGAGTTTGATTAAAAGAAGTATCAAAGTGATGTGAAAAATATATCAGATGAACTGTATCTGGCAGAGGGTATGTGTTTAAGATGTTAGTACTGTTGAAAATGACCATGAGCAATGCCTTTAACAATGACAATGTTTTAAATGTCTAAGCATTATGTGCAGAATACATACATCTATATTAATTGCATTTTGGGAGTTGTGGTAGTTTTAGTCACGTTATTAAACAGGAGTACTCTAGTCATAAATAAAACATAAGAAAATGTGCTGTGCCCGTATATAAATTATAAAGTAGTAATACTTGTTAGGTATGTATTAGGAAGTGTTTGTCAATGTGGTTTTTAACTTATATGACTGGTTTGCATATGTTTAGATGGCGAGATATGGTTTTTCTGGATGCAGATAGTTATATGTACGATGAGGCTGTTGAGTTTTCTTAAAAATGCAGAGAAGTATATATTTTTGGAAAGATGGTCTGAAGGTGTATATCTTTTATAAAATCACATATATGTTTAGATGGTGATCCATGTTCTTCAAGGCTGTTGAAAAGTTCATGTATATAGTGAAGGTGGTGCATTTCTTTCAACATGTTCTGTCTTTTGAGAGTTTGTGTGCTAGCTTCACTTGGCATTTAACTTTTCTTTGAGAAATTCTGAACATATGTTTTAAAGACACAAGAAATATTTGTGAAATGATGTAGGTATGCTATTAGGAAAAGGTTGTGTGCTTTCAAAAGGTGAGAATTGTTGTCTTCAGTTTTAGAAACTTACTGATGCATGTGGACGTTGAGTAACAGAGTAATGTATACTTTTAGAGAGCCATCTATGCAATTATATATCAAATGTGATAGCTAGACTTATTCAATCACCCAGGTACTACACATGCACTCTTCTAATCACACATGCACTAATTATGTACTCATTGAATTACGCAGGCAACACCCATGCGTTCATCCAATCTCCCAGATAGTAGCAATATAGTCATGTGAATACACAGGCACTAACTATGCAGATATGGAACCACTGATGTAGGTCCTTTATACTCTGGGAATCATGCAGGCACTACCTATATTTTGAGGGAATTACTTAGGCACTATCTAAGCACTAATACAATCTTCCAGGGAGTATTGTTGTACTCAACCAGAAACACATGTATGTACAAGTTTTAGTGAGGAATATGTACTCTTTTAGAACCATCTGGTGAATTATATATGTAACCTGTCACACACTGTTTGCATGTTCTCAGAAGAATTAGTGAGCTATATGCTGTGTTACACATTAATGTGCATATTTGTAGTTGGAGTGTTTCTCAAAATGTAAATCTGACACATCTAAGTAGAAAAGTATTGAAACACTAAATGTACCGATGACACAGTTGTAGAGAGGCACATAATAGGTCTTATGTTGTGTTTTGGGATTTACAGTATTGAGATACTGTATGTACTTTTACACTTTGGTTGATGTTTATTTTAAAATTGAGTACATAAGGGATAAAGTGGTCCTTTTCCATGTGTAAGTGAGATGTGAGATATGGCATAGCTGTGTTGTAATAGAGAGTGCTATAATATTAAAAGGTAAGTAATAAATTAGGTTTTGTGTTTTGGTTTGGGATTGGTACATTGAAGTAAGTACTTGTAGTTTGTAGGTAGGTTGATTTGTAGATTTAAAACTGCAACATAACATAAAAACTATTTTTCTATTATGTGCAAGCCAATAGTAAAGTATCTGGTACATTGGCTAGAAAAAAAAATCAAATATATTTTTCTTCTTTATTTCACAGAACAATATCTGCATAATTACAGACAGATTGCATACAAACGCTCAGATGGTAAAGGAACAGAAGCAAGTACAATATCTATACAGAACTGAGACTGAAAAGGGGCAAAATGAAGAAAAGGTGGTGAGCGAAAAAAGAGCTATTGGTAAGAGGACAAACTCATTTCTTAAAAATATATGTGGACATTTCCAAAAATTATGAAACAATGAAAATAAATTCAAACTATGAGAAAGAATAACAATGGGCAAAATCTATATAGCAAGAACAGGAAAGAATGTAACAAAGATGTATACACCTTGACCAGGAGACAGGAGTAACCCTGGGTGTAGTTCGCATAGTCGCTGCCGCGGGTTACACGAAGATGTTAGTGCGCTACGCGAGCGTGCGTAGTTGCTTGTCGCGCCCGCTCACGATCGTTTTTTCTTCGGGAATGCGTTGTGCGTGTTCGGGACGCTGTTTGCGTGCTCGGGGGATAGTATCTCGTGAACTTGCCCATGCGGTCGCCATCTTGTTTTTCACTTGTCCCGCCCGTTCGCGATGCCTTATTTCCTGTTCCGGGTCGCGTATAGCATGCTCGCGATGCGCATTTCATGTTCGGGAATGCGTTGTACGTGTTCGCGACGCTTTTTGCGTGCTCGGGGGGAAATATCGCGCGAACTTACCCACGTGGTCGCGATGAGCCATCTTGTTTTTCACTCTATGCTATGGTTCTGGGCCTGCTTTTCTATCCTCCCTCAATCTTTGCAATCCTTAGTTTTTTACACTGTTTTTCAATTTTTTTTTATTTATTATCTATCTCTCTCTGTCCCTAAGTCTATATTTTGCATTTATTTCTACTTTTACTGTGTTTTTTGACTTTTCTACTGTTTTATATTACTTCCTTCTTTAAGCTCCTACTTCTTCCCCTAACTTTATTTTTTCCTTCTAACTTTTCTTTCCGCCTCCCACACACCCCAGAACCATGGCGAATGGTAGCACTACCGGCTCCAAGGGCAAGGCGCGTGCGCCTAAGAGCCGCTGCCTTGCGGCAGACTGCGCCTGCAGGGTGCAAGCCCGGCAGCTTTTTGCGAGGTGGAGGTGGCCGCCCTTGTTTTTTTGTGCAGCGCCACCTCCCCTTGACCTTGGCAGCAGGCGGCAGGCCAGGCCCGGGTACCCTACCCAGGAGCCGCCACCGCCAGTGGGCGAAGGTGCGCCGGGCAGTGTTTCGCTGCTCAGGGGTCCGGCGCACCCATAACCAGCTGGCCCACCGGTGGTCAGACATCCTGGACCGGGAGCAGGACCTGTTGGACCTGCTAGGTGTCGAGGTCGTGGGGCTTGGTGAGTAGCTAATATATAGTAGTATAAGTATTGTGTATAATTTTTTACGTAATAACAAGAATACTGCTGCTTATATTGCAGGTAAATTACGTTTCAAAAATCTTCTGTGATTGTAGGACACAGGTGCTCGGCGCTACTCTTACTTGTTTGCAACTTTGCGCCGCTTGGGCTGATTATTATGTAAGAGTTTACTTTAGAGAACTTAAGTTAGGTAATGCTATTGCTAGAGAGACTCTATTCCTTCCTTTGTCCTCCTGTCAAATAGTGGTGGATGGATTGATACTAGGTTTAGTTAGTATTAGTTGATAATTTTTTAGCGGTCTGTGTGACGCATCCTCTGTCACTGAGTGCTGCTTACCCCGGTCCTTAGTAGAACCTTTTGTAGTTTGTTTAGTGAGTGGTAGGCTTAGCAGTGTCAGTCAGTAGCAGAACATCAGACGCAACCAACCAACAATTTGGTGTATGCACAAATTTATGCATGTGTCCTCCATCTCATCTATGCATTTTTGAGGGCTAAAAAAATGGAAATGCAGACTTAGTGGAACAATTGGCTCTGTCCTGGAATAGGTGGGCTAGGTCAGGTGGTACTTAGGCTTAGTTAGTATTCTGGATTCAAATCAATCAGAATGGAACACTGGATTAGTGTTCATAAATAAGTAGACGGTCCGTGAATCCCGCAAGCCAGTAGTCAATCTGATTAGATAGGTCAATTTTATTGCAATTATTGTTTCCTAAAATGTTTTTTGAGCCTTTTTAAATAATTTATTTGTTTCACAGCAATCATTAATGTTTGTCTCTTTCTTTATTATATCTTACATGATCACTGATCAGCAGCACCCAGGGGCAAGAAGACGGGTCCGAGTCGGCGTGGACAACCAGAGGACCGCCTCCACGAGGGCCCTGCTGCTGGCCCCAGTAAGTCCTCCAGTGGTTAATATTAACAATTATATTTCCCTAACTTTTACTGCACCTTATTTTTCTCCGAACTATGAATTCTGGTTCCACTTCCTAATTCTATTTTTACAAAAGCTTTTGATCTTGACTATCTGTTTCTAAATTCTGGTTATCCCTGCCTCTAAGTTCTAACTGCCTCTGCTATGACTCTCTGTACTACTACTATTAGTCTGTCTGTAGCTGCTTGCCCAGTTTGCCACTCTTTATTTTACGGTTTTGAATAAAACTCAGATTGACCAATAGCTTCTAGCCACTGAGTCCAGTCCTTTGGGTTGTCCTCTTCTAGTCTTCTTAATCTTGAGGCTTTGACAATTACCACCAGCAAAATGCCCAACCAGATATTTGATTATTTTTGATAGGATATAGTACATACTACTACTGTTGTGGGGATTCTGCACAGCCACATACAGAACTATGCACAAGAAAATAGGATGTTGGTGATGGGAGGTTGACCTTCCTCACACCTCAGTCAGAAGTGAACCCACAATCCCCTGACCGACTAGCTATAGTGTCTCATTAGGTCCCCGAACTCCCACCCAAAGATACCCAATGATTACACAACCCAGAACATAACACCCTTTCGCTCACTCACTCGTGTAAGTCCACCACCACACCAAATACCACAGAGTCTATGTGTAAGTTCAAAAGGTTTATTTTCAACTAACAAGCTCTGTACGTTGTTCTTTAAAATTCAGTGTACTACAGCCAGCTCCAACAGCAAAATGCATAAGATTAAAACAATAAACATTGTTACAAGTGCATGATAGAAGACAAAAGATCTGTGCGAATTCTGGGAGACCCTCACCGTAGAACGTAGAAGTACTGGTTACATGCATCATAAGCTCTGCAAATCTCTGGTTCGTAGAAGGGAATCTTCTGCCTGTTATGAGAAAAATGGTGCGCGTTAGATAGTATAATGCAAGCATTTCTCAGTCATGCCAAAAAGTGTAACATGTTACTTATGGCTAAGCAATACGGACTAACCGAACTCCATAACAAAGTGGCTTGTTTTTCGACCTTCTGTACGCAACGCTCAGACAGTAGCTGTATGAGCTCATGTGGGCTCAAAGGCGTCTTACTGCACAACAAGCTGCGAGGTAACATGCGCAAAAGACATGAAGCTAAAATGGTTGCATGGCTCAGGCTAACTTTGCAAAGAGTAGAGTAGACTATAATAATGACCCTAGGGACCATAACACTACTAGTGTCTACTGACTCTACTCTAGTACCCGATTTGGACTAGTGATGTATGTTGTATATGTATGTATTAACTATTTTTTCAATCTTGCTAGTGAAAACGAATAAATAGGGGGAGGTGTACAGGCATCTAAAAATGTGTAATGTTTTTCTAGGCGTACTACCGACCACCAGTGCCGGCGGGGCCAGCGGCGATGGCGATGTGGCCATTCCGGGAGGGGGCAGGAGATGCGGCACCTGCAGGAGATACAGGGGTGAGCCAGCAGCAGTGGCGGGCGGTGGTAAGTTATATTCATTACTTATTGACATTACACTAGCTGGAAGGGTGTTCACTTCACTCACTGTACTGTTGAGACTTATTAAGCAAGACGTTGTAGTGAACATTATACAACGGTTGAAGAAGACACCCTTTACTTAGCATTAGCAATGCATTAGCAATAGCATTAGCAGCGTGAGTTGAGTAACCAATGGCCTCTTCTATCTGACTCCAACTCAGCTGTGAAAGTTTTATGGAGAAGACTAAAAGTCAGATCAGATGACCTTGATGGATGTGTTGAACAAAAAGGGAATGAAGGGTAGAAGGAGGAAGGACGGGCGAGATGTAATATGACTGGCAGAGAAGGATACGTTGGAAGCATGCATAGGTGGCTGATAGGAATCAGATGCATGGGTTGTTGAAGGATGGGTGGAAGGTGAAAGAAGATGCCTGCCTGGGTGGGCGACACAGTATGGGAGGATACTGGGGATAGCAAGCATCATCAGCGGTGTTTGGGTCAAACTCAAAGCCAAGGCAAGCAAGGAAGGAGTGGACGCATGGGTGGTTGTTGGTGAAACAAACTAAGGTTTGTGGAGAGATTAAGAAGAATGATAGACATTTACTTTGAATGGATGGATGCCTGTGGGTATTCATCATAGACAGCATAGGTGGAGACTGTCACTGGATGCAGAGTCTTAGTTTGAAGAGAATGTAAAAGAAACCGCGCCAGAGTAGCAAAGCCGAGGGGAATACAAGTTGTATTTTCAGAATACAGTTGACTCACAGTAGTTTGCAAGCACATCATATATATATATGTGTATAGTTAGTTATCAAGCGCCTTCCTCCGACTCCGAGGACCACTCCTACCTATGTTAATTTATTTTCGACTGTGTCAGCCAGCCTGCAAAGGGTGGCCTATCTGTTGGTTACACAATCAATCAAAACAAAGTACCTTATGCAGCAGTGGTCGGTGGTGGGAGTGCTGCCGGGCGGTGATGTGGGGATGGGGAGGGGCAGGGTGGGAGTAAACTATGGATTATGGTTAAACACAGGTAAGTAAACATGTAATAAATAAAGCGAACTTCACAGGCGCACTGCACCGCCAAATGCGATGCAGTGCGCGCAACAAAATTAGTTTTATTTATTTATATGTTTACTTACCTGTAATTGACCGTAATCCATAGTTTACTACCCCCCTCCCCACGTCACTGCCCGGCAGCACTCCCACCACCGACCGCTACTGACCTTATGTCGTCATCCCATATATAAGCAATGATCATTGGATCAGATATATAATCTGCCTTTTTGTAGTAGCCAGGGCAGGGTGAAAGTGAAATTGAGCAATTGCCCTTCATGTAACAGAGAGAGTATAGCCAGTGCCACCCGTAATAGAAAAATACGAGCTTCCCCACCTGCAGACAGTAGTAAATAAAACTAACGTGAGTCTGCGTCATGACTTGCATGTTTGTCTTGGGTCAAGCTTAGCTGACTGAGCTGGCATGCCTGCTACAACAAGGTTATGTAATTTCGCTAAACTAGAGATAAGAAGAAGACTGGTGTACTGTGCACTGGAGTCCATAGTGCTAGTATAATGCCTGAAACTCCCACAAATGTTAGAGGCCGAGGAAGTGGGAGGATAGATTATTACCACAAATGTTATGTACTGTGCTTGCTAGTGCTACTGTGCCACTATGTGTTGAATTAATTTTGTGTTACTGTTTTGCTAAGAGTATTGGTTACAGCAATATTCTTTTCTTTCTTGATATAGATCCTCCTTCCCAAGAAAAACCAACACGGAAGGAGTTGGCAGCCAGGGCCCGGCGCCGGAAACTGGAGGCCATCTGCCAAGAGTACCGGAAGCTGGTGGCTCAGGCGGAGGAGGAGGCGGCAGCAGCTGCAGCATCCTCCAATGCCCCGGGCCCCAGCCAGGCCCCGCCTCCAGTGGTACGGCGCTGCGGTCAGGCAGCCGCCCGCCGCCGCAATTCCTTAACATCCAGCACTGCTGCCCCCCACCCTGGATGCCACTGCAGGGCATTTCGCCGCAAGATGCTCCACCGGATGGCAAGCCTAGAGGAGCACCTAGAGGAGCGGGTCAAGATTCTCGTGGACAAACACCTGAAAGCCCGCCGAATCTAAGAACTATCTAGGACCCCGTTGGATTGCCCCTTTCTTATTCCTTTTGTTGGTGGGTGGGAATTGGGCGTTGGGGTTTATGGACATTGTTTGACTTTTTCGTTTTGGACATTGGTTGGGGTTAGGAGAGAGGTGGGTCAGGTGTGGGATAGTTTATTTTTGCTAGGTTAATAAATTATATTTATACTTAAACATACGATGTTAATGTTTTGTGGGGGTTACTGTTTTACTGAATTTACGTCACATGGTTTCCTTGCTGCTGCAGGGCCGCAGCCAGTGTTTGATTTAAATAATCTGCTGATTATGTAACACACAAACAGATAGATGCGGCACTCCTCACTGAGTTATTTGTCCTACTAGTACTGTCAGTCTCTCCTCCTAGTCCATTATACCTCCCACCAAACTTATCTTACCTGTGATTGATGATGATTAAGTTCGGCACAGCGATGGCTGCATGGTTTCCCAAGAGAATGGAGAAGATGCCATGGTTGTGGTGGTAGTAGTAGACACTGGCAGTAGCATTTGCAAAAAAATAAAAAGAGACAGTCACTTGCCTGAGAGAGACTGTGGAGGAGTAGTAGAACGAAGTAAAGCACAGTACAGAAGAAGACTGCCAAACAAACAACAAGGTTATGTAATTTCGCTAAACTAGAGATAAGAAGAAGACTGGTGTACTGTGTACTGGAGTCCATAGTGCTAGTATAATGCCTGAAACTCCCACATATGTTAGAGGCCGAGGAAGTGAGAGGATAGATTATTACCACAAATGTTATGTACTGTGCTTGCTAGTGCTACTGTGCCAATATGTGTTGAATTAATTTTGTGTTACTGTTTTGCTAAGAGTATTGGTTACAACAATATTCTTTTTCTTTCTTGATATAGATCCTCCTTCCCAAGAAAAACCAACACGGAAGGAGTTGGCAGCCAGGGCCCGGCGCCGGAAACTGGAGGCCATCTGCCAAGAGTACCGGCGGCTGGTGGCTCAGGCGGAGGAACCTCCAATGCCCCGGTCCCCAGCCAGGCCCCGCCTCCAGTGGTACGGCGCCGCGGTCAGGCAGCCGCCCCCGCCGCAATTCCTTAACATCCAGCACTGCTGCCCCCCACCCTGGATGCCACTGCAGGGCATTTCGCCACCAGATGCTCCACCGGATGGCACACCTAGAGGAGCACCTAGAGGAGCGGGTCAAGATCCTCGTGGACAAACACCTGAAAGCCCGCCGAATCTAAGAACTATCTAGGACCCAGTTGGATTGCCCCTTTCTTATTCCTTTTGTTGGTGGGTGGGAATTGGGCGTTGGGGTTTATGGACATTGTTTGGACTTTTTCGTTTTGGACATTGGTTGGGGTTAGGGAGAGGGGTGGGTCAGGTGTGGGATAGTTTATTTTTGCTAGGGTAATAAATTATATTTATACTTAAACATACAAATGTTAATGTTTTGTGGGGGTTACTGTTTTACGAATTTACGTCACATAATTTCCTTGCTGCTGCAGGGTCGCAGCCAGTGTTTGATTTAAATAATCTGCCGATTATGTAACACACAAACAGATAGATGCGGCACTCCTCACTGAGTTATTTGTCCTACTAGTACTGTCAGTCTCTCCTCCTAGTCCATTATACCTCCCACCAAACTTATCTTACCTGTGATTGATGATGATTAAGTTCGGCACAGCGATGGCTGCATGGTTTCCCAAGAGAATGGAGAAGATGCCATGGTTTTGGTGGTAGTAGTAGACACTGGCAGTAGCATTTGCAAAAAATAAAAGAGACAGTCAACTTGCCTGAGAGAGACTGTGGGAGGAGTAGTAGAACGAGTAAAGCACAGTACAGAAGAAGACTGCCAAACAAACAATATTGCAACTGCTAAAGTAAAATAAAACATAATGGAGCGGGGACAGCCTAGTACAAGAAGTTACAAACTGTAGTTGTGTCGAGTGAGTCACTTAACACAATTGTAATTCGTAACCTTTACTGCTGTGATGATGAATCCAATCAATGCCGGCAATTAATTATGATGCATTAGGTCCCTTGGAAAAAAAATTGGCTTGCACATAGACTGAGCATGGGTGGGCAAGCAGAAGAAGATCCTCGCCCTGCCTTGAAATTGAATTAGTGTTGCTTTCACTACATCTGCCCCAGCAAGCGTGTGGATCAATTGGTGTACATTTAATGTAGTCATATCACACCTCAATATAAATCACACAGCCCGGGGAAGAGGGTTAGGTTTGATGAATGGATGGGAAGGGGGTTTGGGGAAAGGTCTGACAAAGAAAAACAGTACACATGGACACAACAAAAGCAAAGCACAATCTTGGCAGATGACCATGATCTTATCCAATAAATCTATAAGAAAAAGGAAATGCATGCATGATGATGAAGATAACTTGATGGTTAATGAGTAGTACTTACTAACTAGCTACTACTAGACAATTAGACAGTACAGGGCAGCAGTATATTCTATGCAATTTCCCTTCCCTGTATGCCCTCAGAGAGACCCAAATTACATGTTGTACCGGGCTTACTTTTAAAGATAGCAAAGAAAATTAAAAAATAGTTGTAGGGATCAATTAGCAAACAAACAACACCACAACACACAGTCGTAATGATTGAAGAGAAAAAGGAATCAAATTAATTAAAAGACGAATGATGAATGATACTAAAGTTACTGTATTATCCTGGTCAAATTGTGGAGTTGAATCTCGCCATTCCTCTTGGTCCTATCTTCCATGGACGCTCCGCACATCAATCTTGGGTGCCACTGCCTGCCTGATGTGGATTGGTAAGGTAAGTGTGAGTTGTGTCTCCCAGTATAGCACAGGGTAAAGGCCGGCCTGTAAGTGTAGATGGAAAAACAAAAGGGGTATTGAAAAATCAATGAATAAAAAAAAAGCATCAATTACGGTGGAGTCCAAGAAGAGAAGAGAGAACACTTTCAGACTGAGGCGGCTTGGATACATGGTGTCTATTCTGTTTACAGCATTAAGCTACAACAACAACAGGACAGAACACGCCCACGGCACCAGGCTGTGACCCAACCTCCATTTACCTTAAATTTTGACAGAGCCAGACAAAAGGCATATACAGCAACCTATCATTTTCAAAATTAAGTGACTAAATCAATGTGCCGCTGTCAGTCATACCACTACACTCGACTCCACCACTACATGGACATGTAGGTCTGCTGTGTTTCTTGTTGAATTGTTGTGTTTACCTTTTATGCCACTTCATGAAACGCAGTTATTCCATCAATCATCTCCGATCCAACTGACTGACTGCGTGCAAAGATAGTATGGTCATCATCATGGTGTGGTACGTGTTGTCCAACTCCAACTCAGTCTGTAGTGACTCCGGTTAAGTCCATATTCCATATTAAAAAATTGCAACGGATATTGGCCTGCACCTGCAGTAGTAGGAGTACGATTTGGTTATTAAACAACAAGAAGGGAAACATTGACTGTCACTTGAGTCACTTTCACTTTGTAGATTAACTAGTAGAGTTCGACTTCATGCACAACATCAACACAACAAACAACAGCAATCGCTCAGAGTCAGCAAGCATCCAATGCATGCCATCATTACCTGTCTTGCTCTTCTCTTTGGCTGTCAGATCATCAGATGCCTAGTTCTGACAGGTGTGTGGTTTTCTTTTAACAAGGCAGTGGCCTCATTATTGCTCCACATTCATTTTGAGTGTTGTTAGTCGCTGTTTCGGTTTTCGTCTTATTCATCTGTGGCACTTTGTTGCAGTTTAAGTTGGTTCACATGGTCAGCGCTGTGATGGGCTGCGGCCTGGGTAGCGGTAATTGCTGGTCAATTGAGTTTGCAGAAATGTCAGCAAGTTTCTTAGAAGAGTCTTGTCTTTCTCTGCCACATACCTTCTGTCCTGACAGTGATGAGCTTTGGATGCCTGCCGAGGCTGTAGCCTTCTGACAGTGATGAGTTTACTTTTGGATGCCTGCCCAAGTTCTGACAGTGAAGAGTTGTGGATGCCTGCAGAGGCGGTAGCCTTCGGACAGTGATGAGTTTCGGCTCGGAAACAAAGCGGAGGATAGCTATAGTCACGTTTCACTTCTTATGGAGGGACTGTTAAAGGCAACATTTCTTGTACTCCAATGTCTGGCTTGATGGAAATGTAATTAGGGCGAGTCAGGAAGATGGAGCAGGACTCTGAGGAGTGGACAGTTAAATGCACAGACATGCAACTCCAATAGGGAAATAAAAAGAGAAGACGGTGGTGATGGATTTGTTGTGATTTGATTTGAACCAGAAAGACAGATACACAGACAAATAAAGGAAGGAAGAAAGTAACAATTTGAAAGCCTAGTTGTCAGGGATGAGGAGCTCGTCCTCAAACTCTGGTGGTTCGGACAGAAGTAGGTCCTGTAACCCACTACTTACGTCATCGAAGTCGCTCTCCTCTTCCTGCTGTGATTCACGTATTTTGTAATACGGTGGTATAAAGTGCTGATTCATTTTGATCATGGTTAACCTCTCCACGCTTTTGGGCGAGAGACTGGTCCTTTTCAAAGTTTCAATGGCACCAGCAGCACTGAAAACACGCTCAGAAGAGACACTTGCGACAGGGGAAGCCAGATACTTTATCGCCAGCCTGCTGAGCACTGTCCATTGGCTTCTTTTCCCATACCAATACACCAATGGGTTTCGATCCATGAAGACCTCTGCTGGGTCATCCAGATAGGCCTGGACCATCCGCTCAATGCTCAGGGGTGCTCTGATGTGCTCGGCCTGTTTTGCCTTTGCATCAGCACTGGACTTACCATACCCCTGCCGTAGAAACCAATCAGTTGCCGATTGTACTGTGGATGATCCTGTTCTTGCTGTTGTTGATGTTATTGGTAGTGTTGGTGTCGGTGACTGCTGGGAGGCAAAGGCACTGCCCTCAGGCTCTGAAGTAGAACTTGACTCTGGATGCCCTGTAGTACTTGTTATGGCCTGGGGGCGGGGGCCTGTAATTACCAGACGCTCGTTTTCAAAGTCAATTGCTAGCTGAGCTATCAAAGTTTTGTACTTGGCAACATCCACTTCTGAAAAAGGAACTACTGCCTTACTGTTCAGAAATACTTTGTAATCGTGGATCCAAAATTGTGGCAGTAATCTAATGTGGATCTGACACAATTTTATTTTGAATCCTTGTATTTTCAGATAAGCGTAACGGCTAAGGAGTCCGCCAAATGATATGCGTCTTGTTTGTCATCCACACCTGCGTACGTTTCAGACACCTCCTTCAGCTGTTGCTCTAGCATGTGCAACAATGGGATAGCTTGGCCCATAGTACAGTCCTCCCTGCTGACTTCACGTGTGAAGATCTCAAAAGGAAGTAGCATCTCTGTCAGGCATTTAACGAGGTCCCATTGACCCATCTCAATGGTCATGCCTCTCACAGTAGGATCCCCTAATCTTTGCATGACATAAGCATTGAGTGGTATGTACTGCTCAAACAGACGATCAAGCATGTAATAAGTTGAGTTCCAACGTGTTGGCACCTCCTGGATGAGTGCTTTGACTGGCATTTTATGCTCACATTGAATGACCCTCAGCTGCTTCCGGGCTTTAAAAGAATGGCTGAAATGTGTGCATATTCTTCTGCAGGTGGCCAGTAAGTTGCTGACTTTGTTTTCATTTTTCAGAAAGTCTTGAACAACAATGTTAATGCAGTGTGCCAAACACGGGATCCTGAAATAGCGACCATCTTTCATGGCCCTAACTACATTACTGCCATTGTCCGTGGCAACAAAACCAATGTTAAGCCCCCTTGGGCGCAGCCACTCAAAGACCTTGCTGTTAAACTCATCCAAAATGTTTGCAGCAGTTTGAGATTTTCTCCATGACAAACATGGCTACAGTTGCATGTTTGCGTAGTGGCATGAAAATCTCAGCAGCGTCAACACCAGCAGATATCTGTTCTCTAACCCCCACAAAAGAGATCCAGTGTGGCAGTGATGCACATGTAATCAGTGGCTTGGCAACGGGTCCACATGTCTGTTGTCAGGTGGATACTCTGAACAGCACTCTGCTTCAAGGCTTTTCCAAGCAATTCCAGCACGTCGTGATGCAGTGCTGGAACAGCAACTCTGGCAAAATAGTAGCGGCTGGGAACCTGCCATTTTGGGCAGATGGCTGTCACAAATTCCAGAAAACCCACCCCTTCAACAAAAGAAAAAGGGAGAAGGTCCAGTGCTAACATTTTAGCCAGCTTCGCATTGTACAAACGTGCTATTGGGTGGTTGCGTTCGTACTGCCCCTCCCCCCCAAACATGCTGATAATGGTAGGCTGCATGGTTTTCCTTTCTCTTAGGCTCAACGACGCACTTTTTTTATTGCGGTACTCCTTGCTGTCTCAGGCTGACTCTTACTCTTGTGCCACTGAGATGTTGCTGAAGATGTGGGCGACGATAACACTGCACTGCTGGGGGCAGGGCTACTTTGTGTACCACTACCAGAGAGAATGTCTCCCTGTTCTTCCTCTTCCACCGTGATCGGATCTTCTACTCGTTTATCCCCACCAACACCAATGGTTGCAGTTTTTATGCCACGAAGGTGGTCCTCCCAGCTGATCAAGTGGTGTTTTTTCAGATGGGTTATTTGGCCTCCGGTACCATAGTTTGTACCAAGCTTACCCCGACTAACAGAGGTATTACAAATGGAGCATATAGCAATGTTCTCCTCCTTTTCACTAACCGTAAAGAAGTCCCAAACGGGGAGCTTAACTTTGCCTCCTGCTGGAGGTGCCACTCCAATGCCGGATGAACTGGAGGGTGTGGGTTGAATTTGACTCTGTGCTGTACCACTACCTACTTCTACTGAGGTGGTGGTTGTGCTGGATGTAGGTTGCTGCTGGGCCTTTGCTAATGCAAATATGGAAGCTGTAGGTCGTGTTGGTGTTACCTGTGTTGGAGGTATGCGTGCTACATCCCTCGCAGTGATTTTGGATAGGGTAATAATGTGGGTCTCCATCTCCTCGGGCCGGGAGGATGTTCGTGATGACTGGCTCATCATCATCATCCTGCTGTTCTACATCGACCTCCATAAGTGTAAGGCTTTCTGGAACCTTCCTTTTCCCTAGCCTGGTCTTGGGACGTGTCTCCCTCTCAGACTCAGTTTGTGGCTTCCAAGTGGCATCTAGATCATCAGAAGGGGGCTTGGCGAAGAACTTGATGGACTAACCCTCCTTTTCCTTGCTGGGGATTTGGAAGACAATGGATCTTCTGAATGAGTGGCTTCCTCTTCTTCTACCTCTGCATGAGGCTCAATTTCCTGAACTGCCCCTACTTCAGGAGGAACAACAACTACTATTGTGGGCGGTGGTTGCAGCTTTTGTTGTTGACCACTTATCTGCTGTGTTTCCTCCTGCGTTGATTGGGTACTACTTTGAGATAGCGATAAGTTTATCTCAGGCTCAACATCACTGGTTTCCACCATTAGGCTGGCTACCTCTTCCACACTCATGTGCTTGGGCCTGGGTTGGTGGGTTGGGCCCACTGATGCGGAAGTGCGTGCCCCCAGCTAGCCCCCGGACACCGCTGCTGCAGGCGTAATTTTTGTTTCCCAAAAAGGTATTGGGCGGCACACCAGACTTAAGTGTCACTTCCTTCTTCTGTTCCTTCTTCTCAATAGCAACTTTCTTGGTACTAGAGGACCTGGTACCTGCTTTCTTTGGGCCCATCTTCTTCAGATGTCAGCAGCACTCAGTTGCACAAGTTGCAGAGATGTCTGGTCAGGTCACACGTCACGTCGTGTACAGCAGCAGGACGTCTGTCTGGCAGTACAACGGGTAATGATGACACACCTCCTCCTCAGTCTTTTGTGCACCTAAAAGCAAAAAGCCAGAAGAACATCAGTCAAACGATAGCACAAATCAAACTAATATAATATATAACTTAATGTGTGGTTGTCTCAATTATTAAATTTTAGAAACTCAGTGAACTACAACAGTGTAGCCATTTATGAGACTTTGACAACAAGGCCAGGGCTTTCCTGGTGTACTGTGTACACTCAGGAAGAATAAGAATAGCAAAGAACAAAAACAAAAATGTAGTGGAGCCTGTTTGGCCTAAATTTGTGCATCACATGGGATGGATGCAGCATCAGGGAGCTGCAGCTGGCAATGGGGATGAATTTGGAAGCAGTAAGACAAGAGGAACAATGGAAAGACACGCAGGCCTATGTGGCAAAAACAGCACACTACTAACTACCACCACAAAATGGCCCCCAGCCACATGGTCACTCACAGGCACAAGGCACGGCAAACAATGAACTCAAGCAGGCCTATATGGCCAGATAAAGGATGCCTGATAAACAACACACACAGCTTTAATGCAAAAACTAAAATCCACATGGCTAAAAACAGGTTGGAAAGTTACACAACAACAACAACATACACACGCAAAAAGGCATTTATTTAACACACCCAAAAAGTGAAATAGACCCCCAAAAACCCCACATTTTGTAATTCAATCCAATGCCATCCATGCCCTAAATGATGTTTAAATTCAACAGACAACACAGAAACAGTTTTTATGCACCCATGATGACTACCTCTGGGCCTACTGGCAGACTAGGCCACAAGCTTGGAGGCCTATGGTAAAAGCACAGTGGCTGGTCCCACAAAATGGCCGCCACCACATGGCCAGGCCACCCACAACAACAAGAAAAGGAAGACAAGACAGACAATGCAGGCCTATGGCAAAAGCACAATGCCTGGCTTCACAAAATGGCCGCCACCCACATGGCCAGGCCACCCACAATAACAAGAAAGTGAAGACAAAGGACAGGTCACAGGACCAGGAAGTTGGAGACTCTGGGGAACTTCCTTCCTCTTTAAAAAAATTGTAAAAAAAAAAAAATATGACTCCTTGCTCACAAAACTACATCTAAATGACAACCTGAGGAGTTTTTTGAGCAAAATGAACAAAATCATCATTTTCAAGAAGGTTTTATGCTGCTCGAGAGATATTCTTCACCAGATTGTAAATTCTGCTTGTTCGGCATCGCGATCTTCACAAAAGTCCTTATCGCGCACACAAAACGCATATTGAGCGCGCGAAGAAGAAAAAAGTGTAAGTCCACGTTGTCGCGCAGTGCGAAGTTGCCAAAAGTCCGCGAGCTGAACGCCCAGGGTTACCTAATGGCTGAAAAGGCCTATTTATTTAACACACACCAAAAACTGAAATACCACCCCAAAACCACATTTTGCAATTCAATCCAATGCCATCCATGCCCTAAATGATGTTTAAATTCAACAGACAACACAAACAGTTTTATGTACCCATGATGACTACCTCTGGGCCTACTGGCAGACTAGGCCGCAATCTTGGAGGCCCATGGCAAAAGCACAGTGGCTGGTCCCACAAAATGGCACAAAAAACTACAGCCAAATCACAATCTATGGAGTTTTTTGAGCAAAATAATCATTTTCGAGAAGGTTTTATGATGCTCGAGAGATATTCTTTGCCAGATTGTAGTTTCTGCGTGTTCGGGATCGCGATCTTACCAACACTGCCGCCGGAAGTCAGATCGTACGTCCGAATGACGTGTTCGCGTTCGCACACTCTCGCGGGATCGTGCGGCCGGATTCCAAATCTCGTGGCGCCCGCGAACGGATAGGAAATTGCGTCAGCGAACGCAGAATCACGGTAAGTCGTTACCGCGCGCGCGAGAACGCATACTGAGCGCGCGAAGAAGAAAAACAGCTACGCTACATTGCAAATTGCGTAGTACTCGGTAACTTCGCGTTCTACGCGAATCGCGAAGTTACCGAAACTACACAAACTCCGCGAGCGTAGCGTAGTTCACCGCCCAGGGTTAGACAGGAGCAGTTTAAGGAAATCAGAGCTAGGATGTTTCGTAGTAGAGTAGTTATAAATCTACTGAGAAATATTAACAAGTATAGAAGAAGGAGACATACAGTGAAACAGAAAGAACGAGTTGAGAGAGTAGTTGATAAGGCCTTTGCTTTGAATGTGAAGGTTTTTATTTTGATTCTAAATAGAATGAAGACCCTTGACAAAATGGTGTTGTACTTGAGGGAGACCAAACCAGAAAAATAGATTCGTGAATAGAAGTAGCTTTTGTGTAGTTTTTAGTAGAGAATGCATACATACTTCTAGTACAGAATCTTTTTTAATGAAGAAAGCTATCTCCAGGATAATAGATAGTTCATGCTATTGATTACAGAGGACGATGTAATCAAAAGAAGAATGGCACTCCTATAGCGAAAGAGGTGATGGTACCTACAAATGTAGAACAAGATATTGGAGACCAGGTACAAGGAAGGCAGAGTCAGGCGCCTGTATAGAAATGGAATTGTAGTAGTGTTGGTTGTATTCAACAGCAATTCATTGATATATTAAGGACATTTCTACATATCTTTCCAAGCCGAAGTTTAAAACAGAAAATAAGTACTTTACAAGGATTGGATACTTGCAAGATTAGAAAGCATACAAATTTGCAGGGACACTCACTAGCTTGTTTATCAAACAAAGTGTGCCAAAGGGCTTTCATCATTTCAGGATGTTAGTTGTGCACCACTCAACAATGCGCACTTTAGTTAGGAGGCTGTACTATGTGAAAACTCCTGCTTTATTTTTAGGAGAAATGAATAGAGCACTTTTATATGGTACTAAAGCAGATGTAGAAAAGGTTTGTGATGATATGCAGTTTCATTTCTTTGGTCCTAAGCAGGATTCTAGGGAAACTGAAGAGTTGTTAAGAGGAAGAGTTGTAGAACAGGACACAGATATTACAGTTGATAGTTTTGAAGAAGAGATTACCCAATTTTACACAGTGTGGTCTTAAAAACCAGAGTATGTTTGTATATGTTGTCGACGCACTCTCTAGAAGATTTAAACACAGACTGTTGACTTGTATTTAAAAAGTGAAAAAGTAAATAATGATAACTGGCAAAAGTTAGTTGCGTATTTATTTGTAGAGGAATGCTTTGACTTGTCCATACGACAAGTTATATGTAAGTAGTGTTACAATCAATTAGAAGATAATAAAATGAACAACACATAGCTATTAGATACCCATTTTGTAAGATAATAAAATGCCTGCTAATGTAGAAAAACTATGAAGGGCCAAAAAAAAAAAAATCTACATTTATGATTCTTTGCAACATTGGGAAGGGCTATTATGGACTGCTCTCCAGCACTCAATACAACTTCACAATCCATGCAGTATGATGCGATCCGGGAAAACTGTGGAGCCAAATCTGGAAGTTGAGATTGGACCTCTGACGGGACTCTTTGCCCCAGTTTGTTGTATCTGGCATTGATGTGCAGGGTCCTTAAGCCTTGCGTTGCCTTCTTGCTGCTTTTACACTATTGCTTTGGTATGTTTTTAGGTGGTAAAGCAGGACATAATCCCGCAAAAATATTTTTTATTTGTACCCCAAGACAATGTCTTGTGACATATTGTGCATTGTGCAAATCTGCTCACTATGAACTCCTCTTGCAGAATGTTCAAGACAGATAAACGAGCGTGTTCTTTTTATTTTTTTAGTTGAAAAGTATATTATACAATTATATTTCTTTTTTCTCAATGACAATATTTTCTGTTTTGTTTTAGAATTTTCTTTTGTGGTTTCGTACGGGGCCATTCTTGAAAACTCCAGAGCCATATCTGTTGCAGTAGTCTGCACCTCTCAAAGGACTTTCTGGGTGGGAATTATTGCTGGTGCCACTGATGTAGATGGTCCTCCGGTTTCCCTCTACTTGATTGCCAGTTAGAGATATTTGCTATGTTAGGTTTTAAGATGATAGCCCATGGACATCATACCACATGAATATTTTTTGTTTGTGCCTCTAGAGTGGATCTTTTCACAGAGTGTGCATTTGACTAGTTTTGGAGCGGTTTTTGGTTTGATTCCTGTTGACTTTGGGAAAGAATGGATAGTTTGATGGGTGTTTTGTAGTTATGTTCTATTAGTGAGTTCAGATGTTGAAAGTTATTTTTTGAAATTGTTGTTTTTGTTAAATGTGTTGTTAAAATAAAGTTAAATAATTCTGTTAATAAACAGCTGGACTCAAACTTTGTTTAAAATATGTTTAAATATCTGGTTTACATTTTTGTCAATTGTATTTGTGACTACTGATGTCATTGCAACCTTCAGTGTTGCTGTGAAGAAGGAAAATGCATTTTTGATGTAGTTATTTCGACAACTGTATACAAAGGGGAAAGTTAAATTAGTATCTTACTAAATAGCAACATTGAAACTTTATGTAAAATATGTTTATATATATGTTTTACACTTTGTAAAAAACACCCGGTATTCGCAGTGTGTCCTTGGCAATGGCACTCATAGAATCACATAGGCACTAACTGTGCAATTATCAAGGGCGTCCTTTCTCCACCAACTGCAAACACACCTCCTGGCACACTACTAGTTGAGGGATGAAGTGCCCTTGGCTATTGATGGTCGTTGGGGCCAACTAACCCTCCTGTTACCTCCAGCAAGTCTCACGCAGTGAGTTTGATAAGAGGTCTTCGGAGGCCACCCCCCCTTTCTGCACCACTTTGCAAACGCATCTCCTGCACACTACTGGTTGGAGAATGAAGTTCTCTTGGATGCTAAGGGTCCTTGGGGACCAAAAAGCCCTCCTGGCACTTTCTGTAAGTTCTACAGAGCGGGATTCCTGGTAGCTGGTCAGAGACCCTGCCCCCTTTCCCCATCACTCTGCAAACACCATTACTACTTTAAAAAAACATAGAAATTCACTGAAGAAAACAAAGGTTACAGGGACATCATAGTTAGGAATCAGCATTTAAAATACCTTAGAAATTCACTGAAAAGGTTACAGAGACATTATAATTAGGAAATATAATTAAAAAAACTTTAGAAATTCAATGAAAAAACCAAAGGTTACAGGGACGTTATAGGTAGGCTGACATTTCACTCGCACGAAACCAGAGAAATTCAGCAGTTACAGTTAGCTGAGCTAACTATAACTTGCGCCCCCGCAATGCACTGCTTATGAACTCATATATTACATGACTCATGACATGGTCAGCGACATCACTGATGACACCTCAAATGATATCACTGATTACATCATCCACAGGATCTCTGGCGTACCCACTCATACCCCAATATAACCTTTCATACACCCACTCCAACTTCTACACTAGCATTTTCAAAACCACTGACACACCCATACCAGTACTTACACACCCACTCACTGATTCATAGGTCTATACACAAATCCACTCAGTTACCCATACAGCCACTCATACACCAACACCCTCACTAATACAGCCACTGAGAAATCCACTCATACACCCATACAGCCACTAGCACACAGTCAGTCACTCATAGAGCTACTCACACACCTACTCACTCACCTATAGAGTCAATCACACAGCCATTTACTCACCTACACAGTTATACACGCACACACTCATTTATTCATACAGATACTAAAACATACTCACTCACCTATACAGTTATTGACACAAGCACACACTAACCCATATGGCCAATCTCACAATCGCTCATCACACAGTCACTCATATATTCAAACACTCACCTATACTTCCTTTCGCATTTGCAGTTACTCACCCATATACCACTGATACATCCATTCACTCACTGACACAGCCATACAAACACTCACTCACCCATACAGCCCCTTACACACACACTCACTAACCCATAGAGCCACTGACTCACCCACGCACTCATGCATACAGGCAGTTACACAAGTTTCAAGTTAATTATTTATGATTATGGAACTCCGAAGAGGTCCACATAAATCACAAAACCACCAACATATGAACAAGATTTTTTTTTGCAATAAAATAGACACAGAAGAATATTCCTCTCCAACAAGAGATCAGAGACTCCTAAACAGAATCCAACGAACAAAGGGTTTTCAGTTAAGAAAACAGCAGCATATATATTATAGTACAAAATATTAAAGTGTTCTTTGTTCCATTAGTGTAAGAATTTAGGAGATAATTAACATAAGATAGTTTATATACCATGAAATACCATCACAAGTTAAAGGATAAAATCGCCTCACATAAAACAAGTATCAGCATCTACTCCCTACATAGCTGATGTACCTTGGTATAGATTTAGAAAATACATATAACAGTTAAAAATTCCATGACAGAACATTTAGTTAGGGGGTCATAAAGAGATTCTACTACTGGTGAGGCAGAGAGGATAGATAGTTGTAAACATATTGGTCTCCATCCATTTCCGTCGGCATAATAACAAAGCTGGACAGATAAATAATACATGATTATTATCTTGAAGACCATTATTGAACAGATTATAGATCAGTGATGAACCGTACCATTTCACCAGTAAAGGATTTAGAGGGAGCCTCCCCTGCCTCAATAGTAACCGAAAATGGCACACATCCATGCTGGCAAGTTCCATGAAATATAAGCCTGTACTTTATTTATCAAGCAGGAGGCAATAGACGGATGATTACCCTTCTTTAAAATGCAAGCTTCCCTATCCCTAGAGAAACTTATAAACCAAAAAAATAAATGCAAATTCGTATTTGTAAAGCGCGAACTACTCACCCTTACGGGTCTCAAGGCGCTGGGGGCCGTCGTGGAAATTAAGTGAGCTATTGCCCAGAGCCACATGGTGCTGAGCTGAGCTGCCGCCGGGGATCGAACCGTGATCCCTGTGCGCCGATGTCAGCTGCCCTGGTCGCTGCACCACACCTCTCCACCAAGTGGCCTGTTTCAGGATAGCTTTTAGTTGCTACGGCGATAAAGAAAAAATCAAGGACTGGTCTAATTGCAGCAAATCAATTGCAGTCATAAAGTTTCTAAAGATGAATGACTGTTCTTTTAAACCTTCTAAGATTTCTTTACAGAGCCAGACCCTAAGTGCACCATAATCACTCTTTGCCAAACCCATGGCCCAACGCACTACCCCTGCGAGGCCCTGTGCCCAGCTACTTCTCAATCCAAATTCTAGCCTGAGGGCAGCCGCGGAGCATGCCAAATTAACTAAGGCTAGGCTTCCTTGAATTCAGCCTTCCGTTGAGTTTAAAAAGGCCCATTTCCCTACATCAATCAATTCTGTACCATACAGCAGGGAGGCAGGGATTTTTGCATGAAAGACCTCCAATAAAGGTGTCAAATGTGTTTTCCCGGTAGACCTAGCTTTTTTTTCTGAGTGTTTCACCCTAAACCCAGTTTGCTCCATAGGTATGATTTTATTGGCATCTGACCAATCACTAATTTGGGTCAAGAGGCATTTAGGGAAGACTTTATTCACTGCGTCAAGAAGCGCAATCTGACAATAGTTTTGTGGAAGGTCACGGTTTCCTTTCTTAAATAGTGTAACTATGAGACTTCCCTATAAGGAGGGGGGAACCATTTTTCTTTCATAAAAGTGCTTAAAAATCGGGCAAAGGATTTTACTCCATAATGTGCTATTTTGTTTTATGACAGTAATTGGAATTTCATCGGGGCCCATTGCCACTGAAGTACGTATTCTCTTGACCACCATTTATATTTCTTTTTCAGGAGGCGGTCCATACAAGCTATAGTCTTTCTTTGAAATTAGGTACTTAGTTGCTCCCTTATTTGCTGCATAGTGTCCCTGAAAAAAATTAACCCATTTGTATTCTTCAATAGCAACAAGGAGAGATTGAGCTCTGGCTCCAAAACCCTCCGCAACAAGAGACAAAAAGGTCCTTATCTGGCCTTTTGAGACTGCTTCCCTAAGTTTTATCCAGATACTATCTTCCTTCTCCATTCTTAACCTGGCCTTCAACCGGTTCCTCCTCCTTTTTAATAATAATATTCTATAGTATCTTTCCAAGGTATAATTCAGATACTGTTCCCTGACTAGAGTATTTATTTCATGATTTAGCGGAAGAAGAGATCGGGGAACCTTTTTAAAACTTTTCCTTTGGTTCACATATCTTGCAGTTTCCGCTACTTGTTGTATGAGTGTATTAAAACTTTCTATTTATTTTCCTGCCCAACCGGGCAGCTTCTCTAAAGTAGCCTCTAGAATGTCATTGAGGCCTAGAATAGTCCTGTTATCCCAATTGAATCTCCTGTTTCCTTATAAAAGCTAACGGACTCACCATCTAATATCCAAGGGTCAGTAGGAGACAAATTAAAATTAACAAGGAGAGTTAATAGCTTGTGATTACTAAAAACGAATCAGAAACCTTTAAGTCTCCCAGCAGGAAGAAAGAAGCACTTCCCACCACCACGTAGTCCAAGATTGACTCTCCCCAGAAGTTTTACATGTAAAAGCTGCTGGTGAATCAGAAGGAAGTCTCCCATTTACTATAATACCATCAACCATTTTCAATTCAACCTCTAACATTTTCCCTCTCTTATTAGCTCTTATTTTTGGGGGAAAAAGATATTGTGGAATCTGCATGACTTCCTCTTTTTCTTTATTCCATAACCTATCTAATGTAAAATTAGAAATCTGACAATTCAAGCCCCTACTAATATTATGTGTGGGGAGATTCTTTATCATATGTTTTTTGATATATGAGAAGACCTCACTTAAGGGTTCATCATAAGAGGCATCTGCCAGAATATAGGCATTTATCAGAATCTAGCAGAAGTCTTCTGACATTTCCGTCAGAGTTAGATAAAGTTACTGCCAAAATATATTACTAGGATCTTTATAGCAATCATATTCCCATTGGATCTTATTAGACAGTAGACAGGCCACAAGCCCACCCCCCCCTTTGCGTGTCACCTCCTGGAAGATGTTGCTTTGCAATCTATAGTGAGGAAGTCCTTACAACTCAAATCATTTGTGCACCAGGTCTCCTGGAGGCACACCACATCAGCATCTAAAGAACTCAAATAATGCAACTTTTCCCTACTATTCTTTATTCCTGCCACATTCCAGGATATGATTTTTAGTTCATGCCTAGTAGAATGTGGACAATATGAGTGGTTACTGTTAGATACACTTAATAATGCATTGAGTAACCAATTCCATTTGGGGCTCTCATCGTTAGAATTCCCCTGAAAGGAAAGGGCGGGAAATATTTTAATTGGCACTTGTCTACCATGTTTATCTATGCAGATTTTTATTTCCTGTGCATCAGACAATGACCCCACCACTGACTGGTAGTGATAAGGATGGCAAAAACCTAATATCTGAGGCACTGTATCGAGCTTCTTCTAAAATTGGGATAACATCAATCCCCCTACTTTGCAAACCTTCAGACCATTTCAAGATCAAATTTAAAGTAATTTTGGAATTCTATAGTATCTTTCCAAGGTATAATTCAGATACTGTTCCCTGACTAGAGTATTTATTTCATGATTTAGCGGAAGAAGAGATCGGGGAACCTTTTTAAAACTTTTCCTTTGGTTCACATATCTTGCAGTTTCCGCTACTTGTTGTATGAGTGTATTAAAACTTTCTATTTATTTTCCTGCCCAACCGGGCAGCTTCTCTAAAGTAGCCTCTAGAATGTCATTGAGGCCTAGAATAGTCCTGTTATCCCAATTGAATCTCCCTGTTTCCTTATAAAAGCTAACGGACTCACCATCTAATATCCAAGGGTCAGTAGGAGACAAATTAAAATTAACAAGGAGAGTTAATAGCTTGTGATTACTAAAAACGAATCAGAAACCTTTAAGTCTCCCAGCAGGAAGAAAGAAGCACTTCCCACCACCACGTAGTCCAAGATTGACTCTCCCCAGAAGTTTTACATGTAAAAGCTGCTGGTGAATCAGAAGGAAGTCTCCCATTTACTATAATACCATCAACCATTTTCAATTCAACCTCTAACATTTTCCCTCTCTTATTAGCTCTTATTTTTGGGGGGAAAAGATATTGTGGAATCTGCATGACTTCCTCTTTTTCTTTATTCCATAACCTATCTAATGTAAAATTAGAAATCTTACAATTCAAGCCCCCTACTAATATTATGTGTGGGGGAGATTCTTTATCATATGTTTTTTTGATATATGAGAAGACCTCACTTAAGGGTTCATCATAAGAGGCATCTGCCAGAATATAGGCATTTATCAGAACTAGCAGAAGTCTTCTGACATTTCCGTCAGAGTTAGATAAAGTTACTGCCAAAAATATATTACTAGGATCTTTATAGCAATCATATTTCCATTGGATCTTATTAGACAGTAGACAGGCCACAACCCCACCCCCCCTTTGCGTGTCACCTCCTGGAAGATGTTGCTTTGCAATCTAAAGTGAGGAAGTCCTTACAACTCAAATCATTTGTGCACCAGGTCTCCTGGAGGCACACCACATCAGCATCTAAAGAACTCAAATAATGCAACTTTTCCCTACTATTCTTTATTCCTGCCACATTCCAGGATATGATTTTTAGTTCATGCCTAGTAGAATGTGGACAATATGAGTGGTTACTGTTAGATACACTTAATAATGCACTGAGTAACCAATTCCATTTGGGGCTCTCATCGTTAGAATTCCCCTGAAAGGAAAGGGCGGGAAATATTTTAATTGGCACTTGTCTACCATGTTTATCTATGCAGATTTTTATTTCCTGTGCATCAGACAATGACCCCACCACTGACTGGTAGTGATAAGGATGGCAAAAACCTAATATCTGAGGCACTGTATCGAGCTTCTTCTAAAATTGGGATAACATCAATCCCCCTACTTTGCAAACCTTCAGACCATTTCAAGATCAAATTTAAAGTAATTTTGGAATTAAAAATTATCCTCGACCTTTGACCAAAGTCAGAAGTTAAACAAGAGACAAAATTTAAGTCACTACTTTGGATAAGCTTCAGATTCTCAATCTTCGAGAAACATTTAAGCAGTGAGGCCCTATTTAATATTAAGTTTACATCAAACAAAGGAATCTACAGGTATCCATATTACACCAGGCAGGTTCTATACCAACTAGCTCTGAAGAAACTCCAATTTTATCAGAATCAGGGAAAGGGACAGCCAAAGGGTTTAGTATAGATGGAATATGGTTGAAGGGCCCCGTTTGTTCTACCGTTGTAACTACTACATGCCCCTCAACTGCGGCATTAGCATAAGCAGTTTTGGGAGCTGGTATGTTCAGGGAGGGTGTGATAGAGAGGGAAGAAGCCTCATATGCTGCCATAGACTCCACTGTTAATTCTTCATCCGGTAAGTTTGCAAAGTCACTTTACTGCTCAATACCTTGTGGAGAAGTTTGCAGAGATTGAATTAAGGCCTCCGTACTAGTTATAACCTCTATGTTTTCTCCAAATTGAATTCTCCTTTGTCTTTTTTTGGAAAATCTGCGTATTGGTTTCACCTTTTTCCCTCTCTGCTTTTCCTTCCTCCTTTTCTCCTTCAATTGAGGGGTCCCTAAAACAAAATCTTTGCCACTGCTTAGCTAAGTTTTAAAAATAGGAAACACTTCCAGGTCTTCCCTTCTAGATACGCCCTCCAAGTTTTTTACTTTTGGGATGGTGTCTGAAGTAGCTTGTATGACTTTAGTTGTAAATTCAGGAGGCCTCTCTGACATAATAGCTTTATTATATAACTTTTTGCATTAAAGATTTCCAGCCTGGGTATTAGAAACAGTTTGACAACCAGCATCCACATCTACATAAACAAACTTCCTGATACTGTCTCCGTTTCTACTTGGTCATTAAGATCTATTATCCTTTTCTGTTTACTTCTTAACAGCTTTATTATTTGAGTTACTGTTTCCAAAACACAGTCAGAGACTCCCACACATTTTTCTAGTAGCTTTAAGATAGAGGATAATAATCGTTCTAGGCATACTAACGAATCCAAGACTATTACCTCTTTCCTTGAAGCTAGGTTGGATGTCACTTGTGTCTAAATCAGGAGTCAAAGAGAGGTGTGATTGCAAGGAAGAAGTATTAGAGGGAGTGTTACTAAATAATTTCAATCCTATAGGAGTTATCACAGCTGGCATCTCTATGATCTTACTAATATCATGTGTGATATATCTCCTACAGAGCTCCATATCCAAATCGGGTAGGGTAAAGTCCTCATTCTGGACGTCCTCTACTAACCGAGGACCAAGGGGCTCTTCAGTGTTTCCATGTGGGTTTCCATTTGCCATCTCTGGCAAGGACAAAAGAGGACCTGAAGATATCAAATGGGAGGGAGAGCTATTTAGACCCCCAGAGCACAGTACTGGATCCTTCTGGAATTCTGATAGTTCCCCCACTCAGCATCAGCTCCAATAATATGCAATTTAACACCCACATCAGCATTAGTGTCAATGTCAATATTAATATCAACATTTTCGATCACATTAGTCCCTCATTCAAATTAGTCAACACATTTGTTTCTATTTGGGGATTTCTCATCTTTTCCCTTTCCCATAAGCTGAATATTTGGCTTTTCCTTTTCAACAGCATGAGAGGAGCATTTTTGTTGCAGAGAGGATTAGATTTGGCCTTTACACAGGCTCTGCCAAGAAGCAAACAACCAGATCTCAATTTTCTTGCTGTCATCCTTTGTTTAAATCTGGCACAAAGTCAGCTGCGTAAAGGTCCAACCGCTGGTATACTTGTTGCAATCTTATTCCAAACCCCTTTAATATAAGGATGAGGCAGCTGTGAACACCCAACAATGGACTGTCAGCCTAATATTGGCCATGCGACTGAGGAAAGAGTGTGGCGTATGCCCCCCCAGAAAGGAGCAAGCCGCAACGGACTAACGCCGGCCACCTCTGCACCTACTGGGAGATGACTGTGGACCTAGAGCCTCGCAAACACCCACCCTCCTGGTCCGTCCATGCTTGCCCCTCCGTGCATCAAAAACACACTCCACCTAGCTCTTGCCCTCTTTCAAGATACTGCTGATTGTACTTAGAGCCACACCAAACTCGCTGTTTACAAGGGATACTCCTGGAGTCCTGGGCATATATAAGTGTCACTCCTCTGATCCTTAGTTGTCTCCAAACAGCTACGACAGATATATAGTAGGGAGCAGAGGGGAGGAGGGCTTCTAATAGCTAGATAAGCACAATGGGATCATTTAGCACAGTTACACACTCCCTCACCCACCCACACAGACATTGAGACTAGGTACACTTACTCAGGCAACCAATCACTCACCGATACAGAAACTCATGAACCCACTCACACACCTATACAACCACTTAGACACCAACTGACAGACAGATACAGACATTCATACAAGTCACTCACCCATACATTCACTGAGACACTTAATTTTTCACTTATACAGTTACTCCCACACCCACTGAATCATCCAATCAGGCACTCATACACCCACCGATTCACCAATACACCTTGGTATGTATATTTAACACTCATAAACTTTTTTAAAAACACTCACAGTCACTGGATGATGTAATCAGTGATGTCATTTGAGATGTCATCAGTGATGTCATGAGTGATATCACTGACCATGTCATGAGTGATGTGATATGTAAGGTCATAAGCAGTGCATTGCGGGGGGAGCAAGTTACAGTTAGCTCAGCTAACTATAACTCCTGAATTTCTCTGGTTTTGTACAAGTCAAATGTCAGCCTAACTATAACATCCCTGTAACCTTTGTTTTTTTCAGTGAATATATATATATACATATATATATATATCCACATGAATTTGAGACGAGGAGAACGCCCTTCCAAGCGGGTCGGGGCTTTTTGGCGACGTCACCGCCTTCAATATTCCATACAAAAATCATGCCAAACTCACAGCACAATAAAATCCCTCCATTCGAAAAGTAGGTATAAGTTGATTTTAATTCATAGCAGGCAATCGGGGTAGTGCAGCATTACGCGTTTCGACCGTGGATGGTCTTAATCATATGCAACTGCTGGGGTCAAGCTATTCACAACTTAAATATGCTGGGATAGTTGACAGCAAGGGAGGACACAAAGCGCAAACACTCGGTTTAAAGTAACCTTTTATAATGCTTTCTTCGTTGAAAGGTGTACTTTGCAGTCAGAGATCACCATAATCGCCCTATATATATATATATTCACTGAAAAAACCATAGGTTTCAGGGGCGTTATAGTTAGTTGGACATTTCACTCGTACAAAACCATAGAAATTCCCCCGTTATAGTTAGTTCAGCTAACTATAACTCGCGCGCCCGCAATGCACTGCTGATGACGTCACATATTACATCACTCATAACATGGTCAGTGACATCACTCATGACATCACTGATGACATCTCAAATGACATCACTGATGACATCACTGATGACATCATCCTTGTGAAAGAGTGGCAGACCTCCTCTCACCCTAATATAACCTTTGATACACACACTCAAAAATACAAACTGACATTTTCAAAACAATGGACATACCAATACCAGTTACAACACACCTATTCAGTAATTCCAAGATCTACACACACATCCACTCATTCACCAACAGTCCCTATACAGTCACTCATACATGTACTCACTCATCATATGTACTCATACACCTATACATCCTGTTACACACCGCCACTCATCCATAGAGTTACTCACACACATAGTCACACATGCAAACAAAGTATCAAACATCCATTTACTTGCATATACAGTTATACACACACTACCACACTTACTTCTACAGAAACTTACACATACTTACTCTCTTAAACAATCACTTATAGAAACACCTACTTATTTGTACAGGAACTCTTCCAATCTCTCACTCTCACATATACTCACTTATATACACCAATACTCACATATACTAGTTTAAAACATATGTAGTTACTCATAAAGACACTATTGAGACAGTCATTCACTCACTAACACACCCATACACATACTCATCCACCTATACAGTGCTGCACACATGCTGTCTTCAACACATACAAACAGTGAGTCACTCATTCATGCATCTATGCACTAAGTAATACCCCCACCGAACCATACAGACACTCATACTGATACTCAAAACTAACTAATAACCCATATAGACACTCATGTAGCTACTCACCAACCCATGCAGCCACTTATACACAAAGTGAGAGACTGATACAGATATTTTCATATTTAAACATTACTCACTAACCCATGTATTCACTAAGATACACTTAGTCAGTTATACAATCAATTTTACAAAAAGAAATCATCCATTTAGACACTTATATACCCATTTATTCTTCCATCGACCTTGAGATATACATATATAAAACATATTTAATTTTCAGAAAGACATACATTCACTGGATGATGTCATCAGTGATGTCATCAGTGATGTCATTTGAGATGTCATCAGTGATGTCATGAGTGATGTCACTGCCCATGTCATGAGTGATGTAATATGTGACGTCATCAGCAGTGCATTGCGGGCGCGACGAGTTATAGTTAGCTGAACTAACTATAACGGGGAATTTCTATGGTTTTGTACGAGTGAAATGTCCAACTAACTATAACGCCCCTGAAACCTATGGTTTTTTCAGTGAATTTCTAAGGTTTTTTAAATGCTAATTTCTAACTATAACGTGCCTGAAACTATGGTTTATCAGTGAATTTCTAAGGTTTTTTAAATGCTAATTTCTAACTATAACGTGCCTGAAACCTATGGTTTGTTCAGTGAATATATATATATTTATTATACTATGTATACATGTGAAAATGTCTCGGTCCCCTGTTTGCCTCGGTGGCATGGAAAAAATGGGTGGAACTGACGTCAGCATGCCGACGAGGTCCTCTTATGGCTCCGATGACGTCATACGGTGTCGCGAGCGGAGCCGTGCTCGTTGACGTGGGAGAGATAGGAAAGAATTTCCGTGGAATGTTGGTGCAGGGGATATTCACCTAAGTGTTCAGGCTAGTCCTTTGGGAGCAACTGTTTATGTTGCCACTCCAGAAACCGAAACCAGGGATCCGAGGGCAGAGGCCCTGCAGATGGCACACGAGGTGGGGTGCCCAGTCGTGTGCACCGGCGGGGCAGCGAAGTGACAAGCACCACAACCCACAAAAAAGGTAACAAGGGCACTGAATAACACAGGATCTTCTCTTTGTATCTGGCAGGAACAACGAAGTTATAATGCCCTAGACCCAAAATGTAGAATTAGTGCTACAACGGTCTTCAAGAGGACCTGCGATGCCGCTTCTGCCTCCCATACCCTGGAGGCGGCACATGGGTCACGCGGTACGGTCATACTGCGGTGGGACGCACACTCGTTGACCTCTCATGGCACTGCTCCACACTTCAGGGAGGACGCTTTCCATTAGCTATGTTTTCTGATAACATGTCGCGCCGGCCCCGTCCAACAACAGAACTCCTTTAGATCCAAACAGACTCTTCCACTCTCTCACCAGAAGTGAAACCAGGCCACGCGGACACTTTCACAATACAACAGCAGGGAATGCACTTTTCGGTAAAAAACCACATTCCTTCCTCCTAATTAATCAAATAAACGTCTCACTGAAGAACAGGGGCCAGCTTCGATCGGTAAACAGCCGTTACAATGACTTTTTACTTTGCGATACCATTACAACGCATGCATTACCACGCATGCGTTGTACATCACAAAGTCATTACTACGCATTTTTAGACCGCATGGTCATTTACCACACATGCCTTTACAACGAATTTTGTTGTAAAGGTATGTATGGTAAATGACCATGCGTTCTAAAAACATGTAGACGATCCATGTCGTTGTAAGGAAACAGAGGCTGTTCCGTTTCCTCACAACGACGTGCACCGCCTCTCAGAGATGACGTGAAGCAGGAACCACGAGGAGAGAGGAACCATGAGGAGTGAGAGGTAAGGGGATTGGGCATGGGGTGGGGTTTCTTTTCTAGGGTTTAGGGTAGTGCAGTGGTGTTTGGGTGGTGTAGGGGTCGTGCTGGGGGTAGTGTTTTAGTGTTTAGGGTAGTGCAGTGGTGTTTGGGTGGTGTAGGGGTCGTGCTGGGGGTAGTGTTTTAGGGTTTAGGGTAGTGCAGTAGTGTAGGGGGTCGTGCTGGGGGTAGTGTTTTAGGGTTTAGGGTAGTGCAGTGGTGTATGGGTAGTGTAGGGGGTCGTGCTGGGAGTAGTGTTTTAGGGTTTAGGGTAGTGCAGTAGTGTGGGGGTCATGCTGGTGGTAGTGTTTTAGGGTTTAGGGTAGTGCAGTAGTGTAGGGGGTCGTGCTGGGGGTAGTGTTTTGGGGTTTAGGGTAGTGCAGTGGTGTATGGGTAGTGTAGGGGGTCGTGCTGGGGTAGTGTATTAGGGTTTAGGGTAGTGCAGTGGTGTTTGAGTAGTATAGGGGGTCATGCTGGTGGTAGTGTTTTAGGGTTCAGGGTAGTGCAGTGGTGTTTGTGTAGTAAAGGGGGTCATGCTGGGGGTAGTGTTTTATGGTTTAGGGTAGTGCAGTGGTGTTTGGGTAGTGTAGGGAGTCATGCTGGGGGTAGATTTAGGGTTTAGGGTAGTGCAGTGGTGTTTGGGTAGTGTAGGGAGTTGTGCTGGGGGTAGTGTTTTAGGGTTTAGGGTAGAGCAGTGGTGTTTGTGTAGTGTAGGGGGTTGTGCTGGGGTAGTGTTTTAGGGTTTATGTTAGTGCAGTGGTGTTTGGGTAGTGTAGGGGGTAGTGCTGGGGTAGTGTTTTAGGGTTTAGGGCAGTGCAGTGGTGTTTGTGTAGTGAAGGGGTCATGCTGTGGGTAGTGTTTTAGGGTTTAGGGTAGTGCAGTCGTGTTTGTGTAGTGTAGGGGTCGTGTTTTAGGGTATATGGTACTGCAGTGGTGTTTGGGTAGTGTAGGGGTCATGCTGGGGTTAGTGTTTTAGGGTTTAGGGTAGTGCAGTGGTGTTTGGGTAGTGTAGGGGGTCATGCTGGGGGTAGTGTTTTTAGGGTTTAGGGTAGTGCAGTGGTGTTTGTGTAGTGTGGGAGGTCATGCTGGGGGTATATTTAGGGTTTAGTGTAGTGCAGTGGTGTTTGGGTAGTGTAGGGAGTCGTGCTGGGGGTAGTGTTTTAGGGTTTAGGGTAGTGCAGTGGTGTTTGGGTAGTGTAGGGAGTCGTGCTGGTGGTAGTGTTTTAGGGTTTAGGGTAGTGCAGTTATGTTTGGGTAGTGTAGGGTGTCGTGCTGGGGGTAGTGTTTTAGGGTTTAGGGTAGTGCAGTGGTGTTTGGGTAGTGGAGGGGTAGTGTTTTAGGGTCTAGGGTAGTGCGCCCAACCAGCCACAATATCCGTGGACAAAGGGGATCCTGACTCTTTGGAACGCTCCGTCAATTGAATAATTTGGGTCAAGGGCCCTACCACGTCCAAGACCTATCAATTCCTTTCTTGGGATCCCTCATATACTTGGAGAAAAAGGTACATAGTTTCTCATCAATTTCAGGCGTGTGTGCCACCTTCCCCTTCAGTGAGGGCCTGGGGCATTCTCCCCTCATCCTATTCCTGACCTCCCTTTCAAGGGGTTGATGGATTTTCCCCACCACATACTCTGCCACTTTGGCATCAGGTGTCCACTCTGCCGACCTAGGATGGTAAATTTGGGTAGGCTCGAACATGTCCGAGTGGACCCCGTCCCCAACCGGGGACTGAGAGGAGTGGGACTCTGGACGCCAGGGATGCCCGAGTCCTTATCCTCATCGGAGGAGAAATCGTCCTCCGATACACCCTCTCCCTCTAAGGGAAACCCACCGTCGGGGTCTACACTAGTGGTGACAGTGTCGCAATTCTCTCCGGGCCCCTCCTCCTCCCGGCAGGGTGCATGTTTTAGCATTCGCGCACTCTTGAGGAAGGTCTCCGTAAGTTTATCAAATCCTTCCAAGTGCCCCGCGTTATGCTTAACGGGCCTTTTATTCCCCATCTGGGAGCTTCTTGGACCCGCCACCACCAGATCTGGGTCACTGAACACCTCAGGGATGCTTTTCGCCAGCTTATCAACCTGATCCCTAAGAGGAGCCAGCGCCCTAGAAATAGCCAGAGAGAGGGCTTGGTCCACTGCTGGAGGGAGAAGTTGGGGGGCCATTCCTCCTCCACTTCCTGGTAGGAGGAGTAAAAATGGTCTTCTGGAGAAGACATGATAGCAGAGGGTGTGAGCACAGAACAAATGCCCTTAAAATCCTTAAGACAGCCCCTCGCCGGTGCTCCAACAGCTGGGCTTTCCCGAAGCTGTTATAAGAATAGACTGAGGCGCAATACCAATTACCACCACCAGGTGGCGCTGGTCACTAACGTGGGAGTGTGGGAAATCACAGCGTAGCTGTGTCAAAATTAGGCGAGGTTGGTCGGGAATCAGCGGACACTAAAGGAGTGACCGTATTCCCAAACGCGCGTAAAGACCAGCGGGAGCGCTCGACGGAGCTGCCTCGCTCGGACCAGACGCGCCTGACAGGATCTCACCGCGCGCAGAGCACACAGCGGGAGAAACTGCGAGGGGAGAACGCGCTCGGGCAAGAGCCTGCTGCGCATGGAATATGAAACAATACCAAGGCAATAATGCTAATAACGTGCACAAGAAACCGCTATACAAACAGCAACAACGTCAGATTAAGCCAAGAATGTAAGGAATGCACTTAACTGACGAGCAGTGAAGAAAGAGGAAGCGGAAGGGACGTCACGATATTATATACGATGGACTGTGATATGATTGGACTATAGTTGCCTTGGAGACTACCCCCCTAATGGTTCATGGGTTGTGTAGTCTTTTGTTTAATGATTGTTGTGTTACGTTTTCTTTGAACTGCTATGCAAATAAAGTGAGGAAAGATATGCATAATCCTCGCCTGCGTCCTGCCATAGAATTCATTAAACTTGATTTGATCTGATTTAGAAACATAGATCATAAAAGTGTACATAAAAACAGTAAATCCTCTTTCCTAATACAATACAGTGAGAATTAATTAAAACCAGTAGGTAAAAACGGGTGTTATAAAGCCCGGCTCAGAGCAACTTCAGGTTAACAGAATCGTAAAGTTCAATGTTTCGCAAGATCAATCTCATGTACTTCAGTGCAAAATACAAAATAAGGGGTCCAAGTAAGATGTAACGCTCCAATACCTGACCAGTTTGCACTATATAAAACTGCAGAAAACCTAAAAATAAAAAGTGTTTTGCACACTTCTGTCATTGGGCTATATGTGGGCTACATCTGGGTGATATTTGAGCTACATTTGGGCTCTTTTTCTCTGGTGGCCATCTTGGGAGACTTATTTGTTATGAAGTTTCCTAATTTCGTCATTTACTGCAGTCTCCTCAGTAGGAAATGCTTTCAGTTTTTACTTTGATTCCATCAAGAAGGCATTCAGATGTGTCACACATTTGCCATAAATTCAGAATGTTAGCACTCTAGTTGTTCATTAGATCACTGTAGTAAAGCTACTGCTCACCAGGGAGTTAACTAGAAGTCTACTGCTGGTATTGAAAGTGATTGTTTCAGTCTGCATGTCAGAATTTTCTAATGAAATAGAAGAGGATTTGTAGATCTCACTTAAAACATGCCCTAAATTTTCTTTCTGCAGCACTAACCATAATTTCTATGGCAAAATGAACCCCCTCATTTTGTTCCTTTTTAAATTAAATGTTTTAAGTGTTACCAGTTTATTCCAATCAAGATGGCTTCAGGTGTGCCATACTTTTGTCATAAGTAAGACTGTTAGCGCTCTAGTTGTTCTTTAGAACACTCTGGGAAGCTGCAGTAGAGCACAAAGGCATCAACTGACAGGCTGCTCCTGTTGAAATATAACAGGAAGATATTTGAGATCTCACTTAAAACATGTCCTAATTTTTCTTTCTACAGCACTAACCATAATTTCTATGACAAAATGAACCCCCTCATTTTGTTCCTTTTAAATTAAATGTTTTAAGAGTTACCAGTTTATTCCAATCAAGATGGCTTCAGGTGTGCCATACTTTTGTCATAAGTAAGGCTGTTAGCACTCTAGTTGTTCTTTAGAACACTCTGGGAAGCTGCAGTAGAACACAAAGGAATCAACTGACAGTCTCTGCCCTTGTTGGATGTACATGTTTTACTGAGAATGTCAGACTTCATTCTCACATGACTGAGAAAGATAATGTGAATTTACAGAAAATATGCTCTCATTTTAGCTTCTGGAGCACCTTCCAAAACTGTATGGGACAAGCATGTGAAAATAGTTTTCTCTCAAACATGATTCATGATATCCCAGCAGAAGGTTTTTCACAGGGTAAAATCACCTTAGAACACACCACAATTCCTGAAATTAGTATGGTACCATCAACAAATGAATTCTAATGTAACTAAAGTCTGTTATCACCCTTTATAGTTCTCCTTTTGGTAACCCTCAAAATCTTCGATTCACTACAATGCATTTCAATGGGGTACTATCATTTATATTGGTCCCAAGATGGCTGCCAGCAAATCCAGGATGAAGTGCTGACAGCCAATCAGATCTCACGATGACATGTGTGGTTAGGCTCCGCCCAGATATATATGTGTTTTCTTTTCAAATTTCGCAGGAACTACTGAACGGATTTACACCATTTAACCAAAAGGCATGACTCTGAACCAAGGGCAACCTTTTGCCAAATTTGGTGTAATTCCGTTTAGCAGTTCGGGCTTTAGCTGTGATGAAAGGTTCCTATGGAAAATTGCATGGGAAAACACGTTTTGGGACTCCCTTTTCTCGGCCTCCACTTGACGAATCACCCCGAGACTTTCAGGATAGGAGCGAACCGGAGCGCCCCACGAGTTTTGTAAATTTCACGAAGATTCGTCAACCGGCGCCAAAGTTATTTCAAATAGAATGTTGCGGATTTCCTATGGAAAATAGGTCCTAACTATAGCTATCTACTGGCGAACGCCAGTAGATAATATATATATATATATATATATATATGTGTGTGTATATATTATCTACTGGCGGTCGCCAGTAGATAGTTATAGTTACAACCTATTATCCATAGGAAATCCGCGACATTCTATTTGCAATAACGTTGGCGCCGGTTGACGAATCTTCGCAAAGCTTCCAACTTGTTGGGGCGCTCCGGTCCGCTCCTACCCTGAAAGTCTCGGGGTGATACGTCAAGCGAGGGCCGAGAAAAAGGGGGTCCCAAAACGCGTTTTCCCCATTCATTTTTCCATAGGAACCTTTAGTCGCAGCTACAGCCCGAACTGCTGAACGGAATTACCCCAAATTTGGCAAAGAGGTAGCCCTTGGTTCAGACTGGTGCCTTTTGCTAAAATGGTGTAAATCCGTTCAGTAGTTCCTGAGAAATTCACAATTAAAATCACATATATATCTATGGGCGCGTCGGATCCGCGTACCCTCCCGATCACGAGCTGCATGCTAATTGGCTGTCAACACTCCAAATCAAGAAGTGTTGGCAGCCATTTTATCCTCGGTAGAACCGAGGGACAGAAACAAGTGCGCAAAGCGCAAAAGGGGGCAGGGTAGAAACACCCTGACCCCTAGGTCTGCTCAGGGGTCCCACAAGGACCCCTGGGCAGAAAAGATTTATTTTTTTAAAAATCGGCGGGATGCGCTTAGGGTGCGCGTATCCCGCCAAGAAAAAAAGAAACAAGTGCGCAAACGCACAAAGGGGCAGGGTAGAAACACCCTAACCCCTAGGCCTGCTCAGGGGTCCCACAAGGACCCCCTGGGCAAAAGCATTTTATTTTTTTAAATCGGCAGGATGCGCTCAGGGTGCGCGAATCCTGCCGAAAAAAAAATCGAGCGCGGTCTCCGCGCTCGATGTGAATTGGCCCTCGGGTGGCCCAAGTCCCGGGGGCATGGTGGGGGATAATTTAATGTGTGGGGGCCTCAAGGCCCCCAAGCCCGGGACCGCCACCCCCGGGCTTTTAAAAAATGGTGCGGGAGGGCTCTGAGCCTCCCGCAGCCCTGGGACCACCACCTCCCGGGGCTTTTTAAATTAATTTAACAACCTGTGTGGGGGCTCCAGCCCACCCACACGCCCGAGGACCGCCACCTCCCGGGGCACTAACAAATTAAAATGGGGGTCCGTTTTGGACCCCGAACCCTAGGGACCACCACCTCCCGGGGCTGTGCCTCATGTAGGGAGGGGGCCGCGCGGCCCCCTCCTGGAGCCCTTGATGGCCCTGGGGACCGCCACCCCCAGGGCCGGCTCCTGCAGTGTCCCAGGGTGCCTACCCCGGGACACTGTAGTTTGCTATGGCAGTAGCAAACCTGCTTTGGATATTGGAAGAGAGAGCAGGAAACCTGCTCTCTCTTCCAATATCCAAAGCACATTGCTTTTCCACATGGGGAGCAGCATGTCAGCTGCTCCCCATGTGGAACTAGCAATGCCGGCTCCCAAGGGACGTGGGGAGCCGGCGGGACTGTGGGGGATTGGGGACCCCCACAGTCCCCAACGGAGAGGGCCAGCCCCGGGGGATGGGGTCCCGGGGCAAGTAGTGGCCCAGGAGGAGGCCACGCGGCCCCCTCCCCAAAAAAGAAAATCTAAAAAATAAAAAAATGGAAAGGCCGGCCCGGGGATGGGGTCCCGGGGCCTTAAATAAGGGCCACGCAGCCCCCTCCAAAGAATAAAAATAAAAGGCCATGCCCCGGGGATGGGGTCCCGGGGCCAATACAGGCCCAGGAAGGGGGCCACGCGGCCCCCTTCCCATTTTTTTTTATTAAAAATTTAAAAAAGGGTTAAGGCCCTGGGGGATGGGGTCCCCAGGGCATAAAAACAGGAAAAAGGAAGGGGGCCACACAGCCCCCTTTCAGGAGACAAAATTATTATTATTTTTTTAAAACGCCGCGCCCCCTTCCTTCACCACTCTGCAAACGCGCCCCTGGGCGCGTTTGCAGAGGAGAACGAATTCCCCTTGAATACTGGGGGTCCCTGAGGGCCAACTAGCCCACCAGGAACCTCCAATATGCGCCAGGGGCTGCGTTGCAGAGACGTGTAGAGAGGCCACACCCCTTTACACCTCTCTGCAACGCAGCTCTGTGGCGCTTTGGAGGTATATGGTGGGCTAGTTGGACTCCGGGGACCCTCAGGATTCAAGGGACTTAATCCCCAACTTAAAACGCGCCACGGGGCGCGTTTGCACAGTGGTGAAGGGAGGGCGGGGCTTCAGGTGACATGTGTGCAAACAGGCCCCGTGGCGCGTTTTAAGATGGGAATTAAATCCCCTTCAATCCTGAGGGTCCCTGGGGCCAACTAGCCCAACAGGTACATCCAGAAAGCGCCACAGAGCTGCGTTGCAGAGAGGTGTAAAAGGGGTGTGGCTTCTATACACGTCTCTGCAACGCAGCCCCTGGCGCATATTGGAGGTTCCTGGTGGGCTAGTTGGCCCCTAGGGACCCTCAGGATTCAAGGGACTTAATCCCCCAACTTAAAACGCGCAACGGGGCGCGTTTGCACAGATGTCACCTCAGGCCCCGCCCCTCCCTTCACCATTGTGCAAATATTCCTCTAAAATCAGCCGAAATACGAATTCCGATTTACTCACCTGTTATCAGGAGAGACCTCAGTGCTGTATCTTTCAGCCCAGTACTGGTCCTGAAAAGTAATTCTAACCATACTTACCAGTAACTTGAATTTCCTTCCATAGGCTAACATTGACTGGTTTCACTTGGAAATTCTTCTAAGTGTGGAGTTTTGGAACTTTAAAATATTCCTCTAAAATCAGCCGAAATACGAATTCCGATTTACTCACCTGTTATCAGGAGAGACCTCAGTGCTGCATCTTTCAGCCCAGTACTGGTCCTGAAAAGTAATTTTAACCGTACTTACCGGTAACTTGAATTTCCTTCATAGGCTAACATTGACTGGTTTCACTTGGAAATTCTTCTAAGTGTGGAGTTATGGAACTTTAAAATATTCCTCTAAAATCAGCCGAAATACGAATTCCGATTTACTCACCTGTTATCAGGAGAGACCTCAGTGCTGCATCTTTCAGCCCAGTACTGATCCTCAAAAGTAATTTTAACCGTACTTACCAGTAACTTGAATTTCCTTCCATAGGATATCATTGCCTGCTTTTGCTGAAAAAGTTTCTAAGTGTTGATTTTTGAAACGTACAAATATTCCTCTAAAATCAGCCGAAATCCGAATTCTGATTTACTCACCTGTTATCAGGAGAGACCTCAGTGCTGCATCTTTCAGCCCAGTACTGGTCCTGAAAAGTAATTTTAACCGTACTTACCAGTAACTTGAATTTCCTTCCATAGGATATCATTGCCTGCTTTTTGCTGAAAAAGTTTCTAAGTGTTGATTTTTGAAACATACAAATATTCCTGTAAAATCAGCCGAAATACGAATTCCGATTTACTCACCTGTTATAAGGAGAGACCTCAGTGCTGTATCTTTCAGCCCAGTACTGGTCCTGAAAAGTAATTTTAACCGTACTTACCAGTAACTTGAATTTCCTTCCATAGGCTAACATTGACTGGTTTCACTTGGAAATTCTTCTAAGTGTGGAGTTTTGGAACTTTAAAATATTCCTCTAAAATCAGCCGAAATACGAATTCCGATTTACTCACCTGTTATCAGGAGAGACCTCAGTGCTGCATCTTTCAGCCCAGTACTGGTCCTGAAAAGTAATTTTAACCGTACTTACCGGTAACTTGAATTTCCTTCATAGGCTAAAATTGACTGGTTTTCAGCAAAAAGTTTCAAAGTGTTGATTTTCACAAACTACAAATATTCCTTAAAATCGCCTGTATGACTTAAACGCATTCTTTCAACTGTTTACAGGAGATGCACCAGTGCTGGATCCAGGATCCAACACTGAGTAAGAAAAAGTAACGATAACAGTTTTTACCTGCTAAGTGAATTTCCTTCCATAGGATAACATTGGTGATTCTATGAGAAAAAGTTTCTAAGTGTCAACTTTTAAAATACAATAATATTCCTTAAAAATCACGACTGTAACCAAAACGCTTTTACTCAACTGTTTACAGGAGATGTACCAGGACTGAATCTAGGATCCAGTCCTGTGGTTACAAAAGTAATCCATAAAGTAACTAATTGCATTTAACTAGAAATTCACATTGAGCTGAATGTTGCATTGTGTTTGAAAATGTGTTGCCCATTGCAACAACTGTAACTACTGTACTTAAAAGTCTATTGCCTATCTGCAAAGTATTTAAACTAAAGTAATTCATTCTGAGAAAGTATTTTTGTAATGTAATGTATAATGTAATTACAATGTAATTTAAAAAATAAAATATGTAAAAAAAAATGTTTCTAAAAATGTAGTAGATCAGTATGAAAAAATTAATATAACAATTAATACATTTAAAAATTGTCATTTACAAAACCTTTGAAATTCACTGAAAAAACCATAGGTTTCAAACACGTTATAGTTACAAATTAGCATTTAAAAAACCTTTGAAATTCACTGAAAAAACCATAGGTTTCAGACACGTTATAGTTACAAATTAGCATTTAAAAAACCTTTGAAATTCACTGAAAAAACCATAGGTTTCAGACACGTTATAGTTACAAATTAGCATTTAAAAAACCTTTGAAATTCACTGAAAAAACCATAGGTTTTAGGGACAGTTATAGTTAGTTGGACATTGCACTCGTACAAAACCCGTGAAATTCCCCGTTATAGTTAGTTCAGCTAACTATAACTCGCGCCCGCAATGCACTGCTGATGACGTCACATATTACATCACTCATGACATGGTCAGTGACATCACTGATGACATCACTGATGACATCTCAAATGACATCACTGATGACATCATCCACGTGATAATCTGATGCACCTCCTCACACCCTAATATAACCTTTGATACACCCACTCTAAATTACAGACTGCCATTCGCAAAACCATAGACACTCCAACACCAATAACTACATACCCACTCACTGATTCTTAGGTCTACACACACACATCCACTCACTCACCCGTACAGTCACTCATACTTACGGTCACTCAGTACAGGACTATCATATGCACTCTTACTCCTATATAGACACTCAAACAACGCCACTCATCCATAGAGATACTCACACACCTAGTCAGTCATGCAAATAATTAAACACACTGCCATTTACTCACCTATACAGTTATACACACACCAGCTCACTTACTCATACAAATAGTAGCACATTGTTACGCTCTTATACAATCACTGATACAAGCACACACTCATCCATACAGCCACTATCACAATCACACACTCTTGCTTATAGCTATTTATATACTCCAACACACATATATACTGCCTTTCACATATGTAGTTACTCACACATGTACCACTGGGACATACATTCACTCACTAACACACTCTTACACACACTTACCCACCCATACAGTCTATCACAGATGCACTCTTGAAACCATCCACCCAGTGAATCACCCACTCACACATCTATGCACAGAGTTGCACACACCACTCCCACACAAACACTCAGGCACCCATACAGATACTCAGACAAGCATTCAATAACTCATATAAACACTCATGTAGCTATTCACAAACACATGCAGCCACTTACACAGCAACAGACAGACGGATACAGACATTCACCCAGTTTAGTCACTAACCCATGCATTCAGTAAGATACGTTAAATCACTCACTTATAGAGTCAGTCACGCACCTACTAAATCATCCATACTAACACTTACACACCCACTCATTCTTCAATACGTCTTTTCCTATATATATTAAAAATATTTAAACTTTACAGAAACACACAGTCACTGGATGATGTCATCAGTGATGTCATTTGAGATGTCATCAGTGATGTCATCAGTGATGTCACTGACCATGTCATGAGTGATGTAATATGTGACGTCATCAGCAGTGCATTGCGGGCGCGAGTTATAGTTAGCTGAACTAACTATAACGGGGAATTTCACGGGTTTTGTACGAGTGCAATGTCCAACTAACTATAACTGTCCCTAAAACCTATGGTTTTTTCAGTGAATATATATATATATATATATATATATATATATATATATATATATATGTATGTGTGTATATTTATATATATATATATATATGTATGCATATAACCTACTGGCAGTCCCCAGTAGGTAGTTGGTAGTTATAGTTAGGACCTAGTTTTCATAGATAAAGCATTTTTTGACTTGCCTATATCTTTGGCGCAGGTTAACAAATCTTCACAAAATTTTCCCACAAAAGTGTCAAGTTGGGTCTAGTTGTGCATGGAAAGTTTCGTGGTGATGCAGCAAGCAGAGGCCGAGAAAAAGGGGGGGTTAAAATGTTTAATTCCCATAGGGAAAAAACAAGCATGTTTTCCCACGCTTATTTAAACATACGCCCTGGGTAGATATGTGTTTCTATGGGTGGGAGATGGGCAGCTGCCTTTAGGTGAATTTTTGTTACATCAGATTAGTGAACACTGGCAGCTGAACATGCAGGAGCCCCTCTGCATAACCCCACAGCATGGTGTCCCTGCGCAGGCTACCCTCCTGTCTTGTCAAGTGCTAATAGTGTGGGGTTGTTGTGCACGTACACTCTCATGCTGAAGTTCCATTCATGACCTGAAAAAGCACGGCCACTGTTCTTGTGTCTGTGCTTGTGGTGCGTGAGTGTCATGCACTGCACACCAGCATGCTGTGCTCCATTCACGGTGTGAGAGAGCACATCCCCTGCCCTTGTGTCTGAGCTTGTTGTGTGTCAGTGCCAGTCATTGCGCAACCGCTTGCTGGGACTCCATTCACGGCCTGAGAGAGCATGACTTCTGTTTGTGTGGTGTGAGTGCCAAGCAGTTCACACACAGGTGCTGTAGCTCCATTTATTTCCTGATAGCACATTCCTCTAAGAAAATAGCGACATCTGGAAATAGGATTGCTGACGTCAGCTCTATATCGTGCATACACTAGGAGCATGTTGATCACAGCGATCGTGATACTTCAGATTAGTGAATGCTGGCAGCTGAACACACAGGATCCCCTCTGCATAACCTCACAACATGGTGTCCCTGTGCAGGCTGCCCTCGTATCTCGTCAACTACAGGGCCCTCCACCCATGCACACATCAACTCAAGTATGCACCCATCTCCAACCTAGCCACTTACATGTCTTCTCATGGGTCCCTCGACAAGCTCATCTTTCAAACCATCTCCAAACCCATGCACTCCATCCATTTACCAACTTATTGATCGCATTAACTACGAGGGTACCTACTGATGCATCCATTCCTTAATCCATCCATCTGTTTCTCAGTCTATCTATTCACTCGCCCCCACACCTATCTATCCAACTCCCCATGTCTCTATTCATTCACTCATCTACTTATACACACACCCAGACGTGCCTAGCTTTTTCATCGTTCCTTGCATGGGTCGACCTATTCAGCTGCCCGTACACCTGCCCAAGTATCACATTCCCCACCCAAGCATCACATATCCTATAAGGAGTCCATTACACTCATCCAGGTATTCATCCTTCTAGCTCCATTGTCATTGTACAGAATTACTAGACTATTAGCTCTAGGATGCTTGCTACAGGGTTTAGGAATGTACGAACACCCTGGGAAAGAAATGATTGGCTACACCTGGACAATGTAACCCTTCCGTCGTAGATTTTTGTTATTTTGTGGGATGGTGGGCAAACAGTGGCACAGGTCAGTCCACAGGGAACTTGAAGTTAGCATGAGGGAAAAGCTCATGAGGGATCTGATCTGAATCCCAAGGTGCTACTTGCTAGTGGGAGGTGGTGGTGGTGCAGAACGGCTGCTGGGAAGACCAGTAGGAAATGAATAATTATTGGAGAATGCTCTGCTTGCTTGCTTTCTCACTGGACACATGGGGTGCATCCAAAATGATGCCATGTAGGGGACTGTAAAAAGCACCAGTCCTGTGAGACCTGTATTGCATAAAGGTGAAATTCTCAAATAGGGCCTTCGAAACAGAGATGAGGTGAGCAGCCAACAGCAGCATGCACGGTGTGTGTGGTCGATAGACAGTGGCACTGGTCCGTCCACTGGGAACTTGAACTTCGCACTATACTAACTTTTAATTTCCTACAAAATATTTTTACTTAGGATTTACTGGCATTATCAAATAGGTTAGTGACCTTCCATTTCTTGTATTTTGCATCAGCTTAAAAAGCTTTTTAGAGCTTCTCGTTACTCAAAAGAGGGTCATTTTTAATATATATGTTTACATGGACTTCATTGCTTGGTGTTATTCTTGAGACAGTGTCACTAGAAGTGTCACACATTTGGTTGGAGAATGCCCCGGTGAACTGGTGCTCCATGGGGCCCAGGGAGGGTTTGTGAAGCCCCAATTACAAATTTAAATAGCATCCAGGACGTGGTGATCCCCGGGGCACGTGGGTCCACAAGGTCCCCCATTACAATCAATTTAGCCCCGGTGAGGTGGTGGGGTCCAGGAGGGGGTCTGCGCACCCCCATCTATTTTTCATTACTGTAGCCCCGGGGAGGGGGTGGTCCCCAGGGCTAGGGGGTGTCCAGAAGGCCCCTGTTATAATATTCATTAGCCCCACGAGGTGGTGGTCCCTAGGGCAAAGTAAGCACTTGGATGGAGGTCCCATGCACCTCGCCCATTTTATATAAAATTGCTGCATGTCCCCAGGACCTGGCCCAACCGGGGCTCTTTTGAAAAAAAGCTCCCACACTTGTTTTTTAAAATTCTCACAGCAAATTTGCAGCATTTATTTACAAAAAAATGATTTTTTTTTGCCCTGCTGGGGTCTCTCTGGGGCCCCCTGAGCAAGACTGGGGGTTAGGGTATTCGTACCCTGCCCTCTTTTCTTTCTTTTGTATTTTTTTTGGGACTCGGCTGAAGTCAAGTCCCAAGATGGCTGCCAACACTTCCTGGTTGAAGTGTTGGCAGCCACCAGAGCTCTGCATTTCCCTGCACGAGCTTGTTATTATTTGCAAATTGGCCACGATCACAGATAAAAAATTTGGATTTCATCAAATTTCTCAACAACTACTGTACAGATTTACACCAAATAACAAAAAGAACAATTTGTGGACCATAAGCTAGCTTTCTTCCAAATTTTTTACAATTCCGTGCAGCGGTTTGGGCTGTAGTCGTGTTCAAAGCTCTTATGGGAATTAACATGGGAAACACACTTTTTTTGACCTCCCCCCTTTTTCTCGCCCCCGCATGACAGATCACACCAAAACTTTCCATGCGCAACAAGAATCACTGCCACACTTTTTTGGGGAGAATATTATGGAGATTCGTCAAACGGCGCCACAGTTAAAGGCAAGTCAAAAAACGCTTTTCCTATGGAAACATGGTCCTAACTATAGCTACCTGTTATAGTAGATGAGATGTCATCAGTGATCTCATCAGTGATGTCCCTTACCATGTTACAAGTGATATAATATGTGAGGTCATAAGCACTGCATTGTGGCTATGTAAGTTATAGTTAGCAGAGTTAACTAGAACTGCTGAATTTCAATAGTTTTATACAAAAGTGATATCTGAGCCTAACTATAACGTCCATGTAACTTTTGTTTTTTTCAGTGAATTTTTAAGGTTTTTTAATGTTATTTCATAACTATAACATCCCAGTAACCTTTGTTTTTTTAGTGAATTTCGAATGTTTTTTTAATTTGATTTCCTAACTGTAATCTGTAACCTTTGAGAGTGTGGGTGTGGGTGTGAGTGTCTGTATAAGTCAGTGAGTGGGTGTGTGAGTGGCCATGTGAGTCTGTGAGTGGGTGTGTGAGTGGTTTTGTAGGTGTGAGTGGCTGTATGGATCTGTGCTAGGGTGTGTGAGTGATGGTTTGGGTCTGTGAGTGGGTGTGTGAGTGACTGTATGGATCGGTGACTGGTGTGTAAGTGATGTGTGAGTGGTTTACTTGATGTGTGTGTGGGTGTGTGAATGGCTGTATGGTCTGTGAGTTGCATATTACTAAGGTGGATGGAGCGGGAAGAATGGGTGATGCCTCTAGGTAATTTTGCACTTTTGAATACTCAGTCATTTAAAGGGACAACCATGGACTCTGCTCTCACCAAGAGACACCAAGAAAGAACCCACTTGTCACGATCACTACAGATTGCAGTCTGATAGATCAGTGATGCATTCACAGTCATTGTAATAATTTCAGTGTAATTATGAGTGACATTTCAACAACTATGAGTAAAACTTTCTTGCAAGCACAATCAAGCAATGAAGATGAGGGAAAATATCAGAAATTACACCTGTTTGCGCAACGAGAAACTCATAGCGGTCAAGTTTTCAGATTGACATTTCCAAAGTTTCATCGTACCACCTCTCTGCAATCCAGCTGTGTGGCGCTTACTGGAGGTACCTGGTGGGCTAGTTGGCCCCCAGGGACCCTCAGTATTCTAGGGGACGTAATCCCCCAACTTAGAACGCGCCAGGGAGCGCATTTGCAGAGTGGTGGAGAAAGGGGGCGTGGCCTGTGTCCACCTCTCAGCAATCCCACTGTGTGGGGCTTACTGGAGGTAAGAGGTAGGCTAGTTGGCCCCTAAAGGACCCCCAGCAGCGAAGGGGACTTCAATCCCCATCCCAGAGCACACCAGGAGACGCGTTTGCAGAGTGGTGAGCAAAGGGGGCGTGGCCTGTTATGAGATCTTAGCAATCCTGCTGTGTGGTACTTACTGGAGGTAATAGGAGGGGTAGTTGGCCCCCAAGGATGTCCTTGGGAGCCAACTACCCCTCTTCTTATCTTCAGTAAGTCCCACACAGTAGGATTGCTAAGACGTCTTCGGAAGCCATGCCCCCTTTCTCCACCACTCTGCAAACGCACCTCATGGCAGACTATGGGATGGGGATGAAGTCCACTTTACTCACGAGGGACTTTGGGGGCCAAGAAGCCCTCCTGGTACCTCCTGTAAGTCCTACGCAGCGGAATTCCTGAGTGCTGGTCGGAGGCCCAGCACCCTTTCTCTGCCACTCTGCAAACGTGACATGTCATGAATGATGTAATATGTGATGTCATCAGCAGTGCATTGCAGGGGCGCGAGTTATAGTTAGCTGAACTAACTATAACGGCCGAATTTCTCTGGTTTTGTACGAGTGAAATGTCCAACTAACTATAACGTCCCTGAAACCTGTGGGTTTTTCAGTGAATTTATATATATATATATATATATATATATATATATCATCATCAGCATGTCCCATAGTGGTTGCAGGCAGCAAAGAACACACAGGCTCAGACCACAGCTGCAGGTGAAATAGTGAGATTTATTCAAAAAGTTAGTAGGTCCACATTACGCGTTTCGGCCGCCGACCTGCGGCCTTGATCACATGATATATATATATATGTAACCTGGGTCATCTGTCCCCTCACCGTGCCACACTGTTGTCTTTTGACACACAGTGCAGTGCTCTGAATTTCTGTGCGAGCTGTACTGTATTTGTTGCCTGGTGAGGTACGGAGAGGTAGGATCTCCACCTCCTCCCTATACAAAAGGAGGTTGCAGAAACAACAGCAAACCGGTGCCAAAATGTACAGAGGGCAGAGTTGAGGCAGGTAGGCCTGTCTACCTTCCCCAGAACACCCCAAAGAAAAAGAAAATGACACCATTTCTGGTAGGGAAGAGGCATTAAGGGATATGATTTGACATGGGAGGAGGAGGCAGTTTATCACTCTCTCCTCGTGCTGCCGCTAGCTGGGTACACCAGTCCCCTTTGGAGCACATGCCAATCAGTTCTAGAGATATTGCACTCAGGAGCCATGCAACCTCCCACTGCTGTACAAACAACCATGCACCAACTGCCCCTGAAGTAGCATTGGGGCAACCAAAGTCACCCCCAGGGATGGCAAAGAATGCTTAGTACAGCAGGGGCAAGGTGCAGAAAAAGGCAAACTTCTGCAGTGCAGCCTACCAGTAGCACTGTGCCCAACCACTGGCACTGCATCTCATCCCCTGGCACAATATCCTCACTCCTGCCATGGTGCTACACGCAAGGCTGCACATTACACCTTGCCCCTGTAGCAGCATCCCATCCCACAGCACTGCACAGTCACCTGTGCCAGTACACCCAAACTTCTGGCCCCCTACCCCCTGTGACAGGCACACAAACCCATGGACTAAAAGCCATGCCCTGGTACTGGCAGTAGACCATCCATTGATGCTTCATCCAGGCACTGCACCTCCTGCCTACACTTCCCCACCAGAGACCAGCACAGCAAACAGCACTGCACACAAATCTCCCGAGAAAGGTGGCAAAGTGTGGACTCACTGTCCAAAGGAACTGGATCTGGTCCACGCTGTCCTCACCCTCCTGGGCCATTACTGGGGGCTGCTCTGTCTTTGGCACTCTCTGTGCAAGCTGGGTGCCTCTGTGGGAGCTGCACTCATCCTGGTACCGGTTGAGGAAGTCACTGGAATGAGCCCTGCCACTACAGGGGATATGAGGTAGACCTGTCTCCTCGGAGAAGGAAGGGATCAGTGGCAAGGGCTCATAGGAGGACTTTGAGCCACCTCTTCCGCAGGTTCACCGTTCTGGCCCCTCAGTTCTTGGAGAGGCAGTAGAGGAGGGCTGTGTGGAGCTTTCCTCTCAGCACTGTGGGAGTTTGGGCTCAGTCCCCAGCTCCTCAACTGATACTGCAGGCATAAGGGTCTGTCTCAGTTGCAGTTTTTTGGCCCCTCAGTAGGCCCAGGCAGCTGCAGGGTGAACCAGAAGTAGATGCTGAGTACCAGACCACAGGCGTGTGATAATCTCAAGAGCTTGTCAGGAGGCTGCCCTGATGAGATCTAATGTGGGGGTCATTGCAAAAGCTGACAGGCTGCCCGGGCTGGGCACCAGAGGTAGCTGCACTGATGAGGGCAACTGCAGGCCTGTGGTAGCAATGGGAGTACATTAGCAGGCACATCCACAAAGAAAAGACTAGAAACTATGATTAAGAGTAAGTGTAGAGACAATCAATACCTATGATTCATTCATTAGTGCTTTCTGGATGAAGCTTTCAGAGTTATAACAGGGGCTTTTTTATTTGCAGGTCCCCTCAATGCAGAAGCAAATTGAGTTTGTTCCATAGTCAGGGAGCCAGAACTCAGCCGCAGCCAATGGTGTAGCTATCAATGGTGCAGCAGGTGCAGTGGCATTGGGGCCCAGAGGCCTGGGGACAACACAGAACCCTACATATTGCTTTATGTTATCAATCAAGCATCATCTGGGGTGCCACTTTCTTTGCCTGCCCTGGGGCTCATCACCCTTTCCATGTCACTGGACGCAGAGTCTGTTGACTCCCCATGTGTGATATTCACAAATTCATTGTGACTACCAGCGCAGCCCCCGTAACATCTCAACTGATTTGTGAATATCACCAAAAAATGTAAATAAAAAATACATTCAGATTCTCACTGAGACACTAATGTACTCACTCAGGGATCCACTCAGTCTTACACCCACTCAGAGACTGATGTACTTACTTACAGACCCACTCAGACTCACACACCCACTCACAGGCCCATTAAGAGGCTCACACACCTGCTCACAGACCTACTCAGACACTCAAGCTCCCACTCACAGTCCCACTTAGACACTCATACACCCACTCACTATACACTCTCCAACACTAAGGCACCGATTCATAGACCCTCTCAGACACTCATGCACCCACTCACAGACTCTCTTAGACACTCATACACCTACTCACAGACCTCTCCAACACTAAGGCACCGACTCATAGACCCTCTCAGACACTCATGCACCCACTCACTGACTCTCTCAGACACTCATGTCCCCACTCAAACCCACTCAGACACTAAGCACCCACTTACAGACCCTCTCAGACACTCAGGCACACACTCACAGATGCTCTCAGACACTCACACACCCACTCACAGACCCACTCAGATACTCATGCACACACTTACAAACCAACTCAGAGACTCACACACCCACTCAATAACTCATGCAACCATGCACTAACTCACTCATATAGTCACGTTCCCACTGTTAGGGCCACTTAGAGACTCATACGCCCCCTCACAGACCCATTCAGACACTCATATACCTATTCACAGACCCACTCAGACACTCACACCCCATTCACTTACCTACTCAGACACTCATGCACCCTCTCACAGACCCTCAGAAACTCTGGCACCCACTCTTAGACACTCATGCAGACACTTATAGGCACACTCAGACACTCACACACCCACTCACAGCCCCACAGGTTGTCTTCTCTAAATGAGTATTCATGTTATGACAGATTTCTAGATGAAGACGCATGAGGAAAAATCACATTGACAAAATGCACACAAGGTCTCTGACCCATATAACCACTCACACACCCATAAAATAACTCACACCCCACTAACAGACCCATCCAGCCACTTACACACCCACTCAATGACCTATACAGCCAGTCACACACCCACTCTCAAAAGTTACAGGTCACAGTCAGGAAATAAAATTATAATCCTTAAAAATTCCCTAAAAAAACAAAGGTTACAGGGATGTTATAGTTAGGAAATAACATTAAAAAAAACCTTAGAAATTCAAAGAAAAAACAAAGGTTACAGGGACGTTATAGTTAGGCTCAGATTTCACTCATGCAAAACCATTGAAATTAAGCAGTTATAGTTACTTGAGCTAACTATAACTTATGCACCCACAATGCACTGCTTATGACCTCACATATTATATCACTCATGACATGGGCAGCAACATCACTGATGACATCACTGATGGCATCTCAAATGACATCACTGATGACATCATCCACAGAACCATTCACACTCACACTTCCATACAACCTCTCATACACCTACTCAGAACCTACACAACCATTCACATACCCATTCACAGACCCATATAGTTACTGATATACACCCAACTGCTCACTCACACAGCCACTCACACAACCTCTCACTCATCCATAAAGGTACTTACACAGCCACTCACTCACCCACACAGCTACTAACAGAGCTACTCACTCACCCATACAGCCACTCACACATACATTCACTCATTCACAAAACCACTTACAAACCCATTCACACATTGAAACAGGCACTCACATGCACAGTCACTCATCTATAGAGCCACTTATACAGACACTGACTGTTAATTCCCAGAGAGATTTGAGACACTGCTACAGTCCGAACTGCTCAACAGAATTGCACCAAATTTGGCAGAAAGGTAGCTGTTGGCCCAGAAAGTGAACTTTTTGTAAATTGGCATTAATCCCTTCAGTAGTTTTGGAAATATTAAGGAAAATCCACATTTTTATATATAGAGACGCGAAGGATCCGCGACCTCTCCAGATCTCGTGCTGAGATCTGATTGACTGCCAACACTTCAAACCAGGAAGTTTTGGTAGCCATCTTGGGAAAATATTTAAAAAAAGGAAAAGGGGGCAAGGAAGGAATATTCTGACCCACTAGGACTCTTGGGGGGCTTCCAGAGGACTCCCCAGGGCAAAAACACCAATGGAAAAAAGCATCGGTGGGAGTCAAGCTGGAGCTGGGGCTCCCGCCAAAACAAAAAGAGAGAAGCGCGGGCACATGCGCTTCCCTAATATTAAGCCCCAGGGTGGGCCAGGTCCCTTGGGGCATGCAACCATTATTATATTCAAGAAATGGGGGTCTCACAGAGACCGCCACCTCCCTGGGGCTTATTAATACCATAAAGGATGGGGCTTTGCGGGCCCCCATGCCCCGGGGACCACCACCTCCGAGGGGCTATTTAAATTTGTAATGGGGGGCCTCATGGACCCCCCGGGGACCACCACCTTTCCAGGCAAAATGAATTTTTAAAAATGGGAGCGGCCGTGTGGCCCCCCTCTTGGAGCCATCGATGGCCCTGGGCACCGCCACCCCCAGGGGCTAGCTCCTGCTATGTCCTGAGGTGCCCACCCCTGGGACATAGCTGTTTGCTGTGGCTTGGTTTTAGCTTTACCGCTCCCACCAAGCCACAGCTAATGCTCGGCTTCCAGCAAGCAAGACCATTCTTGGCCCAGGGGATAGCCACTATCAGGCCCTATCAGAACTAAGGAGGAGGACCACGCAGCCCCCCTCCAGTGCAAAACCATCGAAATTCAGCAGTTAAGTTACCTGAGCTAACTATAACGTACCCCCGCAATGCACTGCTTATGACATCACTCATGACATGGTCAGTGCTGCTGCTGGTGATTACAATTTACTCTTTTATATGACGTGTGAAAATGTGCATTAATTAGTAACCATCACATTAATTGAGTAAATATGTGAAAAGTTGCACATAATCATAATTTCTTGGAATTGTCTGTAGACTTCCACATTTAATTTCCACAAACAGCCAGAGTAGATACACCCACTGGAGAAAAGGGTTCTGCACTTGAAAGAAGGCAACATAATGGGGTAGATCAACCAATACCACCGGGACAAACTGATACTTAAATATGGCCAAAAGTGTGTCCCATGTACTACATTGTGATCAGACAACCCATAGATATTTTACAAAGAATCCATCAATAGTCTTACACATGTGAACTAAACTAGGATATGTTCTTTATAACATGTGTCAACTAGAACGTAACTTAAATTACACTCATATCATTTTAGGCCCTGTGACGTTGCCAGGAAGAAGCATACTACAACAGTTTCTCCTCTGTGACATGTGGTCAGGCAACACACATTGGGCAGATGGTAGACCCTGGTAAGTACACTTAAACTTTTATTCAAGGCTCATAGTCTTTAATATTGGATGATATGTTAGCAGTATGCGGTGTGTGTCCAATTTCCCTGTTATCACTCATCTCCATATGCTCAGGTATGGTTCATTAGACTATATTACTTCCTAACATGTTGGCCAATGAATGGATGACTCTACATTTCAATTTAAATACTACAGCATGTACCAAATTAAATATATTGTCTCATCTAAAGAGGAGTTGTCCCACTGTGTTGAAAGAGTATACCTATGACATATACATGTAAAATGATTCAAATCATCCTTTGTATTGAAATATAGATATATATGGTATATTACAGCTGCTGTCAGGAGTTTTTCAGTTATCCAAAGGACCTCATCCAGGGATTTGGGAGACATTCTGGCTGCAGCAGTCAGACCCACTAACATCCATCAGGTAAGTGTGCCTTATAGTGTTGTGAATTCACAAACATTTCACAATAACCAAATTACCGTGAAAGGAAATTAGCAGATTCTGCCAATTTTAGAAGCATCTGATGTTGATGTGTGATATGTTCCCAACATGATCAGTGATGTCTGTGTCAATTATGCATGTTCACTTATAATTCATAATGAACATTAATTAAGTAGTCACTTCCTTCTAAAGCTGCTGGATCGCAGACCATGCCTCCTGCCACACAATCAAGGAGCCAGGTCTAGCAGCTGACATCATGGTGAATCTCAATACCACAGAGCGCTGTGGCTGGAGCTGGTGAGTTTTATTCTGCATTGCACATCTGCATTGAACATCTCAATGCTACAGTATGAGCTGCCACATGTACGTTTACCCAAACCAGGTCACATGTGGAATATCAGACAGACGCAAATAATATTTGTACCAACCTTTGTGTTGTAGCACATGATATACTATGGAAAATACTTATCATGTTGCAAACTCTGTCCTTCAGGTACTGATAACAATGAGTCCCTTGATGAAGCTGGACCATCCACCAGTGGAGGGCGGCGGGCAATTCGAGGAGAGAACCCAAACCTCCTCCAAGCAGCAATGTCAGTGGCCTGCACTGCTCAGCAAGATGAGGATGAGGAGGAAGATGATGAGCAGGTGCTATTTGTTGAGGAGGACCTGGATGACGAGGAGGGCATTGTTGGAACACTGGCCAAATGACTGAAGCCTACATCAGGTCCAGCCAGCATTGTACCTCCCACTTCCCCTCAAGAGAATTGCCCAGTTCCAAGTGTCAGCCAATCAGCCACAGCATTCACCTACCCCAACACAACCATCACCTCTTCACAGCACTCATATCCAAGGAAGATATGTTGCTTCTCCTACACACTCCTCCCATGACAGTGCATCACAGGCCTTCCCTCAAGCATCTGAAGAACTTAACACCCCTGCTGAGGAGCAGGTATCCCCTAGGCATGAATCTCCTCCCTACAGCCTCCCAAGTGCCACCCCTGCCTGTGCAGGTGGACTTGGTGGTTGTATCAGAGAACGTCCCATGTGGAGGGGGCTGGCAGATGGTCATGTTGGCCAGAGGGAGGAAGAGTTTTTCCAACAACAGGCTGATGTAAGGCAAACACTTGTGCCATAGGGGCTACTCTGTCTGACCCTTCAGTCTCACTACAGGGAATCCCTCGGATAATTGACAGACAGACTCATGTCTTAGCCAGGATTGAGAAATCTTACCAAGACATGTCAAGGAGGCACAATGACCTAATATCAATCTACAGGGAACTGAGTGCAAGACACTATACCTTGGCCAGGAAGATGATGGAGAGCATGTTGAAACTGTTTCAATGTCTCCCTTCATGGTCAACACATGTAGGGGACCCAACACATCTACCTGCACCCCACCCCACCCAGACACTTGTACCACAAACTGCACTGGCACACCCCCTATGTACACAGGCAGCCCCACCACCTATGCACATGCCTGCCCCCCTGCACATGCCTCCCCTCCACAGGCATGTCTCTCACATGGACCGGTACATCCCTCCCGGTGCATGAACCTGCCAAACTTTACTTCCCCAAATCAATTTTAAATCCACATTGTCTTTCCAAAAGTCGAACCATTGTAGGATGCAGAATATATGAGCTGGGTGCTAGTGTGCATAGTTTTTTGAGCCTGTGATGGTGTCCCTAGGTCAGCTGTATTATGACCTGAAAAATATGCAAACTTCTGTGCAAATGCTTTTGAACTACCCTTTGGTGGTGTAGGACAGTGTTCCCATTGTGTGTAATTAAATACTGCACATGGAGTACTTGCTTTATGCAGGAAATGTTGACCATAATGGTGAAAACAGAACATTTCATCATAATTAGCCGTGCTCTCATACATCTCATTTTTATTAAAAACTGATTGCAGATCATCTAACATTTCAAGCACTGTATCAATGTCACAATCATCAGAGATAGAGCTATGGGTGATGAAATCATACAGAGAACTTTAAAATACATATGGAATTTGAATCAATTCAGTGGGTCCTAATATATCATAGGATACCTCATCCCAAACAATTCCATCAGGAACCGGGACAGCGGAAATTTTCACCAGGGAAAGATCTCTTCATGTGTGATGAAGAATGGGGTTTCAAAACCATGTTCACTAGTTTAACAGCAGAGTGTTCTGGGAGATAGTGTCCATTTAGAATCAAGAAAAGACTGTCTCAAAAGCAATCCAAAGGAAAAGTCACAAAATTGGAATCCAAATGTATGGCCAAGGAGGGATAAAGTATGTCTCTTTCAGCCAAATATAGAATTTACACAATCTATCTCTGGGGGTAGTGGTGGTGGGTCAGATAAATCCGAAGAGAAGTCAACATAGTCAATGAAGTAACCAAAGGCTGTTCAATCTGTTTTGTCAGCTCTGGAGACTTTGTAGAACTGGAAATAGACTTGTGGATGGGGTATGCTTTGGTAGACACCCTCTTTGTCTGTTTGTCATATTGAAATTTGTGTTTCTATTCATGATGTTTGCAAAGAATTTGTTGAAGTATCAGAAATAAGTGATACTTCAGTGTTAGCTCTCCCCTGGAAGGGAGAAGATGCTTTATGATTGATGAAAGCTCCCATCGGGACTTCCTGTATGGTAGTGAGGGGAGGCTAGGAGCCCTATTGGCCTACTGTGTAGAACCGGCCACATAGTGTACTTTAACAAGATCTTTTGACACAAATCTCTTGCTTTTGCAGCCAGCAAGGGGTGGTAGAAGTACAGTTCCCAGACCTTCAACAATATGGCTCAATTTTTTTATTGTCCGCTGTTTTCTCCCAGACCAGTTCACCAATCTTGGGAATCCAACCAGGAGTTGCTGGTGCTTCCTTCACTTCACCTGTGGTGTAACGTTTCTGCTGGACATTGCTCTGAGCTTCTCAAAAGTTGTTCAGATCCTGTAAAACATCCAAACGTTCATTGATGTCAAAGGGTGTTACAGCTGCCACTGTACTGGAACTCTCGAGGTCTGGTACCCAGATCTTAATCCCAAACAGGTCCTCATAGGGAGTCCAACCACCCAGGGACTTTCTTCGGGATGATAGGGGGAGGAGTATCACACATTCACATCCATTTTTCCCATGGTGTCTCTGCAAGCCTTTGAGGTGAATGCTGGACACTGGTCCAAAATGGAATGCGGCTACTGCTCTTGTCTCGATGAAGACTTGCAAATCTTTTATAACAGTTTGGGCATTAGCCAATTACTCTGGCCAAGCCCATAGGAATCGAGAGCAGGAATCCACTGCTACCAAGATGTATTTGTAAGCCCAACTGATTGTAAGGGGCCACAGTTTTGCAAGTAAACACAAGCAAGAGTCTTGTCTGAGATCAATAGAGTTGTCTGTGGTGGGCACGCCATGGTGGAACCCTTCATCTGCTGGCAGATGTTGCATTTAAGGACAGAGTCCTTGGTCTGTTTGTAGAGACCTGGCCACCAATATCAGTGCTTCAATAGTAAAATTCTAGCTTCCACCCCTGTGTGTGCAGATGTTGCGCTCTCATGTGCTGCTAGGATCAATCCTAATCTGCTATCACTTTATCCCTCACTTAGGGAATCAGAGCAAATGGAATGTTTTGCACACATAACTAGTAGCAGTATTTTGTGGAAAACCTTTCGGCAGGTGGATGCAGTCGCGAGCAGCGTTGACAGACACCATGTTGTCTTCATCTATCCTTGTAGTTGATAGAGTAATTGGAGGGACTGCAGCGGTTTGCACTGATGCTTTTGCGGCTTCGTCAGTCATGGAATTCCCTACAGCATGTATTTATGATACATTGGTGACTTAGGGGGTCATTAGGATGGCGGGCGGACTTCAGTCCGCCCGCCATCCTAGCGGTGCTGGGACCATCCGCCATACGTGCGGCAGTCCCGCTCCGCCAATTAGGATGCGACCGCCACCCTGGCGGTCGCATTCCGCATTTCTAACTTTGCGGCGGGTGCTGCTGTAAGCAGCACCCGCCGCGATGGTGAAATGGCATGTTGCGCATTCCCATGCACAACGTGGCAGGCACCGCACGGTGCCTGCCACCTTGTGCATGGGTATGCAGGGGGGGTACCATGGGTACCCCCCAAGTGCACCCCCCACCCCTCCACACCCCCTGGGGGCCCAAAACGGGCCCCCAAAGCACATCCCCGCCAGCCTTTCCATTGCGGCATCGCCGCCATGGAAAGGCCAGTTACCGCACCCATCCTAATATGGATGGTGCTGCCTGGTAGGCACCACCACCAAATCAGTGGCCAAGTCCGCCCGGCCAGCAATCGCAACGATTGCCAACCGGTGGAAAAGCAGCGGACGCACTTTGCGTCCGCCGCGATACCCCCGCCATAATAATATGGCAGGGGTAAATCTAGTTGGGATGGCGGGCGGATCACCACCGCCGAGCCGGCGGTGGCGATCCGCCCGCCATCCTAATGACCCCCTAAGTATATATTACATGAGTCTGTGGCAAACAATCTTTAAGTTTTGCCACCTGTCCCCAAAGTATTTTTTTCTTTATGATGTACCCTTTGGAGTCTCTGAATCCATTCTGGCTTCAGTAGTGTGTGTACTCATTGTAAGACTGATCACAATAAAATGAATCACACACTATAAGTGTGGGGAATGTGGCATCCATATTCTCCAGTGCAGAATTAGAGCCCTGAGTTCCGCCAGCTGCGCTGTGAAATCACCTAGTGAAAGCGTGTAGGTCTTGTGAGGGCAGAATTCACCATCCTCAATTCTACCATTAACAGTGGCGCACACTGCAGAGTATTGGTGTTTTGTCCCTGTAGCTGGTTGTGCAGAACTGTCAGTATAGATGATGTAATCATACTGATCAAGAGGTAGGACTTTATTAGACAGAGGATATTCCTTTTCTTATTACAGGTATGCTTGTGTTTGTAGTGTAGAGTAAACTCTGTAGTCTACATCTGATGTGGTGAGAAGTTGGCCCACTGTATCCATCGTGGATGTAAAGTCTTAGAGTTAGAAACTCTGGCCTTTGGGGCAGCCTCAAGGACTGGGACCGGAGTCACAACAATAATGTGTTTCCCCTAAGCCTAAGATCTGTCTCTCACTGTAGCAGTCTGTACCACCATCAGAATCTTTTCTGTTGGTGTAAAAAGCATCTCAGTATTGGTTCTAAATTCAATTAATATGCAAAGGTACAGCGTATCCCTCATTGAATGTAATGTAGATATATCCTTGTTCACCTGCAATGATACTGATTACCAGGTTTGTTGTGTTTACACGTGTGTGTAAGTGTGTTGAAGCTAGCATGTCAGCTTGTACTGAATGTAAGAGTTGTATGTATTTAGTTGTCCAATGTGTGCTTGAAATGTCTGGACGTATTAAGTCGTAGAATGGTTTTACCTGCTCTGCATAATCTGGAATGTAAGTTCTGGCAAAATTCAGGAAACCCAAAAGTGTTTGGAGTTTCTTTAAGGTGTTTGGTGGTTGTAGAAGCGCATCCTTCTCGAGGAAATGTGTTGCTGGGCATTTGCCTTCCCTTGACAGCTCATATCCTAAAATTAGGACATTGATGTTAGCTATTTTAGATTTTTAATTACATTTGTAGCCCATGTGAGCAAATCCAAATACTATGTAATCCAGTGTTTTGAAAGGTCATCATCTGTCAGATAGATGTCATTGACATAGGACAATGCCTGGTCATCATATTCTTGTACAGGATCTGTAACATGGGCAGAAAACAACCCCAGGCTGTTCCTATACCCTTGAGGCATATGACAGAACTGCTTTTGAGAACCCAGCGCACTAAAAGTGGTCAAATACCTGCTTTCAGGTGCTATGTTTTAGCAGAAAAATCCATTTGAGATATCTGTAGTTGTTTTGTACTTCTTTCGCACTATGTAGTTCATTAGTTACGCGCTATGCACATTTTGTCTGGCGAATGTATGTGTAGCTGTGCTCAGCTGTCTGTATTCTAATATGGAGGAGCACGGAGTTCCTGAATACTGCCTTCCGGGTGCAAAGTGGAGATTTTGCATTTGCGCGCTCGAGATTTGTTTTAGTGCTCAATCGCGAGCGTCAATATACTCTCAGACCGCTATCAAGCATGCTCACTCGCTCGCACCGCTAGCGCTCACTCGCACGGCTTTCAGCCGCAACAGCACCAATGTTGTGCCAATCGCGGTTGCGAACCCATCCATCTCGGGTTGCTTTTGTGCTTAAGAAGCAGCGAAAAAGGCTTTTTGGCAGATTTTCTTCTCCGGTGGACCAATGGAGTTGTTTTTTGTGTGCAAGAAACCTTTTTTATAACTTTTTTTCCAACGGGAAGGAAGTGTCCCAGAGACTCAAACTGCCTGTTCCTATCGAGCAGGCTCCTCCCAGTGCTTTGTCCATTTCCTGGTCACATTTCATTTGGATTTTGAGCTGGAAGGATCACTCCCGTGTCTGCTGCATATATACCATTGGATTTAAGGACTTTGTATTTGGGATTTCACAAGTAATTTCAAAAACTCTTGTATAAGGGTGTTGTTTGTTTGATAAAGGGCATGCGCCAGTATTTGTACTTTTATTCGATTTTTCAAAATTTTTGCATTTAATTTCTCTTTTTTTGTAAAGGAACAATGTTGCTCAGTTCAGTACATTTTCTCCATGTTTGTTAAATTTGCAATATTTATTTATTTTACTATGTGACCTAGTCTGCCAAGGAGCCATCCAATAGGCCCAGGCCAGCCCTCGTCATAGGCGCATGAAACAACTGTTTCTGTGGTGTATGTCACTTTAAAACATCATTTAGTGCTGAGATGGCATTGGAATACATTTTAAAAAACTTTTTGGGGGTATTTCATTTTTTGGTGTACAAAAAGTGTATATGTGGGGTAATATTTGATGCCTTGGGAGGATGTGTGTTGTTATAACATTTTTATAGCTCAGTTAATTTTCATTTTTGGTATTACTGAATTAATGGTAGTGTTTTCTTCAGTGTTACCATGCATCCTTTGTCTGTCCAGTGTGTGTGTGTGTTTGTCGTAGGCCACCATTGATTTGTCTTTGTTCTCCATGCCATGTAGCCGAGGGCCATTTTGTGGAGTCTGTGTCCATAGGCCTGAATGTGTTCTCTTTGTTCCCCATGCCGCCATACTTGCTGTTGTTGTTTGGCCATGTAGCTGGCAGCCATTTTGTGCATCCAGCCAGTGTGCTTTTGCCATAGGCTTGCATGTTTTCTGTGTTCCCCATGCCTCCTTGCTCAATGTTGTGTTTCACCATGTGGCACTGGCTGGCAGTCATTTTGTGCATCCAGCCAGTTTGCCTTTCCATAGGCTTGCATGGATAGATGTGATATCAGCTTGATAATATGCTTGAGGATCATTGTAGTATGTATATTAAGAATATGTTTTTGATGAACAATTCTTATTTATTTTTATTTTGGGCCTCTTTGCCTCATAATAGGTTTCTTCTCATCCTCCCATACAAACATTGGCAATTATTGATTGTTTTTTTTAATTACATTTTTATTTTATCTTTTTAATTTGTTGTATTTTAATTTTGTTAGTTATTTGTTTATTTTATTTAAAAAAAAATGTAAAATGTTTAAATTCTTTTCTTAATTTTTGTAAAACATTTAAAAAAAAATTGTACATTTGTTTTTTTTGTTTTTTTATTTTTGTCTAGGTTGATCCATTTATCCATCCATCCATCCATCCTTCCATCCATCCACCATAGGTGCACAGCCACTCAACAGAATTCAGTTTTTTTTAGTTATAACTCCATTTCCTCCTAGACACCCTGGCTGCGGTTCATTGTAGACACATCAGCATCATCCATTTTTTTAATGATTATTCATATTCCCCAGAAACACATTGCCTGCCCTACGCACACAAACATACCTGCATTTTTTTAAAGATTATTATTCCATTTACCCATGCAGTTCCCTGAGTGCCACAGGTGTCTCCTTTATGGACATAAAGGAAAGAGCTCTATCTGTCTATTGTGTGTTATTTTCCTGATGAGGAATTACATTTGATGGTATGGCGCTGTGGTTTGACTCTAAAGTGGTTATTATTTATTACCTAAGTAACCAACCACACTTATATTGGCTTTGCCTGTACTAATTCAAACTGCAACAATGTCATGTTTCACTAAATGTTTTTCTTGCTTGTTTGCTTTTAGGCGCACAAGAGAAGAGACATCACCTGCAGTACTGCCAAACAGAAGGCCTGTACAGTGACATCACACGTCAGTCCTCCAATACTTCCGCTTGTGCAGCTTAGTGCAACTGCCAAATGGGAGCTTTAAGATGGCCCCAAAGAAAGTTGCTCAAAAGAAAGTGGTCAGTGAGAAGAAGCAGCTTTCCACCAGTGGCATGTCACCGGAAACCTTTTTTGGGTAAAGTTGTGGGACTGCTGCACCGGCCTCTGGGAAGCAAGATGGCAGCAGCACTCCTACATCAACAGCACCACTCAACCTAAGCCCAGGACCATGCCCATCAGTGAGGCAGCCACTGCAATCATGGCAATGCCGATGAGCAGTGACGTTGAATTGGATTTGTCTCTTTCTCAAAGTAATACCCAATTGTTTCAGGAAATAGAGCAAGGTGGACAGCAGCCAGTAATAGTATATCTTCCAGAAGTTGGAGCAGTAAAGGAGATCGGGCTTCCTGCTGACCAAGAACCTCCTCATGTTGAATCATTGGCTCCCACATCTCCAACGAGGAAAAGAAAGGCAACTACTCCACCATGTTCTCCAAGCACTACTTCTGATAATGGTGATACGGACTTGGAGTGTACCCCGGCAGAGTCCAGGAGAGGCTAGGGAAAAGAAATGTTCCTGGAAGCCTTAGAACTATGGAAGGAGATGATGAGGAGGATGAAGACGATGAGCTAGTCATTGTGGAAGGTGACAGAGAGGAGTCCGACATTGCTATTCAACCAGCTCGAAAGGATGTGACCCAGGCAGCTCCCACATTTGCAAAGCCCCAGCTGAGACCTGCACCAACCCCTATCTCAGTAGAAGAATTCACTGCAGAGAGGGAATCGGTGACTCACCCACCTACCTCCAGTTCTTCTTCAGGCATTGGCAGTCGCACAGTAAAAAAGTACTTCTCCCCAGTTTGGGACTTCGTCGAGGTAAGCCTGGTTCACATTATGGTACTGGAGGCTGAGCGACCCATATGAATAAACACAATGCAATCAAGTTGGAGGAGCACCTTAAAAAAATTGCTGAACATCTTCATGGTGGTTAGGAGAGCTGGGGAACATCAGCTACAAGTCCAATCATGGTGGGAGGTGGTGATGGGGAAGAAGAGGGTAACATCCTCACACAAAGCAGCCCTGTCCCAAGCTGTGCACCAGCAGAATCACCCACCTCTGTGACTTCACAATGGCACAAGAAGACTCAGAGTGAGATGGAGACACCACAGCATACAGTGACTGCCCCACCATGACGCACATTGAATCTATCACCACCTACTTCTCAAAAGTCGCCCGTGTCAGTGGCCCCAGAAAAGAAGAAAATCCAGGCTACTATTATGGGCAAAGGGGCCTAGGAGCGCAACCACCCAACAGCATGTTTGTACAATGGGAAGATGGCAAAAATGTTAGCGCTGGACCTCCTCTCTTTTTCATTTGTGGAAGGAGTGGAATTCTTAGAATTTGTGGCAGCCATCTGCCTGAAATGGAAGGTTCCAAGTCTGACCTTTTTTTGCCAGAGTTGCTGTTCCAGCGCTGCATCACGATGTGCTGCAATTTGTTGAACAAGCTTTGCAGCACAGTGTTGTTCACACTATCCACCTGACGACAGGCATGTGGACCAGTTGTCAGGTGACTGATTACATGTGAATCACTGCATACTGGAGCTCTTTGGCAGGGCTAAAGCAAAAACTATCTACTGGTCTTGGCCCTGGAGAAAGTTTTAAGAGCATTCAATGTCATGCACCAGTGACCATGTTCACCATAGAGAAATCACATACAGCTGTAAACATCTTGGAGGAATTTAACAGTAAGGTGCCTGAATGGCTGTGACCCAGATGTCTCAGAATTGGATTTGTTGCCACGGACAATGGCAGTAACATAGTCAAGGTCACGGCAGACGGTGGCTATTTCAGAGTCCTGCGCGCATTGCATCAACCTGGTGGTGCAAGACTTTCTCAAAAAAGAAGACATTGTCAGCAACACACTGACCACCTGCAGAAGAATCTGCACTAATTTCAGCCATTCTTTTAAAGCCCTGAAGCAGTTGCAGATTGATCAGTGTGCTACTAGAGTACCAGTTAAAGCCCTGATACAGGAGGTGCCAACACTTTGGAACTCGACCTATTACATGTTGCAATGTCTGTTTGAGAAGAACCAACAGGTCAATGACTATGTCATTCAAAGAGGATGGGATGCAAGCTATGATCATGGATGTGGAGAAATAGGGCCTAGTCAAATGCCTGACACAGATGCTACTATCTTTTAAGGTTTTCACACTGCAAGTTAGCAAGGAGGACAGTACGATGGACCAAGCTATCTTATTGTTGTATCTGATACAGGACCTGCTAAAAAAGGTGTCTGAAAGTTTCACCCCTGCAGGCATGAACGAATACACGAATGCATGCCTTGGTGGAGAGCTTACTTTTTTGATTAGCTTCCAATGCAAGGCTGCAAGCGAACATAATTTTATCCAAAGAGTATATCTGTGCCACACTACTTGATCCACGGTACAATAAAATTCTGCCCACTTTCATTCCTTTTTCTGAAGGGGATGTTTAAAAATACAAGAGGTAGATTGTTGAGCAGGCCAGAGACCTGGAAGAAAAACGGCTGGAACTTAGAGTCCCACCCTGCAGTTCTGTGGCACCGCCTTAAACTTCCAGAGAGGGCAGTCTTGTCTCACAGCAGCCAACAACACCATTAACCAGAATACCAGCAACAACAGCAACAGAAGGACCGGACCCAACCTCTGCAATGTATTGGTTTCAATTGGCAGGGTTTACCTCCAGTGCAGCGGCGATAAGAAAAGAGGTCGAGCAAGTGGCAGCACCAATGACATCCACATGCTGTTTTGGGAGTATGTGGATGATCCAAAAGAGGTCCATGTGGATCAAAACCCATTGATGTATTGGTATGGGAAGATGCGCCAATGGCCAGAGCACAGCAGACTGGCAATAATGTATCTGGCTTGTCCTATAGCCAGTGTGTCTGCTGAGCACAGCAGGAGGAGGAGGTTGATTGGTCAGAAATTGTGTAAGATTGTGGCGCAGCCACCCACCTGAAGTTCAGGTTGTCTGCAGGAGCGATGAACTGTCACCTCTCCTCCTAGAACACCTCTCAGCACTACTGAACTCGCAACAGGAGTCCTGGCAGGTGTCCCAAAAGGGAAGGGGAACGGGATGAGAAAAAGAGAGAGAACACTGCTACTCCACACAGCCTGGTCCAGCCCGACACCCTCGAGGGGATCTGTTTGCAGAGTAGGGTCACCTTTTTGAGGACTTATGTTTCTCTATAAAATAAGAAATGCAATAGATGAGTACAGAGACACTTCTGGGCCACCCAGGCCCACTCAACACAGAACATTCATAATAAGCAAGTTATGTTAGTCACCTGGTTCTCAAGAGGAGCTGAGATACTGTCTTAGCCTTTGTCTGTAGGTTGCAGGAGAACACAATACAAATAATAGTTCTCTAAGAACAATGCTGCCAAAAAGGAGTCACTGGCTATGATTATGTGTCATCTACAGCCACGTAAACGAATGGCACCTAGGCACATCATTTTGTTTGCACAAAACACCCATAAAAAAATATTCACATCTAGGAACAGGCCCAAAGGGCTACATAATCCAGTGTCCATACAATATGATGACTAGAGGGGTAACAGGATGCTTCCATGCGCAAGGCGCGGTATCAAGTTCACAATATTTGTCTTAATATCAAAGTTGTATGCAAATAGAGTAGAAACAAAACTCTCAGAAGTTGGAAATTAGGTGAAACATAAAATGGCCCCAAGCACAAGCTGAATACAAATATGAAGTGAGTTCAAACATAAAATGACTCCAAGCGCTAATCGTAATACAAATATGAAATGAGTTCAAACATAAAATGACTCCAAGCGCTAAGCGTAATACAAATATGAAATGATTTCAAACATAAAATGACCCCAAGCGCTCAGCGCGAAACAAATATGTAAATGCCATAGTCTTAAATCAAAAGTCACTTGTGCCATATACCAGATGGCCAATTCACATGGCAAATATGCAAGGACAGATACCAACCGAAAATGCCAAAGTCGCACAGCCTTTCTCTTCACACGCAGCCTTAAAGCGGGCTGCACTTAGCTGTCCGATGCTTGCTGCAGTCCCAGACCGGCGTGTGGTTCTGTCAAATGGTGAAGGAGGAAATCCTGAAGCGGTGACAGAAGCAGTCTAAAGCTGAAGCAGGAACCAGGAGATTAAGCCAAGCATTGACAGGTGCGAGGCTTGGGCTTTTATAGCCAGTTCAGTGGCAGTTACTCACACATGGCTAGCCACGCCCATAAGCATGCCAGGTGCCTTAGCCACGCCAATAAGCATGGCAGGTGCACATGTCCAATAATGTGACACTGTTGCTAGCACCCAAAAACAACAAGCATTGGCAAAACAAGCACTGGCACCGACAAATACAGTAAAAAGAAACAAACATTGGCAGTGGCAAGAAAAGGAAAAAACCAAACAACTTAGTGGACAGAAACATGAGCAAGCAAGGACCCCTGAGGGTGATGACATACCAGACAGGACGGGGAGTTCCTGACTAATTGAATCAAGTGTGTTAGCTGATCAACTTCTGGGGAACCAACTGAGTTTGGGGACAAACTACTTCCTGGACTGAGTATGCCGGTGGCACCATAAAGCCTTTTAATTATTTCTCGTAGAACTTCTTTCTTTGCAAAACAATAAATAAGTAGCTAGTGGAACACTATGTTCGTGTCAGATTTATATGCTGCCACATTTTCTAGTCACATATATTGCCGGATTGCAGTTGAACCAGTGTGCAGTGAAGAAGCCTCCACAATTCCTTCATGACATTGGAGGCAATGCCTGCCTCCCTCGCATGCCTACCTTTTTTTACATTACTTAGCAGGGCTGCAAAGAAGATCATTGATATACAAGAGTGTGAATACCAAAATTCAATGTGTTGCCTGCGTCAAAGATGCAGTTGTGTACCTAATATCTAACCTACCCATGCTTGGATTGGAAGAAGTAACTACAATTGCAATGGTGAGTGAGTGATTAGTGGTGATTGATGATTCATGTGGTGGCAGACAGTGAGGGAGGGTGTTCAACTGTAATTTGGGAACTTGCTTGAGATGATTTGCAATGTTTAGGGCCTGAATGATGGGTGAGAATTTTTTCCTGGAGGTGGTTGGCCTTTACAAACTTACTTAGGGAAAAGTAACCTATATGGTCCACTCCTATGATCCTTCTGTTTTTTCATCACCTCGGAGGGCTGCTCCAGATGATCATTTGATTTACAAGACTGCCAAATTCCAATATGTTGTTTGCATCAAAGAGGAGGTAGTGAACTTACCACCGTGCTTGGACTGGAACAGGTAACCATTGCACCAACAAATTATTATTGAGTGATTGTGAGTGTTGATTGATGATTCATGTGGTGTCAGACAGTGAGGGAGGGTGTTCCACTGTAATTTGGGAACTTACTTGAGATGATTTGCAATGTTTGGGGCCTGAATGATGGATGATCATTTTTTCCTGGAGGTGGTTGACCTTTACAAACTTACTTAGCAAAAATGATCCTGTACTGTCCACTCCTATGATCATTCTGTTTTATTCATCACCTAGGAGGGCTGTCCCAGACAATCATTTGATTTACAAGACTGCCAAATTCGAATCTTTGCTTGCATCAAAGAGGAGATAGCATACCTACCATCGTGCTTGGATTGGAACAGGTAATCATTACATCAATGAGTGATAATTGAGTGATTGTTTGTGAGTGATGATTGATGATTCATGTGGTGGTAGAGAGGGAAGGTGTTCAACTGTAATTTGGGAACTTGCTTGAGATGATTTGCAATGTTTGGGGCTTGAATAACGGGTGAACATTTTTTCCTGGAGGTGATTGGCCAGTACAGTCACTTTAGTGAACAAACAAAAACATATACAAAATATTGCAATTCTGTTTCTCTACTTGTTCTTTAACAGCAGTGCACTACACGTCTATCTTGCTCGGGTTGAGACTGGGTCGGAGTTACTCAGAGTCAGGAGGAGGATGGAAGAACTCAGAGTGGGTTTACCTCATTAACAGCTAGAAGCAAGAAGGTATTGACTTCAAAGGGAAACCATGACTCTGAGTCCTAGTCCTCAGCTATGTGGAATGAAGAGAGGTGCATTGATTTGTGAAATGCTGCTGAGTGTTTGTGTTGCACTGGTGGCAAAAGTGAAACTTTGAGTCCTCTTGTCTTTTTTTGCTCTGCCTTCTTGGTACTCTCCTCATGAAACTTACCGCCCTTCTATCCTTCTCCTTGACTCTAAAATACAGTTTCTATTTTACAATCTGCAAGCCTTCTTGTCTCCTGCACGAACAAAAGGCAAAAGCTGAGCTCAAACTCCTGCTTACCTACCCAACCAGTCCAGAGAGGCACCCAAGAGTGATGGGCATTCCCAAGGAGAATGCAGATGCACCACCTAATTTTGCAATACAGTATAACTTTTCTTTTAACAATCAAATTTGGAGAACTGTATAGGTGAGTTCACTCCTCCATCATTTTATTTTTTCCAACCTAGAAGACAGAACAGTTGGATATCTGATAACGTGGGTCTCTGGGGCAGAAGGACTGTTTGCAATGCATTTAACTGTACTGTGGCATACTCATTACTTCGTTACCTTCCACAACAGATTGATGACAATGATGTGCTGCTCATCGCCCAGATAAATTTTGTCCTTGTGTAGTGTTTGTCTTTGTCAAACCTTTTCCCAAATCCCCTTTCCCATCCATTCATTAAACCCTAAACTTCTTCCACCAGGCTGTGTGATTTATTGAGGTGCGGCTTAATTTACAGCATCAATCGATCACACACTTGGTGGGCCAGATGTGGTGAAAGCCGCAACAACTCACTGCAGGATCTTCTATTACCTAAGCAATAGCCCACACTGTCCCCATTTACCCACAGGCGCATAAAAGTGATCGATATTTTAGACCTTGTGTTGTGTAACCATAAACGCCTAACCATGTCCACTCCAGACTTTGGGTCCAGTTTTCATGACTCAAGGATTTCGTAACTTTAGTCTTAATTAAATAGTAGCTCCCCATTGATCAGAAGGTAGTATTGCTATTTTTTTTTATTTTACCACTATCAGGAGTTCTTTGTTGCGTCATTTAGTAATCTGGTCTCAATTCATTGTAAAGCTTTCATGTAATTTATAACCCACTAACTCAGTGCTTTTATTTCTATTTAGTTGCATGCCATGTATGATCCTTCTGATCAATCCTACAGTTGGAGCTCACCTGGGTGGGAGTGGGACCTCGCATGTGAAGTTGTGATGCCTTCCCTGCTATTGCTTCATCTATATTCAGGTAAGACAACTATGTAGTGAAGTGAACTAGTTAAGTTAGTAAGTAAGTAACTAACTGCTACTGCAAGTAATCATTTATCTAGGTTGTTACAGACAATATTGGCCATGGCAGCATCCCCCCTAATGGTCAAGATAGTTACAGAGGTATAACTAACTATAACTAAGAGGTATACACTCCTACAAGCAGATAAACTGGCTCCATAACAACTAAAGGCAGCAGTGCAAAGTAAAAGTAAAATACAAAAAAAACTACTTCAGGCATACATTTTGATGAAATATAATACATTTCCCCTTTATTTTTAATTTTTTTGCAAACAAGTCCACCCTCTCCACCCACAACATGCCCACCCCTCTCCCCAAACAAATTGACCCAACCACCAATGTCTAAAAATGTCCATCAACTTAAAAAACCTGGTCCCAACTCCCTTCCCACCCTCTCCACCCCCAACAAGTCCCTCCCACCAAATAAAAAAATTAAAAAAAGACTAGAGGAGGGTATTGTCAATTTGGGACCGGAGCTTGACCAGGCTTTGCTCCATCCTGGCGAGCCGGCTCTCCATAGTGTTCAGCCGCTGCAGGATGCACTGCAGCAATGGCCTGTCAGAGCGGGAGGGGGTGCCAGCAGTTGTTGTCAGGGTCCTGTCAACTGGCAGCGGCGATGGGATGGCCAGGAGGCTGGAGGCTTAGGGTGACCGGCTGCACTGGGGCACAGCTGAGAGGGAGCTGTTTCCGCCTCTTCTCCTATCAGGGCCGCCAGCAGCCGGTATTCTTGCTGGATATGGTCCAGCCTCTGCTGCCACAGACAGGCTGCTAACTCCTGCCTGTTAGGTGCTACGGGTGAACCAGCAGGAGTAACTATATTAAAAAAAAGTACAAGTTGTGTGTTGTACTAAATAGGCCTGGGTGGTAAACTTCGCTACACCAGCGAAGTTCGTGGTGTTTTTGCCACTCCACTAGGAACACAGAGTTCAGCAAAAACTCTGCCTCCACGGCATAGCAGAGTTTACAGGCGCTGGCAAGTTAGGTCAATGCCAATACTGCATGCAATTGTTTGCTTACACCTCTATGATGGCGACTGAAAACTCAAAGATGGCAGCCGCAATCACTAGTTTAGTTTTTACATTCTCAAGAATGATCTGACCACGTGGTGTGTTACCTGCGGCTACGCAACACCTTCTGGCAGCGCCCAGCTCAGCCCGAGTCCTGCTGTCCATGACCCACAGAGCCGTTGTCTCGGCACCTCACCAATCACGGGCTGGACTGTTGCTGCTTTTTTCTTTTTTCTCCTCTTCAGCGGATCTCCAATCCCAGAAATAGAAAAGTACTGCAGGAGTCGGGAGGAAAGACTCCTGTGGTCAGTGTCTAAGCTCCGCTCCCGCAGTCCCTCTCTCGGCTAGTAGGGACTAAGGAGCCCCACTGCAGCCCCATGAATGGGCTGGGCCAGGCCAGCAACACACAGTGCACCTTCCCCCAGCAGCCAGGATGCCGCTATCCCAGAGCAAGGTAAGGCTGGTGTGTGCATGGGTACTGCCCTCTGTGAGTCCCGGCGGAGCCTGCTGCTGGCCGCTGCACAGGTGGTGGCGCCCCTGGACACTCTCAATAGAACTTTGTAATGCCAGTATTTAAATTTTTCTTGGATTCATATTATGTGGGGCAGTTGTGTGATCATACAGGCTGGGGGTAGTCGTTGGTGGACAGAGTGAGTCACTTGAAGGATCAGACAGGGAGAGATCCATCGCTGTTGGTCAAAGAGGCAGTGTACAGGTATTGCAGGGAAGGGAAAAGGGGAAGTAAGGTAATGGGCACCGGATGTGGCAAGAGGAGCATGGAGTGTGGAACAAGGCTGTGTACCAGTAGTGACAGAGACAGGGCGCTATGTACAGGCCTAAGAAGCAGAATGTAGGCACTTTCGGCAGTGGGATCAATTGCTCATGGTCGGAGGGAGAGAAAACTGGGAAAGAGGCAGCAGTGTTTGATTATGATCGCGAAGCAGGCACTGTGGGTAGAAGGCAGTGGAAGGCACTAGTGTTTAATAGTGCAGCAGGCACTGGTAAGAGGCAGCAGACTGCACTATTGTTTATGATAGTGTAACTGACACTACTGGCCAGGAAAAAGCAGTTGAGGGTAGGATGGCATGGCATCACGGGTAAACCAGCTGACGGTCATATGACTTCACTGCGGTGAACAACATACATTGCTAACCAGGCACAAACACCCTGTGTGCACCAGAGAAAGGTGTGAAGAGGATGCTTGTGGTTAGGGAGCTTCTAGAAGGAACTGGCAGTTGGGATGGTGAATTAGCCCCTATGCAGGACTGGAATTCCACCCATTGTGGAACTCTGTGGAATATCACAGAGTTTTTGCATAACTCAGCGGAATTCCGCAGATTAACTCCTCGAGGCATGCTCATTGCTATCCAGCGCGTTGCATATTTTGCTAGTGTCTGCAGCTGGGGCAGCTGTAGTTGACAATTATCTATTTTTAATTCCAATGGCCCTGTTCTTCTTCAAATGCCTTTCTCTTTCCACCATGACTCCAAAGAGGCAGATGAATAATAAATAATATGTCACACACCTCACTTATAAAATGTGGATATTTTCCTGACTGCCGTAAGTAGACATTGGGGAAAACCATGCACTGCACTACAGGGAAAGGAACGGGCTATATAGATTGTATTTGGCACGTTCATCACAGTATATCCCTGACGCCAAACTTGAAATCAAATCATGCACTTAGTCCCACTTTACTCACTGGCCTTGCCCACCACCACAAATTATTTCCAACAAATTGATTTGCTGGGCAGTAAGGAAAGGAAACTTGACTTACTCTACTGCAGGATACAGTAGAGGGATTAGGTGGGTAGGGTAGAGCTTTTTATATAGAATAGAGTGGCCACTGTCATTATACTGAGCATCGACACATCATGTGACTATTAAGCTTTGGCTTATTCAGTCACTGTAGTTGAAAGAAGTTGAAAGGGAAACCATGAAATATATTTTGGAATCTCTTCACATGGCTATAAAATGTGGTGAATGCCAAGAATGGATTTTCAATTTTTTGGTAGGCTAAGATGGAAGAACTTAGGAAAGAATAAAGCAGTGAAGTACTAAGAGCTGGCTGAGTGGGTGAAGGGAAACACACATTGTGTGTTCGGTTTGCAATGCATTGAAAACTTTGTAAATGCCACATTAGCTGAAGCAGACGCACATTGCACAGCCAACACTGCACTCACGAATTGAACCATACTGCACTTTGGTCATGGGTGGCAAAATGCCATGGGCAGGGAGGGTGGTTGATGAAGAGTGGGATACATCTGCCTCGCTTAACAAATACAGTGAGTCAAGAGAATAGAACAAAATTTAAAAAAATCCCCCCACTTTGAACCATAGCTTTGGTAACAAAGTAAGCAAAGTAGGTGAGCAGCATGCCCCTCTCCATGAGAAGAACAGCCTTGCTTATTCATCCAAGCATTCCAAACATTCATTCATCATTGCATTCTAATTCACCCATAGCCACCACGATGTAAGCTTTACTTTCTCTCATTCAGTCTGTCACCAAGATGTCCAATCCATTATCCATCCATTCAATATCCACCTTTTCTTCAAACCATCCTTTCACCCATCGCTTTACCCATCCACACACCCTTTCACCCATCCACCCTTTTACTCATATAACATTTCACCCATCCTTTCTTTTAACCTTCCATTCTTTCCCGTTTCCCTAAAGCCATCATAATTTTTGGAGCACTCATTATGTAAGCTTTTGCTGAGTTGCAGATAGAAGAGGCCATAACTCAACCACCAATGCAGCTGGTAAAGTGGGGGGTTCAAGGTCATGAGTCGCAATTCAATGACACGTTGGTAGCTAATGAGTATAATAGTAATTGTCAATAAGCAAGCAGTGTGACTTACCAGTGCCCGTCCCTGCCGCTGCTTCTCCTCCTCCAACTAACTCTCCTGCAGCGGCACTCGAACCGGCATCACTTGTGGTCTGTGTGGCTAGAATAAAACATTATACATTTTTTAGATGCCAGATACGCCTACCCTTAATTTTTTCAATCGAAAAAACAACCGCAATACATACATCACTACAGTTCAGTTAGCATTGCAGTATCTTCAAACAAAAATATCCCTCTGGACATTTTTATTTGTTGGTTGACAATGTTATACAAGCCAGGTAGTGAAGCCAACCAAATACTTTTTATAATTGAAGGGCAGAGCTATAACCTATAATGATCATGATGACTTGAAGCACAATTAAGGGGCAAAATAATTGTCAATAAAAGGCATATGGTGTTGGTTGGCAAATGTAATGGTTCTCATACATTCTAGCCATGCTGAACTGTCATGGAAACTGCTGGTATATTGTATAAGTGAATTACGCAGCACAACATTGGGGGAGGTGGTCCATGACCATGGCCACTCTTTTGTTAACTGTTAGAGTGTGAGCAAGAAAAAAAAAAGCCTTCTCAACAAACATACATGGTGAATATTATTTTATTTAATATTATTATATTATTTATTATTTTACCACACACACTGCTGCACCCTCCCCCAACACCGATGGTCCCGCAGGGTGTATCCCCTGCCTGGCCTGCAACCTGCTGCCAGCTTGGAGGGGAGGTGGCGCTGCACAAAGAAAGCGAGTGCTGCCACCTCCTCCTTGCTGAAGATAGTCTGAGGCTGCACACCTCTGTGGCGGCACCACCTGCAAGGTAGGTGGCTGGTGCTGGCTGTTCGGGGGAGCGGTGCCTCTGCTCCTTTGGTCGCCCTGCTCTGCCATGGCGCTGGGTGTGGTAAAGAAGAATGAAGCAAGAAAAGGGAGGAAGGAAAGAATAAATATGGAAGTAAATGGAAAAATAAACAAAAAATCAAAAATTCACGAAAAACACAAAAAAATGTAAAAAAACATACAATACACAGACACAAAAACACATACTAAAACAATAAATAAAAATGAGGTGTAGATTAATTAGGAGGACGGAGGATTAGAAAGATCAAAGCGGGATTAAAAAACAGTCGCAGCACCATAAACAAAGTAAGAAAACTAGGTGGCCACACCCATGCGAACTGTGTGGTGCCGTTCATGCACGATTTGGAACACGAGGGTGTACTCGACATTGCGTTTGTTGGAAAATGCACCGCAAACGGGCGCACCCAGAACCCCCACCAGCCCGCTGAACTCCGTGTAGCGCAGCAGAGTATTTTAGCCGATCTGTGGAGTTCTGCATAGCAGAACTCCGCCCAGGCCTAGTGAGTATCTCCCTAACTTATTTTTTAGCCTCATGCTTAATGGGGTATTGTCTTTGAAATTGTGGGCTCGGCCTCACTGACGTGATAAGGGGAACCGTCATCCCACCCCACATGGTTGTGATACAACACTGGAGCTAGCGCTAAAACCCACTCCATGGTATATGCATGTGTTACAGTCTCTGGGAAGAGGTCAGAAAAAGCAGGTAAAATTACAGTTTTTCCCTCTGGGCAATTCATCACAAATTCAGGTGGCCAATCGTTTTCGGCCAAGAGAATATCATAGCCAAATGGCAAATTCTCCCAAAAGAGAACATTAATGTACCTTGGTGCGTCCCCTACAATTGGAGTTGCATCTCATATTTTTGATGAGGGGCACTCACTCTTGTGTCCCATGTTTCCACCTGGACAGAGTCACTCAATGCTACTGCCACCAGACAATCCATCAGGTTCCGGTGAACTATCATGACTTCTGCTGCGCTATCCAGCATGGTCAGAGCCCACTCCCCACTCAGAAGCAGTGTCCTCAATATCCGCGCCATGCTTTACTTTTATGCCAGTGGCGGGTATCAAAAGGAGAGGGAGGAATAGTAAATAGGCTGGTTCACTTCCCCTTGATATGATATGAGAATCAAGAAGAACTAGCTATTGTTCAAAAGATTATAAAATTATAGTGTGTGTTTCGGCGTAATGAAAAAACATGTGTTTTTCATGCTAGGGACAAGACTTTTGCTTTATATGAAGGCCCTCACCCACCAACCTAGTTGGTGGCATGCTTCATCATTGGGCCCCACCCAGGGCACCAAGTGTGCCTCGGGTGTGCTGCGACGACTGTTTACAGCGGAGCAGTTTTTTTGTGAGGTGAGTGTGTGGTGATGGTGTTATGAGTGTAAGTTAAAAAGTTGTCCTAAGGGTCCCAGTGTCCACAAGGGTTCTTTTAATAATGGGCCCTTGGCAGTGTTAAAAGCAAGACGGCGGATGTGAGTGGAGGTAATTATGAGCTTCCACATCCAATGTGGTCAACATGTTTCAGCCAGGCCTCATGTTAAAACTGGCTTTCGTCAGGACCTTTATGTGAAGAGTGAGAATAAAAGTTGGTCTATCAGGTGTATATGGCCAACTAAGTGACGCACTCGCTAAGGTGCGATATGGGTAAGGGGATGTTTTCCTCTAGTTTCGTACCTGTAAGGGTAAAAAACACATAGAGACAAACAAACAAACAAAACACACACGTATAGGAATTCAGTTTTAGAGAATATTACGTTCAGCAAGTGTGACTTGGTACCTGCGTGTCAGAGCTATAATCGGAGAATTAGCGGTGGTGTTTATGCGGTACATGTCTGATCGTGATGCATAATGTCCCTGTAGATAATATGCGTTACAGTGCTAGAAAATTATTAGCGAGGCAAAATATTTGTGACATTTATGCTTGGAGGAAATAGTAGGGGTTCTTACTCTCAAGTTGTAAGAGAGAAACTCCATGAGTCCCGGGCAGGGGTCCGGCTTGTAGTCAAACACTGAAATTATCGTGGAGACAAAAGACGGACATTCAAAGCGCAACTCTTGTTGCAGGTACGGGAGTGTTGTCCTTGTAGGTAAAGGACTAGCACGTAAACACCCCCTGTTTTTTTGCTTACTTCGTCAAAGCTCGCAACCCTCCGTGCAACCTACTTGGCTGGCGTCAGGACTCCGATGATCACGGTCCCTGGACAGGCGGGGTTTTAGTAGTCTTCTTTTCCACAGGTGCGAGCACTTGCGAGGTCGTGGTGAGCAGCGTCTGTGGGGGTAATAAACATAAAAGACAGACACAGTGCTACATGTGTAGCGTGATGCTAAGACCCAGGGGCGTCTTTGTAAATGCCTGACTAGATCAATGATTAGGAGTAGACGTAAAGGTTTACGTGTTTTTTGGCGCATAGCTGGTTAATGCAAGCCGCGCTAAAGTGGCCGATATGATAGAGGAAAGTGCAGGAAAATATCCTGTGGGGCATCTAAGTCCGTCTATCTTGATGCCAAAAAATTAAATTAAAAAAAGAGAGAGAGACTATGTGCCAGAAAGTTAATAATATGAGAATAAGCGCTTATAGGATAATGTTTATCAATGGTGTCAGATGTTCATTTGGGGGTGACATGTATAGTAACCCTGGTGTTAATATCCCATTAGGGCACTGGCTTGAATATTGGAGTGTCTGATGGAATGGCGGACCATTAGGGTGTGGTCCTGTTGTCCCCCCTTGTGGGGCCACATTCAAGGCGGCCAGACCTAATATGAGTTAGTTTTTGGGGGGCTAAGGTGTTGGGGTGTGCGTTGGTTCGTGAATGGGAAGGGTCCAGAACGTGTTTTAGTTGCTGAGGCTGTTCCATGGGATATTATCATTGAGTCCTTGGGTATGAGTGGACAGGCGATATATCCAACGCTGTTCTTTGGTCAATAGAAATTTGTCATTGTTGGCATTTTGATGAACGATGTGTTCTATCACGGTCCACGACATATCATTGGGAGTATGGCCTTTCAGTATGTAATGATCCATGAGTTTGCTGGTATTCTTTTTACATCTGATTGTGCTGCGATGTTCCACGATCCTGGTCCTCACCTTACGTGTTGTCATGCCCACGTAGCGGAGTTTGCAGGGGCATTCAATCAGGTATATTACGTTGGTTGAGTTGCAATTAGTGTGTTTCAGTTGGTGCCATGTTTTGCCAGGCTCCAGATTCAGTGTCTTAGTAGGTTGTGTCAGGTGGCAGACAATACAGTCACCGCACGGGTAATGGCCAACCACATTGGGTAGACCCCATGCGTTCAGGACTGTGTTGGTAGAGGTGTTCTGGTTGATCCTGGGGCGGGTGGCTACCAAACAATCTTTGAGACTGCTTGCCTTCTTATATGCAAAAAGGGGTGAGTCCCAGTTACGCATCCCTGTGTTTATGATGCACCAGTTCTTCCGTACTATCTTTGCTACTCTGTTGGAAGCCTTATTGTAGGTTGTAACACAGGTGAGCAGTGCTGGAGTATCGCTCTGTATGTTGTCCTCAAGGAGTGCGTCCCTGTTTTGATTCCGAGCTCGTTTCCTGGTGTTCTGGATGATTTTATTGGGGTAGCCTCTCTCTCGTAGTTTAGTAGCGAGGTCTGTTGATTGTCTATGGTAATCAGAGGTCTGGCTGCAGTTCCGCCTTATGCGGAGAAATTGGCCAAATGGCAAATTCTCCCTGAGTGGTTGAGGATGGAAGCTGTCAAACTGCAGCAGTGAGTTTCTGGCAGTGGGATTGTGGTAAGTTGAGGTTTTAAGTGTTCCTGCTTCCGCCTCAATGGTGAGGTCCAGAAAGGCTATGCTTTGTGCACTAGCAGTGCTGGTGAATCGTAGGTAAGGGTCGCGGTCGTTCAGCCAGTCAAGAAAGGGGGTCAATGACTCTGGTGGCGTGGCCCAGCCCAGATCATGAGGATGTCATCAATGTAACGACGCCATAACCTGATGTTGTTGGTGTATGGGTTGGATGTCGGGAGAATATGTACCTTCTCAAAATGGTATACATAAAGCCCGGCCACGCTGGGGGCAAAAATGCTGCCCATGGACGTGCCTTTCGCCTTCGAACTCGAAGTAGTTCTCCTCCAGAGCAAGGGTCGCACACTGTAAGATGAATTCCCTGGGGGTGGTGTATTCCCAGGTGGTCTCCTTCAACCTGTCATGGAGAACCTTCAGTGTGGCATCCTGGGGGAGGCTAGTGTAGAGGCTCTCAATATCTAGCCCCACTAGGAGTTGTGAGGTAGGGTCATAGCTCATATCTTTAATGAGGGTGAGCAGGTGTTTGGTGTCCCTAATGTAGGTTGATGCCTTTTGAACCATAGGGTTCAGGAAGAAGTCACAGTACCGGGAAAGTGACTCTAAAAGGGAATTGATTCCTGAGACGATGGGACGTCCAGGAGGAGGTCTTGTCTCTTTATGGATCAATTACTTTTATGCCAGCCACCTTCTTCTATTTGAATTGAGGTTTGGACTGTTTTTCATCCTTTTTTTAATACGTAGACAAAAGAGCGTTGTGAGTCCTTCTTCGGTTTCACATACTTCTCTTGTCTGCGCTCTGACTGTCCTCCTCTCTCTGAGCATTTTTCGGATGAATCCTGAAAGGAGCAGGATGAACGTGTATCAGTATCCTAATACCTGTTGGTGTCTTAATATTGTCACGGTTACGCAGAATATAGCGCTTTTCAGTGGCCTCCTCTTGAGGACATCTGCCCCGTGTCTTTTCTTTATGTTGCTTATTGCCAAAGCATTTCATACATCTTGAAAGGCTATTTTGCATTTGCAAACAGTCAAAAGTAGTGATTCACACCATTTGCGAATGCAAAATAGGTTGATACATGTGGCCCTATATGTTTTAACCAGATCTGCGTACAATGTAAATAGTTCTGGAGCTCTCAGATGATCTATTTATGGATATGCTGTGTATCTGGCTAAGACTGGCCATGTTGCTCCCTCATTGCTAAGGGGACCTTGTCTACTGTTATTGTATGTATGTGGTAGGGCGCCTTCAAACTAATTTTGGTGTTCTTGGTAAGATAATGGTATTTCTAGTGATTCATAAGCTGTGTAGTTATTAGGAACTGTATCTGCAATGTATGTGTGAAACAGTCTTGAAGTTGTATTAACTGCTGCAAAAGTAACCCATGAATAGAATAACTCTGTCCTGCATGCTTCATGTGCCTCAACCACAAAGGAAATGTCTCCACCCATCTGGGGCAGGCTATGTTGCGTCTGTGTAATCGTATGTCTGCATTTAGCTGGTATGTTAGATGTTGGTGGGTCTTCGATCTCAGACATTTGAATATGTGGAATCAGAGAGGGTACCTCGATGGGGAGATCTTTGAATGGTTCAAGCTTGAACAACCTACAGCCAATACAAAGGGGTTACCTACTCAGCTGAGGAGGACAGTTTCCCTTACACCAAGGACGTCTCCAATTAGTAGGTGAGTAGGGGTCTTTGGGTACACAATCAGGTGATTCATCAAATAAGAATCCAACCTAGATCATTGGTGGTGCAATGTCATATGGCTTGTACTTTCTCAAGTAAATCTTTGTGTTTGTTGGACAACATAAACTTTGGATTGGTGTGAGACTGATTCTAAGCCTCCCTGAGGATATATTTGCCTATAGTCCTGCTAGCTCACGTTGTACCATCTGACCCCTGACCTCACAGGGTAACAAATAGATGTACAACCTCAGAACATGACAGCCCTGATTCCCCAAGAAAGTTGTGGTAACAAATCTAAAACCCTTTTTCTCAGTTACTTATATGTTCCCAAAGAGATACACAAGAAATACACAGTGTGCGGTTTGAATATTTTTTGAAGCATTGTGATTCTTGAGAAAAATATGTGTGCTGCATTGATTAATATGAGGAAACAGAATAATGTTATTAACATTATGAGAATTGTGAAGAAGATGAACATTTCGACCACTTTGCTTATTACAGAAAACTATATGCTTGCATACAAGTACTGTAATATAGTATACTCCTGCCTAGCACATTCTACCCTATTGTGTCTAAGGTGAGTGGATCTACCAAATCTCTGTCGGGTGGTCTAACTCCCCATTACCTGTGGGTAAGTGTCAGTAAGCTGCCCATCTCGGTGTAGAGTTGGATAGCATCCCTCGCATGGCGTGACATGATTCAGCTGAGCTGGAATCCTGGCATGGACTGACCTCTCAGTGCCAGTGAAATGCTCCTCTGAATACACAAAGGTTTGTTGTCATATATATAATTAACATCCTCCATGTTACCATGCCAAAGCCCCAGTCAGGCTGCTATTGTTTATTCTATTGTGATAGCTCAGTCACTGAGCAGCCAAAAACAAATACCAACATCACGCCTGCTGAACTTAGCCCTTGTACAAAGTGTTCAAGGTGTTCTTTTTTAAGTTTGAGTTTATTAAGAAAAACAAGCAAAAAACAGCATTGTAATAGTTACAACAGATCCTACTTAACATAAACGTTGCATGGAAAACGAGATAAAATGTGAAATAAGACTGTCAAGCTGTATACAAAAGGAAAAATATACATTATAAACCAAGAAAAGATAAGGGGGGGAGAGCAATGTGTAATTAAATTATAATATTGGAATAAAAAGCAAGAACAATAACTGGTTTAACACTGTAAGCATAACAATAAGTACATTTTAAAATTACATGGTAAAAAATATAGAAGAACAAATAACTTTTGGAGGAGGAGGCAAAGAGTAAAATAGAAGGCGGTTTCCTAACATCATCTGATACAGTAATACCTTTAACAATAGAAGAGGCAAATAAGAATAAATATTTTGTTAGTGGAAGCCATAAGAGGCCTCTTTTAATCGCTAGGGAAATAGGGGAGACGTAATTAGTTTCTACTCTATGGTGGAAACACAAAGCATTCCACCAGGATCTAAAAGTAACTTTATCTGCTTGTTTCCAATTTGAGGTTATTAAATGAAAAGCAACAGCTAACAGTAGGTCTAACAATTTAAAGCTCGATGTTGACTAAGGCCAGTAAGGTGACTGAGTGCCAAGGAATATGTTTATTATAGAGAAGGGTATCTTAACTTTAAACAATTTCTCAATTTGGGACCAAACCAATTGCCAAAATCTGTGGATAGGGGGACATTCAAATAACGTGTTTTAAATCAGCAGTAGGATAGGAACAGGACCAACAATTGGAGGACAAGTCCGATGTGAAGGATGCTAGGATCACAGGAGAGAATAATATTCAATGGAAGACAAAATAAAGGGTTTGTGTAGTATTAGCAGCACAAGAAGTTTTGTGAAGCCTAAACCACAACTTATCCCAAGTACTGGTTGGCCAACATTGTAGTAAATCTTTTTCCCAAGCCAATTCAGTCTTTTATTTAAGTCTATCTGGGGGTAATTGTAGGGATTTATATATAGTGGAAGCAGAGGGAGAAGTATCTAAAATTGGAGAGAGATTTAAGCAAATTGTAGGGGGGTTGGAAGTGTTTGGTAGTGTAAGAAGGTATTGGTTAAGGGCAGGATATATAAGATCATATTGCGGTTTAAAGGAGGCTGGTAAAGAAAACTTTGTTTGGAGATCAGTGAACAAAAGGGTTTTATTGTCAAATAGAAGTTGGGAGATCCAATGCAGGAATTTGGAATGCCACATTTTCTAGTATATAGAACAGTTATTAATTTGTAAAGATTTATTATGCCAAATAGGTTGTTGTTGATATGAATTAGTTGAAGGATATGAAGTCGGTAGGAGAAGAATTAAGAGTTTACGCGAATGAGAAATGATAGGGGAACGTAAAAAAGAATTATTGGAAGTAAAAGCAAGAATTTCCTGAAAATCAAAGGGGGTAATAAGAAATTTCTCCAATTCTAACCACAATGGTGGAAATACAAGGGGCTCTGAGGAGAGCCATTGGGTAGCTTGTTTTAGGGAAAAAGCAGAGTGATAAGTTTTGAAATCAGGAAACTTAAGACCTCCATCGGTTTTGTCTTTTTTTAAAGTAGACAAGGCTATACGAGAGGGTTTGCCTTTCCAAAGAAACTTTGTTAGGAGGAAGTCTATTTTTTAAAGTAATACCCTGGAATGTGGACTGGAATCATGGAAATTATAAATAGAATCTGAGGAGTAAGCATCATTTTAATCAAATCCATTCGGCCCCACCAGGAAAGAAAGAGAGAATGCCAACACGTGATAGTATCATTTAATGTTTTGGTAATGTGGTGGAAATTTAGTTTTAATGTTTCAGAAATTGTTGGAGCAAACCACAGGCCTAAATATTTTATTTTCGAAGATTGCCAAGAAAAACCCGTGTGGGCAAAAAAGTGTTTTTGACATAAAACATTTAAAGGCAAAACTTCACACTTATCAGTATTGAGTTGATATCTGGAAAGCTGAGAAAATGTAGTTACTCGTTGAAGAACAGGGGGGAGAGAGGTTGCAGGATTAGAACAATATAAAAGAATAATATCAGCGTAGACTGACATTTTAACTTGATGAGGAACATATTGAAAACCCGTAATGAGAGAATCTTGTCTAATTTTGGTTAAAAAGAGTTCCAGCGCTATGACAAATAAAAGAGGTGACAAAGGGCACCCTTGTCGTACCCCTCTAAGTAGTGGAAAATAATCTGAGGTTTTACCATTAACAAAGATTGAGGCTTTGGGACCTGAATATAATAGAGACATTAAAGAAATCAACTTAGATGGAAATCCAGCCCATTTTAATGCATGGAACAAAAGTCCCAACCAATCCTATCAAAGGCTTTTTCTGCATCTAAGGCAATAGCAGCAATAGGGTGATTTAAAGATGAGGCCTTGCTCAGAATGTTAAAAAAGACTCGTGAATTGTCGGAGGCTAATCTTCCCTTAACAAAACCAGACTGTTTGGGGCCTATGAGATCAGGTAGAACGTGGTCTAAACGTAGAGTCAGGATCTTAGCAAAAATCTTTTAATCAGTGTTGACTAGGGAGATGTGGCGGTAATTCTTACAGAGAGAGAGGTCTTTACCATCTTTTGGGATTAAACAAATCAAAGCTTCTTGGAATGTGCCTTGCAAGATATCCTTATCGGTAAAATAATTAAATAAAGTCATAAGATTGGGTAAGAGGAGATTTGCAAAGTGATAATAAAATTCAATAGTGAAACCATCAGGTCCGGGAGCTTTTCCTCTTCTTAATAACAAAACTGCATGGGAAATTTCTGGTAGGGAAATATCGATTCCCAAGGAATCATAGTCAAAGTGATGAGAGGGAGGAGAGTAAATGGACTGGAAATAAGAAGAGAGATCAGATTGTACTGGTTGATCTTCAGGAGAGTAGAGATTTTTGTAAAAGGAAACAAATTCATTTAAAATATCGCTATCCTTAAAAAGAGAAGTTCCCAATGGGCCCTGTAAAGATTCTATTTTAGTTCTGTCTTTTCTCACTTTCAAATAATTAGCCAGTAGTTTCCCCATTTTGTTTTGACCACCGTAATAGCGAGTACTATTTTCCAATAAAAAGGAGGAGGCTGCATTCGTAGATAGTCTGTTAAAAGTAATTTTAGCGTCAATATGATTTTTCAGGGAAGACTCATCAATGGATTAATTGTATGTGTACTCTGTTTGTTTAATCTTGTTGAGTAATTGAGTGGACAGGGCCTCGAGGGATTTTTTCTTTTGTGATACAAAATTTATTATAAACCCCTTGGCAGCTGCTTTAAAAGAGGCCCAAACCATTATGAAAGGGGAATCTGGAGTGGAGTTAATGGCAAAAAATTTGGAGGCAAAGGAGCTAAATTGTTGGCTGAAATTAGGGTCTAAAAGAAGTGAGTTATTAAAGCGCCATTTGCCTGAATGTGGGGAAAAAGGGATAAGATTAATATCGACATATACTGAGGCATGATCTGAGATTAAAATTGATCCAATTTCAGAGTGAATAGCATGCTGGGCTAAGGACTTGCTTAGAAAAAGGTAATCTATATGAGATTGTGATTGGTGAGGCCTGAATAGAAACTATATTCCGAAGTTCTGGATGGGAGAGTCACCAAATATCTACTAAAGACTTGCGTCGTATTGTGGAAGTGAATAGTGAGTGCATTTTAGAGGGAACAAATTTCACTGTTGAGTGTCTGTCTAATATGGGGTCATAAATTTGGTTACAGTCTCCGACGAATATAATGTAATCATCATATAAAAGCAGTTTATCAGAAATGGTAGTCCAAAAAACTTTATCAACAGAAGTGGGACCATATACATTAAAAATAACGATAGGTATCTTATCTATAAGTAACCTAACAATAACCCAACAACCTTCAACATCAGATTCTTGATGTAGAACTGATATGTGCAACTTTCTATGGCATAAAATCAGAGCTCAATTCTTCTTACCTAAAGCAGGAGAAGTAATCACATTGCCCACCTAACAATTTTTCAGTTTTGAAGCTTCAGATTCAGGAAGATGTGATTCCTGAAGTAATGCAATATCCGTTTTTAATTTGGCTAGGTGGGATAAAACCCTTTGCCTTTTAATAGGGTTACCTAGACCTTTAATATTCCATGTCGTAACTCAGAATGTGAGAATAAGAACATGAATAAGCAATATGCTTACAATATTGAGAATGAAGTAAGAAAACAGTAGAGAAGAGGGAGAAGAGTAAAAGGAGCTAGACATTTGATTAAGAAGAAGAAGCAGAGGAGAAGGAGTGAAAAATTAGAAAGGAGGGAAAAAGAAATAGCGGAAAAGAATCTTAGAGAAAAACTCCAGGAAAGGGAAGAAAAAACAGGAAACAATAAGACAGTACAAGTCATACAAATAACAACTGAGAAACATACCTACAGTACACAAGACGGAATGGGGGATGGCGACACCAGAAGACGACGACGACAGCACTCGAAACTCCACCGGATAGCAGGGGAACTTTGGGTGGGAAGAAGTCAATACATAAAGAAGACCATATGGAGAGCGGGGGCGGAGTAAAAGCACCTGTATTAGGAAGAAAATGGGATAATATGAATAAGATACTTTTATAAAAAGAGGGAAAGAGAGAGGAGAAATAACGAAACTAGTGAACTAACATCCTATAAATCAAAGGAAAAGCAAAACAGCATTCAATGAACTACATAGGTAAGCAAACAGCCCTGCAAGACAGAACAAAATAACATTCAAGTAGACTTTTACGTGTCCATGACATCCGCTCCGTGAAGCTGGAGAAATTCCTGTAGTGCAGCTGGATATTCAAAAGTAGTAGTCTTCTCCTTATATGTAACCTTGAAAAGGCACGGATAGATCAGTCCATATCTTGCATTTATAGATCTTAGCTGAGGGCGGAAATCAAGGAATTTTTTCTGATGGTCAGCAGTGACTTTAGCTACATCCTGAGAAAAATATAGTCGGTGGCCTTCCCAATGAATTTGTTTTTTGGACTTAACAACTGACAAGACTTGAAGGAGGTCGGTATATTGTAGGAAGAACATGATGACTCCACGCAGTTTTGCTGAGACCTTGGGACCAAGCCTATGAGCCCGTTGGATGTTGAATGAAGTAGAGGCAGGCATATCCAGAAGCTTGGGCAGAAAAGTCTGAAAATAAACAGTTGGATTAGAGCCCTCCAAGTTTTCAGGGAGACCGTAAATGCGAAGGTTATTTCTGCGATTTTGGTTCTTCAAATCTTCAGTGTGCTTTTTGAGGAGAGTTATTTCTGATTCCAGAGAGGAGATACATGAGTAGGTGGATTGCAGAGCTTCCGTTTTTTGTTCCACCACTCGTACTTTTCATTCCGGAGAAGACCATTTGTCGTCCAAATGTTGCAGAGTCATATTAGTTTCCTCCATGAAAGGTTTCAAAGCACGAATTTCTGCAAGAATTACATCCATGGATGCTGAGGAAGAATGAACTGGGGACGGAGGATCTTTTTTAGGACCCTTGGTGGAAATCACTGATAACTTGCTAGAGATCTGCGACTTAGGAATGGTGCCTGATGTGAGGTCAGGTTTGTGAGAAGAGTTGTTCTCCATATCGTTGCAAGTAGAATCTGAATCAGAGTGAGTATTATGTTTGTTAGGAGTTGAAAGTTTAAGGTTTTTTAATCTCCCCATATAAGAAAGAGAAGAAGATATATGTAGAGCACTGCAGAAGTACCAGCGAGAGGTAAAATCCTTCAAAAAATGTAACCAAGTTCAGTCACAAAATGAGGTGAGGAAGACCACAGTTCCAAAAAGATGAAGCACACAAAATGTATCAGGAAATTGCAGGGTCACATTCGTTATCTGAATGGGTAGTACTCATATAATGAAGATTAGCACTTATTATCACTTTAGCCAATCCATGATGAAGTGAATTATTCACCAAAATAAGTCACCGTGAGAAATAAGGAATCCAATGAAAGAGTATCATGTTTCGCTTGTAAATGTGACAGCAGCATAACAGTATAGATATAATGCGAAGAAAAATAATGTCACTGATTAAAGGTGAGAAAATTTTTCATTTAAAGCTGTTTCAGGAAGCGGAGACACGGTGTTGTGGGGGAAGGCTGTCTCAGTATAGAAGGGAGCGCGCTCGCCTTTCAAAATGGCAGGTGCGACCTTACTGTGAGGAGAAATACCCCAGGCCGTTATGGCCCTAAAGTCGTTGCAGCATTGACTTTTTAAAGGTTCCAGCGACTCACCATTGCTAGAGGGAGAGACGCTGTGAATCTCATCCCTCGGCGAGCGCCGAAATGGTCACAAATCATATCGTTGGTTCCTCGATCCGGCGGAGCCTCGGACGGTCAAGCCATCTTGGATCGGCACCAAAGCCACGCCCTGTGTTCAAGGTGTTCTGATATGGGCTTATGAAGACCTATTGTAAGCAGACTGAGTTCAAGGAGTGCTATCCTGTGTATGCACGCAAATGAATGTGTATCAAATGTTATTGTGTTTAAGTGGAGTGAAGGCAATTTAATAACGTGAGCATGTAAAGATGGCATTTCTTAGCCGGGCCAAATACTTCCATGTGACAAGACCTTTGGTCTAACTTTACCTTTGTCAATTAGGCCCTTATTTTCCCCAAATTGCTAGTTGAATTAAAGAGAGATGTCTTGAACAAAGGAAGGTCTCCACTGGGGTGAAGCGTTCTTTTTGCCCTTTTCGACAATCTACTTCTCCAATCCAGCATAAAAAGCAAAAACCAGAGGAGAAAAACTGGTGCAATTTGGATTGGCCCGAATGCCTCTCTCAGAAGAAGAAAAGTAAAAAAGAGGACAATTAGGCCTTTGCCCACATTGTGGAAAAAGAGGCACCTTTTAAACAATTATCCAATACACCGTAAAGAGAATTGTGGGTAACAAATTAAGTGAATTGAAGCAGGGAGAAGAGGTGAGTTTAAGATATCTGTCCTTGCCAAAAATAAGCCAGTGGATGATGTGTTGTGGCTTTTTAATTCTTTGAGCCACAGTAACCAATAATGGTAACCTTATTAAGATATAGTTCTGATAGATTGCAGAGCATCAGGAACTTTCACGGACATGAATTGGGCCAGGAAGAAACAAAATTCCTCCTTGTAAAACCCATCAACCACTTATTGCTGAAGCTGTGGACAGAGCTCCAGTGGTTTCAGTACCTGTTTAAAAGCAAATTCAATCTTTGAACTTTAAGATTACAAAACATGTTGAGTTATTAACTTTTGACCTGATAACAATTCCTTGTCATCATATAATTCTTGGTATAAATTTGGTGGCGCTCCATAACCCATTTATTAACTGGTCAACCAAAACTTTCTTTTGTGGATCATAATTCTGTGTTCAACATTGCTGTTGTGGCATACTGTTCCAGTATATTACAGACTCAACACAAATCCAAAGCTCAACAACTAGTGCCTCTTTTTAATGGCATCCCCAAGAAATAACATGAGTAGCTAGATATTTTTTTCTGAATCAGAAGATAGGCACTTGCCACCTCATAGTGTTTAACTGTGCTATTGATTTAGAAGAGCGCTCTACTCTACCATTTAGGCGAATGTACTCCTATTCTCTAAATGAGTGGAGAGTCTGCAAAGGCTAATTGCAGCATTCAAGTCTCCAGCTGGGGCATCTCTCCTAATTATCCCTAACAACAATTAAACTGAGTTACGTCTATGCATAGACTATTGTGGCCTAAATCAAGTTACCAACAAACATTGTTATCCCTTGTCCATTGATTTCCGACATCCTAAATGCTTTACATTAAGCTATGATTTTTATAGAACTAAATTTAAGGGGGGCCTATCACCCACTCAGAATCAGAAATGGTGATGCATGTAAAACAGCTTTTATAACTATTCTTGGCTATTTTGAGTATAGGGTGATGCCATTCAACCTATGCAGTGCACTATCTAATTTTCAAAGATTTATGGATTCCAACTTTTTAGATTTAATATTGCACCCTAAGTTAACATATCTAAAGGACATTTGGATTTTTTAATGATATTAAATAACATACTGTTTTAAAAAATGTTTTAAAGAGACTGAAAGATAATAATCTCTTTGCCAAATCTGAATAATGCCATTTTGATAAAGAGTCGGTGGAGTACATTGGTATTGTTCTAACTAAAGATGGGATTGCCATGAATGACAAGAAGGTCAAGATTCTTAGATTTCAAACAAGCAACTTTTGTGAAACAAAGTCAGGGACCTATTCACAAAGGTAAAATTACACATGCAATTTTATTTGAGCCCATTTAACACTACACTTATGTGTAATTTTACACTTTTTTCGTGTTCATTTCTGAGTGTAGATTTACATCTAAGTATGGACTTACTTCTCTCCAACCCTGAAACCAAAGATGGAACATCTAAGACTGAATTTACGAGTGTAAAGTTATTACTAGTAACATATGTAGGCAACGATCTCCACCCTGGAGTGGAGATCGCTACAATCGGGGGAGAGATCTCCACCGAGAGGCAGAGATCTCCATCACAGGGGCGGAGATCTCCATATGGTAAAGAATAGGGAAATGTGAGACAGTTTATCAATTTAAACAAAATATAAAATATATTGTAATGTAAAATAACATTGTAAATTATATTTAGAATTAGCAGTATTAAGCTGGAACCAAAAGAAAAGAAAATATTACAGCACATGACTTTATAACATTAGATCTTTATTAAATACTTATATAATTAAAATAAATTATTTGATTTATGAATATTATTTTCTTTTAAAAAAGCGTATAAATACCCTCACAAGCATTTTAATATTTAATTAATATTTAGTAAATGTATTTAAAGTGTATGTGTATCATTAGTTTAAATTTTTATTAAAAGTTTAATTACATTATTTTTAAATAAGTTAATTATTCATTATAACAATGATAAATATTTAATTTTAAATTTACTGTAAACAATAATTTATATATTTAAATTAAAAGTTGACCTAATTTATTTATTAACATACTTTCTATGGCAGAGTGTTGAAGTGCCTGTCAGTGGCCATGTTTGGTGCTAGACTTACTCCAAGGCATTGATGGAGCACATGTAAGACTATGATGGAGCCCAGATTTCACCTGTATTTAGGCATTGCTCTGTTTTGTGTTTCAGACACAAACTGCTTTTTAAAAAATGGCACGTAGAGTGTTGGTGCAAGTGAAAAAAAAAAACAATGAATGAGGCCTGGACAGATGCTTTCAGTCTAAAGTGTTATCATGTAAAAGCATGCTCAATTAATTAATCATGGTTGTTTAATTGTGATTATTCTAGATATAACCTCACTATAGAATGTACATTTAATTTAGAAATGTGTTTTGAACTTTCAAAGTAGCATATATTTGTGCTGAATTAACATGCATTTTACGGTGTAGAAAGGCTGAATTTGCTTTGGCAGGCTCAGCTCACTGCAGCCATTGGCCTTGAAGATAAGAAATGGAATGTGTGCTCTTTTCCTCCCAGCTTTCATGAAAGGATCTTTCTTATAATTTACGCCCCCTGTTTCCGTCTCTTCATGAAAGACCTTCGCATACTTTTATCTCCATGCAGTTGTTTAAACAAAGCTTTATTCACATCATCATGTAGAAAGAAAACTGCAGAGCACACATTTTTTTCTTATGTATTCTCTGTTTTCGCATAATTAATACTTTTTGTTACAGAAAATGTAATTGTTTTTAGGATGTGAAGTCATCTAGCACAAGACTCAAATGTGTTACAAGAACTCGCCTGATTGATGACGTGTCCAGTCAGCCCATAGGGAGTCGATGTGTTCTGAAGCTCCTACTGGACAAGCTACGAAGATCAAGTCACGTGTATTTTTGAGAGAAATATTGGTTGCTAGCTGAGAGGTTTTGGGCAGGCTCTGCTTATTTTTTAGCAGGACGCAAGGAAGATCACACAGATTTTTTTAAACGTTCTGTGGAGTCAGAGAGAAGGGAGGGGCCATGGCATCTCCTGACACAGAGAAGCAGAGATGAACCAGCCAAGCCAGAGAGGAAGGGCAGCGTCTGCTGGGGGCTCAGGCAGGCAGAGCGAGGACAGAGAGGACCAGCTGATAGAACTGGACAGGTTTAGATTCTAAAAATTTAAGTTTCACGCTTTGACTAACTGGCTTTGCAAAGACTTATTTTGTCCTATGCATTTTATTTCTCTTTATGGGAGATTTTTGCCAATTATTAATTATTGATTAGCCTTGCAAAACTCACTCTAGAATTATATTTTCTTAAAACTCTTTAAGAGTTTCTGACTGACTTAGAAATAGGTTTTTCTTCCTTTATGGAGTGCCTTGTATGCAATCTATAATATGTTCTGTATTAATTCTATTTTTTCCTATTTTTCAATTCTGTAACCAGATTGATATTTGACTAATGAATAAAGAGTCAGAGAACTTTGAATTTTGATTAGAAAATAAAACCCTTTAAAACTACTCACAACTCTCATTATTGCCTTAAATATTATTTGCATTTGATTTTTCATGTTTATGCAAAGTCTCCTGATGGTGATTCACACGGTGGCAAAGGTCCATCCCCTCTAAGCGGTAAACAAGAGGTAATGATGTTTTGCATTGAGAAATTACAGTGAAATTACCGCTGGATCAACTATTTAGTGGTTTTTTGGGATGTAATAACTTTAGAAGTGTAGTCTGTGAGTAGCAACACTGTTGCTCATTCGTGGGTGTGTATTTCTATTAGCAGGTCTTAGCAAAACACCTCCTTCCACCTATATAAACACCTACTATTTTGCAGCAAGTATTTATTATTTTCAAATCACTTCCCCTCCCACATTTACTACTAAGTTGTAAACGTACATGTGCAATAATCACCTCATAGAAAACACATGAAGGGTGGTGATTTCCACCTGTAGGTTTGTGAATTGCAATTTGTAGTAAGCACTGCTGCTGCAGTGTCATGTAGTTCCTAGGACCCCCCAGGACCTGCACGTTTTGGATGACCTAAACTGAGGGCTTGGTGTGCAGACAGACTCTGGACATCCCCACAGGATGAGTCAGCCGTTAGACCAGCTAGCTCTACAGTGCCACTACCACCCCCCTGTATTCTACAGTGGTGTAGGTAGTTTCTGGCAACCACTGAACATGACAGCCCTGATTCCTCAGGTATCATGGAAAACAATACGGTATCTTTCGCTCAGTCACTTGTGCTTACTTTTCTCAGATTACACATAGAATGACGATTGGAACGGTTTCAATAATTATTTATTGGTCAAGCGTCAGTCTAGTGTGAAACATATTCGCTGCGACAATCAAAAGACAGGAGCAGACAAATGTGATGGCTATTACCAATATTGTAAAAAGCACATACATTTCTACCACAGTGCTAATAAGATGAATATAAACAGATTATATAAAACAATAGCATTGGTATACTCCTATGATGCATAGCCTACCTAAATGTACCTAAGCTAGATATGTAGGTGAATCATGTGTATGTAAATGCCAGGATGGATCCTAATGGAGCCAAGAAACCCCCGGGGAAGTACTAACCCCTCATTTGATGGTTCTGAATGAAGGACCCCGTCTCTGCGACGAGGATGGCACCCTGCAAGGGATATCAAGTCTCTGCCTGTCGAAGGATCAGCCTGAAGAATCTAGGTCCAGCCTGGAAGGAATTCTCCTCTGTTTCTGTAAGGGGAAGTGAGGGTCTTTTATTCTAAAGTGCCCACTCGAGGGTTTCTTCTAGAATCGATATGTTTTGAAAACATTTGCTAATCCTCTGCTAATCCTTTTCTAAACAAGCATGATCATGCACAGCTGGCTGTTGGCCATGGATGAAAAAAGTGGTGACCCTTACACAGAATAAATCTGCCATGCCTGGGGACATGTTTATGTACGTCAGGTACAGGGATTAAGATAGAGTACCAAGAGCCTGATGTCGGAAAGACAGAAATAAGCTACTAGATAAAAGGTCACCTGTGTAGGACTGCTATGTCCTGTGGATGGGACAAAATGTATGTAATGGGTATATACATGATGGGACTCTCCTAAAGGACATGACACCCACTCCTCATCTAAAGGTCAACAAGGTCAGCTTGGTAATGATAGAAAATGCTAAAAAAAAAGGCATAAAATCATGTATAATAACTAAAAGAGCACTTAAATAAGTCTTTAAGAAGTTCATAAAAGCAAGGTCTATATCGAAAGCATTCTTCCCTATAAAAGCGTTCATAAAATGTCCTCTATATGTTTGAATATCGTCATTGTTTCTCTGAGCACCTTGAAAGCCACTATGTTCAGATAGAGCAGAGAAGAAAAACAAAGTCAGTTCGACATTCAATTTGGTACATTCACAAAATCCTCAGCACACGTCTGTGGAGTGATATTAAATATCAATGTAAGTATACACAAATTAAAAAACACAGTTTCAGAAATCTTCTCTTTCTTTTATTCTTTTCTTTCTCATCATCCAACACGTGTTTCGTCGCACAAACTGGGAAATCGTCCCGCGACTTTCTCAAGGCTGAGTAAACAAAAATTAAACAATGGCCATTGTGACACCATACATACAACTGGTGTGCACAAGCTCAATTCAGATATAAACGTGACACAATGTGCAAGGGCAAAGGCATGCACATGGTTGACCTATAGTCAATGATGGTGACTTCGTGAGCATCAATTTGTGAAGATAAAACAAACTATTGTGCAAGCATATTTCATATTAAAAACTCTAAATCAAGGTGATGGAGAAAAACCTATTGATTAAAAAGCTCCCAAAGCCCGAAACCGTATAAGGGCATCTAGATCAAGCCACAAATACACAAGACCGAAAACCATAAAGAAACACCTGGGCCGTCTATGTCAAACCCTTCTCTCATTGCCGTCAGTACTTAAGCAAAGCCCTCAAAGACTAAAATACATGCATCACCTTTGTGATATTTCTTCTAAAAGGGGTACCTTCAATGTCATTGGTAGAAACCTATGTCAGGGAGAACAAGATACACAGCAGACTTTTTCGCAAAAAGGCTGCTTGCAATGCTATACTACATGCATCTAGTGCGCACCCTGCACACCAGATTAAGGCCATCCCATTTGGGGAATTGATCCGGGCAAGACGTAATTGCAGTTACGACCCTGAATTTGAGGAGTGTAAGAAAGGGACGATGGCCCGCTTCCGAATAAGGGGTTATGACAAACACACGCTTTCCAGAGCTGAACAGAGAATACACAAGGGGCCTGATTCACAGAACTAACTTACGTCAAAATCCTAAACTTACAACAATTTTGGTATTCACAGAATGAACTTACACATTTGGGTATTCACAGAATGAACTTACACATTTGGGTATTCACAGAATGAACTTACACATTTGGGTATTCACAGAATGAACTTACAACAATTTTGGTATTCACAGAATGAACTTACACATTTGGGTATTCACAGAATGAACTTACAACAATTTTAGTATTCACAGAATGAACTTACACATTTGGGTATTCACAGAATGAACTTACAACAATTTTGGTATTCACAGAATTAACTTACTCATTTTGGTATTCACAGAAGGCACTTACTCATCAATGAGTAAGTGCCTTCTGTGAATACCAAATGTGTAAGTTACACAAATGTGTAAGTTACACAAAATGTGTAAGTTACACAAAATGTGTAAGTGTCTTCTGTGAATACCAAAATGAGTAAGTTTATTCTGTGAATACCAAAATGAGTAAGTTCATTCTGTGAATACCAAAATGGTAGTAAGTTTAGGATTTTGTCGTAAGTTAGTTCTGTGAATCGGGCCTAAGATTTTCAATGAGCAGCATGGTGTACTTTGCATCTTGCATCTCTGCATGCCATGGTCATTTGTCTGTCGGTCAGATTGTAAGCCGAAAACAGATTAGTGTCTTTAATGTATCGCCATGGAACGTGGCCAGAATGCAATGATTGAAGCGTTCAGTTTAGAAGTTAATAGCGCATAGCTGAGATTGCCCATGTTGTAGAATAGACAAATCTTGTTCCATTGTGTCCATAGCTGAGGACACAATGTTGCCCAGTGAATAAATACGAGACGAGAGGTGGTCATGCCGTTGTGTACCACAGCTAAGGCCTTTTCTAGGTTAATCCTTTCGATTTCACGTAGTCTCTCTGCAGCTTCCTGTTGGGAGACTTTCCAGACTTCATTGTAGATGGTATATAAGAAGCGTTTACTATGCGGTTTTTTGGGACCTAACAAGAAATCCCTAAGATCCATGTTGTCTGACAAAAGGGACAAGTGTTGTTTCACCTGTGATAGTGTCGAGGTCTTTAGCCAATTTAGGCACAACTTCCAGACACTATAGGAAGTCACTACCCCTGGGTCATCTGTGTGTACATAACGTGGGTCGGGCCTATGGATACTAAACCCTTCGTTGATACCCTTGAACCTTGAGTTACACATATTCGTGTCTACAGACCAAACCAACCAATCCTTCCAATTGGGAGATGATGAATTGTATGTACTTGCACCATGTGTCCCTTCAGTTGTTAGTGTGTTATTTGCGATACCCTTAATGGGTGTGTGAAGGGATGCTCTGTGTTTTCAGGTCTTTAATTTTTGCAAACCCGTAACAGGTAGTCTGTTGCACTGTTCTGTTCAGGAAAATCATCTGTAACGGTATGAGGCAAGCTCTAAATAAAGCCTCAGTTCCCTGAACCTGCCACTCTCTTGTCCCCCAGATGGATTTTGTGTCTATGGTGTCTCTCCAGTAGTTGAAACCCTGTATAGACAGTTGGGATATAAAAGGTGCTGAATATATCAGCTTTGTGTTTGTTAGCATAATTCTCTTTGTTGTTGCATTAGTCTGTGCAAGTTTGTAGTAAAACGATTCTGGGTCTGATGTATTGAACCCTGAAAAGTATGCACATTTCTGTGCGAATGTGGCAGAGCTACCCTTTGGTGGTGTTGGGCAATGTTCCCATTGATGGTACACATTAGCAGTGCGTGGTACACTTGCTCTGTGCAATAAATGATGACCATAATGCTGGTAACAAAACATGGTATCGTAGTCGGTTGTATACTCATACAATTCTTTGTAAGAAAATGCAGCAGACTGTTCTAAATCTGAAAGCATAGTATTTACAGTTTCAATGTCCCAATCATCAGAGAGTGTACTGGGGGAAATGAAATCATTTAAAGAAATTTTAAACAAATGTGGAATTTTTAAATGTTCAGTAGGACCAAATACATCACATGAAACTTTATCCCAAACTATACCATCAGGTACTGGAATTGTTGTAATGTTCACCAGGGACAAGTCTCTTTGTTCATGGTGTGATGACGTATGTGGTTTCAGGACCTAGTTCACTTTGTACTGCAGAGCGTACTGGGAGATATTGCCCGTTCAGAAGCAGAAAAAAGACAGTCACTGTGCCAATCCAAATTAACAGGTATACTACCCCTATTGCAAACCAAATATGCAACCAAGGTGGCACTAAGTAAGTCTTTTTGTGCAAAAGATAGAATTGTAGAAGTTTCTCTTTCTTTGAAATGGGTGGCGTTTGATCAGGTTCACTTGGATCTGAAGAAAACTCATTGAAGTTGATGAAGTAGCCAGACGCAGTTCGATCTATCTTTGGTAGCTCCTCAGGTTTTGTAGAACTGGCACATGTGTCGTTTGAAGGCACATTAATGTAGACATCATTGTTGGGCTGAATTGCAACTTGGATTGTTGTTTCTTCTTGATGTTTCTCAATTTCAACTGGAATAATTTGTGCTCCTATTCGGTACTCCTTCACTTTGTGTAGCGGAATCTTGAAAGGTTATTAGTCTTTCCATCTGAACTTCCTGTATAGTAGCAAGAGGAGATCTGCGGCTACTCAGGACCCCACGTGGCCTACTGTTGAGAATCGGCCACATGATGCAGTTTGATCAGATCAATTGAGACAAATCTTTTTTTTTTTTGCCGGCAAGAGGCGGAAGAAATACTGTTCTTGTTCCCACTACCGCCAGGACAGGTACAGCTGTTCTGTAAGATGGCCCAAACTCTCTTCTGTCCACGATCTTTTCCCTGACCAGGTCCCAATCTTTGGGACCCAGGCAGGTCTTGCCGGAACTGGTTTCAATTCCACAGTGGCAGTGCGTTTGACTTGCACGTTACTTTGTAGTGCCCGGAATTGATTGAGTTCCTGTAAAACAGGCAAACGGTCATTCAGTTCAAATGGTTTTTCATCCACCACTGTGCTGGCACAATCGAGATCAGGTACCCACATTCTTGTCCCAAACAGGGTTTCATAAGGGGTACGGCCTCCCAAGGATTTTCTTGGCATATTATTGAGTGCCCTGTGGACCCCATATAGGTGATTGGCCCAACTACCACCTGCGCCTAATACCCTTGCTGTTAAGGATTGCTTTAGGTGCTGGTTTTTCCTCTCCACCACCGCATTTCCCTCGGGATGGTAGGGGGAGGAGTACCGCAAGGCCACACCCATACTTTCCATGGCTTCCTTGTAAGCCCTAGAGCTAAACACAGGGCCACGGTCGGAATGTAACGTGCCAATTGTGTATGTCCCGATGAAGACTCGCAAATCCTTTATAACAGTTCGAGCGTCAGGCGAGCGCTGGGGCCAAAACCATAGGAATCTAGAGCATGAATCCACTGCCACCAAGATGTACTTGTAAGCCCCGTCTGAATTTAAGGGGCCGCAGTGGTCCAAATTGACACATGCGAGGGGTCTGTCTGAAATCAGTAGTGGTGTTTGTGGTTGCCTGTGAACGGTGGAACACTTCAACTGCTGGCAAATATCGCACTTCAGGACATACTCCTTTGTTTGTTTTGTCAATCCCGACCACCAGTAACGCTGCTTCAATAATTAAATTGTTGCAGTGACTCATGCGTGTGCGGATGCCAGACCCTTGTGTGCAGCTAGAATTAAACCTAATCTGCGATCTTTGTTTGGTATTGCTCTATCCCCCACTCCTGGAATTTGAGCATACGGTATGTTATGCGCATCTAACTTGTAGGAGTACTTGAGTGGAAAGCCTTTTGGCAGGACGGCAGAGCCGTTCTTTGTGGCATTGATAGCTACTAGTATATCTCTGTCTATTCTTGTGTGTGAGCAAGTGATTGCGGCAATGGCAGCAGTTCGCACTGTTGCCTTGGCGGCTTCATCAACCAGTGAATTCCCTTCAACGTGTATGCCAACACACTGATGACTCAAGATGTGAATAACTTGAGCCCTTGGCAGGCATGCTTTCAGCTTTGCCACTTGTTCCAATAACAATTTATGTTTTATTGTGCCAGCCTTGAAGTCTTTAAACCCATTCTGGCCCCAGTACTGAAGATATTCATTGTAAGATTGCACACAGTAAAATGTATCGCACACAATCAGTGTGGGGAATTCCCGATCCGTATACTGTAGTGATAGTATCAGGGCTTTTAGTTCTGCCAGCTGTGCTGTACAATCTCCCAGAGATTGCGTAGTTGTATTGCTGGGATGGAAGTTGCCATCCCGCATCCGACCTTTCACTATAGCACATGCGGCACTATATTGCTGTTTACTTCCAATGGCAGGTTGGGCAGAACCATCAGTATAAATAATGTATTCATACTGATCTAGAGGCAAGGTTTCATTCGGGAGAGGGTATTCTTGTTCATACTGCAGAAATGCTTGAGTTCTTAGTGTAGGATCATATCTGTATTCTACATCTGCTGCAGTGAGAGAATTAGCTCATTGTATCCATTGTGGATGCTTTACCTTCGCATTTGGGATGCTGGGTTTGGTTACCACTTCTAAAGTCGGTGTCAGGGTTACAAAGATGATGCGTTTCCCCTATGCTAGTGCTCTTTCTCTCCCTACAGCAGTCTGTACTGCCGTCAGTATTTTTTCTGTTGCTGCAAATCGATTTTCAGCATTCGTGCACAAATGAGATTTGTATGCGATTGGAACTGTCTCACCTTCATTGAACATGATGTAGGTATACCCTGATAACCCAGGGACGACCCGTATTACCAGGTTGCGGACGTTTACTCGTGTATGCAAGTGTTTTGAAGCTATCATGTCAGCTTGAACGGAACGTAGAGTGTATGTATGTTTTTGAGTCCACTTGTTTGCTGTGAAATCTGGGCTAATTAGGTCGTACAAAGGTTTGACTCTTTCTGCGTAGTCTTGAATGTATGTTCTGCTGAAATTTAGAAATCCTAAAATAGATTGTAAACCCTTCAGAGTCTTTGGAGGCTGGATTAGCGTGCAATTTTCTAAAAAGTTAGCGGCCATGCTTTTGCCTTCACTTGACAGCTCATATCTAACCCTGGGCAAAGCACTACGCTACGCTCGCGTAGTTTGCGAAGTTTGCGCTACTTCGCACAACGCGAATTGCACGTAGCACAGTGCAAACACGCGTAGCGTAGCGTAGTGCAGCGGTCATTTTTGCTTGCTCGCGGTCCTCAACGTCAAGTTGGCGACCGCGAGCAAGCAAATGACATCCCGGCGAGACTTTTTCTCGTTCGCGATCAGCAACATCAAGTTGCCGATCGCGAGCGTGGAAAATAAACCTCCCGGCGAGATTCTCCAACGCGGGGAGGTCAGGTTTCTCATTGCGAGTGGTCGCGTATGCTCGCGACCGCTCGCGATGAGAAACTACCAGTCCGCGTTGAGAAAGCTGCCGCTCGAGTAAAAATCTACTCGAGCGGCAGTAAAAGACAGCTCGCACTGTGCAAGATGCCGTTTTCAATGATTGCACAGTGCGGACAAGCATCCAGCACTGTGCAATCATTGCGAACAGTGCACTACGCAGTTCGCCTAGTGCTATGCGTAGCTCGCGTAGTGCGAACTGCACTTTGCATAGCTTCGCGTAGCGCTACTTCGCGAACTACGCCCGGGCTTACTCATTTCCCAAAAATAGGACGCTGAGATGGGCAATTTTTGATTTTTTGAAGTTACATTTGCAGCCCAAATTGGCGAAACCAACAATTATGGCGTTCACCCTGCACAAGTGTTCAAGTAATTAATCGTCCGTCAGATAAATATCATCTACGTAGGGCACTGCCTCTTCAGCGCAAGTTTGTAATAGCTCTGACACTCTTGCCGAAAATAACCCGGGGCTGTTCTTATAGCATTGGGGCAGACGGCAAAATTGACGCTGAGTGCCGAGGGCAGAAAATCCTGTCAAATATCTGCTTTCAGGAGCTATATTTTGGCAGAAGAATCCATTCAATATATCTAGTGTTGTTTTATATTTCTTCCGCACAATGTTATTCATTAATGCGGCACTATGTCTGTTCTGAACTGCAAATGTTTTTGTGCATGTGTTCAAGTGTCTGTAATCTAAAACCAAATGATATGTGTTGTCAGGTTTCATGACGGGAAACAAAGGGTTGTTTATTGGCGAGGTGCAAGTTTCAATCATACCTTGGTATTCTAGTTGGTCTAGGATTTATTTGAACTGTTTCTTTGCCTCATTTTTAATAGGGTAATGTCTCTGTGGAGTTGGAGTAGTTTTTAATGGGATTTCGTGATGTTGGGACTCCACGTCCCACCCTACATGGTTGCGGTATAATGCTGGAGGTAGCGCTTGCGCCCACTCCTGCGCGTATGAGTGTTTTAAGGAAACAGGAACGAGGTTGGAAACGGCAGGCAGAATGACGCCTTTACCTTTTGGGCAATCCATTATAAATTCAGGCGGCCAATCTTTTTCTGCTAACAGGATGTCGTAGGCAAATGTCAAATTTTCCTAAAAGAGACCTTTAATTTTTCTTGAGATGTCCCTCTCTATTTGGATGTTAATTTCTTTAGACGATGTGGGACACTCACTCTTGTATCAGCTGTTTCCACCATGATGTATTCATTCAATACCGCTGTCACCAGAAATTCCTTCAGGTTCTGGCCAGCTATTGTTACTTCTGCAGCACTGTCTAGCATCGTCAGAACCCATTCCCTGTTCAGAAGCTGAGTCCTCAGTAACCTGGGCATTTCTAATTTTTAAGCCGGCTACTTTCTTCTTTTTTAATTGAGTCTTTGCTTTATGTTGCTCTTCCTGTTTGATAATGAAATCTGAAGCGCGATGTGTTTCCCTTCTTCCCTTTGGTCGATCTTCAATTTTTTGTTCTGACCGTCCTTGCCTCTCCGAGCTTTTTGATGAACCCTGAAAGGAACGTGTATCAGTATCCTGATACCTGTCCGGTTTCCTAATATTATCACGATTTCTAAGGTTGTACCTCTTTTCAGAGGACTCCCGTTGGGGAGACCCACCCCTTGATTGTGAAGTGTTTCCTTTATTATTATTATTATTTTTGGATTGATTATTATTATCCCATTTCTTTTTAGAAGAAGTGGGTGCTTGCTTTGAGTTATCCTTATCAGAACTACTCACCACTTGTGGTTTCCCTGGTTTGGCTCCCAAACTATCTCTACCTAGTGAAGCATACGTTTCTTCAATAATTTTTAGTAATGCACGCTTCTGAATTGTAGGTGCTGTTTCCCTTAAGTGTTGTCATATAGCCACAGCTGCTGCTTCCCCCTTAATGTTGCTCAGCATAATGGCTAAGACTTGGTCAAAGTTACTCATCAGTTTCATCCCCGAGTCCAGGGCAGGTCCTGCCCCATACTCATTTTGTATCTGTTTCAATACTTCAGGAATAACTGATATGGTCGGGGTACCGTGTATTCTAATGTATACTGCAGCAAAGATTGTTCCCCATGTGGTACAATCCTCAAGTGAGGGAACCATTTCCATTGGCAAGCAAATTGTTAACATTCTGTGTTTTTCCTGTGGACCCGTATGGGGAAATACTGCTTCCAACTGTGCTATTTTTTGAGCAATCCAGAATGGTACTTGATCCCTTTTTGAGGGGAATGCACCCATTATTGCTTTTACTGTCTGTGGACTAATTATTGGTGTGTTGGGTCTGCACTGTTCCAGGTGGAGCGATCTTGCATGTTGTAATGTGAGTGTTCGCATGACGAACTGGACAATATGTCTGTATAGCCTGACTACTTCTTTGTAAAGTGTACGCACTTCCCCTATTTGGAGTGTGTCGATCTCAGGATGTGAAGTGTAAGTTGCTAAGACTGGCCATGTCGCTCCTCCTATGCTGAGCGGACTGAGTATTACGACCAAAGTTGTGTGTTTGAGGGCGCCTTTAAACCAGTTTTTATGTTGCTGGTAAGTTAACAGAACTTCAATGTCCTCGTATGGGATGTATTCTTCCGGTGGATCCACTTCAATGTATTTGTGAAATAAATGTGTCTGTGGATCTGCAGGTGGGATAATAATTATTTATTGGTCAAGCGTCAGTCTAGTGTGAAACATATTCGCAGCGACAATCAAAAGACAGGAGCAGACAAATGTGATCGCTAGTACCAATATCGTAAATAGCAGATACATTTCTACCATAGTGCTAATAAGATGAGTCTAAACAGATTCTATAAAACAATAGCATTGGGGTACTCCTACGATGCGTAGCCTACCTAAATGTACCTAACTTAGATATGAAGATGAATCATGTGTATGTAAATGTCAGGATAGATCCTAATGGAGCCAAGAAACCCCTGGGGAAGTACTAACCTCTCACCTGATGGTTCTGAATGAAGGACCCCGTCTCTGCATCGAGGATGGCACCCTGCAAGGGATGTCAGGTCTCTGCCTGTCGAAGGATCAGCCTGCAGAGTCTTGGTCCAGCCTAGAAGGAATTCTCCTCTGTTTCTTTAAGGGGGAGTGAGGGTCTTTTATACTAAAGTGGTCACTCCAGGGTTTCTTCTAGAATCGATATGTTTTGAAAACATTTGCTAATCCTCAGCTAATCCTTTTCTAAACAAACATGATCATGCACAGCTGGCTGTTGGCCATGGATGAAAAAAGTGGTGACCCTTTTACAGAATAAATCTGGCGTGCCTGGGGACATGTTTATGTCCGTCAGGTACAGGGATTAAGATAGGGTACCAAGAGCCTGATGTCGGAGAGACAGAAGTAAGCTAATAGGTAAAACGTCACCTGTGTAGGACTGTTATGTGGTGTCGATGGAACAAAATGTATGTAATTGGTATATACATGATGGGACTATCCTAAAGGACATGACAGTAGCACTGCTTTATGTACTACAAAATGCAGTTTCTGAATCAGGCCCTCAAGTTCTGATTGGCTTGGCAAATTATTATTGTGAATTCATTAAGACGTTTTCCAAGATTATAAATCGAATTGCTGATTTAATGAAGATGAGTAAGATTTTTCAGTGGAACCAAGGAAGTCTCACAAGTCTTTTTTAACCTCAAGAAAAGATGGACTGAAGCTCCTATCCTTCTGTCCCTGGATACCTCAAAGACATTTATCACTGAGAAGGATGCCTATGATCAATGCTTAAGACCAGTATCCAGAATGAACTCTGAGAGCAAGACTTTCCCTTTAAAGGAAAAGATATCACAGCCTAAAGAAGTGTTTTTTTTCAATAAATTAATTTCTTGATCAAGTGAGAGAAAGGACACAAGAGCCAAATGATTACTTCTGGAAGAAAGAAAAGAATAGTAAAACTTGAGATGGGTTATACTTTGTGAACAAGAGTCTTTTTATTCCTACTAAAGAACTGCAAGAGATTATCAATCAACATCATCATGATTCCATTTTGGCTGGACATTGGGGGCAATGATTCACCAGAAATTTCATGACAAGAATATTCTGGTGACCAATCCTTCATCTGTATGTTTGAAATTATGCCCACGCCTGAGGAATTTGTGCTCAAGCTAAAGAATCAAATCAAGCTAAGTTTGGCTTACTCCAGTCTCTTGAAAATCCTAACAAACTTTGGGAATTTATTTCTACAGATTTTATAACATATTCACTGCAGTCATATAGATGTTTGAACATTATAGTGACAGTTGATTTTTTCTTCAAGATGGCTTATTTCTTTCTAGTAGCTAAAATTCCTTCTGCTACTCAGATGTTTAAAACTGTTTTATGAGATTGTTAGACTTCACAGACTTTCAAAGAAAATAATGTCTGATAGAGCAGTGCAATTAATGTCTATGTTTTGCACAATTTTATGGCAAAACATAGGAATTCATCGAGCCTTGTCCCCTGGATTAAACCCACACACTAATGGACAAAGAGAGAGCCTAAATAAAACCTTGGAAAAATATTTGTGATGCTTTGTAAATGCCACTTAGAATAACTAGAAATCTCTACTACCCTCAGCTGAGTTTGTGTACGACAATGCAAGGTACAAGTCTACTGCATTCTGTTCATTTTTTGCAAGCTGTGGTTTTCATCCACGTACATTCCCATTAACTCCTCTTTCTGACTCTAGTGTACCTGTATTCCAAGAATTACTTCAAGGCCCAAAAAAATAAACATTACTTTTGGCTAAGTTAAAAAAGAATGAAGAAGATCTGGTCTTGCAGGCAAACAAACAAAGAATAAAAGGTCCTAAAAACAAGGTTGGAGATAAGATTTGGTTGTCTTCTTTACACTTTCCTACCAGAATTAATATATTTAAGTTGTTTCCCCGCTATTTTAGTTCTTTTTCCATTACTTGGGTTCTTATCCCTTTTGCAGTTCGCCTTTAATTACCTACATCTTTCTAAATCTGCCCTTCATTTCACATTTATATGTTAAAACTAACTCATCGTTGTTACCCAGTTAAAAGACCTAATGCAGACAAAACAGGAGATAGAAAATTTATTGTAAAAGAGATACGTCATTCTAGAAACATTGCATCTAAATTCCAATATTTAATTGACTAGGAAGGTTATCCACCAACTGAAAGGTCATGGAGCCCATTCCTTCAATTCATGCTCCATAGTTAAAACAATCATTTGCAAAGACAATAGGTTTGGCATTGGCTGCTATCCTTATGATAGTTCTTGTTTTGTTTGGACATGTTTTTGTAAACCTTTATTGTTCTGGAAGCTACCATGCCTTCATCAAAACATTGACTAAGGGCAGACATGTTTTCTGCATCTAAAAAAATAATCACACATTACCATACTATTCCCTCGCCCTGAAGGGAACTACTTTGTTTGTGGATGTGCGCCTTGTGTAAGGGCAGCATGGCATAACTGATAGTGAATTCAGCCAATGGTTGAAGTGGGCTGATGCAGAGGCCCTTTTGCATGCTGGAGTGGGTGGAATTAAAATATGAATGGCACAAACACAGACTAATGGATGAAGTTCTCAAAAATCTAATAAGTAACTATGCAATACACATAGGGGTCGATTCCGATCTCGGCCGGTAGGGCACCGAATCGGATTCGGCTGAACCGGATCCAATTCGGAGCCCTTTTTCCCGACCGATTCGTACGTGCGTCCGGGCGAGCGAGTACGATGCGAGCGCGTGCGAATTCGCCGACCGACTCGTTTGCGCGTCCCAACCGCACCGACCGACTCGCTCGGACACGCCTCGCACCACGCAATGGAGACGTTCCCCGGCCGGGCAAGTACGATGCGCGCCGCGAGCAGTCCGACCGACTCGCGCCGTCTGGCTCGAAGAAGCAGTCGGAGCTGTACTTTGGGGGTACGTGTCGGACCCCCCTGTACTCGTAGCTGCGCGAGTCGCACACAGGGGGGACCCATGGGTCCCCCCTACCTGTGCGTGTACGGCGTGAGTCGCTTCACCGCGTACCCGCTGTAGGGGGCGCCCTTGTTCACCTCGCACCCATTGAGTCAATGGGAGCCCGCGTACGCGTTGTACGACCGGCTCCCATTGACTTCAATGGGAGTCCAACCGACTCGAGTCCGATAGCATATGTGCGCATCGTACTCGTTCGGTCGGGCTGCTAGGGTCCGATTCGGTCGGAAATCTCTCCGGGTCCGGCTCGGTCGGTGCGATTTCCGGCCCGAATCGGAATCGGCCCCATAATGTTAGTAAATTTAAAAGGACTTGGCTAACAAACACCTAACAAAAGTCAATTGGTCTGGCATTGGCTGCCAACTTCTTGCTATAAGAAAGAATCAGAAAGAGAGAAAGAAAGCAAGAAAGAAAGCAAGAAAGAAAGAAAGAAAGAAAGAAAGAAATGAAAAGTTCAAATAAGGATAGAAAGAAGGAAAGAAAGACAGACAGGGTTGCAAAGATAGAGCCCACTCATGAGCTTATATTCAGAGTTAGTGTGATCGCTGTTTATGTTACTGTTGTCTTTCAGAAGGCCCTGTTGTTCACAACATTTTCAGACTAGTGAAGTAGCAGCATTCAGATAAACAAAGGTCACACCAAAAGAAATTTACAACAGCTTTGGCAGGAGACAGTAACTGATAAAGCTGGAATGTGCCCTGTACATCAAAAGCGTCCTGCTGTCACAACAGGCTCTAAGCACAAAGGCAACTCTAAAGTAATTATAAAATAAAGATAAATACATTGGCATTCAAGGAAAATACCTTCTGTGTGGATGGGCTCATTAAGAGAGAGAAAAATCCAGTTACTCAAAATAAAGTTAACCAGTGGCTTAAGTAAGCTGACCCACTGCTGTATGCTGTAATGGGTGGAAGCAAAATGTGAATTACACAACCACAGACCAATGAATGAAGGAAGGTGGCTGAAAGTCCCTTTAATTAAGTATATTATAAATACAATTTTAGTAAAAATCAAAAGGTCTTGGCTAATGCCAGACCCAAAAAAGGCATTCCAACAACTTTACCCTAATAAACAAGGTTCTTTTCAGGGAAGGTTAAGGTTTAGGATTTGGTTTTCTTACCGTCATTTCACCATAGTGTTGTTTTCCGACTCTACTGTATTGGTTTGGACCTCTAATTTTTTGTTTTGTCAAAGTTAAGCAGATTCAATGGTGGCGAGAATGAACATGCTGTGTTTCGGTACCATGCACTCTGCTGGTTGTGTTAGCATTCTCTGGTGCCACATCTAATACTGTTAAAACTTACGTAGATCCTTTCTGCCTTTTACTTTGGGAATGAGTTCTCTTGTCTGTAGGGATTAATGTCACTGCCCAACCCAAGACAGAGAAACCTCGTCTGGGCTATAGTCCAGAATTGGGAAGAAGCCCAGATGATGACCAACTGACGTGCTCCCTATTGGAGAGCCGCTTCCAGGCTCTACCTAGATAAATTAATGTAGACAGATTTAGAGGCTTTAATTTTGAGTTTGCAGACAAGTTACTCCTGAGAATTGAACAAGATTTCCAAAATTATAGTTTTTATTGATATTTTGTGAGTTTGCGAAGCAAAACTAAAACAATGCATGCTTTACAATGTTTTAAGATACAATGTTGCTTCGTCAGGGCCAAGCAGTAAGAAATGATCATATGATAAGTAATTATAATCCATAAAGAGAGCTTGCAATCAGAATTCTTGGTGCATCACAGGAAGAATCTGGAGGAAGACGCAGCTTTGGAGGGTAGTTTCTAATGTCTCAAAGAAGAAACGGCACAATAGCAGACAGTGGCCATGTCCTTGGGTGCCAAGTAGAAGCATCAGGATTCCCATTCTTGTACATCTGGCTTGATAGGCTTCTACAGAATCTGCTTGATGGTTTGCCTAGTCCATCGGTTTGTGGATTTTGACAGAGAAGTGTTCTTGTGGTGAGCTTTCAACGTTTTTCAGACTTGAGCCATGAGTTGTGACATAAAGGGCCCCATGCATCATCCGAAAATCGGGTCGCAAACGGGCAGATTCGCAGAATCTGCCCCTTTGCGACCTGTATTTTTGCATTTGGGATGCATCCTCCCAAATGCAAAAATCGCAATTTAAGGAATCGCAAAATTGCGATTACTTAATTGCAATTGCATTTAAGTAATCGCAAATTGCTATTCCTTAAATGCAATGCACTAAACTGAAAAACATAGCGATTTCGCTAATAGGGGTCGCAAATTATAATCAATCTGAACTTGATGGTAATTTGCAAAAACTTTGAAAAATGCACAAAAGTGCATTTTTCAAAGTGCCATGTGACGCACACACATGCCCTTGGGGCATGTGTGTGCGCAACATGGGTGCTCATCACTATTTCAGGGGTGCAACAGGGTGTCATTTTGACACCCTTGCACCCTTGAAATTGCGCATGCAATTTGCGAGTACCTATTGGTACTCGCAAATTGCGCATGCAATCTCCCATTCCTTCCTATGGGCCTGTAGGCCCATAGGAATGAATGGGGAGCCATTCCTTAATTGCGACTCGCAATTTGCGAGTCGCAATTAAGGAATTTGTAGGAATCGCTATTTTCTCAGCGATTCCTACATGCATAGGCATTTGCGCTTCCTTATTAGCGAATCCTTATTTTTCGCTAATAAGGAATCGCAAATGGCATGTTTGATGCATGTGCCTGCTTGTGGCTTCTTGACCAGTTATTTGTCTCGGAGGGAGGTCCACTCATGCAAAGGAAGGTATAATAACATCACATATGTGTGCTGCTGTACTGCCACAAAGGAGAAAAGCCTAAGGATAATATGCTGTGTATCCAACTATAACCAATATATGTTTATGACGTTGACCAGAAGGATCCAATTGACCAACTAATTCTGTTCCAGTTTTTGGATAGGAACATATTTAATTGATAAGGGTTTTAGCAATGGTCCGGTATGATATGTTGGGTTACTAAATTGACAGCCAGGAAATTGTTGACAGCACCTAGTTGCTTGTGCCTAGTCTCCGGGCCAAAAGAAACATGGTATTATCATTTTCTGGCTCTTTTCCCCTTCTTGATGGCCAGCTGCGTTCTTACTATGGGGCCGATTACGATGTCAGTCGGAAAGGCACTGAACGGCATTCAGTTTGTCTGAATCTGATTCAGAACCCGCGTTTCCAACCGACTCTGAAACATTTCCGACCGAAGGACTGTTCTGTCCTTCCGACTCGGTTCTGGCCGGCATTTGGAGAAACCGAGTCGGTCGGAGCTGACTCGTACGGCTCTATGGACGGCATTTCCGACTGAGTGATTACGATGTCAGATTCAGACAGCCTTTCCAAATCGTTTTGTCTGACACAGATTGGCTGTCTGAATCTGACTTTTGGGGGCCGTAGCAGGCCCCCTTCACCAAGAGGCCTACGGTTGAGGCCCGTGGGGTTACCCATGAGTCCCCTCTTTGCAACCATGCACAGTGTGGCAGGCACCATGGGGTGCCCGCCACAGGGTGCAAGGTTTTCCGCAACCACCCCTTTCTTCAATGGAAGCCTGTGTAGTCGGTCGGAACACAGGTTCCCATTGAAGTCAATGGGAGTCCGAATGAACGGTGTTCGGAAACATTGCAATCGGTAGGTCGGACTCCCGAATCCGATTCGGTTGGAAACCTTTCCAAGACCGAGTCGGTCTGAAAGCTTTCTGACCGACATCGTAATGAGGCCCTATGTGTCAGTAGTAAAATAATGAGCCAAAACTGTTAGAAAACCAACAATCATTTCTGTATGGCTTTGTCCTTACTAGTTACCATGCGATAAACCAAAATGCTACTGCACCGAAAATAAGAGCAATTGTGGGGGTTCTGTCACCATCCTCAGCTTCAGCTGTTAGTATGTCATATTGCAAAGTGGCAGGCATCCTGATTTTGTTCCTGTTGGGAAGATTTTAGATTTTCAAATTTCCAATCAATCCTAGCTGCAGGTTTTTGAGCCTTTTTATCCTGGTTTTGTCCTGTGAAATGGAACCTCCAAAATGAATTGCAGCTCCCCTTATAGCCATTAGCTTTGGTTTAAACTTATGTGCACAGACTTTAACTTTATGGCACCACTCTCGACAGTTGAAACACTGCAGGCCTATCTGGGGCATTATGCCCCTTCCTAATGATTTTTTGGAGGTACTTCTCTTCCATGAAAGACACATTTTAAACTGGGTGTTTCCAGGGGTCCTTCTCGTGCCACAGCAACTGGAGGTAAAGGCCCAAGTCTAAAACTTAGAGATGGCTATATAGATCTTGTGACGTATGCCCATTGATAGATTGATGTAAAGTTGACTACAGTGGTGAGAGTGGGATTAAGATGTTGACATGCCCATTTTTGCATGGGACTGGACAAAGCTGCCACAAACTGTTACAGTACTACTTTATCTCTTACATTCTCTTTCGTGGTAACGTGTGTATCCAACCATTTGTCAATTGAAATACAAAGGGACCCCCTACAAAGTACAATAAGTCCTAGGGTAGGGATAATACAAGTAGAAGCAAAAACCTAGGCAATTAGATGGTCATAGGCAGACCTACAACAGGCACATTGATATATATCAATAGACTCAGTGCAAAATGATTCAAGTTAAAATCATCATTTATTGTTTATATATAAATGCATGCTAAAATCATTTTAATGCAAATAGTTGAAACGTACTATGTAAGACAACATAGTCACAACAATATAAAATACATTTATACAAACAAATGAGAAATAATTGAACATACAGAGTTCAAACACAAAACACAAACAAATAGACATAAAATAAATCGTTCTTATTTTGAGACATAGTGGCTAGATGTTAAGGTAATTGGTCGACAAGTTCTTAATTTGTCAGCTAGATCCTTGGCTCAGTAAAATAGCTGTCGTTGCATCTCGTTCAACTTCAGTCTGATTTTCCTAAACTTCATGCATGCTTTTACTTGAAATCATAACGTTCAGCATTCCCTGTCTGCCTCTCAGATCGGCAGGCATGACATACTGTGTGTTCAGTGCTTCTCTCCCCAGCCTCGTGGCTATTTATTTTCCTTCTCCTTGCCTCCCTCTCGTAGGTTCACCTCAACCTTTCTGCCTTGTAAGCCATACCGCTTTTGGTAGACCTCCTCCTTCTGTCAGATTACTTTCTGCACAGCAGTGCAGCCCGGCGTCCATGCCCACAGCAACCTTGCCATTTTCCAGCACCTGGGCCCGCAAGGATCAGCTCCCTCTCCAGCCATAAACAGCTGTCACAGCTGCCTTGGGAGCCAATAAAGAGATGGTCGCAGAGATGCCATATAGAGCACGGCTGTGACAGCGGGTGTGAAAACATAATCTTGTGCTCTGATTGCTTTAATGTCAATGTCCCCTTCCACCTGTATATTGCAACATGCACTGATACATTTTATACTCCAGTATGTTCATTTCTTATTAATTTGACGTGCCCTTTAGCCTCGATTTATTTCCTGCATTTCGTAGTATACTTTTGTTTTGATTTCGATACTGGCAACCAGAAGCGCGATTTTAAGAAATCAATAAAGTCAGCAGTGTGTTCATGTACTGTATCTCGGTTTCTATGATGTCTCCCCATTTTCTCCAGGAGAAGATCCTGCCACCTGCTTATTAGCTAGCTTTTGCTGAAACTAACAAGTTTTTGTCGCAAGTTTGCACTCTTTGAACTTGGATTTAGAAAAAATGTATGACCCAACTGGCCGTTTTGGGGGAGAGCTCTAATCGGTTGAAAACAAAAGACAATTGATTATTTGCTGTGCTGCTCGCTATTTATGCATTACACACGATAGACCTTTCTGGCTTCCCGACATTTTGTGTTTTAATTTACACAGCTGGAATTCAGCATCCTGCTAAGAACTAAAGCCTTGGGTTTCCCAGGACTTTCCGACTATATGGAATGCAGGTGAGTTTTGCAAATTCTCGCCCTGACAAAATGAGAATACTAGAATATGGCAAACACAATATGATCCACGGAGCACTGAAACTTTTCAGACACTCACTCCCAGTCACTATTAGATCTGGGTTGAATCCATCATCGTTCTTTAGCTCACTTCGCCACCCCAGTTCAGACCCAACTATATGTAAATCAGTCTTGACCCTGTTTTTCATGGGAACAGTCCAGCCCGAACTGCCAAGCCAGGTCTTTCCTGGAAAGGAAACAAGCATTCTGGGACTGGTTTCGGGGTGAAACCCATCATCAGCCAGGCTAGCTTGAATCCAGTGGCAAAGTGAGCAAAGGACCCACGTCTGGGCATACCCTGCAATCTTAGGGCAAACAAAGCAAACACAAGGAAATGATGGACGGAGAGCTGGAACTTTCCAGACGCTCAACACCAGCCACTATTAGATCTGGGTTGAATCCATCACCGTTCTTAAACTCACTTCGCCACCCCAGTTCAGACCCATCGCAAACAGCGGTACGCTGAGCAGATCTGGAGACTGACCTGTTAAAATAAATGAATTGATAAACACTTGACTGCTAAGTCTTTTTTGACATTTGGTTGGGGTGGTGTGCCTCCTAAATATGTAAACCACAATATCGATGTTCACAAAATCGAGGACAGAATATCGGAAATAAAACATTGACAAATAGATAACACAGATAAGTATGTCTAGATTTTCTATACCTAACTCCACATGTATGTACCTATTTTTTCAAGGTACATAGATGTTGAGTTAGGAATAGTAAATCAGACTTCCCTGTATGCACTTACCATTCAATATTTTGTCCCTCGATATTGTGTCCTCTATATTCTTGTACCACGATATTGCTTTTTTATTGTTTAAAACTTTTTTATTGAGTTTCATAGTACATGGATTTAGCAGATTATGACAGTCTTCCATATCAGTACAAATAGGGCCTCGAGTACAATACGTTGAAATAGGAACACGTAGGCTGAATGAACTACTCAGTCAATAGAGAATAAGACAATTGACATGTTGCATGGAGGAAAACGGCGGTGGGGAGCAGTGTATACACAGAAGATGTTGCCAATTGCTGTGTTTTGGAGAAAGAAAATGGATATGACACACAGGTACATTGTTCGGGAGTTAAACAACAAAACAATAAACACAATCATTGAACTATGTTTTTCCGGGGGGGCGCTAGAGGGCGCACTGCGGAATGGCTGCCTTCTAAGACAGCTCCGCCGGTCAGGCCCAATATGGGATAATAAAGCTTATTAAGCGGACATAAAATCGGCCGCAACTGCAAAGACTGAGGATCGGAAGGTGCCAGCATTGCAACGAGCAGAGCGAGAGATCAGCGGCATGCAGCAAACGCTGATAAATTGAAAAAGACAGCCGGGCGCGAGACGGGACCTGCAATACACAAGATGGCGGCGCCTTGAAGTGCGGGCGACTCGGGGAGAGAGCGGAGCGGCATATGGAGATGGAACATATTACAGTGAGTGTACGCCCTGGATATGGTGCAAATATGGGAAAGGGCTCGCACTAAGCTACCAAAGAGCATTGGAGGCATTGTATGGAAATAGCGGGACATTTATTATTGTGGACTCACGCGAATGAGTTTAAAATGGCGGACAGTGATGGTGCTGGCGATCTATGCTGAGTGAAGCGCACGCAGTGAGGAGTTCCAACATAACATAACACCCGGGTGGGTGATTAACCTGCGCCCGGCCTCACAGCAGGGACATAAAATGTGTAGCCCACGTAGACGAGGTCTTTATTCCCAGCACATGTGACTGCGTCATGACCCTAGCGCCCACTACATCGCGCTTATAACTGGGTGGTGTGTGAAGGTAAACAGCGACGAGTATTAAATGACGATTGATACGCAGTAAACACCCCCAGACACGCTGAGAGTTCCTCAGCAGGCGCTTTCTGAGTTGGCGAGTGGGGCGTGTGCTGCCGCTGCCCAATCATGATGTGGGGAAGAGAGTGAACTGTGCTGCTTGAACACTTGTAATCCCGGCGGCCCCTGCTCAGCGCGCCTTGTTACATGCGCATGATGGGATTGAGGTGAATCGCTGATTGCAGTGAGGGACAGGCAGGAGAGGATCACGCTGACGGAGAATCTGCATATCCGACCGTTTCGCCGGGTGATACAGCTCTGGGACATGGAGGGCCGGTCCTGAAGTGTCACTGACTGCTACGCACCGCTTCTGCTGATGGTGGGTCGTATGTAGCGCTGTGGGGGGACGGTGCACTAGCGGTAGAAGGGCTCAAGAAGCAAGGCGGCCGTTCTCTGTGGAGTAGTGCGCTGCACGCCAGCACGCGAGCACCAAGACAACTGGTGATACTTTCCTTCCAAGACTGCAAGGCTTAACAACGCAGCAATGGGGAAGCCAGACAACAACAGCCCAAAATATCATTTGACACAAGACGGCACACCAAGGGTGCGACGGCTCATTCAGACACCGAACTTGATACCGACAATGCAACACGGGCTGGCATGGAGGGTGTTCTGCAGGCAATCCAACAAAGTCTACAGGACATTAATGGGAAATTAGACACCATCACCCAACGGGTCGACAATATGGCGACTAAGCTGGACAAACACGGAGAACGTCTGGTCGAGGCCGAAAATCGCATCACGGCGGTGGAGGATGAGTCACATGACACGACTCTAAAATGCACAGAGATGGAGAAACTATTGGAAGTCATCAAAAATTAGGCGGAGGATTTGGAAGCGAGATCTCGACGCAATAACATCAGAATAGCGGGAGTTCCGGAGTCCACAAACACAGGGCGGATGGAAACGTACGTGGAGGAAATGCTACGTGGCGTGTTTGGCGCGGAACACCTTTCAGCGGTATTCCTGATAGAACGAGCGCATCGATCGCTGGCCCCGCGGCCGAAGCCTGGCGCCACTCCGAGACCTATCATTGCCTGTGTCCTCAATTATAGAGACCGTGATGTCGTTTTGAGGCTAGCCCGAGAGAAACAGCAGATCAACTACCAGGGTAATGCATTGGAATTCTACCCAGATTTCACTCTGACGGTCCAACTAGCGCGAAAAGAGTTCAACCCAGCGAAAAAGAAACTGCGAGAATTAGGAATAGAGTATGCTATGCTCTATCCAGCCCGGCTGAGGGTAACATATGAGGGCCACTCTACGCTTCTACAGACACCGAAAGCAGCACAGGACTTTCTTAAAAAATCAACAGTAAACGTAAAGATCACAAACGAGCGGAGCAGAACCAAGACTCGGAATGAGTGCCCTTGGGGGAGACGGAAATCCTCGGCAATCGGACATTATGAGCTGGTGAGGCATGTGTGAGTATTGGGATAACAGATTGAACTGTTCACACACCTGTGCAGCTACGTCGTCACGGGCTATCACTGTCATCCGGAGCCTAATGCAGGTGCTTAAGGACAGGCATTTGTTTCTGCCAAATCTACGTTACCCCAGGTCCCGGAGGGGATGTGGGGCCCTATGGCTAGCCAATGCGCTTGTGAACACGAAAAGGGGCGCTATCTGCTTCGGCTGGGAGCAGATATAATCTCCACATGTGATCTAGTCTTGTCAGGAATGATGGATACCGAATGCCAGAGTGTATAGACTTCCTGTTTGACCCTTTAGCTCTACAGTTACTGGACAGAAATGTAGCTATTGATAGGGAGCAGAGGGAGAATGCTGCAGATTAAGCTATTATGATTATACTATGCACACAAAAGTAGAAACTATAGAACTGTTGCCGGTCTGGACCTGCAGGTAGTACCTCGCTGCTAGCTGTATCGTGTGTGAGGGCGGTGCTGGGCATTTCGCTACAACGTGTTGCGCTAACCAGATATGGGCATATGGCGGTCAATATGGTAACCCATCTGTTGAAGGAAATGTTCTAGTCTGCATCACTAATGTATACCTGACCACATCCACTATGTTGGATGGAGTTGTGTGCACTTGGCGGACCCCACAAGCGGGAGTTCCCCAATCAAAGTTAGGTTATGTTGTTGCTATTTTCAGGGGTATGTCTTTGGCATGGTTGGGATGCTGAAGTGGGTGGTGGGAGGGAGGTTTGGTGTTGGGGATGGTTATACAGGCCAATGTACTTGAGAAACATCGCTGAAATCCAGAGTAACGTCCAGTTAAGAAATGCCATTAGTTTCATTCTAGAAAACGTGAGAAGTGCATGCTGCACAAATCGCACTTCAATACACAGCACACAAGTAACTAGCGATGACCACTGAGAGATTACAACCTAAGCACTTAAACTTGTTAACTTGGAATGTTAGAGGGCTTAATAACCCGAAAAGATCCGGCAAATATTTGCTTACTTGGACAGGCTACAAATTGACATCGCGTTTCTGCAGGAAACGCATCTTGCACCTAATTCTAACACCCGCATCGGACACAGATGGGCGGAGACAATACACAGCTCACCATACTCCTCCTACTCTAGAGGGGTCATCATATTGATTAAAAAAGGATTGCAATTTAATATAGATGCCACCATCACAGATGAGCTGGGGCGCTATGTTATTATTGTGGGAACACTAAGGGGCAGAGACTCGCTTTAATTAATGTATATGGCCCTAATATAGACGATCCTGAATTTTACCATACATTATGGCGCAAAATCAACGACTTGCCGGACATCCCTTTACTTTGGGGGAGATTTCAATATTGCACTACATGACGACCTTGACAGGTCAAGAGCATCAGTAGAACCTCACAAAAGGGCGAGGGGCAAACTAAAAGATATTATGACTGATATACGGCTTACTGATATATGGCGAACCCGAAACCCAGAACGTATGGAAGCCACACATGCATCAGCAGCGCACAATAGTTGGTCCCGTATTGATTATTGGTTGGGTTCGGACGATATAGCACTATGGACACGAGCTGTGAATCATCTACCCAAAACAATATCTGATCATAACCCAGTGCTCATTTCCATGTCTATGCCACACTATGTGCCGCCCCCTTATAGCTGGAGGTTCAATGCGAAAGCATTACTAGATTCAGTGTATACTGACACCATTAGTCAGGCTATCACAGAGTATCAATAAACCCACAACTGAGGACCATGGCCTACTGTGGGAGGCTTTCAAAGCTACTATTAGGGGAGTCTGCATAAGTACCAATGCTGGCATTCTCAAAGACATACGAAGGCAGCTCGAAGTACGTGAAGATCAGCTGCGCACACTGGAACATGAATACGAGCGCACACAAAACACAAAGATATTGGGAGACATTAGGGCTACACTGTCAGAATACCAAACATATGCAGAAGACGAACTCAAATACGTAGCAAGGCGACAGATAGCGAGAACCTACGGTGAGGGTGGTAGGCCGGGTAGGATCCTGGCAGCTAAAATATGTTCAGGTCATGCTCCGCAGGTTGTCCGGGCGGTCAGGGATGAAAATGTGGATCTGCAATATAATGCACAGGGCATATTGAGGGAATTCATGAATACCTATGGACAGCTATACGCTTCGCAGCCCACAGCTTCACCAGACACAATAATGAACTACCTCGCAGATGTGGCGATAGCGTGGTTGTCGGATGCACAAAGAGACTACCTGTCCTCACCGATCACAGTGGAAGAAGTAACAGCAGTCATTAAATCGCTGCCAAATGGTAAAGCGCCAGGCCCTGATGGGTTCACATGTGAATTTTATAAGTCTTTTGCTGATCAGTTAGCGCCCCACCTGGTAGAGATGTACGGTGAAGCTCATGATAAACAGCTATTACCACCAACATTGAGAGAAGCCATGCTTATTGCACTTTTAAAGCCTAACAAAGACCCGGAATATTGCGACTCATATAGGCCACTGTCTCTAATTAATGTAGACACCAAAATATTGGCCAAACTCCTGGCCACTCGACTACAACCACTGATGTCCAATTTAATACTGCTGGATCAATCAGGGTTTATTCCCTCAAGGTCAACAGCCCATAATACCAGAACACTCTTTGCGCTTTCGCATTACTTAAACCCCACTACTAAAGCCGCCGCAATTCTTCTAGATGCTGCTAAAGCATTTGATTCTATTGAATGGATATACTTGCACGCGATCTTGAGGCGAATGGGATTCCCCCCTATGTTCCTGCAGTGGATACAAATACTATATACTGCGCCGATGGCGCATATCAAAGTCAATAAATACATATCTGAGCCCATACCGATAGCTAGGGGGACACGGCAAGGTTGCCCATTGTCCCCGTTATTATTCGCAATAGCGATTGAACCATTGGCATGTAAGATTCGACAGGGACATCATTACTCAGCGCTCCAATTCCCGCAGAGGCCCTTGCATATATTGTTATATGCAGATGACATGACGCTATATGTACGAGACCCTGAGATAAATCTGAATCCTCTGCTGAGGGAATATATCAAGTTCGGGCAGCAGTCGGGACTCAAAATAAATTGGTCCAAATCAATAATTATACCATTAACAGACACCACACATCCGCATTCCACCGAATATCCCTTAGAATGGCAATCAGAGCCAGTTCGATATCTAGGTGTTTGGTATCACCGTGACCCAGAAGTTGTAATCCGCGCCAATTATGGCAAGGCGATTAGTATGCTGGAAGACAAAATAGGGCGATGGATTCAACTACCATTATCGCTGGCTGACCGACTAGCCATTGTAAAGATGGTTGTCTTGCCAAAATTGCTGTACCTTTTTAATAACATTCCGATTAAGCCCCCGGCAGAAGTGTTTCATAGGATAACCACCATGATGCTGCGCCTGATATGGGCGGGTAAACAGGCCCGGATAGAACTACGCGCTCTTACATTACCCTACTCAAAAGGTGGATTCAGGGTCCCGGATTTCTTACTTTATTATTTATGCGCACAAGCGCAATATGCACATTTTTGGTATCATAAGATCCCTTACCTCACACATGTCGCTATTGAAGAAGGCGATGCCCTACCAACTCCGTTAAATGCGATTATAACACACTGCAGGCCACCACCTCATAAACTAGACATAAATACAATAGATACAACAAACAATGCATGGCGTGTAATGGGTCAAAAAGCACATAAGTTACCGCTGTACGCCCCTGCACTGCAGTTGCATTACCATCCAGAACTATCGGTTACCCAGGAACAAGTGGGCAAGGGTCTGCTGAGACAAGTGGGCATTGATACCATGGGGGATATATACCACAATGGGGTTTTTAAATCGCTTGATGAGCTATCATACATAAGCAACCAGACATTATTGTTTAGATTTACGTATCACAGATTACAGGAAGCAATAAAGAGGTTGTATCCATCCTACTCTGAGGAGCCACCACAGTTGTCCACGCTGCAGCTACTGATTACAACACCCGCTGCTAAACACATGGTGTCTAGACTATATGCTAAGCTACAGGAAAACATAGCGGATAATACACACAGGGCATTAGAGAAGTGGAACGATGGGCTAGATGTACCATTGACAGAGGAGGAATGGGCTATAACCTGCTCACTGACTGGCTTGCTAACACCTAATGGGAACCTACGTATATTGCATTATAAGTATCTGCATCAAACTTATTATACCCCTGCAAGGCTCTGTAGGTATGGTTTACGAACAGATTCTAAATGTCAACGCTGCAATACTGAAATAGCAGATTTCATACACCTTGCATGGTCTTGTGCAGAAGTGACAGAGTTTTGGTTAAAGGTAACACAGATGCTGGGCACTATGGTGGGCATTGAGGTGGAATGCACTGTTCGTCCATGCTTGCTGGGTCTAGTTCCTGATGTACGTGCCACTAAGCGCAAGTTCTGTGTAATTGCGCTGCTCTTGGCTAAACGCAGAATATCGTTATGTTGGGGAAGTAAGCGGGCGCCAAAAGTTAGGCAATGGATCCAAGATCTGTCGTATTGTAAAGACACATTGCAAACGTATGAGGAGGAGCTACCCATGGGTTCAAAGCATAGAGATTACTGGAAATACTTGACTGACTATCTGCAAAAGTACCAAGTTGACTAACTATGTGTAACAGCTGCACTGTAGAAAATGTATTCACAGGTAATAATGCAAAGTTGCAAAAACTGGATGATGGATGTTGTTGTACAACGGTCTGAATGTTAATTACATGTTGGACACTGTATGTCTTTGAAAATGATAATAAACAAATAAAAAAATAAAAAAATATGTTTTTCCATCCATTTGTAGCATGGTAAGTCATATGTTGTATAGATAATCACACATTCATTGTGATATGATTCAGAAGCCATGGAACTTGAGGGGGAGGGAAGTAGGGGCTCATGCAAGGGGGGTGTTAGGGATATGGAATGGGGGCTGGGGGTGCCTATGGGGGAGATAGACCGGATGGAGGGGCGGGAAGGGGTGATGTGTGGAGTATGGCAAAGTGTTGTATTAGTCACATTCTTAGAGTTCTGGGAAGAATCAGTTGCTGATAGCAGGTAAGTAGGGAGGGACTGCCAAATGTCCTTGCGTCTAGAAGAAGGGGGTTGAAGCGAGGCATATAGCTCTCTGGTGGTGTCTCAATAAGCTAAGATGGAAAGCCAGTCTTTGACAGTGGGTGGGTGTCACCTCCCCCAATGTAGTGCAACTTCCCATTTTGCGAGCAGGAGGGCCATCGCTGTGTATCAGCGGGTACTTTTTCGGAGTTCTTGTATCTATTCAGTAACGCCAGGAGGGGAGCGGGGACGGGGGTCTATCTCCACCATTTGGGCCAGACAGTAGAAGACTTCAGTCCAGAAGTGTGCAAAGTGTCAACATGCACAAGTCATATAGAGGAAGTCTGCCCTTGTGATGTATGCTCGGTGCAAGAATTTTAAATGGATGAGTTTGTGGCAATGATTGGGAGATATGGAAAGTGTTTGCGCATAGCAGGCAACTCATATTTTATCCATCAACTGGCAACACAGATATTGTTCCCAATAGCCCCTAAGTTTCAGGTTGAGGGTGGGCTGCAAATCCAAACATGTGTGGTACAATTTTGACACTAGTTGGGTGCCACCGCCATCACTGATCACAAGTGTCAGGGGTGTGAACTTATTTGGTGCTAATGGATATGTCGGGATCTGCGCCTGTAATGTACTGTACATGTGCTGCATCACAAATTGGTCCATGACAGGAGCAGTAGCAAAACGTACTTCTGTGGAATGTGAGATAACATGCCCATGGGGAAAAGGATCACCAAATGTGTGGAGGTCATAGCATGCTAATGTTTGTTTAACCAAGGTCTCACAGGTGATTGGGCGCCATGGGTTGTCTGATATTACCAGGGAAGGTGAGTAGAGTGTCAAGGCCCTGAACAGGTGTTGGAGTTTATGCCAGGCCCAGCATGTAGTGGACAAGGTTAATACATTGTCAGGGTCTAGGGGGATATCCTTTGGTGGAATAGAGGCCAGGGGCACTGGTGTAGCCTTGTCGATTTCAGGTTTAGTGTATGGGAGCCTGGCGTCCGCTTGGAACCAGTGGTGCGTGTATTGACACTGTTCTGCTAAATAATACAGGTGAAAGTGTGGTACCCAAAAACCCACCCCTTTCATATGGGAGGACTAGCGTGTCCAGCTAATGCAGGGGCACCTACCGGCCCAAACGAACTTCAATAGTAGACCACGTAATGTGGTGAAGAAGAAGTTGATTAAGGGGATCAGGATATTTTGAAACAGGTGTAAGAAGCAAAGGAGGACCACCATTTTAATAATTGCAATGTGGCTGGCCATTAACAGCGGTAGACTAATCCAATGCTCCAACTGTGTGGTGAAAGTGTCCATGGCAGGGCCATAGTTCAGGCATATTACCTGTTCTTTGTCCCGGTGTAGGTGGATGCCCAAGTATTTAACCAGGCCATCGCACCAGGTCAATGGAAACTTACATTGAAAAGGAGTTGTTAGAAATGGGGGTCTCTAGTTGGCAATGGCTGGCGCCAATGTCCAAATAGGGACCCTTCTTCCTAAGTCAGGGCAAGTGGGCTACCCCCTTTGATAACCCCTGCTCAACCCTGTGGTAACGTAGCACAAGGAGTTAGGCCTATCTCAGAGGCAGTGTGTGAAGCATTTATGACCATGCACAATAAGGCAATAACGACACCACAAAAGGACACAACTCAATTAGGTATAGAAAAATAGTATCTTTATCTAAGGTTTAGTACGAGACTCTCAAAAGCGTTCTATCCAGTCACAATGCAAGTAAATCAGTAGGGACTTAAAAAGGCAATAAAGTATTCACCAGAAAGTGGCACTGACTGAGTTCAAGGCCTGGGTCTACACGACCCGTTGCGCACCAGATACCTGCCGTTGGACGGGGACACAGCACGTAGCTTCTCGAAGAAGTGGAGACGGTGACAGGCGGACTCTCAGCGACCACAACTCTCGACTGCAGTGGTCCGCTACGTGCACTCACAATGATACGGGCGCTCGGGGACAGGCGGGCTCTCAGTGGCAGCAGCACGCAGCTGCGGCGGCCCGGGCTGGTGGTGGCGATGACTCTCGTTGTGCAGCTCCATGGTGGGCTCACAGTGGCAGCAGCACTCTCTTAGCTGCGGCGGCCCACAGGACGACTCACGAGGATGCAAAGTTGGCAAAGGTGCGGGCACTCAGCGGCAGCAGCTCTCTCTTAGCTGCGGCGGCCCACAGGACAAATCACGATGATGCAAAGTTGGCAAAGGTGCGAGCACTCTGCGGCAGCAGCTCTCTCTTAGCTGCGGCGGTCCACAGGACAAATCACGATGATGCAAAATTGGCACAGGTGCGAGCACTCAGCGGCAGCAGCTCTCTCTTAGCTGCGGCAGCCCACAGGACAAATCACGATGATGCAAAATTGGCAAAGGTGCGAGCACTCAGCGGCAGCAGCTCTCTCTTAGCTGCGGCGGCCCACAGGACAAATCACGATGATGTAAAATTGGCAAAGGTGCGAGCACTCCGCAGCAGCAGCTCTCTCTTAGCTGTGGTGGCCCACAGGACAAATCACGATGATGTAAAATTGGCAAAGGTGCGAGCACTCCGCAGCAGCAGCTCTCTCTTAGCTGCGGTGGCCCACAGGACAAATCACGATGGTGCACAGCTGAGACAAGTGCGGGCACTCGGCGGCAACAGCTCTCTCTTAGCTGCGGCGGCCCACAGGACGAATCGCGATGATGCACAGCTGACACAAGTGCGGGCACTCAGCGGCAACAGCTCTCTCTTAGCTGCGGCGGCCCACACAGGTTCAGCAAAGGTTCCGGAGGTTCAAAGTAAGGCGGGCGCTCAGCGGCGGCAGCTCTCTCTTAGCTGCGGTGGCCCACACAGAGTTAACAAAGGTTACCAGTCCGCGTTCCTCGCAGTAGAACTAGAGGTTCCGGATTACTCAACGGAGGCCTAACCTGCAAGTAGAATCCCTAGCACAGGAATTCAGACGGCTGACAGGGTGAAGTCTAATATCCCTTAGACTTCAGCAGGAGGCGCTCTCAATTCAGGCCCTCGGGTAGTTTCTTCAGCAAGCTTGGTGAAAGTTTCAAAGTCCTTTCCTCTGTTCACTCGGACAGAGTTTCGTCTTGACATCCAGAAGGAACACACTTGAAAAAGGTTTCAGCGCAGCGTTTTATACCTAAAAGTCTTTGTTCTCTACAGTCACAAATCACTGAATCCAGCCAGAACCAGTTCGGTGGGGTCGGGGAGCACTTGGTTTACGAGGCGACATCCTGCCCTTTGAGAATCAGGGGGTCTGCTATCAGACGCCCAGTGGGAGGTGGAGCCATCATTCACTGTGCCAGGCACGGCCCTGCTCAGATCAAAGAGTCACCCCTCCCCATACTCTAAATGCCGATCTCTCTCTCCAGCCAGGTCTGACCCAGCTGGCCCTGCTGCTCCAAAACCAGACGGCCAATACACACACTAGCAAAGCCTACAGGAAAGCTTAGGCAAAAAAATACCCCGTTTCTAGCAGAGGCATTTCCGAACACGGGCTATGCAAATGATCCTTACTAAAAGATGTATCTCAATGTCACGAGCTTAAACATATCAAATTCGACTTTCCTATCAGGTTCCTGGGGGCAGGTACAATTATGGGATGTAATACTCAGCCTGCCCATTCTGGCCTATGAGAACGGATAGCCTCATAAATAGTAAACAGTGAAATGGAGGGTAACTCGCTATAAGAACATGCTACACATACATACTTTAAAAGCTGCTTCGGTGGGTAGCGCAAATCAGCACTGCAGGCCCACCAGCAGTATTTGGTCTACCAGCCCTGGGCACACACAGTGCACTTATACTAGGGACTGACAGGTAAACCAAACGGGCCAATTACGGTTATCCCAATTCATACAGTTATCTTTACACAGGGAGCATTCGCGCTGTGGCACTGATTGGCAGTGGCACAGAGCCCAGAGCATCTAAATCCAGCCAGCATGAAAGGTAGGAAGCGAAAAGAGGAAGGGAGACCCGCGCCAATGATGCCAGGTCTAACACGCGTCCCCTCCAGCTGAAACGTGGGGAGAACTAACCATCCCCTTGGGGGTTCTCATCACTAAGGCGGAAAAATCTTGTCAGACCGTCAGCATTGGCGTGTTCTGTACCAGGGCGGTGTTCCACCGTGAAATCCATACCCTGTAGGGAAATTGACCACCTCAACAACTTGGGATTCTCACCCCTCATATGCATCAACCATCTAAGGGGCCTGTGGTCTGTCTGAACCCGGTAGTGAGTCCCAAACAGATATGGTCTCAGCTTCTTCAGCGCCCAGACCACAGCAAATGCCTCACGCTCAATTGCACTCCACCTCTGTTCCCGGGGAAGTAACCTCCTGCTTAGGAAGGCTACTGGTTGGTCTAGTCCCTCCTCATTGATCTGTGACAGAACAGCCCCTATACCATGCTCTGAGGCATCTGTCTGGACAACAAAATCCTTTGAAAAGTCGGGCGCCTGAAGCACGGGTGCGGTGCACATGGCAGTCTTCAGGGCGTCAAAAGCGTTCTGACAGGTGTCCAGTTTACCTTCTTTGGCTGCTTCTTAGAAGTCAGCTCAGTCAAGGGTGCAACAATGTTGCCATATCCCTTGAAAAACCTCCTGTAGTACCCCGTGAGTCCTAAGAAGGCTCTCACCTGCGTCTGAGTCTTGGGGGGTTCCCACGCCAGGATAGTTTCAATTTTGGGCTGAAGGGGCGCCACCTGGCCGCTCCCCACCTGGTGCCCCAAATACACTATAGAACCCTGCCCAATCTGGCACTTACTGGCTTTGATTGTGAGGCCTGCCTTCCGCAGTGCCATCAATACCTCCCAGAGGTGGCGCAGGTGGTCCTCCCAAGAGGAACTAAACACCGCAATGTCATCCAGGTAGGCAGCACTGAAGTCTTCCAGCCCAACCAACACCCTGTTGACCAGCCTCTGAAAGGTGGCAGGGGCATTCTTCATTCCAAAGGGCATCACCCTGAACTGGTAGTACCCGTCGGGTGTGGAGAATGCTGACCTCTCCTTTGCTCCCTCGGTCAAGGCGATCTGCCAATACCCAGACGTCAAATCAAATGTGCTGAGGTATTTTGCAGCCCCTAACCGATCTACGAGCTCATCAGCTCTGGGGATGGGGTGCGCGTCAGCCTTCGTGACTGAATTGACGCCCCGATAGTCCACGCAGAACCGAAGTTCTGGGGTGGTACCAGGCGCTGCAGCTTTTGGTACCAGGACCACTGGGCTGGACCAAGGGCTGCTAGAGGACTCAATCACCCCAAGGGCAAACATTTTGGTAACCTCATCCTTAATGTAGGCCCTTACCCGGTCAGTCACTCAGTAAGCCTTGTGCTTAATGGGAGGACTGTCCCCAGGGTCCACGTCATGGTCACACCAATCAGTGACACTAGGTATCAGGGAGAACAGATCACTGAATTGCCCCAACAGTTGGCGACAATCACCCTGCTGCTCAGGGGTCAGTGTGGTGGAGAGGACCACACCCTCCACTGACCCATCTCGCTCCCCTGCACACAGGAGGTCAGGAAGGGGCTCGCTCTCCTCCTCCATCCCAGCATCTGTGGCCAGAAGCATGCCCACTTCAGACCTCTCAAAGTGGGGCTTCAGGCGGTTAACATGCAGGACCCGCAAGGGGTACCTGGGAGACTGCAAATCCACCACGTAGGTAACAGGACGTGGTGCGCTCCACCACCTCAAAGGGGCCGGTCCACTTATCCTGGAGCGCACAGGGCTCCACCGGGGCCATGACCCACACCTTCTGTCCAGGTTGAAACTCGATCAGAGTGGCATTCTGATCGTGCCAGCGTTTCATCTCTTCCTGGATGGCTTCCAGGTTTGCCTCAGCAAGTTTCCTGAAACGCCGAGTCTGGTTCCTGAAGGCCAGCATGTAACTAAACACACCCTGGGGAGGTTTCCTGGGAGATTGCTCCCAGCCTTCCTTGACCAGACCCAGAGGCCCTCTTACCGGGTGACCATAGAGCAGCTCAAAGGGACTGAACCCTAAGGACTTCTGTGGCACCTCACGGTAAGCACACAACAGGCATGGCAAGAGGACATCCCACTTACGCCTCATGGGCTCACCTAGGCCCATAATCATGCCCTTGAGGGTCCGGTTGAATCTCTCAACCAGCCCATTACCCTGGGGGTGGTAAGGAGTGGTGAACTTATATGTTACCCCACACTCCTCCCACAGAGACTTCATGTACTTGGAGATGAAGTTAGTTCCCCTATCGGACACCACCTCTCTGGGGAATCCCACACGGGAGAAAATCCCCATCAGTGCCCGTCCCACCACAGGGGCCGTCACTGTCCTGAGCGGGATGGCCTCAGGGTACCTGGTGGCATGGTCCACCAAGACCAGGATGAACCTGTTGCCCATGGCTGTCTTGGGATCCAGAGGCCCCACAATTTCAATACCCACTCTCTCGAATGGGGTGCTCACAACGGGAAAGGGCTGTAGTGGGGCCTTAATCTTCCCCCCACTCTTCCCACTTGCCTGGCAAGTCTCACATGTCCTGCAGTGAGCATCTGAGCTCCTGCGCATCTGGGGCCAATAGAAGTGGGTGACCAGCCTCTCAAAGGTCTTGGTCTGCCCCAGATGTCCGGCCAGTGGCACATCATGAGCCAACCCCAGTAGAAAGGTCCTGAAGCGCTGGGGTACCACCAGCACACGGGCTGACCCAGGCACAGCAACCTTAGGCTCGCTGTAAAGGAGGTCATTCTCCCAATAGATCCAATGTGACCCTGTCTGATCATCTGCTGCCTGGGCAGCGGCCTGTCACCGCACCCCCTCAAGAGAAGGGCAGGTTCTCTGTTGCTCACAAAATTCCTCCCTGGAGGGCCCCCCTTCCTGCTGCCAGTGGGTCAGCTCCGGTAGGTCCCCCAGTTCAGCCACTTGTTCCCCTGTAGGTTCCAGGGCATCCGCCTCAAGGTCTGCTCCCTCTGGGACCGTGGGAACCACGGGGGCCGGTTTCCCACGCCCCCTACCCCTTCTCTTTAAGGCAGGGGCCTGGGCCATACTTTCAGGCTCCAGACCCTCCTGAACATCCTTCTGAGCTGTCATGGACCGAGTGCTCGCACACGCCCACTCAGGCAGACCCAACATTTCCAAATGAGACTTTCTCTCCACCGTAGCCCACGGGGAGTTCTCTAGATCATTGCCCAACAGACAGTCTACAGGCATAGCGGGCCTCACAGCCACTTGAACAGTTCCTGAGACCCCCCCCCACTCGAAGGGAACCTGAGCCACTTCACACTGGCTCTCTGAGTTGTCTGCTGACACTACGGGGCAGAATGCATGGGGGACAACCTGCCCTTTGGACACCAACCGGGAGCTCACAGCAGTCACACTAGCTCCGGTGTCCCTGAGAGCCTCCACCCTATGGCCATTGATGGTCACCCACTGCCGGTACTTCTTAGTGTTACTAGGCAGTGTGGGGTTAGGGACCTTCTCAAAGTCTCCTAGCGAGACAAGGGTTAACTCTACGGGATCCCACCCACCTTGGACCTCTACCTCCTCACCCCCCAGGGCTACACTGGCAATCTGGCGGGATGGTGCACAGGGTGGTGCATGAGGGGATGCATTGGGGTCCCTCTGGGGACACTGGGGATCATAATACCGGTGGCCCACTTGACCACACTTGAAACAAGTGAGTGGCCCCCTCTGAACAGGCCTACCTGTCGGGGACACTGGCTTCTTCTCAGGGGGAGGCTGGGACACCACTGCTTGGTTCCCTTGGGAATTACTTTGGGGCCCACTCTGGAACTCCCTCGGCTTACCCTTGTCCCCCCCACTTCTCTGCTGGGGACCCTGCCCACCTCTGGCGAAGTCTCCCACAAAACCTTTGCGAACCCGGGTGTTCACCCAGCGGTCCGCTTCCTCAGCAAGCTTCCTAGGGTTAGTCAGCTTGCTATCAATCAGGTGCTGGCGTAGCTCTGGAAAACAGTTACTAGAAAAATGCTCCCACGCAAACAAATCATACAATTGCTCAAAAGTTTCCACTTTGCTACCCTTTACCCAGCGATCCATTGCTCTGCAGAAAAAAGACACATATTCAACCCATGTGGTACCCTCTAACTTCTTACAGGTCCTAAACCTCTGCTTGTACATTTCTGGGGTCAAACCATAACGGGTCATCAAAGCTTCTTTCATATGGGCATACACCATCCTGCTCTCCTCAGGCAGGTCCAACAGGGTATCCCTACCATCACTCACAAAGCGCCCCCACAATCCCGATCCCCAATCCTTCTCAGGGACCCGGTGGGACACCATTGCTATCTCATATGCGGCAAACCATTGCCCAATATCCTCACTCTTGTGAAAATCCTTAATGACATCCTTAGGAATATAAACTCTACTCTCAGGAGTTACTAAAGGTATGCTGCCACCAGAGGGGGAGACCGGGACACTCCTCGCCCTGATCTCTATCTCCCTCAACATTCTCTCATGCTCCATTCTCATTTTCTCAAGCTCAATTGACAATCGATTCTTCTCAATGTCTAACTTCTTACTCTCAAGGTCCTTCTGACCTTCCAATTTAGCCATCTCCAAACTATGCCTCCTATCTCTCTCCCTGTCCTCCAGCTCTTCTGGGGTCAGGCTCCTTTGGGATACACTAGTACCTGGATTGGAGGGTGTTCTATCTCCCCCCCCTCTCCTGCATCATCCTGCTGCCCTCCAGCATTGTCTTCCTCATCCACAGCGGACTCTCTCACTTCCCACCAGGCCTTCAGTGCCTTGTGGTACTCCTCCTTCCTAGAGAGACCTATCACGGGGACTGCGAATTGCTTACAAAATGTCTTCAGCTGTCTGGCAGTATAGGTATCTAATCTTTCCTCCTCAAAGGTGAGATCCTCCAAAGCATTGGATGTTGGCTTTCCCATATTAGCAGTACTCATGGCTGCGATCAACAATTCAATACTAGAACAACCAACAAAAAAAAAATTTGCAGAGGGAAAAAAAAATCCCCGCGTGGCTGCGCTTTGGTCTGTACTCACTAGTGGTGTCTACCAGTTACTGTACGTGGATCATAAATGCAAGTCCTGATCCTCACCGCTGACCGCCAATGTTAGAAATGGGGGTCTCTAGTTGGCAATGGCTGGCGCCAATGTTCAAATAGGGACCCTTCTTCCTAAGTCAGGGCAAGTGGGCTACCCCCTTTGATAACCCCTGCTCAACCCTGTGGTAACGTAGCACGAGCAGTTAGGCCTATCTCAGAGGCAGTGTGTGAAGCATTTATGACCATGCACAATAAGGCAGTAACGACACCACAAAAGGACAAACTCAAGTAGGTATAGAAAAATAGTATCTTTATCTAAGGTTTAGTACGAGACTCTCAAAAGCGTTCTATCCAGTCATAATGCACGTAAATCAGTAGGGACTTAAAAAGGCAATAACGCATTCACCAGAACGTAGCACTGACTGAGTTCAAGGCCTGGGTTTACACGACCCGTTGCGCACCAGATACCTGCCATTGGACGGGGACACAGCACGTAGCTTCTCGAAGAATCGGAGACGGTGACAGGCGGACTCCCAGCAACCACAACTCTCAACTGCAGTGGTCCACAACGTGCACTCACAATGATTCGGGCGCTCGGGGACAGGCGGACTCTCAGCAGCAGCAGCACGTGGCTGCGGCGGCCCGGGCTGGTGGTGGCGATGACTCTCGTCGTGCAGCTCCGTGGTGGGCTCACAGCAGCAGCAGCTCTCTCTTAGCTGCGGCGGCCCACAGGACGACTCACGAGGATGCAAAGTTGGCAAAGGTGCGGGCACTCAGCGGCAGCAGCTCTCTCTAGCTGCAGCGGCCCACAGGACAAATCATGATGATGCAAAGTTGGCAAAGGTGCGAGCACTCAGCGGCAGCAACTCTCTCTTAGCTGCGGCGGCCCACAGGACAAATCACAATGATGCAAAATTGGCACAGGTGCGAGCACTCAGCGGCAGCAGTTCTCTCTTAGCTGCGGCGGCCCACAGGACAAATCACGATGATGCAAAATTGGCAAAGGTGCGAGCACTCAGCGGCAGCAACTCTCTCTTAGCTGCGGCGGCCCACAGGACAAATCACGATGATGCACAGCTGACACAAGTGCGGGCACTCAGCGGCAACAGCTCTCTCTTAGCTGCGGCAGACCGCAGGACGAATCGTGATGATGCACAGCTGACACAAGTGCGGGCACTCAGCGGCAACAGCTCTCTCTTAGCTGCGGCGGCCCACACAGGTTCAGCAAAGGTTCCGGAGGTTCAAAGTAAGGCGGGCGCTCAGCGGCGGCAGCTCTCTCTTAGCTGCGGCGGCCCACACAGAGTTAACAAAGGTTACCAGTCTGCGTTCCTCGCAGTAGAACTAGAGGTTCCGGATTACTCAACGGAGGCCTCACCTACAAGTAGAATCCCTAGCACAGGAATTCAGATGGCTGACGGCGTGAAATCTAATGTCCCTGAGACTTCAGCAGGAGCCGCTCTCAATTCAGGCCCTCGGGTAGTTTCTTCAGCAAGCTTGGTGAAAGTTTCAAAGTCCTTTCCTATGTTCACTCGGACAGAGTTTCGTCTTGACATCCAGAAGGAACACACTTGAAAAAGGTTTCAGCGCAGCGTTTTATACCTAAAAAGTCTTTGTTCTCTACAGTTACAAATCACTGAATCCAGCCTGAACCAGTTCAGTGGGGTCGGGGAGCACTTGGTTTACGAGGCGACATCCTGCCCTTTGAGAATCAGGGGGTCTGCTATCAGACGCCCAGTGGGAGGTGGAGCCATCATTCACCTTGCCAGGCACTGCCCTGCTCAGAGCAAAGAGTCACCCCTCCCCATACTCTAAATGCCGATCTCTCTCTCCAGCCAGGTCTGACCCAGCTGGCCCTGCTGCTCCAAAACCAGATGGCCAATACACCCACTAGCAAAGCCTACAGGAAAGCTTAGGCAAGAAAATACCTTGTTTCTAGCAGAGGCATTTCCGAACACGGGCTATGCAAATGATCCTTACTAAAAGATGTATCTCAATGTCACGAGCTTAAACATATCAAATTCGACTTTCCTATCAGGTTCCTGGGGGCAGGTAGGATTATGGGATGTAATACTCAGCCTGCCCATTCTGGCCTATGAGAACGGATAGCCTCATAATTGTAAATAGTGAAATGGAGAGTAACTCGCTATTAGAACATGCTACACATACATACTTTAAAAGCTGCTTCGGTGGGTAGCGCAAATCAGCGCTGCAGGCCCACCAGCAGTATTTGGTCTACCAGCCCTGGGCACACACAGTGCACTTATACTAGGGGCTGACAGGTAAACCAAACGGGCCAATTACGGTTATCCCAATTCATACAGTTATCTTTACACAGGGAGCATTCGCACTGTGGCACAGATTGGCAGTGGCACAGCGCCCAGAGCATCTAAATCCAGCCAACATGAAAGGTAGGAAGCGAAAAGAGGAAGGGAGACCCGCGCCAATGATGCCAGGTCTAACAGGAGTAGTGTATTCGGTTAAGGAAAATAGTTCAGATTTGGACCAGTTGATCATAAGCCCCGAGTGGCCTCCGAAGTGCACCACCTCTTACAGGATAGGGGCCAGGTTTTCTTCTGGGTGTCGGATAAACAGAAGCATATCATCTGCATAGAGAGACATAAGTAGGGGTCCGAGACGGAATTCTAGGCCTCGATGCATGTGATCATTCTGTAAGTGTCGGACCAGTGGGTCCATCGCTATGATAAAGAGCAATGGGGATAGAGGGCATCCTTGTTGTGTGCCCCAATAACAGGGAAGGGTTCAGTGAGAGAGGAGTTGGCCCAAAGGCGTGTCATAGGTTTGGAGTACAATACATTGATCAATGATGAGAATCTGCGGGGGAAGCCCTGTTTGCGTAGGGTAGCATGGAGAAATGGCCATTGTAGGGAGTTGAAAGCCTTCTTCGCATCGAGAAGGGCTATTGCGCCTGGCACATCAGGGGAAATCCTGTTGAGGACAGAGAAGACTGCGCATAAGTTTAGTGAGGTGGAGCGGTGTGGAACAAACACAGATTGTGTGGGAGATATTATTTGTTCCATCTAGAAGACGAGGTGGTTAGAGAGTGCCTTTGCAAGTATTTTGTTGTCAAAATTTAAGAGGGAAAGGGGCCTATAGGATCCACATTGCTGTGGGTCCTTACCTGGTTTGAGGATTAAGATTATGACTGCTTACCAAAGTGAGGGGGAGCATACCTGTCTTGATAGATTCCATATACATGGCAAGTAGTCTAGCCAGGGCTTAATGTCACAGATATTAGGCAATAGTCAATGCGAGTCCAGGTGTTGTGAGTGATTAGTGTACGCTAGTGGTGAGGACCCAGGCATCCCAAAGTGCGAAGGTGTTGCATATATCTTGTAGGATGTGAAGTGATCATGGCTTGCTAGACGGGGTGGCCGCTGTTGTATCGCGGGTCATACCCATAAGTAGATTAAGGTCTCCCCCTAGGATAGCATGATCAAAATCAAGTTGTGCAATCTGGGTATGCAGTGTCTGAAACAACTGAGGGAAGTCTAAATTCAGAGCATAGACATTAGCTACCAATACTAGGTGGCCCAGCAGTATCCCTTTCACTAGGGCATAACGTCCATGTTCATCAAGGATAGTAGTGTTAGGGCTGAATGGCACGCTTCTATGAATTAAAATGCAGACCCCTCTCGAGTATGTGCTGTAGCATGTAAAATAGCGATGGGATCCCCAGGGAGATGCAAAGGTGTGTGGCCTACCAGGTGGGAGATGAGTCTCCTGCAGAAAGTTGATTTGAGTACTGTGTTGTGTGAGATATTGCAGAACCTGCTTATCCTTGCGGGGATTATTGAGGCCTCATATGTTCCATGACAGCAGTGTGCACCCTACAGATTGTGATTCAGGGAGGCGGGGTGGCATCATCACTAAATGTGCCAAAGACAATAGGATGTGTGGAAAAACATCTACAATAAGCATAAGCAAATATCATTTACCCTCCCACACCTCCCACCAACCACACTAGGCAATAGAAACCCAGCGAATCCCTAAGTAAACATCCCCATAAATGCAAAATAAATAAACAGTGAACATTACTGTGTATACCACTGGGGGGTGGCAATGCTACGGTGGTAGATTGGGATACAGTGGGATCCATGCTGAGAAGCTATGGAATGAATAAATGTTCGGCAACAAATAGCATAACTGGGACATGCACTGCAGTTCTGTGTGGCAAAGGGGGAGTCCCACAGTCACTCATACCATGGGGGGTTATGCCAATAGTTGTTGTGAGACTATAAAGGAATCACTGACATAATACCGAAAGACACATTATCGAAATACAAATATTTCGACGCAAAAATATCGACATCAAAAATATCGATATTGAATACTTAATTATAAAAATACACTAATATCGAAACCACATTATCGTAATAAAACTATATCGACTACACAAATATCGCACACATAAATATCGCAATACAAATTATCGACGGATATAAATAAGTATAGGACATGTCCAAAATATCGAGAACAAAAATATAGACAGCAATATTATCGTTTTTTTAAAAATATCGACAACTCAAATACACATAAAAACTACTACTTTCAACACCAAAAATACAATAAATTACATAAATACACATATCACATAAAATTTATATATAAACATATCTATCAAAATAATAACAACATAAATTAATAATAACATAACAACTACACAAATAATATTTACAAACAAATAATAGCAACATATTCAACATTTAAAATATATATTATACATTTCTTTTTAAATAATAAATTCAACATCTCATTCCTCACCTAAAAAAAACCTTTTCTCTCAATTTGCAATTTCCATACAAGTAAAACAATTACAAAACAAACAACAAAATTCAAATTAACCAATAGAAACACAGAAGATCGAAATAGACCAATGATTTTCAACAAACAATTAAGAACACACTATATAAACAAAAAAATATGTCTTCTTTTACACCTTAAACAAAAATAATTAAGGAAGGAGAAACTCTGCAGGATTTTCACCACTCTCAAACACACCTCTAAAATCAAGCCTACTACACCTAGGAAAAAGTAAGTAAATAAACATTTCTAAATAAACTGTTAAATTAAAATGTAACACAGATTTCAATGGCTAACTTAAATTACTAACTAATATATTTTATGTCTTTATATTTCCACAACAGCTATTACTCCAAAAACGAGAAAAAAGATTTCACCTTACAAAAACAGATAATTAACAAAGGGGGTCATTATGATGGCGGTCAGAAAACCTCCCCGACTGCCATGGTAGCGGGAAAAGACCGCCCGCATGGACCGCGGCATAACCCCGGTCGCATTACGATGTTCCTTGCTCGTAATCCGACCGCGGCGGTCGGATCGTGGGCCTTAACATTGCGGCGGTTGCTGCTACCTGCAGCACCGCCGCGATGTCCAAATGGGCATGTCCAGCATTTCCCTGCACTACGTGGCAGGCACTGCACAGTGCCTGCCACCTGGTACAGGGGAATGTCGGGGGCCATGGGTACCCCCAGTGCACCCCCACCCACCCCCAAACATCAAGGGCCCACCACAGGCCCCTGGAAGACAATCTCCGCATGCCTTTCCATGGCGGTCTGACCACTGCGGAAAGGCTGGCTACCGCCGGCATCATAATTGTGCCGGCGGCAGCCTGCTCTGCACCGCCACCATTATCCCGGTCCTTTTCTGCCCGCCAGGCAGGAGTGCGGATGGTGACCGGCGGAAAAGCGGCGGTCAGAATTTCCCACCGCCGCGGTCGCCACCGCCATCCTAATTGGACCGGCGGTTTTCTGGCTTGCGGTGCGGCTGGATCTCCACCACCGGTCCGGTGGGCACCGCCACCGGCCAGGCGGTCGACATCCGACCGCCATCCTAATAGGCCCCAAAGTAAGTATACTCTAAAAATAACTTGTTAAATCTCACTAAAAGGGAACTCAACACCTAAAATGTCCTAACCGCCAAAACGACCCCATTTATACTTTTAAACTTTTTTTAAAACGTTTGTAAAATTAAACTAAAACGTTAATAAAACTATACTCTGTCATAAACACCAAGACCACCACATATAAATTGTAAAACATGAAATAAAATATGCTTTACTTTCTTTTCACAGAGCACTTCAAGCAAACAACATTTGTTGAACAAAGAACATCTCCATTCAACTACAACTAAATAACAGTTGGTAAGTATATAATTAAAATGCATTTATTACTATTCATATAAACATGTATAATATTCTTTTACATATACTTTCATGTACATTTTTTATAGATTTTACCACCTCACAATGACTGAAGATGCCCAATTTATAACATCTCAGAAAGGAAATTCTTATTGTGTTGTATGGGGTACGTCTACACCCAAGAGAAGCAAACAGGCCTTAAAGTGAACTGGAAATGTTCAAAATATTACTCAAACAAATGTTATGGTCGTGCTACCACCAGGGAAACAACTGTATTATATACAAGGGAGCATAACCATCCACCAAATATTTCTGAAATTGAAGTGAGATCAACCCTTGAAAATATTAAAGAATTAAGTAGCACCTCACAACTTCCTACAAGTGTTATAGTTAAAGAACTATTACCTAAAGTACGCAGAGAAGCAACAGGGCAATTACCATCAATTGCTTCTATTAAAAGAACAATAGCTAGGACCAAAAAATCAACAACACCAACAATACCTACACCTAAAAATGTTGAGGATGTCATAATTCCCCCAGAACTTAGTATAACACACAATGATAAACCTTTTATTTTCTTTGACAACAAAAATAAAGATAAAAGGATTATTATGTTTGCTACAGCAAACAATATAACTAAACTTCAACAATGCCAAACATGGATGATGGATGGCACCTTCAGCATATGCCCTAAACCATCCTACCAACTGTACAGTATCCATGGGCAATATCATAACACTTGCATTCCATTAAAATATGCTTTATTACCAAACAAACAGAATGCAACATATACTGAAATGTTAGGTAAAATAAAGCAAGAAACAAACGACTTTTTCCCTCAAAGAATAGTAATAGACTTTGAACAAGCCATGATAAATTCTATCCTCAAATTATACCCCCACACATCTATACAAGGATGTTACTTCCACTTCAACCAATGTTTATGGAGACATTTACAGAAATCTGCACTTAGGGGTCCATTACGATGACTGGCGGATGCACCTCCGCGATGCTGGCGGTGGGATAAAACGCTGTTTTCCGGCCGTGAGCAGCGGTGCCCCCGTCCGCCATATTACAATGGCCAAACACAGCCCATTGTCCGACCGCCGCGGTGCAACTCGGACCGCAATCAAAACGCGCCCGCGGCGGAGACAACCAATCCAGAGCCACCGCCGTACGGAATGACGACCCTCCCGCCGTACAAATTAGGATGTGCAAAAGAGCCAGGCCCACCGCAGCGGAGAAACCGGCCATTCTGAGCATACGGAAGCACCACAGCGGAGTGCGAAATCGATAACCGGAGCCGAACGCCATGGACCCGGCACTACACGTCTTCCCGGCGCTGTACATGATCCACCTACAGCAAGCCATGGACTGTCGTGGACGCCGACGCAGGTACGCCATCAGACAACTCCACTAACAAACACAACCCACAAATCCATGTCCGATGTAAGGTGCCTGCCCCCACCAGACACCCTTGTGGGGACAGGAACACAACCACAGGTGTAGCCACACATGTCCCACCTGCCACTAGTCCACCCCTCCACACCCAGGCCACCATGTCCACGATCCTCAAATAATGCCCAGTTCACGTGACCGCAGCGGTGAATCCGCGAGTAAAAATGCACACAATGTAGTAGCCTGGGCCAGTGCAAGGCAGGGGCAGTGCCCAAAGTACACAGGGCACCACCTCCCCACTCCACACACTAGGCCCACCCACACCATGAAGGGACATGCCATGTGATCTCCCTGTGCCTCCACATTAGGCCTGGGCGAAGTACTACGCTACGCTCGCGTAGTTTGCGAAGTTTGCGCTACTTCGCACTACGCGAATTGCACGTAGCACAGTGCAAACACGCGTAGCATAGCGTAGCGGTCATTTTGCTTGCTCGCGGTCCTCAACGTCAAGTTGGCGACCGCGAGCAAGCAAAATGACATCCCGGCGAGACTTTTTCCTCGTTCGCGATCAGCAACATCAAGTTGCCGATCGCGAGCGTGGAAAATAAACCTCCCAGCGAGATTCTCAACGCGGGAGGTCAGGTTTCTCATTGCGAGTGGTCCCGTATGCTCGAGACCGCTCGCGATGAGAAACTACCAGTCCGCGTTGAGAAGCTGCCGCTCGAGTAGAAATCTACTCGAGCGGCAGCAAACTGACCGCTTGCACTGTGCAAGAAGCCGTTTGCAATGATTGCACAGTGCGGACAAGCATCCGGCACTGTGCAATCAGTGCGAACAGCATTTTGCACAGTGCACTACGCAGTTCGCGTAGCTATGCGTAGCTCGCATAGTGCGAAGTGCACTTCGCGTAGCTTCGCGTAGCGCTACTACGCGAACTACGCCCAGCCTCCACATGCCCAAAAAGCAGCCAGGTGAACACACACACTGCACGACACAACAAACAACTAGGGAGACAGCCTCATCAGGTGTGGCTGCAGAGTAACACACAGCGTACAAGCACTGGGCCAGGGGAACACACACACCACAACAACACCACACTCATGGCAAGTAAACTGAGTCCAAGCACTAATTAAACACACACAGATAATGAACAAACACTCCAATGGACACACAGCCTGTCAAGTCACACAGACATACCCCACACTGACACACAGCAACAAACACAGACCACATGCCAACAGCAATGTAGGACAACAAATAGGAAACCCAAAGTGAGGTGCACACAAATGGAATGGCAAGGAGCTGAACACCAAGAATGTGTATATCACATGCAAGGGAAGGAACACATTACATCCACGCCAGCCAAAAAATCCACACATGGCAGTCACAGTGAGTGAAGTCAAACCACAGTCACCTCACTGCAACACCTCAGGGAGACAGCAAGGCAACCCATGAATAGGCACAGGGATGAAAGGAAGGGTATGAAGTCCAACCCTGATCAGCCACACATCTGAATCAAAATACATCACAGGAGTATGTCAGCAGCACAACACACAGGGCCCATTGCAACACTCCATGACAGTCAAACACAAGTATGAACCTTCACACAACCCCCACACCCATCACACCTGCAGCACACAACACCAGTGACAAACACACAGAATCTTGCCAATAATATCCAGTCAAGACACTGACAATCAAACACACCCCCTGAGTGGTATCCACAAACATCACACACACACACACACACAGGTATGGCAGTACCACTGTACGCACAAAAACAACAGTCAAACACTGAACACAATCAAAACACACACACAGAACTACTACAACAACAGACAAGACCTGTGCAGCTAAACAGTGCAAATTCTATTGGAGCACAGACACAACAGGAGTACACAACCACATCAGTCATGAAAAACGCACAGACAACATACCACAACACATATAAGAAGTGCATCCACTAAAAACAATAATGGAGAACAAAAGGCAGAAATGGGCCTACAATGACACATAGACAGACATACCACAACACCCATCCACTCAAAATGGTGTCACAGTGTACCACATGTCTGCACATGCACAACCATGACCATAGACACATCAAATGTGAGAGGAGAAAACACCAAGGACGCACATAAAACAAGCACGGCAACCACAATAGACCTCAGTCCATGTGACAGACACACAAGTAAGGCACACCACAATGGAAACACACCTGAATCAAACACAACAACAACACACACACACTGACAGGAAAATAGAACACCACACACAGAGCAACTGTCAACTGCGTGACACAACACAACACAAACACTGCACACAGCCACATCAGTCACAACACACGCACAGGCAAAGATATCAACATGCTACAACAGCCAAACATCAGGGGGTGCACAACAGGCAAGGACAAGGCAACATCAACTCACAGCACTGCATGCACACCAAGCAGTGTGTGCACAACACACATACCAGTAACAAACAGAGATGAGTGACACACCATGAACACACACAACAACAATCTAAACATCACACACACAACAACACACCCAGGAAGTCAATCAGTCCAAAGCAAACACACATACTACCAAGCCAACACACACAGATGCAGAGGTCTGGGACACAAAAGTTGAAACAACATGATCAGAGGAAACAAGACATTGGCAATGTTGAAGTGGAAAATAGAGCATGTGTCACAGTAAACAATACCCACACAGTAACCCTTTCATTTAGCAAGGACACTGACAAGGCAGACAACAGGAGTACATTTCTTTGTATTTACATTTCACACTGTCATGCAGCAAAAGTCAGACAAGAGCAAGGCCAGTGGCCAGGACACAGTGCAGGTGAGGTACATGAGATCCTGCAGAGGCAAGGGGCAAACAGCAGTGAACAGCAAGGCCAGTGGCCAGGACACAGTGCAGGTGAGGTACATGAGAAGCTGCACAGGCAAGGGGCAAACAGCAGTGAACAGCAAGGCCAGTGGCCAGTCCAAAGTGCAGGTGAGGTACATGAGAAGCTGCACAGGCAAGGGGCAAACAGCAGTGAACAGCAAGGCCAGTGGCCAGTTCAAAGTGCAGGTGAGGTACATGAGAAGCTGCACAGGCAAGGGGCAAACAGCAGTGAACAGCAAGGCCAGTGGCCAGGACACAGTGCAGGTGAGGTACATGAGAAGCAGCACAGGCAAGGGGCAAACAGCAGTGAACAGCAAGGCCAGTGGCCAGTCCAAAGTGCAGGTGAGGTACATGAGATCCTGCACAGGCAAGGGGCAAACAGCAGTGAACAGCAAGGCCAGTGGCCAGTCCAAAGTGCAGGTGAGGTACATGAGAAGCTGCACGGGCAAGGGGCAAACAGCAGTGAACAGCAAGGCCAGTGGCCAGTCCAAAGTGCAGGTGAGGTACATGAGATCCTGCACGGGCAAGGGGCGAACAGCAGTGAACAGCAAGGCCAGTGGCCAGGACACAGTGCAGGTGAGGTACATGAGAAGCTGCACAGGCAAGGGGCAAACTGCAGTGAACAGCAAGGCCAGTGGCCAGTCCAAAGTGCAGGTGAGGTACATGAGATCCTGCACAGGCAAGGGGCAAAGAGCAGTGAACAGCAAGGCCAGTGGCCAGTCCAAAGTGCAGGTGAGGTACATGAGATCCTGCACAGGCAAGGGGCAAACAGCAGTGAACAGCAAGGCCAGTGGCCAGTCCAAAGTGCAGGTGAGGTACATGAGAAGCTGCACAGGCAAGGGGCAAACAGCAGTGAACAGCAAGGCCAGTGGCCAGTTCAAAGTGCAGGTGAGGTACATGAGAAGCTGCACAGGCAAGGGGCAAACAGCAGTGAACAGCAAGGCCAGTGGCCAGTCCAAAGTGCAGGTGAGGTACATTAGAAGCTGCACAGGCAAGGGGCAAACAGCAGTGAACAGCAAGGCCAGTGGCCAGTTCAAAGTGCAGGTGAGTTACATGAGATCCTGCACAGGCAAAGGGCAAACAGCAGTGAACAGCAAGGCCAGTGGCCAGTCCAAAGTGCAGGTGAGGTACATGAGATCCTGCACAGGCAAGGGGCAAACTGCAGTGAACAGCAAGGCCAGTGGCCAGTTCAAAGTTCAGGTGAGGTACATGAGATCCTGCACGGGCAAGGGGCAAACAGCAGTGAACAGCAAGGCCAGTGGCCAGTCCAAAGTGCAGGTGAGGTACATGAGAAGCTGCACGGTCAAGGGGCAAACAGCAGTGAACAGCAAGGCCAGTGGCCAGTCCAAAGTGCAGGTGAGGTACATGAGAAGCTGCACGGGCAAGGGGCAAACAGCAGTGAACAGCAAGGCCAGTGGCCAGTCCAAAGTGCAGGTAAGGTACATGAGATCCTGCACGGGCAAGGGGCAATCAGCAGTGAACAGCAAGGCCAGTGGCCAGGACACAGTGCAGGTGAGGTACATGAGAAGCTGCACAGGCAAGGGGCAAACAGCAGTGAAAGGCAAGGCCAGTGGCCAGTCCAAAGTGCAGGTGAGGTACATGAGATCCTGCACAGGCAAGGGGCAAACAGCAGTGAACAGCAAGGCCAGTGGCCAGTCCGAAGTGCAGGTGAGGTACATGAGATCCTGCACAGGCAAGGGGCAAACATCAGTGAACAGCAAGGCCAGTGGCCAGTCCAAAGTGCAGGTGAGGTACATGAGAAGCTTCACAGGCAAGGGGCAAACAGCAGTGAACAGCAAGGCCAGTGGCCAGTTCAAAGTGCAGGTGAGGTACATGAGAAGCTGCACAGGCAAGGGGCAAACAGCAGTGAACAGCAAGGCCAGTGGCCAGTCCAAAGTGCAGGTGAGGTACATGAGAAGCTGCACGGGCAAGGGGCAAACAGCAGTGAACAGCAAGGCCAGTGGCCAGTCCAAAGTGCAGGTGAGGTACATGAGATCCTGCACGGGCAAGGAGCAAACAGCAGTGAACAGCAAGGCCAGTGGCCAGTCCAAAGTACAGGTGAGGTACATGAGATCCTGCACGGGCAAGGGGCAAACAGCAGTGAACAGCAAGGCCAGTGGCCAGTTCAAAGTTCAGGTACATGAGATCCTGCACGGGAAAGGGGCAAACAGCAGTGAACAGCAAGGCCAGTGGCCAGTCCAAAGTGCAGGTGAGGTACATGAGAAGCTGCACGGGCAAGGGGCAAACAGCAGTGAACAGCAAGACCAGTGGCCAGTCCAAAGTGCAGGTGAGGTACATGAGAAGCTGCACGGGCACGGGCAAGGGGCAAACAGCAGTGAACAGCAAGGCCAATGGCCAGGACACAGTTCAGGTGAGGTACATGAGAAGCTGCACAGGCAAGGGGCAAACAGCAGTGAACAGCAAGGCCAGTGGCCAGTCCAAAGTGCAGGTGAGGTACATGAGAAGCTGCACAGGCAAGGGGCAAACAGCAGTGAACAGCAAGGCCAGTGGCCAGTTCAAAGTGCAGGTGAGGTACATGAGAAGCTGCACAGGCAATGGGCAAACAGCAGTGAACAGCAAGGCCAGTGGCAAGGACACAGTGCAGGTGAGGTACATGAGATCCTGCACAGGCAAGGGGCAAACAGCAGTGAATAGCAAGGCCAGTGGCCAGGACACAGTGCAGGTGAGGTACATGAGAAGCTGCACAGGCAAGGGGCAAACAGCAGTGAACAGCAAGGCCAGTGGCCAGTCCAAAGTGCAGGTGAGGTACATGAGAAGCTGCATAGGCAAGGGGCAAACAGCAGTGAACAGCAAGGCCAGTGGCCAGTTCAAAGTGCAGGTGAGGTACATGAGAAGCTGCACAGGCAAGGGACAAACAGCAGTGAACAGCAAGGCCAATGGCCAGGACACAGTGCAGGTGAGGTACATGAGATCCTGCACAGGCAAGGGGCAAACAGCAGTGAACAGGAAGGCCAGTGGCCAGGACACAGTGCAGGTGAGGTACATGAGATCCAGCACTGTAAATGTGTGGTACAGTACTCTGCCATGGTCAGCAACACACTCAGGGTGTCAAAAATGGGCAGTCCATGGCACCACTGTGGGAGAGACATGTGGGTGAGGGGGACTAACACTCAGACTTGGCTGGCAGTATGACTGGGAGGTGGCTGTCTGTCGGGGCCAGTTGGGGTACTGGCTCGGTGAGAGAAAGGCCCAGCTGGGGTAGAGCCATCAGTGTTCTGGGAAGCATGAGGGCCTCCAAGTCCAGGTGTGGTAGAGTCAGCAGTGGTTTTTGAAGCCTCAGGGCTGCTAGGTCCAGGTGGGGTGGTGGCACGTGGGGGTGGACTCATGCCTGCACGAGAACCAGTGTGTGTGGGTGAAGTTTGAGAGGTGCTCTTCCGCTTCTTGGGGATTTGATATGGCTTCCCTGTCCTGGGATTAAGGCCAAGTGGGGTGTATACAACAGGCACACTGGTCACAAAAGCTGGATCACCTGCAGATGCTGGTCCCCCCTCTGGGGACATGCTGGATCCTTTGGGACGCTTGCCCCCGGATTGCTTCTGCCCCTGCATCTCCTGTTTACCAGGTGTCCCCCCTACAGTGGCCTCCTTACCCTGCTTCACAGGGCTCTGGATGGGAGTAGATGTTGTGAGTGAACTAGCCTTGGAGCCCTTCTTACGTGTACCCTTAGCAGGCACCTGTTTGTCACTGGGCACGGAAACTGTGTGCCTGTCTCTGCGAGACACTTTTGGGACAGGTGAGTCCTTGGCTGGGGATGCCTCTGGGGCATGTGAGCCAGAGGCCTGCTTTTTCCCATCCTTGCCCTGGGTGTGGCCTGTAGGGCTTTTGCCCCTGCGCTCTGGTGTGGCTTTACCTTTATGTGGGGATGGTGTCTGCGGCCTGGACTGCTTGGGCTGCTGCTGCTGTGTGCTGTGCATGATGTATCTGTCCCTTGACGTCTGGGGTGTGTGCTCACCATCATCAGATGCGTCCACTGTCAGGGTGGTGGGCCTAGGGACTGGAGCTGGACCATGGGATTGGGCAAGTTGAATGGCTGCTGTCACTGCAGAGGCCAGAGACTGTACAGTCCGGTGTAGCCCACCCACGTCGGAATGCACACCCTCCATGAAAGCCACCACCTGTGCCAATTTTTTGTCATGGTCCAGGAAGGCATTGAGGAGAGCTGTCTGACCCACACACAGCTGGCACAAAAGGTCCACAGACTCCGCACTGATGGCAGCAGGGGGGACAGGGGTAGGGGCAGCGGTGCCTGGGATGAAGGACACTCTTCCCTTCCTCGTGGTGCGAACACGGGCAGCAAAAGTGGGAGTAGCAGGGAGGGTGGGCACTGAACGCTGTGTGGTGGACGAGGAGGCAGAGTCCCCATTTCCTTCGGACAAAACCATAGATGCATCACCGCCGTCGTCAGATGACGTAGAGGTCTGCGTCTCTGGCAGGGACTCCTCTAGATGACTACGGTCCCCCTCTGATGCGCTGGTGACATCCGTGTCACTATGCAGGTGAGCATCACCTGTGCCTGATGCCTCACCACTGGTGTCCGTCCCGTGTCCTTCCGTTCCCATGTGAGATGCTGCATGAGAGAGAGAGAGGATAAGTACATCTGCATCAAGTCAACAAATATCTGCAAGTGAAGCATCACTAATGATGGACAATGATCCATGTTGGACAACATCATAGGCAGTAACATTGTGCAACCTCAATACAAACATCTAAATTACCGTGGAATGAAGCAAAATTGTACAGAATCCACCCATGTGATGGACACACAGCCATTTAGCCTGTTGGTGGCTACGTCTAACAACACACACATATCCCTCTGTGCACACCTAGGGCCCTGAAGGGTTCAAAGATCCTACTCACAACATGTTGCCAACGTCACAACATGATCCAGCAGAAGTCACCAACACAGACACAGACCCCAACATAACCACACACAATGTCCATGGGCACATGCCATCCACCATGTCGTATCTTGGGGCGCAACTACAGTTGCACATCGGTGTCAGATGTTTAGCCAGCACTAATCTGACGTCAGGCAATGCACACATTGATGATGGCACACTCAGATCATGCACTCTGCTGTACCCTGACATGTGATGTCCGTGACGACACCAATGAAGATGGTACCAGAAGGCCAAAACTACAAATGTGAAGTCAAGGCCCATTACACCAATGACATGGGAAGGTACATGTAGGGGGAATGCATGGCAACTGCACCCCACACCGCGGCCACTTACACACCATTGCATCACACTAGCAACATCACAGCCCTGCACTGGCCCAGGCCTAGAGCACATGCTGGCAAACAACAACCAGAGTCACACTCACAGAATACTCACCACCAGCTTGCTGCTGATGCACCTTCAGACGTGCATCCAGGTCAGGCTGCGTCACTGCTAAAATGCGTGCCATTAGTGGTGTCATGCTGCGCCGCGCCAAGCTGCCGGATCGAGGGATCAGCCCCAGTGTCATCTCGGCCACGTTCCTGCTTAGCCGTGCGATGTCATCCCACCTCTTGTGACAGTGGGAGCGCCGCCTGTTTGAGCCACCCAGTGCACGCACCTTTGATGCAATGGCCCTCCACACGGCCTTGCGCTGGTTGACTTTTAGCTACAGACATGGGAGACAAGAGGGGGCAACATTCAGTGTAACCAACCACCATTCCCCAGTGCAGGACCATGACACTGACTCATCCCAAATTCTGCCATTACGTCGGCGGCGACAATACATCTGCTAATTGCAAACATCATCATGTGTGAAACACACATTAATGCATGCAGGTATGAGGGTGGACACAGTACATGCCCATCTCCTGGCCATGCAGGACGCCAGCAGAGAGCTAAATGTGTATGCTGACCACATCTAATGCAATATTCTAGGAATAACAAGACATGCATGACATCACTACATATGTGACTGGGAATACTCACTGTGCCCAACACTGCGCAGCCCACAAAGCACTTGCCCTGCAACTGCCACACTGTGTCATTGATGTCACATTGAGGGACATGACCTCACAAACGCAGACCCTCATCACAAGCCCTGTTGTGTGCAATCTACATCTCTGTAATGGCTCATTGATGGAGACTCAAGAGGAAAAGCACATATGTGACACTCTGTACATTCAGTGTTGTGTCACTGTCAGATTGGGCAGTGAATGTGCAGGCCATTTGGGGGCACACAGAGGTCCAATGTGGGGCAGCTCATCCCTCACATGGAGTGACGATTTGGAAACACAAACAGTGCCAACACATGCGAGTATGTGCACATGCTGGTGGGGACGGAAGAGTCCGGGCACAATAATGTTTGAATGTACCGTGTCATAGGTGAATGACCAACAAGAGTGTCACCCTGGGGGATTCAGGTCCTGAGTATGGTGCTGAACTAGAGATGAGGCACATATAGAGGTCTAAACAATGGCCTCACTACCCTCTGGACAGCAACACTAGCTAAGGCCACAGATGGGCCTGTGAAGGACATCAGGGACACATACAGACATGCAGACTGGCAATCACTATCCTGACTCGTGAAATGAAAAGGTGCAGCCTCACTGTATGTCTGACAAGACATCATACTTCCCTCACATCTGGATGTGCAGGCAGGGAAACTTGTTGAATAGGCCAAACACATCTTCCCCCTGGAAACAGCATGCTAGGCAGTGCATGACCCACCCTCACACTCCCACGCACATACTGCAGCAGATCAACTTCATGTGTCCCCCACCCTGCACTCTCACTCACACTCTGAGTTACTCACCGCGACATTAGGCGCACCAAAGAGCCTTGGATAGTGGTTGAGCACCTCGTCCACCAGGAGCTCCAGTTCCTCGGTGGTGAAGGGAGTGGCACGGATCTTCTCAGTCCTCGCCATCACTGTGGGCAGGAGACAGCAGCAGCGGCTGTTGGTGGTGAGGGGTCTCAGGCAGCAGTCCCTGGAGGCAGGTGAGGGGTCTCAGGCAGCAGTCCCTGGGGGCAGCAGCAGGTGAGGGTTCTCAGGCAGCAGTCCCTGGAGGCAGCATCAGGTGAGGGGTCTCAGGCAGTAGTCCCTGGAGGCAGCAGCAGGTGAGTGGTCTCAGGCAGGAGGCTCAGTGAGCTGTGGCAATGTGTGGCTCCCTCACACACACATATATAGCCCCCAGTGCTCTTTTCTGTGGTTCTAAGCTGCTGCAATTGGTGTTCCACGTCTGCCTCATTCAAATACATCCAATGACCACCTCCGCAGTGGCGGAGCACGCCTACCGCGATTTTCAAAGTTGCATCAGGCAACTGCGATTGCGCTTCCCATTGGCTGGATGGGCATGCTACATGGCGGTGACACACCGCTGGTGCCAGGCGGTAGTTCCCGCTATTCCTATCCCGCTATTCATTGCCATGAGTGACCGGGATCTGGGTGGCGGAGCATGCCATCCTCCATTAGCCATGTGTATATGCCTAGCAATCCTGCCATGGTGTCTCGGGCCATGGCGGTGACACACCGCAGTGCCAGGCGGTAGCTACGGCGAGGGTGCAGCATGACATTGTTGACTATGGGCGTGATGGTGTTCTTAGAGCACGTTCAATGCAGCAATGGACACATCGTGTAGTGTCAATGTCATGGGTCATATCGGTACTTCGAACAGTGGTCTCTTTCAATTAAACATGGAACTTGATTCAATTGAAATGAGCTATAGTTCGTAATGAGAGCCTAAACTTCATATCTAACACCAAATGCAACACTGAAAGGACTAATGGGGCACATTACTCCTACACAATTTCATATCTGACCCAAACATTTTGCCCAAAGTTCATGTCTCTCACCCCATTGCCACCCAAATTTCGGATCTGAGCCAAATTTTTACACACATATTCATATCTCACACAATATGTTGCTACACAGTACATGAATGTACATAGATTTCAGCATTGTCTCCATTACTCACCACATATGTCACACTGTAGTCTGTTTGGTATCACCTATTTCAGCATTCATGTAAGGTTATTGTTCGCTGTAGCAAAACCAAGAGTATATGTCCACATGGACATGTGTGTGCTATACACACTGAAGCTTGTAACATACATCACCGGCACACTTTGAAATATGTGCCTCCTTAATCATTTGACCTGTCTGTATGCTTTTGGGTATGTTTTGTCACCATATATGCAAAATGTCATCAGCATTACTTGTGTCATTGTGTAGGATATGTGCTCATGTTGGTCTGCCGGTCATATGTGAATTTGTCACATGTATTTTCCACAGCTGTGAGTATGTTGATATTGGATTTGATGTGTGTGTTGTGTTACGTTGGTACTCACCAAGGACAGGTGCATTGACCTTGTCCACATGAAGATTGTTGGCTTGGTGAGGGACTGTAGCCAAATGTGGTGCTGGTGCTCACTGACTGGTAAGTTTGACATGGCATCTGTGACCAGTAGAAGGTGACCCACAATTGGCCTGGACAGTTCAGCATTGCGTGTGCTTTCATGTGCAGTAAGTGTGTGCAGTTTTTGCAGGGTGCACAATTAGGACACGTGTGCAGTGATATTAAACTGACACGTGTGGATAAGCCTGCTATGGTGTGGTAGCCTTTCGGGGGCACAAGCTGGTCCTGCGCTGTGTGGGTGAACTGATGGTGCTGTTGACTCAAGCTAATGATGGCATCCAAGACAGGTGAGATATACCTTGATAGGGCTGGCTGTGGCACCCATCTAACTCAGACTTTTGTTGTTCTACTGGTACCAGAGGCCAACAAGTGATGCACAGCCAGCATCTTTGTCTGCAGAGGAATGTTGAGAGTCCGTTTTGTTGTTCCTGACAGGCTGTGTGGTGTGTGGCTCAGGATGCTTTAGATAGTAGTCCTTTTGTACCTGTGTCGTGTGATGACATCCCCTGTTGTTATGTGCATGAGGCTGTTGTGTCTTCGGTATTTACTCAGTATGTTCATGCGCTGACTTTTAGGTGTAGTGGTGTGGCTTTGTCCGGGTGATGGTGTTGGTTGTTTCTGTGTCACTGTTGTGTGTCCAAGCAGCTGGAGTATTAGCTCCATGGCAAATGTATTACTTAAGTTGTGTGTCTGGGCAGTGCTAGCTTCATACTGCATGTCATAGTGCAACTTTAGTGCAGATTGACGTTTGTCTACAGTCCTTTTGGATCACGTACCTTATCCACTTTTTGTGTGCCACATTGACAATCTGTGTGCTTGCTGATGATATTGTGCAGTTGTGTTGTTGTGTCTTTATTCAAGTCAAATCTGCATATGCATATGCTGTTCATTATTAGTCATTGACTGACTTTGAATTGTGTGTAACAGCATGTATGGCATGTCTACTGATGACAGTGGATATTGGCACAGGCTTGTGAATATGTCTGTGAGTGTCTCTAGACTTGTGTGGATTAGCATTGGCTCACATTCCATGCTGAGTCCTTCAGAAGTGGACAAATTGTGTAGTTCATGTGTCCCATGTCATGATTGCACAAGAATGTGTGGCATGTACAGCAGACATTTGGAAGCCAGCAGTCTTTCTGTTTCACACATGTCCTGTATCATTTACTGTCCGGGATGTTTGCACCAGATTCCTAAATGTGACTATTAACATTCACAGACACAGTTTCCATGTTTGTTGTTCTCACTGTGGTAATACTGAAGAAGTGTAGTACAATGTATTCTCTATGTGTCACGACTATTGACTTGCACTGTATGGTGCATTGTGATGCCAGTCAATGTTTGCGCTGTGTGAATCAGAAGCTACGGAGTTGTGCACATCTCATGGTCTGTTGCAATGAAGTGTCCCCTTTCATCTCACCTAGGAGGTGACCTAATGTGTATCGTCCTGTCACCCTGCTGGCTAACATTGAGTATGATGACGTGATACGCAGATTCCGTCTGGACCGCACGAACATCCAAGACCTGTGTGCCATGTTGGATCCTCACCTGCGGGCTGGCAGGACATACCCAACAGCATTGACAACCGAAACAAAGGTGATGGCGGCACTGCATTTCCTGGCTAGCGGGTCATTCCAGGAGACAGTGGGCATTGCAGGGGGGATGTCTCAGCCCACCTTCAGCATGGTGCTAAGGGATTTCCTGTTGGCCATGATGCGATACAAGGACCAATACATCAGTTTTCCAAGGTGTGCAGCTTTGGCGGATGTAAAGGCAGATTTTTATGCCCTTGGCCACATCCCGAATGTTGTAGGTGCTATTGACTGCACACATGTTGGCCTGGTTCCACCACAGGCACGGGAACACATCTATCGGAATCGTAAACATTCCCATTCCATCAATGTGCAGGTGGTGTGCCAGGCCGATATGATCATATCGCATCTATGTGCCAAGTTTCCGGGCTCTGCACATGATTCATACATCCTGCACAACAGCATTGTGCCCCAGCTGATGGCCAATCTACTTCCGGAGCGGGCATGGATTGTGGGTGAGTAGGCAGAGTCAAGTTGTGTGCTGTGTGTGCCATGCTGTCCTCTGCCACAGTTGTATTACTGAATTGTTATGTTTATTTCACACCTAGGTGACTCTGCATATCCCAACAGACCGTGGTTGCTGAGCCCACTACGCAATCCTAGGACACCGTCTGACGTCCGCTACAACAATGCCCATGGTAGAACACGTCGGGTGGTGGAGCAAACCTTTGGTCTCCTAAAATCGAGATTTCGCTGCCTGGACCGGACCTGAGGGGCACTCATGTACTCACCCAAGAAGGTGGGTCAGATAGTGGTAGCATGCTGCATGCTGCACAACTTGACCTTACGGAAAGGAATACCCATGATCCTGGACGATGATGACCAGCCAGGGCCCCCCCCTGCGATCCCACAAATGTCCAGTGACGAGGATAGTGGTGAGGAGGAAGGTGTCGACCAGCGTCAGCAGCTCATCAACCGCTACTTCACTTGAAGGTGGGTGACGATGTACAACTGGTCCATTGTCTGTTGATGTAGTTGTTTGGGTGGCGGTCTATGTGATCTTTGTGAGTGCATCCTGTTGTTGACTCAGTGCTGGCTGCCTATGTGTTCGATACAGGGTATGTAGGAGCTGCTACAGGATGTCTCTGTTGGTACTGTTGCACATAGTTATGTGTGCATATTGTTGTACAGTGAGGACATGTGTTGTGTGATGGCTGTGATGCCACCACCTGACTAGTGACTTTTGTTCTGTTGTCTTTTGCTAGGTCCCTTCTGCCTCCCCTTGCCTACAGAGGATCCATGCTCCTGTGACATTGTAACCATGGTAAACATTGCACATACTGTGATAAACATGGAGCAGACTCAACCACCTTTTTGCGTTTTTGTAGTTTATTTGCAATGGGTATCTGTGAGAGGGAAGTGGATATTTACATAAGTGTGAATGGTGAATCAATGAGTTGGCAGTCATGGTAGATGAGACAATCGGGTAGGCACCATATTGCTTTGGTGACACAGTCCAACAGACGGATGCCATTACCATGGCAGTGTGGGTGAGGACAGTGTACAGAGTCAATGGTTGGGTGAAGAGTGTTGACATCATGGCTGGCTCTTTGACTGGCGTTTGGCCGGTGCTTTGCCACGAATGAGTCCCAAGTTCTTCTTTGGACGGCCCCTTCTTCTCTTGGCAGGGGGGGCATCGTCTACTGGGCCAGTGGGGTCTGAGGAGTCACCCCTCTCCGTGCCCGCAGGGGTGGATAATGAACTGTCATCCTGCGTGGCGACGGGGGGAGGTGGAGGTGTGGTATGTGGCACTAACCTGTCCCTCTGTACCGCCACTAACTGGGCCATGAGGTCCACGATTTGTCCCATACGGTTGTCCATGGACCTCAGCAGACGTTGGAGCTCCAGGGCATCTTTGTGGGCCTGGCCCATTTGTGCCTGTGTGCGTTCATAGGCACCCAATACTCTGGTGATGTTAGCCAGGGCTTCGGTCACAGTGTCCGGTGTTGTTGGAGTCACACTTGTCCTCCCACCTGCCCTGCTATCACTGACCTGTTGCCTCACCACTCTGGCCACACGCGTGCCCTCCACAGTTGTTGGTGTGGGCTGGGCATCCTCTGTGGCTGGGCGAATGTTGCAGGCAATGGTGGTAATGGTGGTGGTGGTGGTGGTGGTGGTGGTGGCGGCACAGGTCGTTCCAGCAGGGGTCAGCGTTGTTGCTGTTGCTGATGGTGGGGGGGTAGTGGGGTCATGTGACTGGTTGCGCCCTGGCACACCAGATGGGCCGGCTTGGAGCTCCTCATCCAAAGAATCCAGGGACTCCTCATCCGAGTGTCCATGTTCCAGGGGTGGAGACTGGCTCTGCAAGTTGACGTTGTTGTCCTCTGCAGTCAGTTGCTGGTCACCTGTGGAACAGAGGGTACATGGTCATTGACTTACAGCCATATGGCTTGCTGTGTTTGATGTCTCTTATTTACATGTTATGCAACACACAGTTACGTATTTCATGAGTTGAATGTCTGCACAGTGTTGTTCGTCATGACATGATGTGGAGGTACATACATCTTGGTCCATGGTGTGACAAGTCATTGGATGCCATGCCCAAATTGACACTCTTTGTATGGAACTGATGAGTTGTCATCTGACAACTGGCTGCCATGCAACTTGATGTGATGCATCGAGGATGATTACTCTTCCCGACAGATGTTACATATGCACATGTACTAGACATTGTCACATTGTTATCTCATGCATACCTTTGTAATGTTCTGTGCTTGTATTTATTTGCTCGACAGACCATGCCTTTTTATTGTTACTATGGTCCTTCATGCTCAGCACCCATGGAATTTGCACATAGCATTCTGTGCAGGGCATATTTGGTCCCTGATTTGCTTACACATGGGTTTAGTTGAGTCACAGTTCTGTTTCTGTCACAGTTACATACGCATCGCTGTCTGCATTCTATCAACTGGTATGTAATTGGGGTGTATTTTGTTGTGATGTGTGGCATTGTGTTGGCATTAGCTCAATGCTTTCGTTGAGGAATGGTGGGGTGCATGCACTGGCTGCTTACCTGTACAGTTGGCATCTTTTGGGTGAACTTTCTACCACATGCTTCTGGGTGGGAGGGAGTGCTCCTTCCTGCTGAGGGATGGGGCAGGGTGTGCCTGGTGGGAGTTGTAGTGCAGGCCTCCCTATTCCAAACACTCCTCCGTGTAAAGATGGCTACCTACCTGTTAGGTGAGGGTGTAGCACACAATGACTGCCACATGGTTGTGGGCGTGGGGAGTAGTCCATCCTGCTCAGCTGTGGGACAGGGGGCCTGGTGGGTTTTGTAGTGCTGGCCTCCCTATTCCAAACACTCCTCCCTGTAAAGATGGCTACCTACCTGTTAGGTGAGGGTGTAGCACACAATGACTGCCACATGGTTGTGGGTGTGGGGAGTAGTTCATCCTGCTCAGCTGTGGGACAGGGGGCCTGGTGGGAGTTGTAGTGCAGGCCTCCCTATTCCAAAGACACCTCCCTGTAAAGATGGCTACCTACCTGTTAGGTGAGGGTGTAGCACACAATGGCTGCCACATGGTTGTGGGTGTGGGGAGTAGTCCATCCTGCTCAGCTGTAGGACAAGGGGGCCTGGTGGGAGTTGTAGTGCTGGCATCCCTATTCCAAACACTCCTCCCTGTAAAGATGGCTACCTACCTGTTAGGTGAGGGTGTAGCACACAATGACTGCCACATGGTTGTGGGTGTGGGGAGTAGTCCATCCTGCTCAGCTGTGGGACAGGGGGCCTTTTGGGATTTGTAGTGCTGGCCTCCCTATTCCAAACACTCCTCCCTGTAAAGATGGCTACCTACCTGTTAGGTGAGGGTGTAGCACACAATGACTGCCAGATGGTTGTGGGTGTGGGGAGTAGTCCATCCTGCTCAGCTGTGGGACATGGGGCCTGGTGGGAGTTGTAGTGAAGGCCTCCCTATTCCAAAGACACCTCCCTGTAAAGATGGCTACCTACCTGTTAGGTGAGGGTGTAGCACACAATGGCTGCCACATGGTTGTGGGTGTGGGGAGTAGTCTGTCTTGCTCAGCTGTGGGACAAGGGGGCCTGGTGGGAGTTGTAGTGCTGACCTCCCTATTCCAAACACTCCTCCCTGGAAAGATGGCTACTTACCTGTTAGGTGAGGGTGTAGCACACAATGACTGCCACATGGTTTTGGGGAGTAGTCCATCCTGCTCAGCTGTGGTGCAGGGGGCCTGGTAGGAGTTGTAGTGCAGGCCTCCCTATTCCAAAGACACTGCCCTGTAAAGATGGCTACCTACCTGTTAGGTGAGGGTGTAGCACACAATGGCTGCCACATGGTTGTGGGTGTGGGGAGTAGTCCATCCTGCTCAGCTGTGGGACAAGGGGGCCTGGTAAGAGTTGTAGTGCTGGCCTCCCTATTCCCAATACACCTCCCTGGAAAGAGGGCTACCTACCTGTTAGGTGAGGGTGTAGCACACAATTGCTGCCACATGGTTGTGGGTGTGGGGAGTAGTCCATCCTGCTCAGCTGTGGGACAAGGGGGCCTGGTGGGAGTTGCGGGGCAGGTCTCCCACACCCAAACAGCCCTCCCTGTAAAGATGGCTACCTACCTGTTAGGTGAGGGTGTAGCACACAATTGCTGCCACATGGTTGTGGGTGTGGGCAGTAGTCCATCCTGCTCAGCTGTGGGACAAGGGGGCCTGGTGGGAGTTGTAGTGCAGGCCTCCCTATTCCAAAGACACCTCCCTGGAAAGATGGCTACCTACCTGTTAGGTGAGGGTGTAGCACACAATGGCTGCCACATGGTTGTGGGTGTGGGGAGTAGTCCATCCTGCTCAGCTGTGGGACAAGGGGGCCTGGTGGGAGTTGTAGTGCAGGCCTCCCTATTCCAAAGACACCTCCCTGTAAAGATGGCTACCTACCTGTTAGGTGAGGGTGTAGCACACAATGGCTGCCACATGGTTGTGGGTGTGGGGAGTAGTCCATCCTGCTCAGCTGTGGGACAGGGGGCCTGGTGGGAGTTGTAGTGCAGGCCTCCCTATTCCAAAGACACCTCCCTGTAAAGATGGCTACCTACCTGTTAGGTGAGGGTGTAGCACACAATGACTGCCACATGGTTGTGGGTGTGGGGAGTAGTCCATCCTGCTCAGCTGTGGGACAAGGGGGCCTGGTGGGAGTTGCGGGGCAGGCCTCCCACACCCAAACAGCCCTCCCTGTAAAGATGGCTACCTACCTGTTAGGTGAGGGTGAAGAACACTATGGCTGCCACATGATTGTGGGTGTGGGGAGTAGTCCATCCTGCTCAGCTGTGGGACAAGGGGGCCTGGTGGGAGTTGTAGTGCTGGCCTCCCTATTCCAAACACTCCTCCCTGTAAAGATGGCTACCTACCTGTTAGGTGAGGGTGAAGAACACAATAGCTGAGACATGCTTCTGGGTGGGAGGGAGTGCTCCATCCTGCTGAGGGATGGGGCAGGGTGTGCCTGGTGTGAGTTGTAGTGCTGTTTGCCTGGACACATACAACACAGTAGATGTGGTCTACCTTTGTGATGTTTGAGGTGGGGTGGATGTAAAATCAGTGTGACCTGTGTGTGTTTTTGGGGTGCAGATGTGTGTACTTGTGCCTCATGGATGTATCTTTGTAGTTGTGCAAGACAGTACATGGCAGTTTCATGGTATACATTAGTTGGTACTTACCAGCCTCCACTCCCCCGGGTATTCCTTCAAGACTCTCTGGATGCAGTATGGCAAGCACCTTCTCCTCCCACGCAGTGAACAGTTTTGGTGGGTTGGGAGGGCCTCCACCAGTCGCATCAGCCAGCTCATGGTTCTTGGCCCTCCTCTACTTGACAACACTCTTCAGGTCATGCCACCGCCTCATGATTTCATTCTTGTTGCGGGGCACATGTTTGTTCTTGTGGCTAATGGTGTCTGTTGGACCATGCTGCCAAAGAGTTGTGGTTCTAAACTGATTATCTCATCTACCATTACTGTCAACTCAGTGTCAGTGAATTTTGGCATTTTCTGTGGTGCCATGGTGTGTGCTGTGCTGATGTTTTGGGGTGCAGTTGTGAGGGTGGTGTAGGTGGTGTGTGTGTGTGTTGTTGTGCTGATGAGATGTGTGGTGTTTTGCCTATCCAATGTGCTCCAGGCTTTGGTTCCTTCAGGGCTGGAGTAGTGCAAAGGATTGTGGTCAGGGAAGGGGCTGGTTTTATGCTCAGCTATGTGGGTGTGTCAAGATGGTGTAATGCAGTCAGGTGTGCTGTGTGGGTTGTCCTGTGATTTGTATAATTGAATTTGTCATGGGGGTGTCATTGGGAGGTTTCAGGTTATTTTGGGGGCAGGGCTAGTTGCCTGTGTGCATTTGCTGGCCTTATTTATTTTTTTTTACTTGCCCGCCATTTTTTTTGCAGAGTATCCGCAGCGATGGCTGTGCTGCAGGGCTTCCGCCGTATCTCACATTCATTACTGTTGGCGAACGCGGCGGACGGAAACAGCGGAACGTACCGCTGTGACATCGGGGATATCATAATATCATTGGAGGTCACTCCGTGTGTCTGGCGGCGTGTTGATGTGTTTCCGCTATGTTACCGACCGTCGCGGTTGAATTTTCACTTTCTCTACCCTCTAAGGGCGGTTTTTCGATGCCTCCTACCGCCGCGGACGGAATGTTTTGGCGGTTGATCATAATAGGGTCGGCGGGGTTTCCGCGGTACCTGCGGACAGTGATTTTCCGCAACCATGGCGGTCAGACTTTTTTCCGCCAGTCATCGTAATGACCCTCTTAGTGTGGAATAAGCAACAAATATTACCTTTGCATACCAAATAAAACACCTAATAGCCCTAGCCTATGTGCCAGTCACAGATGTGGCTGAGCACTATTACATTTTAATAGAAAGTCCATTTTACCACCAAAATGAACAAAAATTATCTCCCCTCCTAGATTATTTTGAGGATACCTGGGTGGGGAGATTACACAGATCAGGCCATAGACGGCAACCTAAATTCCAAATTCCTTGGTGGAATGTGTACCTAACTACACTTAACCAAGAAGCCAAAACAAACAACGCAGTTGAAGGTTGGCATAATGCCTTCCTATCTTCTACAGGACGAAGCACTCCTACCCTACATAAACTATTAATTGCCATACAAAAAGAACAAAGCTTCCAAGAACTAAGAATGGAACAATCTATCATACAATTAAAGCCAAAACTATCTAGACAAACTGCTCAAATGTATCTGTATCTTCAACAACAAGTACAGCTATATCCTTCAACAAGAGGCCTAGAGTACTTAAATATGATAGCAAAAACTCTAGTCTGAAACATGAAACAATTTTAATTTACCAATCTCAAAAAACAATTATTGGAATAAAAACAGTGCATTCTATTAAATCAACCAAATAATTATTTTGTCTAATATATATTATTATTTTATAACAACATATGTAGAGACAAAATAATTAAACAACAAAACAAATAAACAACTACAGTATTTAAAATAACATAATTTCCCTCCCACAATAAAAAATGTTAAAAACACTTACCTTTTCCACTGCTGTAATTCGAAAATCCACATCATCCAAAATAATCCATGTAGTTCACAATCCATATTTTTTAAAAACAGACCCCAATAAAATGCAAAAATACAACTGTGTCAAAAAGTAGATCCTCCATGTAAAAATCGACAATCCAATAACCATAAAAAACCCGAAAATTCGTTAAAAAGTTAAAAAATGCTCCATGAAAACCGAATAATAAAGGAAGTGTAAAATAAATATTAGTTGATATAACTAATACACACTTCCTTTAACCCTTTCGCTGCTTCTGTCGGCCAACGGCCGTCGCGAGCACTACCTCTGTAGTGCTGCGCATGTCCGTTGGCCGACGCGGCCCCGCCCACTCTTCAAAGCCGCCGCATCGCGGCGAAATTTCGGCCGCGGTAAAGGGGTTAAAAAAAAAACAACGCAATGCTCCGTTTTTCCAAAATGCTTCGTCGTAAAACCTAAAATAGAAAAACAAACATTCCCACCCACACAAATGTACAAACAATACACTTGAAAACACCACTACAAACATTATTAACACAATATTAACGTAAACTAAACATAAATAGAAAAATACTAACTTTTTTTTTTTTAAATATATTATGTGTTTTTTATCTATTGTAAAATTCTAATAATAAATATTATGACATAATAATATTTAATATTATAATTATAAAAATGTATATATGTTAAACAATTACTAAAACATTGGATTAATATTCTTTATTGTTTAAAAAATATATAAAATGTTAATAAAATAAAAAACTGTTCTAATGTGTAATAAGTATTAATATTAATATTTTAATATTAATATAAATAATAAAAATATATTTAGTTGGTATAATAAAATTAAACTATGTTATTGTTTTGTGAACTTTATTGTAAAATATTTACAGTATATTATGTGAATAAATAATTACCAAATTCTGTAACAGTTGTAACAATATTAAAATTGAAAATCAATATGTTGTACTTATTAAAATATATGTACCAATTTACAAAATGTCATTTAAAAAAATTGAAATAAATCATGCTATATTTGTAAAATATATCCAATTGTAAAATATAATTTTGTTCATTATAACATTTTTGTTACAATAATTTACTTACTACTACATACTAATAAAAAAAAAAACTGTAATAAATACACTATCCTACAAATACTTATATTTTGTGATTATTTTTCTACTGTTCAATAAAAAATAACATTTTGAATAAACTTATCACTTCTATGTTTTATATAATAAAATTGGTGAAATAAAAAAAATCTCTATTTTTTAACTACCTTTTCATTGCTATCACTTTAAATGTACATAAAAAAATGTTTTTCTTATAATTAATTTATTTAAAGTATATAATCTTAATAAAATAAAATATATATATAAAAAATATATTCTTGTTCAACATATAACTAAATATGTTTTAAATATGTTTACCTTAAATAATATTATTACACTATATTTAAAAAGTACTCACCTAAATTATACTTACAACTCAACTCAACAAAAACACCCAATACTATTTTTTATTTAATTAACCTTTTTACTACTCAAAGTACACTCTGTATTAAATTATAATAGATGCTGGACACTGACCCTAATTAATTTACTATTCCAACTCCAGTCTAAAATTAATTGGGGTAGATGCTGGACACTGACCCTAATTAATTTACTATTCCCATTCCAGTCTATATTTAATCGGGGTAGGTGCTGGACACTGACCCTAATTAATTTACTATTCCAACTCTGATCTAAATTTAATTGGGGTAGGTGCTGGACACTGACCCTAATTAATTTACTATTCCCACTCCAATCTATATTTAACTGGGGTAGGTGCTGGACACTGACCCTAATTAATTTACTATTCCCACTCCAGTCTAAAATTAATTGGGGTAGGTGCTGGACACTGACATTAATTAATTTACTATTCCAACTCCAGTCTATATTTAATTGGGGTAGGTGCTGGACACTGACACTAATTAATTTACTATTCCAACTCCAGTCTAAATTTATTTGGAGTAGGTGCTGGACACTGACCCTAATTAATTTACTATTCCCACTCCAGTCTATATTTAATTGGGGTAGGTGCTGGACACTGACCCTAATTAATTTACTATTCCCATTCCAGTCTGTATTTAATTTGGGTAAATGCTGGACACTGAGGGGTCGATTCCGATTCGGGCCGGAAAAAGCACCGACCGACTCGGATCCGGAAAAAATACCGACCGACACGTACCCGTGGCGCTCGACACGCCAAGTACGATGCAAGGCGCGAAAAATCAGACCGACACGTAACGAAACCAAGTCGACCGACCGAGCCGCACGGAAAACAGCAATCCGGCCGGAAAAACACGCGAATCCAACCGACCGACACGCACCCGGAACAAATCCGACCGAAACTTACACGCTAACTCCAAACCGCTAAGTACGATGCAAGGCGCGAAAACCACGAGCGAGTCGGACGGAGGACAAGCCGTACGACCGACACGCATACAAAACCGAGCCGAAGCAACACAATACACCGCGACCGACGCGTACGCAGCATAGAAAACTGCACAAACACAGCGTGAACGAAACGGAAAACACCGTACGAGACCAATGCAGGGTCCGACTCGGTCACAAGAACGTTTCCAACATACACAAACAGCACAAAGGAAAAATCACCCAAAAAAGGCCAAACAAGCAATTACCAAGCCAATAAATACTGGGGGGTGGGGACAGAGAACAAGGACACACCCACAACTCCACCTATATAAAGGACACAAATCACTACCATGAGCCTTTGCAAATGCCATTCCACTGCCAGCACCCAAGAGAAAGCAACCACACACCCACAGCTCATCCCTCACACAAGCCACACACCATCAGCACACCAACAAATACCTACCTCACATACACCCAGCAAAAAACACACTCACACACCCTCACCTGCACACCAACACACACATCACCCACCATCACCACCCATCACCATGTCCCCCAAGAAGAATCCCAAGTTCCTAGAAAGTGAATTGGAAGTCATGGTAGACGAGATCCTCAGGGTGGAGCCACAGCTGTTTGGCACTCTGGTCCAACAGACCCCCATGTCGCAGAAAACCAAGATGTGGGAGAGGATCATCAACAGGGTGAACGCCCAATCACCATGTCGGCGCACAAAGACCGACATCCAGAACAGGTGGTATGACGTGCGCAGGAGGGTACGGGACATGCTGAAGAAAGACTACATCAACAGCCAACACACCGGCAGTGGCCCTCCTGCCAAGCCAATATACCTCAGGCCCTGGGAGGAGAAGGTGCGGGCCATCCTTCCGCCAGTGAGCGTATATGGACTAGAGGACATCCCAGAGCCTGGTGAGTACACAACAAATGTACACAATATACTGCCACAAAACACACACATCACTGTCAAGGGGAGAGTCAAACCATGCACTCATAGCAATTACACAGCAACTAGAACAGAATCATCCCAAAATGTGTATGTCAGTCAGATAAACACAACACATGCCATCAAAAAGTCACATCCAACTGTGCCAACACATGTACAAACACAACCACAACTACAGCTAGGCAGTGGCACAAATAGAACTAACAAACACATCCACACATGTAGCCACCACAACAACACCAACACACAGTGAAGACCACTCAAAGGAAGGAATTCTGTGTATGCTGGCCAAGTCAGTGTAGCCAATAGCATCATGGGAGTCGCAGTCAAACATATTGCCCGCCCCAAAACTGTCCCATCAACACCACCATGAACCATGCGCACATCACAGGGAGTGGAGAAGGACTCACAAGATGGCTGACACTGGCTACTGCTGTGGGGAGCACAAGGCCCTGCTGCCAACTGTGCACCAACAAACAGCAGGACACCACTGACTGACATCCTGAGAGACAACTTCCACTCCCTGCAATGCAAGCACGTTCCATGGTGGGATATCTGGCTGGCTGGGTGGGAAGGGGGACTTGCAGCACAGACTATAGTCACCAGCACCTCCCCTCACACCCCCAACACAAACTCCACAGTACCCACCTGGTAGAATGCAATGCCCTCCATCCTAACACAAGATCCCACAAAGCACCACCACCCTGGGTTATGTTGTGTGAAGCACAGGGACACTCTTGGGACTCTTAGCCAAACAACTGCCAGGACAACACTCCCAGCCATCCTGTCAGCACAGCCAGCCCAACCCACAGGGAAGCAGAGTCAAAGGAAGGAAGCATGGGCATGCTGGGAAGGGGGAGGAGACAATAGCATGATGGGAGTCGTAGTCACAGCCCTACATCCCCCACCACATGGCCCAGCAAGCTCACACTCACGCATGCACATCCCACAGAGAGTGGAAAGGCCCATCAAAGATGTCTGACACTGTTGCTGTGTCGTGGGGAGCACAAGGGCATGCTGGGTACTGCACACCAACCAACAGCAGGACACCACTGTCAGCCATCTTGCCATTGCCCTCACACCCACACCCACTGAACTCCACACAAAAGCAAGTAAGTATGGGAATGCTGGCAAGTGGGGTGGAGGCAATGGCATGATGGGAGTCGTAGTCACAGACATAGCTCACCCCCACAACTGTCCCATCAACACCACCCTGAACCATGCTCACATCACAGGGAGTGGAGAAGGACTCACAAGATGGCTGACACTGGCTACTGCTGTGGGGAGCACAAGGCCCTGCTGCCAACTGTGCACCAACAAACAGCAGGACACCACTGACTGACATCCTGAGAGACAACTTACACTCCCTGCAACGCAAGCACGTTCCATGGTGGGATAACTGACTGGCTGGGTGGGTGGGAAGGAGGTCCGGCTGTCAACCAAACACAAGCAATGCAGACCATGTTCACACCCCAGAAAATACATAGAAATGCCCAAATAATGCAGGACAATGTGCCACACCAATATCAACCCCTGACTGTGACGACTTAGGACAATGCAATGTACAGGCCCGCACCCAGAGGCACAGTCACAACTGTCATGTGTGTCAACCATTGATGCCTGCAGAAACATGACATACATTGTTTGTATCTCCCAAAAACAGGTGATGATGGGGACACAGCAGCAGACGCTGAGGAGTCCCAGTCCCAGGCTCAAGAGGATGCCGAGCTCACTGGCGTCGTACAGCCTCTGTCCTCCTCGGACGATGAAGAACAACCTGGCACATCCGGTGCAAGTCAACATGCAGCACCAGCAGGACCACCAGCTGCAGCACCAGCAGGACCACCAGCTGCACCCCCTGCACCCACCCCTACAACGACTGTCACCACGAATACCATCCCTGCCGACATGGACAGAATAAGGAGCAACACCAGCACAGTGACCCTGGACCAACCTGGGGCCATGGACACCACCACCACCACCAACCCCCAAGGTGGACCAGGGTTATCTGTGCGTGCCACTGCACACACTGCACATGTCAGCAGGGGTGGTGGGAGGGGTGGGAGACAGAGGTCGCTGCTTGCAGACGTTGCTGGTGTGCATGACGACCCACAACTGGTACGCATAGCTGATGCGTACCAGTCCAGCACCGGAGAGCTCAGCCAGGTAGTGGGGCTCCTCAGAGACATTAAACAGCAGCAGGCTGCCCATCATGCCCGCTTGGACTCCCACATGTCCCACGTGGAGTCACACATGTCCCGTGTGGACTCACACATGTCCCGCGTGGAGTCCAAGTGGGATGCACTGCATGAGATGACGGCGGTGCACAGGGACATTTTACAATGCCTCCGCCAGATGAACAGCAACCAGTCCACACCTCCCTGTGTGCCAACAACATCTGGTGCCGAACAAACTGCAACTGCCACAGGGAGGGAGGAGGACTCTGGCGGAGAGTCCCCTGCACCGCAGCAGCCTGCACTTGAGGGCCCCCCAAGAAGAGGGGTCGTCCGAGGAGCGAAAAGTGAGAGGCCGATGGCCAAGCGCAACTCCCAGGAAGCCTGAACCTGTTCTGGATGTTCGCCTTTGTGCACAGACTGTTCACCCTGTTGACGGCAACACTACTCCCACACATTGCATGGGGAGTACAAGTTGGACCAATGTGTCAGACAACTGTGGCCCCGATACTGGGGATCCTGTCTACCCGGACTTTCAATTCACCTAGGAACTTGGGATTGCAAGATTCATGTACAGCACAACCCATCCTATGCACTATTAACACAAATGTATCACAATAAACACACTAATACACCATACTTGCCTCTGTCGTGATTCCAACGTGGGTGCTGTTATGGGGATGATGAACTGCAAAATTACACTGTGTATGCGAACTGCAACAGCAAGGACAACACAGGCATGTGAGTACAGGCAACGTGACACACATGAGGGAGACACACCACCAGGGCTACACGACACATACACACCTAGGCCATCTGACTCATTGCCTACACTGATGTTGCCAGGGAAGACGGTGCAATGCACAGACACCACACCCATTCCCAGTTGTAGTCAAGTAGCCCACAGGTGCAGTAAGCAAATGGCAGTCAAATGTGGGACCACAGACAACGCACATCACAAAGTGAAGCACAGGTTTATTACACAGTTGCAACATGCCGTAACCACTACAGATGCAAGGTAACCCCACCTGGTAGCGGGCACACAGTCAACAACTGTAGACGGAAGGAAGTCCATGGGTGTGGCGCACATCACCTGTAGGGACACAACAGCTACCAGCCTGGATGTGCAATCACGTCGTCGGTGGACACAGTTGACCAAACGAATCTGAAAGTACCCTGTGAAGGACAGAAATGACACACAGTCAAAAGCAATGGAGTACAGGACAGAACAGCAAAACTCATGCACAATACATGTTACAAGATACCCACCCAGAACCAAGTTAGCATGTCAACACTGTTGGGGAGTACAGCCCACCTGTCACCACACATCGCAACACACATCCAGTCAAGTAGCCCATGGACACACTCCAACAGCACCAGAGCACCACCCACACATTATGCCAACTCACATCATTGACATGACACCTCAGGATACTCACATTCAGCTAAAGAAGTTGGTGATGAGCTGTGTGCGGACATCACCATCATCATCATCGTCACTGGCATCGTGGTCCAGGCCAGGATCCTCCACAGGTGGCGGATGTTGGTCATTGTCATCCTGGGTGAGAGGCAACTCCTTCCGCACTGCCAGGTTGTGGAGCATGCAGCAGACGATGATAATCTTGCACACTTTCGCAGGGGCATATGGGAGGGACCCTCCGGTCTTGTCCAGGCAGCGGAAGCGGCTCTTCAGGAGACCAAAGGTCCGCTCAATCACTCTCCTGGTCCGACCATGTGCCTCATTGTAGCGCATCTGGGCAGGTGTCACAGGGTTCTTGAGGGGTGTCAGCAACCACGGCATGTTGGGGTATCCCGAGTCACCTACGGACAGACAAGTGCACATTAGCTGACTTGGAAAAGTGGGCGGAATACTACATATCAGATCACACACAATGGCACAAAGTCAGTACACACCGACAAGCCAGGCACGCTGGTTCTGCATCTGTGCCATCATCCTGGGGATGCGACTACTCCTCATCACAAAGGCATCGTGTGCTGAACCAGGGAAACGGGCACACACGTGTGTGATGGTCATGTCTGCAAGACACACCACCAGTGCATTGACCGAGTGGTAGTGCTTGCGGTTCCTGTAGGCCTGCTCCTGGGCCTGTGGTGGTACCAAAGCCACATGTGTCCCATCAATGGAGCCAATGACATGCGGCATCCTCCCAGGGCATAAAAGTCACTCTTAATGTCAGTGAGTCGTCGCAGTCTAGGGAAATAGATGTACCGGTTCAGGAAGAGCAACATTGCCGCCAAAACATCGCGGAGCACACGGCTGAACATGGTCTGTGACATCCCACCAGCAGTCGCCACAGTATGTTGGAAGGTACCGGTGGCAAAGAAGTGTAGGGCTGCCATCACCTTCACCTTGGGGGTCAGCGCTGTAGGATACGGCCGGCCAGGCTGCAAATGTGGGGACAACTGCACTGCCAAATCCTCAATCAGCTGCCTGGTGAAGCGGTACCGTCGGATGCTGTCCCGTTCCACCATCGTTGCCAGGTCTGGGAATGGCCGATGGACAGCAGGAGCCCTGCAGTGCAGAGGAGAAGTAAGCAAGATTGTCAGTCACCCCACATATGCGGCATTGAACACACTCAAGATCCCAACATACATCATTATGAGGCACAACTACATGAAGTGTGCAGTACCGGAAGGACATGTATGGTACATACATGGCCAACATCTGTCAACACGGTCCTACAGGTGGCATCAATTTGTCCCAGGTTGGCCCATTGGATATCATGATGCCGTGTCACAGTTCCCATCTCCTGCTGCCGTGTCACAATCACCCCCACAGTGACATGTGAGGACAGATGTGCCCCAGGCACCACAGCTCAACGACAGGTACATTCCCAGGGACCCTGTAATGCCACATGGACACTGGCATCACATGGAGTATCATGTGTACACCACAGCAAAACAAACATGACCCCCACAGGTAGTGGCCCCACTTGCCACGGCAGGACAGACATGGACGTCTGTGACACACACGCACAACATCAGAGTCCATGCACACACAACGTGGATGTGGAGACTGTCTCCCATTGTGCACATGAAATCAGAGACATTGTAAACACTACATGCACAAAGACTGTGGAGGTCCATCACTATTGTGCCACTGGGACACCCTGGCTCAAACATACCGTCCCACATGGGACTCACGGGGTATGTGACATGACATACACAAACACCACTGTGAAATGTGACCATGGCACATGCACAGATATGAACAGTTGCACATCACAGTGGTCACGTACACGTAACACCCAGGATCCTGTCCCCATGAACACGTGCACAGCCTGGGGGTGGCTGCCCACAGGTGACACCCACAGGACAACATGTACACCAACATACACACAATAGGAAATGCAGCCTTACATGCCTTATGATAAGGTTTGGACAGGCTGTCGTGATGTAGGTGTGCCCCTCACTCCCTGGGAGCTATCTGTGGCTGGCATATGTCCATCTGAGACAGGCATGCTGACATATGCCAGTCACATGTACAGTGATGCGTTGAACTGCAATGGACCGATCGGTGCCTCCGGCCGGCCCATTGCTTTCAATGTGTGCGGGTACGCGTTGTACCCCTGTGCGCGTTGAACTGCAATGGACCGATCGGTGCCTCCGGCCGGCCCATTGCTTTCAATGTGTGCGGGTACGCGTTGTACCCCTGTGCGCGTTGAACTGCAATGGACCGATCGGTGCCTCCGGCCGGCCCATTGCTTTCAATGTGTGCGGGTACGCGTTGTACCCCTGTGTGCGTTGAACTGCAATGGACCGATCGGTGCGCACCCATTGACAATGGGCTTGCCTGGCAACGGACGCGTTTTCGAATTTCGAACGAGTCGGTTGCTGGAAAATCAGTTGGTCACCCACAACAATGTTGCAAAATCATGTATGTCATGAAGTTGAAGATTTGAAGGATGCTGTGGGCGTGTTTTGGTGCTGCTATTCCATGGATTGGCCAGATTCAGAAGATGCAAACGACTTGGACCTATCACTTTGGACACAAGGGACAGTATCTGCCTCTCCAGCACATATATATTGCTGGCTGTTCCCCTGAGAGCCCACTTGCCTGCACTACATGCTCCAAGACGACATCTGCCACTGCACTGCTGCTGTCTCTGCCCCTCTGGACCCTGCAATGGCACGTACTGTGGAGAGAGCCCCAGCCTTCAGCCTTGAAGAGAACCAGGCCCTGCTGGACAGCCTACTTCCACAGTACAGCAAGCTGTATGGGACACCAGGGGAGCAGGTGAGTGTCCTGTGCACTGCCTTTCTGAATGTGCATTTTGTCTGACTAGCAAGGCTGAGAGTCTGCACGCCACTGGCTAGCAGGCTCACTGAGTAGTTGTCACCCCCCATAGTGTGTAGTGACTTGCACTGGACAGGTATGGTGCAGTGACAGTGCTTCTGAACAGGGTTTTACTCCCCATGCAATGATACCATGTAGTGACTTCTGGAAAACTATCCATGGGCAGCCGTGCACTGCCTGTGTACACCATGTGCCCCTGTGATTGCGACATGTATATGCAACTGTGTCATGCACGGATATGTTGCATGTGTAGTAATGGCCTTATCACTTTGTCATCCTGACAGGCTTCTGCCCATCGGAAGCAGGAGATCTGGAAGGACATCGTCCGGGCTGTCCGGTCCGTGGGGGTCTACAAGCGCCGGATCCGCAACTGCCAAAAGAGGTGGCAGGACCTTCGGCGCTGGACCCGGAGGATTGCACGGGTCCAGCTGAAGCTGTCGCCTCCTCGCAGGAGGGGCGGAACACGGACCCTGACCCCCACATGCTTAGGATCCTGGCGGTGGTCTTTCCAGACCTGGATGGGCAGCTGAAGGCCAGAGAGCAGCAAGGAGGGGGTGAGTCAAAGACTGCACTGTGAACTCTGTCTAACATGCTATGTGCCCTCCTCGGGCCTGGTTAAACTGCCACAGTACAGCAGTCATGTTGTCCAGGAGCCATGTCCCTCTATTGTGCACTGCCCACTCCTCATCTGATACCCAGGTGTGGCCCTTACATGCAGGGAATTCTGTCACTTAGGACTGTGTCCTTGCAGTTTGCTTGACTCAAGGTGGGAGACAGCATCTGTTTCCCTGACTCTGTGGTGGGCATCATGGGTGGGTCCATTGCTTACACAATGCCTGTATTCTGACATGTATTCAGCGTGTTACTTTGATCTGTGGTCCAATTGCTGAGCTGATCCACCACATGTGGCTGGGGTATCTGGCACACACCCATGCTGCGGGTGGGAACAATGTTTGGGCCCCAGGAGTATGTATATGACGTGTGTCACACATACTTAGCCAGCTGCCTACAGTCCAGGGCTCATCCCTCATTCATGTGGGGCTGGACAGTCATGCCTACTCCAGGCCATACAATACACTCTGTACTCCCACTCCCGTGTATCAGCTGACACATTGTGCGCAGTGATTTGACCCCTCAGGTGTCTGCCTCTGTGTCAGTGTGCTGTGGATTAGTCGCCAGGACTGCTGTGGAGTTTCTTGGTAGGGGCTCAGCATGCCACTGGAGATGTGACCATAGGAGACGATACTTGTGTGTCACATAGGTGTCTGATCAGCTGCCCATGCAGACTGGGGCATGTGAATGTGAAGTTCAGGCAGCTGTTCCCCATTCACAGCAGAGTGTGAGGGGCTCAGGTTCAGAGGGTAGTGTCACAGGTCTCCCATATGTCCAATAGGTATGACCTGGACAGATGAGGGTTAAGAGGATGTGTTGTGGGGGATGTACATGTGCACTTGTGCAGCTCCAGGACTTGCATTCCCCATGACCTACTATTGTGACACAGTGCAGAGTGTTGTTGTCTGGCTGCAAAGTCATACATCACTGAGACAGTGATGTATGACTTTGCAGTCATGCCTCCGCCATGGCATGTGTCTACTGATTGGTGAGCCTGCAGGGGAGTGACATGTGTTACATGCACACCATAGTGGCGCTGGCTATCAGGACATGGGTGCATCATGGTGTCTGTCGCTGGTATGCATCACATGCATTTCCTATTTGACTCTGGGCATCCCTTTCATCCGGAAACCTGTACTGACTCAGTGGCAAGAGCTGTGATGTGTGCATGTCCACATGCCACACCGTGTCCTCTGCACTGTCCAACTACTGTGTACTTGGTGCATGTGTCCACACTGGGGTGTTGCAATCCAACAGACACCAGACAGATGGGTGCAAGGCCATGTGGGATGTGAGTGCCATGCTTGGCATCAGACTGACAATTGGCTTCTCCTGTTCAGTTAGGGCACTTTTAGCAATGTACAACTAATGATGCCAGGGCTTGCTCTGTGATGTGCTGTGCTCACAGTGGTGTGTGCGTTTTGTGCAGGTGACTGATGTCTGTCTGTTTCCCCATTGTTTGCAGATACATCCACGGCCACGGAAGGGGACAGCTCCACGGACCAGGAGGAGCCAGAGAGCCAGACTGGGTCAGCAGCCGAGGAGTGGTCGGAGGGACCCAGTGGAACGGAGGGCGAGGGGAGCCACACCGAGGAGTCCTCAGCACCATCCACCTCAGCTGAGGACCAGAGCAACTCGGAGGATGACTCCCTTGTGGAGGCGGGTGTCAGCAGCCACCACACCCCAGCTAGTGTTGCTGTCCCCGCCACCACCAGCACCACCACCGCCCTCCCATCGGCTCCCATTCCCCAGGTCCGTGGAGGCTCCCATGTCCGGGAGCGTGTCTCCTTTGGGCCAGGCACCGCAGCCCCTGCCCCTGTGTCCCCTGCTGCCCTGAGTGAGGAGTCTGTGTACCTCCTTCGCCAGCTCCATGTAGGCCAGACAGCCATGCTGAGTGTCCTCCATGCGCACACCGCGCTGTAGACTCAGCTGGTGTCGTTCATGGAGGGCATCTCATCGGGCATGTCTGACCTACAGAGGGGCAATAGGTCCATGGACTCCTCCCTGACGGCAGCAGTGTCCCTCCTCAAACGGTCCCTCACCCCTCCTGCCTCTGCTCCATCCACACTCCCCAGCACCTTACCCATCCCAAGCACACACACACCGGCACAGGCACACACCAGCACACACACATCCAGCACACTGACACACACGCCAATGACAAAACGCACATGCACACACATTCAGGGGACTGAAGCCAGACTCACAGGGGATGGGGCCCTGGAACACACACACGCATCCACATGCACTGCGCAGTCCTCAGTTCCCTCTCCCTCCAAAGCACCCTCCCTTGCCTCACCTGCAACCCCAAAGTCACAGCAGCTCTTCCTCTGTGACCTCGGCCTCTTCCCCACCGATGAAGCTGCTCCAGCATCCCGGGGGAAGAGGAAGCCCACACACACGGAGCAGAGTGCCCCTCGCCCCGGACACCCTCCCCCAGGCGCAGACGGACTGAGGCCCCCACCCGCAAGTCCCCCGGAGTCCTAAGAGCAAGACCCCGCCACCGCCCTGCAGCTCAGGCACAAGGTCTCCGTCCTCCATCCCTCAGGCCCCACTGCACAGGTGCCCCCACCACACCCTGCCCCAGGTTCCCCCACCCACAGATATACCATCCCCAAGAGGATCAGGCCTTCTCCCCCTGCCACTTGCTCTCCCAGCACCACACCCCCGCTGCGCTTGTCTGTGCCACTGATGTGGTGAGGGTGTCCTCCCCCTCTGTCCAACCCACCTTGCCTGTTCCCCATTCTCCTCCCCTGGAGGTAGGCACTGCAGTGGAGTCCACTACCGCCCTGTCTGACTTGGGCACTGCAGTGGCGGACCTGTCCACTCCATCTGCAGGGTCCACTGCAGTTGTGCCGGCACCCACGACATCTGAGTCATGCCCCCAGTTGTGCCGGCACACACCATGTCAGACACCTCCACTGCAGTTGTCAGTGGCTCTCCAGCACCCACCACCCCTTCCCTGACTCCCCTGGTGAGCCCTGATCCTGTCCCTGCGGTGCCTGGCCTGCCCCCGGTTGCCCCTCCTAGTGGATTGTCCCTGGTTTTGTGCAGGCATGCTAGGGTGACATCTGCCAGTGTCACCCTGTTTGAACTTTGACAATGGACTGGCCATTGACCTTTGCTCTTTTTTTCTGGACGTCGTTTTCATTCAACACATATGCTGAATAAAGCAACTTTCTTTTCTCTAGTGCTCATGCTTCAGATGTACATGTTGTTGGTGCTGCTAACCATGCCCTTGCTGCAGTGATGGTGATATCTGGTCTCATGATTATGAAGTGTTACTGTGCAGGAACCCATGTGGTCCAGGGGGAATGTGTCCTATCATGTGGTGTATCCATGTCATCCATAGCAGCATCTGAGGGTGTCATGTGTTCAGTATTTGGCAATGGGATTTCCTACTTACATTAGCAATTTCATATCTGTGGCTTCCACCCCTGCACATCTGTTGTGCCTGCCATTGTTGGATTTGTCTACTTCCCTGACCGTGTTGCCATCTCCACTGGACATGCAGGTTTGGGCATCAATGGGGAAGGACTCATCCGTGTAGTCAGTGCAACATTGCTATACAAGTGTGTTGGATCTGTGCTGATGATTCCGTTGGCACATCCATGACCAGGCTGATGTGACGGGAGCCCTCATTTGGTGCTAATTGTTGATTGTGTGACCAAGTGCTCAGCTGACATGATGGGGCCCTACTGAGGCAACATATGGCACAGATTTCCTCACACAGGAGTGGAGTCCCCTCATGGCAGTGTGTACACGTGTGACATTGCCTGCGCCCAAGGTGTGTGTTGTATGTGCATGTCTGTGTGTTCACTTCCATTTATCTGCGCATGCTGTGATCCCTAGTGTTGTACCTGTTTGTGATGCTTGCTGACTTGAGCTATGTTCCCCCAAAGTCTTCTCCCTGTGTTCTCTGTGATGTGGGTGCATGGCACATTACTGGCCATCAGGGTGTCACCCATAGGTGTGTTTGCTGTCAGGGCTGAGTTTGTGTGCAGACGCAGATGGGTCACAGTCAGGTTTCCCCTTGGCACTTGTTGTTTGCCCCTGTCATGTGATTTTCAGTTCGTGTTATCTTTAAGTTATTGTGACACGTTGTGTGTGTGACTGCTGGCACTCCTCAGGGTCCGGGCTGCGATGTTGGTTGTTGTCTATGTGTGTTCTTTGTGGGTGACCTTGGCTTCTTCATTGGTGTGTGACTGTGGCTGGGATCCCATTGGTTGGTGTGGTATCGCCGTCATGTCCATGTACAGCGTAGTGTGCAGTGTGTCAGACATTCAGGAGTCTTGTTGAGTGGCCATGTGTGATGTGTTTCTGCACCTTGGTTCCCACCCACCACCCTGGAATAGTCATGGGTGCATGTGCAATGTCACCAGTGCATGTGTACTTCACTGCTGCACAATGTTGGAGGTCGAGGGGTGTGGTCTTGAGTGTGTGCAGATGGGAGTTGTTGCCCAGCTAGACCCCTGCCTCCATGTTGGCCTTGGCTTACTGGCCATGCTGATTGATTTGTGCTTGTGTCGGTGTGATGGTAGTTTGTTGCTCAGGACACATGACTGTGGTTCACAGTGTGAACCACATTCAGCTTTGTCATCAGAGTGGGATTTTTATGCAGCCAAGGGTCACCACATTGTGGGGGCCCTGGGGGTGGTGCTGTGGTGTGTCTGTGTCTTGCTGTGTCAGTTGTTGTTCCTACGTGCCTGTGTGACATGTGTGTTTTGTGCTCCCTCTCATCTGACAATGCCTGCTTGCCCACATAGGGGATTTGGATCCATGAGTTACCTTAGTGTGGCAGTGTATGCACATCTGTATGATTGGTATTCAGCTCTCCTCATGTGTTGTGTGGTTGCCTGGGGACACTGGCACCCCCCTCACCTGCTGTGTATGATGACAGTGTTGGTCTGCCTGTTTGTGTTTGTGCATCTGCACCACTGCATTGGCATATCTTGGGTGTGCCATTGGCTGTATGTTGTTTGGTGTGTTTCCCCTGCTGTCCCTGGGACTCCTAGGTCATCGGTCAGCACAGTGATCATGGTTTGTGTGTCCCATTGCTGCCATGGTATGGTATCTGTTCACCTCACATCTGCTGTCTCCACAGGATATCTGCATTTGTGTGCCCATTGGTGCAAATATGTGGTTCTGCATTCTGATGGTCACTTCTGTCATTGTGTCATTGATGAATGTTGACGGTGTCAGCCCCCATGGGTGTTGTTTGTCTGCACATGGCCAAAGGAATGTCTCATTTGCACTGCAGTATTTGGCTCACCCAATTTATGTTGCAATGGGACACATACACTACTTTGCCACAGATGAGTTTTTGGTTCTGTGACCAGGAATGATCCATGCAGTTTGGCAGTTGCAGCTCTTTCTTTGTCAACACTTACCTTTTGGTCACTGTGATGATGGGGGTGTAGACCCCATTGCCACAATGGTCAAAATGTGCTTCAGCTATGGACCCCACACTTCCCTTTTGGTCACTGTGATGATGGGGGTTTAGACCCCATTGCCACAATGGTCAAAATGTGCTTCAGCTATGGACCCCACACTTGCCTTTTGGTCACTGTGATGATGGGGGTTTAGACCCCATTGCCACAATGGTCAAAATGTGCTTCAGCTATGGACCCCACACTTGCCTTTTGGTCACTGTGATGATGGGGGTTTAGACCCCATTGCCACAATGGTCAAAATGTGCTTCAGCTATGGACCCCACACTTCCCTTTTGGTCACTGTGATGATGGGGGTTTAGACCCCATTGCCACAATGGTCAAAATGTGCTTCAGCTATGGACCCCACACTTGCCTTTTGGTCACTGTGATGATGGGGGTTTAGACCCCATTGCCACAATGGTCAAAATGTGCTTCAGCTATGGACCCCACACTTGCCTTTTGGTCACTGTGATGATGGGGGTTTAGACCCCATTGCCACAATGGTCAAAATGTGCTTCAGCTATGGACCCCACACTTGCCTTTTGGTCACTGTGATGATGGGGGTTTAGACCCCATTGCCACAATGGTCAAAATGTGCTTCAGCTATGGACCCCACACTTACCTTTTGGTCACTGTGATGATGGGGGTTTAGACCCCATTGCCACAATGGTCAAAATGTGCTTAAGCTATGGACCCCACACTTGCCTTTTGGTCACTGTGATGATGGGGGTTTAGACCCCATTGCCACAATGGTCAAAATGTGCTTCAGCTATGGACCCCACACTTGCCTTTTGGTCACTGTGATGATGGGGGTTTAGACCCCATTGCCACAATGGTCAAAATGTGCTTCAGCTATGGACCCCACACTTACCTTTTGGTCACTGTGATGATGGGGGTTTAGGCCCCATTGCCACAATGGTCATGGGCTGCTTGCATTGTGGGTGCCACACACATATATGTGTGGCACATGTGCTAGGGGTCACATTGTATGTTCAAAGTCATGTTCGGTGTTGTAGGCATTTGACACAGCCTACACACGCTTGTCATGGTGGTGGGGGGATGTCTTTATCTTGCATTCCCTAGGTTGTGGTGTGCTGGTTGTGTCATGCATTGTCCATCCTATGAGTGGGGGTGGTAGTAGTGGTAGGCATCCAGCCCCCCTGGGTGAGGGTGGTAGTCGTGGTAGGCATCCAGCCCCCCTGGCTGAGGGTGGTAGTAGTGGTAGGCATCCTGCCCCTCTGGGTGAGGGTGGTAGTGGTGGTAGGCATCCAGCCCCCCCTGGGTGAGGGTGGTAGTAGTGGTAGGCATCCAGCCCCCCCTGGCTAAGGGTGGTAGTAGTGGTAGGCATCCAGCCCCCCCTGGCTAAGGGTGGTAGTAGTGGTAGGCATCCAGCCCACCCTGGGTGAGGGTGGTAGTAGTGGTAGGCATCCAGCCCCCCCTGGGTGAGGGTGGTAGTAGTGGTAGGCATCCAGCCCCCCCTGGCTAAGGGTGGTAGTAGTGGTAGGCATCCAGCCCCCCTGGGTGAGGGTGGTAGTAGTGGTAGGCATCCAGCCCCCCTGGGTGAGGGTGGTAGTAGTGGTAGGCATCCTGCCCCCCTGGGTGAGGGTGGTAGTGGTGGTAGGCATCCAGCCCCCCTGGGTGAGGGTGGTAGTAGTGGTAGGCATCCTGCCCCCCTGGCTAAGGGTGGTAGTAGTGGTAGGCATCCAGCCCCCTGGCTAAGGGTGGTAGTAGTGGTAGGCATCCAGCCCCCCGGCTAAGGGTGGTAGTAGTGGTAGGCATCCAGCCCCCCTGGCTAAGGGTGGTAGTAGTGGTAGGCATCCAGCCCCCTGGCTAAGGGTCGTAGTAGTGGTAGGCATCCAGCCCCCCCTGGCTAAGGGTGGTAGTAGTGGTAGGCATCCAGCCCCCCATGGGTAGGGGTGGTGGTGCGCATTCAGGCCCCTGTGTGCATATGTGGCATTGGTGATGGGCATCCCGCCCCTATGGTGCTGCTGTTGCTGGTGTAAGTATATTCAGCATCCCCGTGTGTGTGTGTGATGTGTCGTGTACGTGTTGTATGTGCTTTGTGGTTGGTGTCTGGCTTACCTTCTGCGCCGTACGCGTCCGTGCCTGTTCCGGTAGTAAATGTAGAATATTGGTATGATCGGGACGAAGGGATTCATGGTTGGTTCGTGTCGTTCGTCCTTCTCGTTGCTTCGCGTCGTCCTCGTCGCTTCGCCTCGTCCTCGTCGCTCCGCGTCGTCCTCGTCGGTGCCGTGTTCGTCTCGGAGCCGTGGATCGTGTTGTGGCGCGAATCGGAGCTTATGTGCGCCTCTCCCGGATGCTTTGACGTGCCGTGCGTAGCGACGGGTTCAGAGCGTACGGAAAGCGCATCGTACTTGTCCGGCCGGACGGGGCTGCATTTTTCCTTCCGTGCGACTCGATTCGGCGTTTCCGGATTCGCCTCGGTCGGAGAACAGGACCTGGTTTGGGTGAGTACGGCTCGGCCGGATTTTTTGCTGTTGTGCGCATCGTACTTGCTCGTTCGGTGTACTGTACGGATCGGTCGGGAAACAGGCTTTCGCATGGCTTTTTTCCCGACCGAATGGTATTGGGTGCGCCTCCGACCGAGATCGGAATCGGCCCCTGAGCCTAATTAATTTACTATTCCAACTCCAATATAAATTTAATTGGGGTAGGTGCTGGACACTGACTTTAATTAACTTACTAATCCCACTCCAATATATATTTAATTGGAGCAGGTGCTGGACACTGAACCTAATTAATTTACTATACCCACTCCAATCTATATTTAATTGGGGTAGGTACTGTACACTGATCCTAATTAATTTACTATTCTCACTCCAGTCTAAAATTAATTGGGGTAGGTGCTGGACACTGACTTTAAATAATTTACTATTCCAAATCCAGTCTATATTTAATTGGGGTAGGTGCTGGACACTGACCCTAATTAATTTACTATTCCAACTCCAGTCTAAATTTATTTTGGGTAGGTGCTGGACACTGACCCTAATTAATGTACTATTCCCACTCCAGTCTATATTTAATTGGAGTAGGTGCTGGACACTGATGCTAATCAATTTACTATTCCAACTCCAATCTAAATTTAATTGGGGTAGGTGCTGGACACTGACTTTATTTAACTTACTAATCCCACTCCAATATAAATTTAATTGTGGTAGATGCTGGACACTGACCCAAATTAATTTACTATTCCCACTCCAATCTATATTTAATTGGGGTAGATGCTGGACACTGACCCTAATTAATTTACTATTCCCATTCCAGTCTATATTTAATTGGGGTAGGTGCTGGACACTGACCCTAATTAATTTACTATTCCAACTCCCATCTAAATTTAATTGGGGGAGGTGATGGACACTGACCCTAATTAATTTACTATTCCAACTCCAATTTAAAATTAATTGGGGTAGATGCTGGACACTGACTTTAATTAAATTACTAGTCCCACTGCAATAAATATTTAATTGGGGTAGGTGCTGGACACTGACCCTAATTAATTTACTATTCCCACTCCAATCTATATTTAATTGGGGTAGGTGCTGGACACTGACCCTAATTAATTTACTATTCCAACTCCAATTTAAAATTAATTGGGGTAGATGCTGGACACTGACTTTAATTAAATTACTAGTCCCACTGCAATATATATTTAATTGGGGTAGGTACTGGACACTGACCCTAATTAATTTACTATTCCCGCTCCAATCTATATTTAATTGGGGTAGGTGCTGGACACTGACCCTAATTAATTTACTATTCCAACTCCAGTCTAAAATTAATTGGGGTAGGTGCTGGACAGTGAACCTAATTAATTTACTATTCCAACTCCAGTCTAAAACTAATTGGGGTAGGTGCTGGACACTGACTTTAATTAACTTACTAGTCCCACTCCAATCTATATTTAATTGGGGTAGGTGCTGGACACTGATCCTAATTAATTTACTATTCTCACTCCAGTCTAAAATTAATTGGGGTAGGTGCTGGACACTGACTTTAAATAATTTACTATTCCAAATCCAGTCTATATTTAATTGGGGTAGGTGCTGGACACTGACCCTAATTAATTTACTATTCCAACTCCAGTCTAAATTTATTTGGGGTAGGTGCTGGACACTGACCCTAATTAATGTACTATTCCCACTCCAGTCTATATTTAATTGGAGTAGGTGCTGGACACTGATGCTAATCAATTTACTATTCCAACTCCAATCTAAATTTAATTGGGGTAGGTGGTGGACACTGACTTTATTTAACTTACTAATCCCACTCCAATATAAATTTAATTGTGGTAGATGCTGGACACTGACCCTAATTAATTTACTATTCCCACTCCAATCTATATTTAATTGGGGTAGATGCTGGACACTGACCCTAATTAATTTACTATTCCCATTCCAGTCTATATTTAATTGGGGTAGGTGCTGGACACTGACCCTAATTAATTTACTATTCCAACTCCCATCTAAATTTAATTGGGGGAGGTGCTGGACACTGACCCTAATTAATTTACTATTCCAACTCCAATTTAAAATTAATTGGGGTAGATGCTGGACACTGACTTTAATTAAATTACTAGTCCCTCTGCAATATATATTTAATTGGGGTAGGTGCTGGACACTGACCCTAATTAATTTACTATTCCCACTCCAATCTATATTTAATTGGGGTAGGTGCTGGACACTGACCCTAATTAATTTACTATTCCAACTCCAATTTAAAATTAATTGGGGTAGATGCTGGACACTGACTTTAATTAAATTACTAGTCCCACTGCAATATATATTTAATTGGGGTAGGTGCTGGACACTGACCCTAATTAATTTACTATTCCAACTCCAATCTAAATTTAATTGGGGTAGGTGCTGGACACTGACTTTATTTAACTTACTAATCCCACTCCAATATAAATTTAATTGTGGTAGATGCTGGACACTGACCCAAATTAATTTACTATTCCCACTCCAATCTATATTTAATTGGGGTAGATGCTGGACACTGACCCTAATTAATTTACTATTCCCATTCCAGTCTATATTTAATTGGGGTAGGTGCTGGACACTGACCCTAATTAATTTACTATTCCAACTCCCATCTAAATTTAATTGGGGGAGGTGATGGACACTGACCCTAATTAATTTACTATTCCAACTCCAATTTAAAATTAATTGGGGTAGATGCTGGACACTGACTTTAATTAAATTACTAGTCCCACTGCAATAAATATTTAATTGGGGTAGGTGCTGGACACTGACCCTAATTAATTTACTATTCCCACTCCAATCTATATTTAATTGGGGTAGGTGCTGGACACTGACCCTAATTAATTTACTATTCCAACTCCAATTTAAAATTAATTGGGGTAGATGCTGGACACTGACTTTAATTAAATTACTAGTCCCACTGCAATATATATTTAATTGGGGTAGGTACTGGACACTGACCCTAATTAATTTACTATTCCCGCTCCAATCTATATTTAATTGGGGTAGGTGCTGGACACTGACCCTAATTAATTTACTATTCCAACTCCAGTCTAAAATTAATTGGGGTAGGTGCTGGACAGTGAACCTAATTAATTTACTATTCCAACTCCAGTCTAAAACTAATTGGGGTAGGTGCTGGACACTGACTTTAATTAACTTACTAGTCCCACTCCAATCTATATTTAATTGGGGTAGGTGCTGGACACTGATCCTAATTAATTTACTATTCTCACTCCAGTCTAAAATTAATTGGGGTAGGTGCTGGACACTGACTTTAAATAATTTACTATTCCAAATCCAGTCTATATTTAATTGGGGTAGGTGCTGGACACTGACCCTAATTAATTTACTATTCCAACTCCAGTCTAAATTTATTTGGGGTAGGTGCTGGACACTGACCCTAATTAATGTACTATTCCCACTCCAGTCTATATTTAATTGGAGTAGGTGCTGGACACTGATGCTAATCAATTTACTATTCCAACTCCAATCTAAATTTAATTGGGGTAGGTGGTGGACACTGACTTTATTTAACTTACTAATCCCACTCCAATATAAATTTAATTGTGGTAGATGCTGGACACTGACCCTAATTAATTTACTATTCCCACTCCAATCTATATTTAATTGGGGTAGATGCTGGACACTGACCCTAATTAATTTACTATTCCCATTCCAGTCTATATTTAATTGGGGTAGGTGCTGGACACTGACCCTAATTAATTTACTATTCCAACTCCCATCTAAATTTAATTGGGGGAGGTGCTGGACACTGACCCTAATTAATTTACTATTCCAACTCCAATTTAAAATTAATTGGGGTAGATGCTGGACACTGACTTTAATTAAATTACTAGTCCCTCTGCAATATATATTTAATTGGGGTAGGTGCTGGACACTGACCCTAATTAATTTACTATTCCCACTCCAATCTATATTTAATTGGGGTAGGTGCTGGACACTGACCCTAATTAATTTACTATTCCAACTCCAATTTAAAATTAATTGGGGTAGATGCTGGACACTGACTTTAATTAAATTACTAGTCCCACTGCAATATATATTTAATTGGGGTAGGTGCTGGACACTGACCCTAATTAATTTACTATTCCCACTCCAATCTATATTTAATTGGGGTAGGTGCTGGACACTGACCCTAATTAATTTACTATTCCAACTCCAGTCTAAAATTAATTGGGGTAGGTGCTGGACAGTGACCCTAATTAATTTACTATACCAACTCCAGTCTAAAACTAATTGGGGTAGGTGCTGGACACTGACTTTAATTAACTTACTAGTCCCACTCCAATCTATATTTAATTGGGGTAGGTGCTGGACACTGACCCTAATTAATTTACTATTCCCACTCCAATCTATATTTAATTGGGGTAGGTGCGGGACACTGACCCTAATTAATTTACTATTCCAACTCCAGTCTAAAATTAATTGAGGTAGGTGCTGGACAGTGACCCTAATTAATTTACTATTCCAACTCCAGTCTAAAAGTAATTGGGGCACGTGCTGGACACTTACTTTAATTAACTTACTATTCCCACTCCAATCTATATTTAATTGGGATAGGTGCTGGACACTAATTTACATTAAGTTAATTTTCTCACTATAATAACTATTAAATTAACAAATTATATACCAGTACATAATTTTATTAATATATTTTTTTCTTTATAACATATTTCCTAAGACTTCCTATAAAAACAAATTTAAAAACGATATTTACACTTCACTAAATTTAATAAAATATAAATATATTTGTCATATACATTACATTAATTTTTTTAATATTTTAAACATTTATAAAAATATATTTTTCAAAATGTAACAACCTTATCTTCTATAAACACTACATTATACTTATTTATGTTACTTAAAATTAGATTTCAATATAAAAATAAAACATTGTTTCTTATACAATTTATACAGATTAAATTAATATTTGTACTAAAAACACCTCACCCTTATAATGAATAAATTCAACATCCAAATGATAACAATTAATTTTTATTTTAAATTAATTTAATAATTTGTATTTATCCCCTATAAACTCAACATCCCACTACAAAATTTTAATTTTAATTTCGAAATTTTAAATAAAACTTTTTATATTAATTTTTAAATTATCCAAATATTTTGAAAACAATACCCACATTTTTCCCATATAAACACAACATGCCAATCCTAAAAGTTAACTTTTAAATGAGAAATTTAAAATATATTCATAGATAAAATAAAACAATTATACAAATTAATTTAGAATTTTTAAAACACACCCCACCCTTATCCCCTATTAACGCAAGATCCCACTCCTAAAATTTTAAATGAAATTCGAAATTCAAATTACATTTTGATTTTGATTTTTTTAGAATTTAACGAAATTATGTTAATATTTTTAAAAACACTCCCCACCCTTATCCCCAATAAACACAACATCCCACTCTGAAATGTTATAGTGAAATTCGAAATTAAAATTTAAAAATTTAATTTTTGGTTTTAATTTAAAGAAATTATATTAATATTTTTTAAAACACTCCCCACCCTTATCCCCTATAAACCCAACATCCCGGTCCTAAAATTTTAAATGAAATTCGAAATTCAAATGAAAATGTGATTTTTAATTTTTTTAAATTTTACGAAATTATGTTAATATTTTTTGAAACACTCCCCACCCTTATCCCCTATAAACCCAACATCCCGCTCCTAAAACAATATAAAAATAAAACATTATTATACACATTTTAAACACAATTTAATACTTAACATTCACTATAAAATATTTCAAAAAACATTCAAAAATGATATTTTTACATGTCGATATTTGTGCTTTCGATATTACTTACATCGATATTTACCTACACACCTCAAATAGATATTTTTTACATCGATATACAGAACATCGATATTTAACACTGTCGATATTATCAACTCGATATTTCTGTATGTCGAAATAAAAAACTCGATATTTTGTCTGTGTACCACTATAAAGATCACCCTGCGGGGAATAGGTCAGCAATGGCATTGGAATGAACATCTGGTGGGGATTTTCGGGAGTGGAGCTTCATGTAGAGTTATGGTCTTTAGAATGTTGCTTACAAAAGGTCTATGCAGCTGCTGGGTGTCCTAGAAATGGGGTTTCCCTACCACATCCACCATGAGGCTTGCAGGTTACATCATGCCGTAACTGAGGCCTAGCTTTCGAAGGGAAACTTTAACATTGTTAAATTCGCGACGAGCATCCTGTATGGTGAAATCAGGAAATAACGAGATCTTAAATCATGTGTCCAATGTAGTGGGCCGTTTTCTCGTGCCAGCCTGAGGGCCACAACACGGACTCAGAAACTGAGCTGTCTGGCAATGACCATTCTGGGAGGGCATTCAGGGTTGTAATGTGAGCCCAAGGAGCGATGCTCTGGTTCCACAACAAACGTGGAGGTGAAATGTTGCTGGCCCATCAGGTCTGTCAGTAGTTTTTCAACAAAGACATCCATGCATCCAGTGTTGGTTGACTCTGTGACCCCTAGGATACATAGGATATTACGTTGTCCCCTGGCCTCGAGTTCTTTGTTCTTTAAAGCTGCAGTCTTCAACAATTTCTCCATCCTCTCCAAGCATTTTGTAGTTTGTGCCGTTCCTTCTTCAAGACCAGAAGCCCTCTCCTTGGCAGTGTCCAACCTGGCGGCATGCACGTCGAGGTATTCCTTTATAGTATTGAGGCATCCAGCAAAGGCATCGAATCTGCCATCAATGCCACAGAAGCCAGCTCTCAATTCCGCCATTATGGATCTGTTCCAGATAGTTGTTCAGGTTCTGGGCCTCTCACCATGTCTGCCATGACTGTGGGCTCCATGGCAACAGTTTGTTTCGGCTTGTTGAAGCCAAGCTTCCTTTGTTTAGGGTCACTCCACACCATAACTGGAGTGTAATGGGGAATGGTAGCACTACAGCGAGAGATTTCTCGTGATGATGTACTCGATGTGGAATCGGCGCAGCGTAGCTACATTGTGGAACTAGGGTGTAGTATAGGTAATAGGCAGGCAAGACGTTTCCACGATTACTCTAATGGCAGAAGCGTTAATATAGGCCCACCAGCGAGAGAGAGGGAGGCGGGTGACAAGGATCTGTTGGAGTCAAGCAGGCCCTGAGTGAGAAGATGAGTAGTGTCAAAAAAAGCCCCCAACAATGCCACCAGGATTCGTATGTGGGGATGTACAGGGGAGGGGGTCAGAGCTGGTATATCAAAGGAGGAGGATGTCTCCTAGTGCAACAGGACAGTATTAAACCAGACAGGATGGAGAAACAGCCAAGCATGCACAGGTGTGCTTCCAGTACTAATGGTTATCTAAGCTGCATCGTACTGCAGGGCCTCTGGCAGCTGAAATGAGGAGGGAGAGCTTGGGTTGCAGAGTAGGGCCTCAGTGTAATGAAGTTCTGCGTGGTGTCGCATTGCACCCTTCTGCAGAGGCCAGGGGAACAGTTCTGGTTGTGGCACCTGACCCCCCCACTCAGCCAGGGTGCGCAACATTTTCAGTGCGGTTGCCCCCCCCAGCACCCTGGGGGAGTGGAGAGTGTCCTGACAGGTGGCAGAGGGCCTTAATGGGTGAGCTAAAACCTCCAACAACACGGAATCCGAGGGTCTCTTGAAAGAGTACAGACAAAGACACAGGCAATCCAACAGAAAGATGTGAATCAGGGGAGTCCTATTTAAGAGGACGGAATCCCTTCACCCACCGAAGAGGCATGCTTCATCATTTGGGATCTCCTCTTGGCTGCAACCTAGTGCCGCCAAGGAGCTGCAACTCCCAGCAAGTGTTTAGGAGGAGCTCGCGGATGTTTTAATATGATCCGGTGACTAGATCTCCTAAGCTCGATGGAGCATGGAACAGTGTAGTGAAGAGTGCATAATGCAGTGTATAAAGTGAGTAATTAAAATTGACTACCAGGAGAAAAATAAATGTATTAGGTATCCCGTGGTGTCAAGGATTAAAAGCAGTGTAAGCGCGGTCTAAAATAATGTGCGAACGCTCTGGTCAAAACAATAAGAGGGTCTACATGTTTCAGCCAATCAAGATCACAAATCGATCACGGCCTTCCTCAGGACCTGGTTGTTACTACTACTGCATAATTAAGTGATTAAGAATAAACAAAAAATATTTTTACCAAATTAATTGGAACGATACCACCAACTTATACCTGTGTAATACTTTTTGTAGTCACTACAGGGATATGTGGTAAACACCTTTTGAGAGGGAGAAAAAAGAGAGCAAATGTAGACTCAGAATTTCATGCACGTGTGCTGTCTGTATTTATAAGAACACTTTAATCAATAAAATATTCGACACATATCATACTATCATGTGGAATCATTATATCAAAACCCTTACCCGTATGTAATCGGGAGGACTACCCACTGCTCCTGGTAACAATTCAGGGCGTGAGGCAACGCTCTGTAAACAGAAAAATTATAGAAAATGGAAATAATACCAAGAACTAGAAACTTTAAGAGGGTTTACTCAGATCACCACCTGGGCGTGGAATATGCTAAATGGCAAAACTACTGAGATCATACAAAGCCAAAAGTATGCTTGTCAAGTGTGTAAAGTCCCAAGCTCATACCAAATGTTTATTTAGACAGGTGCAATGGGGTTTAGAAAAACTCAGAATGTTCAAAACGAGAACAAGTGACTGTTGTTCTCTACTGTCTCCCAACATGACATCAAAGTGCCATAAAGTGCTAAAGTCACAGACTACTTAAAAGCCAAGATCATGTATAAGAGTTATGACAGGGCTCTGATTGGTGTTATATAGCCCCGGGACGCCATGAAGTGCTTAAGACCAACCAGGGCTCCGATAAATGTTACAGTACCCAGAGCCAAAAAATAATAATAAATAACGAAAGCGAGGAAAGTAAAGAAACCGAAGAAACCAAACCCCACAGACCCGCTGCGCTTACCTGTCCATCGCTACCTCGGACCCAAATCTGGTTGTCACGAGCAGTAGCAGGCGGTGGCGTGCGCGGGATTAAGTAGGGTGTTCAGATGATCATTGAAATCGAACACCTGTGGCTAGCCGTTGCTGTCGCGCTTGAAAACGCATAAACAGTATGTGCACGGAGCTACGCCAATGCGGTGCACGCCAGGGCGTTCGCGTCAGAGAACTACAAAAAAACCCTAGGGTGTATGGGTAATGTAGTTTATGCGTACCGGGCGGCGTGTGGCAATGAGCCGCGTCAATGTTTTTGCGTGCCTAACGAGTGCTCGTCATAAAATCTAGAGGGTGCCACCCCCGCTAAGACTACTGGATAGTATGGTGTGATGCACAAAAACCTGGTTTTCATGTGTCACACAAAAAGTAAACTGTGTTAAATGCCATAGCCTAAAATTATGTCTATGAGAAGATGAAGGGGGTACACATAGATTATGCTGGAGAATGTGGTGCTGGTGGTACGCGCACACTCTTATTGAATGTCAGCTGGATCACCATCCTGTGGTGCATCCGAGTAGAGTGTCCCAATTCGAGTTCTCTGTCAATCACAATCGCGTAGTGTGAACTCTCCACAGGCATTTAATGCTTTAGTGATGACTCAAAATGGACCATCAGTTTTCCTCAGGCAGTGTGCAATATTAACATGTAAAAGGTACCCGCATTAAAGAATAGTGACGAACAGTACACATCGAAGCCATATGCCATCCTATTTACTTGTCTGTTATATGCTGTCAGGAATGTGAAAATGTAAACATGCTGCATAATTTTCACAGGAATAGTCCCATGGGGCCTACAAATTATGGTGTGGAGCTATCACTGGTACAAGTCCTGATTCAGACTAAGGTCCAGGGGATCTCGTCATTCAGCCCCTCGGTATCACTACGTAACTTAAAGACCCAGCGCTGTTTTTAAAAAAAAAGAAAACTGGAGACATCAGTAATATGTGCTGGTATATATGGCTGCTCAAGAATAATCCAAACCATCTCCTCTGGCTTATGTTTAAGCTCGAGGAAGTGGTTGGTCAATCTCGTAGATTGTTTTTTACACCGGATGGTGCTATTATGCTCCATGATCCTCTGCTTAACTTTTCTGGTTGTCATGCCCACATATTTTTTAAGACAAGGGCATATTATTAAATAGATGACTCTCTCGCTATTGCAATTCGTATGCTTGGTTTGTCTCCAAGGTCTATTGGTACTGATGTCTAACTCAGTGGTGTGTTTAGTTTGTGGACAAACCGCGCATGTACCACATGGATAGTGTCCCTGGACCGCTGGCATGTTCCAGAGAGTACCCTGACTTGGGGCAGTACCACCTCTTGGTCGCGTGTGGACAAGACAATCCCGCAGATTGGTACCTCTTTTGAAAGAAAAAAGGGGAGGGGGTATTTTGTCTTGTCCTACATTTAAGATGCGCCAGTGTTTGCGCACAATCTTTTGGATCTGATTAGACTGTGTGCTAAATGTGTTCACAGAAGTGAGTCTCGTGAGTAGAGGTTTGGAAGTTGCGGATTCTATTAGAGCTTCGCGATTGTTGTTGGAAGCTCTTTTGTAAGACTGGCGTATCAGTTTCCTGGGGTATTTTCTAGCCCGCAGATTCCGGGACAACACGGTGGCATGTTTGTTGAAGTCTTCAGTAGTCGAACAGTTCTTTCTGAGCCGAAGGAACTGGCCAAATGGCAGCCCTTCACGCAAGGATTTCAGATGGAAACTATCAAATGTTAATAGTGATTTCCTTGCCATGGGTTTCGTGTATAGCTCGCTTTCAAGACCCCTCGCAGATGGAAAAATACGTAAGTCAAGAAACTGCAGGCTTATTTTACTTGAATCCATCGTAAAGTTCAGAAAGTTATTCTGTGTGTTTAACCAAATATGGAATGCCGTTAGTGTATCCGCATCTCCTCTCCATATGACGAGGATATCATCTATGTAGCGTTTCCACTCCCTGATGTGTCCCAGGAATGGATTGTTTTCGGCGAGTACGCAGTGTTGTTCGAATAGGTGTACATACAAATTCGCCAGGCTGGGGGCAAAAATATTGCCCATCGACGTACCCGATGTTTGGAGGTAGATTTGATCTCCGAATCTGAAAAAATTTTCAGTCATCGCCAACCTGCCACATTCCATGATGAAGGGAACTGGTGTGCTCATTGCATAGGAACTCTGGTCCAAAAGTGACCTGACGGCATCCAATGTCTCTCCCTGAGGAATACAGGTATAGAGGGATTCGACGTCAAAGCTGATGAGGAAATCCGTCTCAGTGTTGAAATCAATACCTGGGAGCAGTTGTAAAACATCCTTTGTGTCTTGAAGGTAAGTGGGCATCGCTTTCACTAGTGGTCTCAAAAAGTGATCCACAAACGTGGATAAGGGTTCCAGGAGCGAGCCCAGTCCCGAAATGATGGGTCTCCCGGGTGGGGGCCGTTGGGGCTTGTGTACCTTGGGTAACACATAAAAATATGGCATTACCGGATGAGTTGTTACAAGAAAGCTGGCCTCGTGGGTTGTCACCCAGCCCTCTGTTCTAGCTTCTTCAACCAGATCACCGATCTCTTTCATGAGTCTCGCTGTCGGGTCTGAATTCAACTTTCTATATGACCGCTCATCCATCAGTTGTCTCAGGCATTCAGCCCGGTAGTCAGAAGTGTCCATAAGGACAATGGTACCGCCCTTATCGGCGGGCTTGATGGTGAGGGAGGTATCCTTAGCGAGGGAATCCAAGGCTTGTTTTTCTAGGCTTGGTAAATTGTGGTAGTGATTCATGGATGTCGTACTCAGTTTAGAAACTTCTGAGGAAAACTGATGGTCCATTTTGAGTCATCACTAAAGCATTAAATGCCTGTGGAGAGTTCACACTACGCGATTGTGATTGACAGAGAACTCAAATTGGGACACTCTACTCGGATGCACCACAGGATGGTGATCCAGCTGACATTCAATAAGAGTGTGCGCGTACCACCAGCACCACATTCTCCAGTGGCCTGAGAGGCCCAGCATAATCTATGTGTACCCCCTTCATCTTCTCATAGACATAATTTTAGGCTATGGCATTTAACACAGTTTATTTTTTTGCGTGACACATGAAAACCGGGTTTTTGTGCATCGCACCATACTATCCAGTAGTCTTAGCGGGGGTGGCACACTCTAGATTTTATGACGAGCACTCGTTAGGCACGCAAAAACATAGACGCGGCTCATTGCCACACGCCGCCCGGTATGCATAAACTGCATTACCCATACACCCTAGGGGTTTTTTGTAGTTCTCTGACACGAACGCCCTGGCGTGCACCGCATTGGCGTAGCTCCGTGCACATACTGTTTACGCGTTTTCAAGCGCGAAAGCAACGGCTAGCCACAGGTGTTCGATTTCAACGATCATCTGAACACCCTACTTAATCCCGCGCACGCCACCGCCTGCTACTGCTCGTGACAACGAGATTTGGGTCCGAGGTAGCGACGGACAGGTAAGCGCAGCGGGTCTGTGGGGGTTGGTTTCTTCGGTTTCTTTACTTTCCTCGCTTTCGTTATTTATTATTACTTTTTGGCTCTGGGTACTGTAACATTTATCTGAGCCCTGGTTGGTCTTAAGCACTTCATGGCGACCCGGGGCTATATAACACCAATCAGAGCCCTGTCATAACTCTTATACATGGTCTTGGCTTTTAAGTAGTCTGTAACTTTAGCACTTGATGGCGCTTTGATGTCATGTTGGGAGACAGTAGAGAACAACAGTCACTTGTTCTCGTTTTGAACATTCTGAGTTTTTTCTAAACCCCATTGCACTTGTCTAAATAAACATTTGGCATGAGCTTGGCACTTTACACACTTGACAAGCATACTTTTGGCTTTGTATGATCTCAGTAGTTTTGCCATTTAGCATATTCCTCGCCCAGGTGGTGATCTGAGTAAACCCTCTTAAAGTTTCTAGTTCTTGGTATTATTTCCATTTTCTATAATTTTTCTGTTTACAGAGCGTTGCCTCACGCCCTGAGTTGTTACCAGGAGCGGTGGGTAATCCTCCCGATTACATACGGGTAAGGATTTTGATATAATGATTCCACATGATAGTATGATATGTGTCGAATATTTTATTGATTAAAGTGTTCTTATAAATACAGACAGCACACGTGCATGAAATTCTGAGTCTACATTTGCTCTCTTTTATCTCCCTCTCAACAGGTGTTTACCACATATCCCTGTAGTGCCTACAAAAAGTATTACACAGGTATAAGTTGGTGGTATCGTTCCAATTAATTTGGTAAAAAATATTTTTTGTGTATTCTTAATCACTTATTTATGCAGTAGTAGTAACAACCAGGACCTGAGGAAGGCCATGATCGATTTGTGATCTTGATTGGCTGAAACATGTAGACCCTCTTATTGCTTTGACCAGCGCGTTCGCACATTATTTTAGACCACGCTTACACTGCTTTTAATCCTTGACACCACGGGATACCTAATAAATTTATTTTTCTCCTGGTAGTCAATTTTAATTACTCACTTTATACACTGCATTATGCACTCTTCACTACACTGTTCCATGCTCCATCGATCTTAGGAGATCTAGTCACCGGATCATATTAAAACATCTGTGAGCTCCTCCTAAACACTTGCTGGGGGTTGCAGCTCCTTGGCGGCACTAGGTTGCAGCCAAGAGGAGATCCCAAATGATGAAGCATGCCACTTCGGTGGGTGATGGGATTCCGACCTCTTAAATAGGACTCCCCTGTTGGATTGCCTGTGTCTTTGTCTGTACTCTTTCAAGAGACCTGCGGATTCCGTGTTGTTGGTATATATGGTATGGGGATTGATCCGCGCTGGTCTTTAAACTTCCCTTAGACCCCTCTTTCTATCTGGTATTGTATTGAGCTAAAACCTCCACCACGACAGTCTCTGGAGGGAGGGGCCCCGCCGTTCTTGATTTCCCTGGATGATGGACAGTCCGGGTTTGCCGGGGGGGGAAGGCGGCACTCTACTTCAGCTGGAGTGCTGGCAGACCAAGCAGCCGCGGATATCGAGGCAAAGGTTGACTGTGGTGAGGATCACTGTTAGGTTGTCAGGACCCCACAGTGCTGCGCCCCTCACTGTAGCAGAGGAATCACCCTGGTGCCCCGGCCGCACCATACGGCCCCTTTGGCATCTCAGGTGCGCATTTTGTATGCCTCCAATAGGCCGCATAGGGGAAGCACTCGATCTGTGCCAGCAGGCTTCACAAGATGGTAATCCCTTGTGGCGCAGCAATCGGGGTGCGACGGAGTGGGCAGGCACGATACCAGCAATTGGGGGCAGCAGAATGTGGCGGGCTACATGAGCCTAATGTGGCAGGGGTCGGCCCACGGCGAAGGAGGCCGACCAGACAGACGTTAGTAAATCCTGGGTGGACAGTAGCGCAATACCAGCTAGATGTGAAGGTTCATGCAAGGAATCCAGGGGTAGTAGGCAGCTGTACGGTTTCCAGATGGGGGAGAGAGGCGGGTGACCCAGCAGGGTTTGGTGGCCTCAGTAACTCAGGCTCGCCTTTGACCCCTGTCACTGTGGGGCCCACGAGGGTAGGCCTGGCCGCCCGCTACCTCAATTTGTCTGTATGATGCTCGATTTCATCTCTGCACGGCTAGCGCCTCGTGCACCAAGAGTGTGCTGCTGGTGTTTAGGTGTAATTCTGGATCATGATGGATCCATGTGTGGGCTCATTCCAGCGATCTCCTGGGCTGTGCTGCTGGGGCTTCAGTGCCGCACGGCCATCTGGGTCGATGGCTAGGCCACACCTCGTACCACAATATTGTTGGTGTCGATATTCAATAATACAACTGGATGGGGGAGGTTATAGAAAGTGAATTATTAATTGGGGTGGATGGTAGTCACCACAAGTAATAATGTCACTATTCTTGTTTGGTCCAGTAAATATTTCAGTAATTTAAACCTGAGCTCTACCCCCTTATAGCTATGGCACAGAGCAGACAGGCTTAAGAAAATATGTAAAGCATTTAGAAGTACCATAACAGTTAACAAGATGAAAACACAACGCAATAAAAATCCCACTCCAATTTATTAAAGTAAAGAATAATATGATCAATAAAATTACATCAAAATGCCAAAAATCAAATAGGGGTGTCAGAGAAATAAATTTGTTTGTTTTAAAAAAGTACCTCCAAAGCGTTAAACATCAGCCACGGTCATCTTGTTGCACTTGACCAGTACTTAGGCACCATATAAGACCGACCGCGATGGAGCACGGGCTCGATACAGAAACCATGTTTGACCTGGTTGGAAGTTTTACTTTCTGACTTGGACTCTGAAATGGAAGTCAAAAATTCTCTGCGGGGCAAGAGAACAGGCTGTGGCCGAAAAAGGCTCCTTGAGGCAGTCTAGCCCTCGGATGAGGTACCAGTGGAGCTGTGTAATTTTGGCAGGAAAACTCTTCATGGGAGAAATTCAAAATTCACACATAAGGAAATTCCCTCACCATCTGGATACTTTTGGCACCTTCACCCAGTAAAGATTTCTACGTTCACTTTTTGGGAAATCAGATTCCTTCAGAGAGGCAAGGCTGCAAGCTGTAGCCGAACAGGGCTCCCGGAGGCTGGATACCCTCTCTGCGACTGATATGGTGCTGCAGCAAAGCTCTGAGCGGGAGCAACCTGAATCTTTGGCCTGGTGCAACATCAGATTAGGCTTGCAGGTATGTCCTGGTCCTCTGGAAGTCTTTGGAGCCAAAAACTGTATAAGTCCCAGGTTTCTCAGGATGTTAGGTGGATTACACGTTAACACAGTGAAGGGTCCTGGTACCTCCTGAACAGCAACTGGGGGTCAAGACTCACTCCAGCAGATGCCATCAGCAGGGTCCTGGGCCAGTCTAGTTTGTGTTGGCCAGCTTTGCTCTTCAAAAAGGGGCTTCTAGCAGCTTCTTGCATCCCAGTAGCTTAACAGGAGGTTAGCCAGCTGACCCTTCTTGCCTACTTCTTTATCCTGGGTACAATTGGGAGCAGGTCCAGCCTTCCAGGTCTCCTCACAAGTCTCAACAGCATGTGAAGACCTTCTTCTATCGTCCACAAGTTCAGTTGTGTTCTGATGAGGGTGCCCAGAGGTGCCACATTTATGCCCTGCTCTTGCCTGTGGGTGGGGGTGACTCCTGGCCCATCCCTAACTAATAGAGAAAAGAAAAACATCTAAGGGTAACCCTACCCACCTTTGCAGTTGTTCCTGTGTGCCCTACTGCAAACAATGCCATAGTGCTCCTTTCTGCCTAAATCCAGAATGGTGAAGCCCTTCTGAACTTGTAGAGTATGTGTGCCCACCCCAGATGTGCTGCAGGGAAAGGAGCAACTCTTCCTCTGTGATCACTTCAAACAAGCACTGGGGGCAGCTTCTGTACCACTGGGATTGGTGCCTGCCTGACTGGAAGAGCGAAGAAAGACCCTGCCCATTTGTCAGCTATCATTAGTCTGTTACTGGGTAGGCCTCTTGGAAGTTAATGCAGCCCAAATGCTCATCCTGCCAGAAGAACAGAAACCCTCCCCACACCCAAGGCCTTTGTCTCAACTATATGAGCAAGTTCACACCTCATTAAGGGGGCTATTCAGCTCCTGGGTGATAGTTGAAGCTCATACAAATTGGCCAAAAGAGGCTTCAGCAGGGAATAGGTAACTTTGCAAAAGTCCCTTTCCAAAATATTTATTAGAAATCTGACTTCACCAGTGATTTGGACTTGTAATAAATATTTTAAAAAGTTCAACTTTTAAATCTGTAGGTATTTTTAAAGTCGGAGGCAACATTATTGCATTTAATATTGTACCCCAATGCTTTCCTATGAAACAGGCAATCCTGCTACAATAAAAATAGCTTGTGAGGCTTTCACATGTCCTATTTTAAAATACCAAACACCATGGCTTATGAGCAGTAAGACCTACCTAGCTAGTAGTGATTTAATAATATTTAAAAGGCAGACCTGCCAAGACCTGCCAAGTTCCATGCATCAGGCATTAGTGTAACGCATTTCAGTGTGTTGGTCCGCATCACCGCACTGAAATGCAAAGTCACACATTATCGCACATTATCGCACCTCCTCAGCTGTCAAAGCGGGAGTGCTGCTATGCAACATTACTGACTGAATTTAAGCTGGAGTAGCAGCGTGCGGTCGTGATGCACACTGCTCCCAGCAGGTTTGAGGGCTGCTGGATGAGCTGGTCGCAGCTCTAGCTGCTGCTACAATGTATAAACACTGATAATAAATGCATTGCCGATTCACCCAACAACACGCACCGCAGCACACTACTGTTGTTTCAATTAACGTCAGGAATCAGCATTCCAATGGCTAGTACCGAGACAGTGTGGTCAGGAGATGAGTTGTCAGACACACACTTATGGGTGGTTTTGTCCTGCCGCCTGCGGCGTGAGCATGCGGCAGACATTCATGGTGAGAATATTTGGCTGCTGGTGGCAATTGCAGCTCAGCTCGCACCGTGCAGCCGGAGCCCAGAGCACACCACCAGCCCTCTTAGAACAGAGAAACAATCAAGCCCGGCATTGGTTGCTGCGGGGCTGGAGTGTCAGTTGGTCTGACTCGTTGCGGCTACCAGGTGGCACGTTTTACTGAATTGCTGCTTGTCGCCTCATTCGCTGGCAGCCTCTGCAAAGTAAGTGCCTGGAGTGAGGGTTACTATAATCCTAGTTACTTATACTGCATTCATGCTAATAAAATTTGCTTTTTAGCATGGTGCTGCCATGATTATTCTTCATATAATGCCACGTCTGTCTGCTTAACAGTTTTCAGCCATGATTAGTCACAGTCCAGACCGAGCCTCACTCTGAGGCTTGCCCTCAATCGATGCTCGGTGCTGTCACCTGCGGCAGCTCGAGTTCATGAGTCACCCAGCTGACTCAGACTGTCAGTGTTTAATTTATGATATAGGCAGCTAACAATCTGAGTTTGGGGCCTCTCACATCCTGTTTGGGAAACTTGAGTCGGCCGGGTCTGGATGGGCCCCACATGGAACAGAGTCCAAACTGTTGATGCCCTGCTGTCAGCCTTTGTGACAAGTAATTATCATGATTTATTAGCATGCTGAGGCAGCTGAGATCCACATGCTGGGGCCGCTGTCTTATCCTCTTTCAGTTTGGTTACAGTCAGGTCGCATGTGGAGAGCTTGAACAGACTGTCTGTGTGTCATGCCGATTAGTGCCCTTTCATTTATTGTGCTTTTCAGTGGTTTTAAGATCTTCTTAGAGTCTCTGGTAGCTCAAATGGGTGTAATTTCTGATATTTATGTTTCCCTTGTCGTCATTGCTTGATATTTTCTCATGAGAAAGTGTAACTCATAGTTGGTGAATGTCACTCATAACTACACTGAAATTAGGAAAATGGTATACATGAACAATCTGAAATCTTGGCAGAAATGAAAAGGAAACTTTAAACCTGTCGAAAGAGGTTATTTTGACAGTTTGAACTTGCAGTTTAAAAACTGCACATCTTCTCTACAGGGGTAGGCCGGCAGTCATGTTTGCACTGTCACTGTAGAGGGTGTCACAATGGGTGCTGCAGTCTATAGTGGGCATAATATGTGCTACTCGCCCTTGCAACCTTGGCCTCACTCCAAACCCCCCTTTTGCTCCCTTTTTCCCCCACAAAGGTACCATATAAGTGGTTGGTCTTCACTGCGTAGTCTTTATTACTTCTCACTTAACGCCATCTTTATTTGTTGATGCACTCTCAACATTAGACCAACTTTATTACATTTATTACACACATCCAATACACATTGATATATAGGGTTACACAGTATTCATTTCGGCCACCGGTTACAATTGTATTTACAATTCTGTATCTCCAGCGCCACACCTGATGCACGTTGTGCCGGCAGGCAGCAACACCCATCTCTACTGCTTCCATTTGGAGGTGCAACTACCGTCATCTACCCCCTAGACTTGGCCACCCAGGGCACTGCCTTGCGCCTTACACGCGCACCAACTCTCACCCAAATTGCTTCCTCCAAGCACCGGCATCTCGGGTAGGGCCGGAGAGTCCAGGACCACCAGCAGGACGGCCCCCTCTCCCGCCAGCCCGGAGCCCCATTGACTGCCCCCCTGGTCCAGTATCAGGCAGTCCCCCCAAAAAAGGAGTCCCCGGCATTCCTCTTACCCGGGACCCCGCCCCGCCAGACTACTTTAAAATTTGGGATGGGTGAGTGGGCAACTATTTTCAGGCTGCGACCTGCTGGGCGCCCGAGGCGAGAGAACAAAGAGGGCTTCTCCCTCGTGTCCAGGGGTTTTTCAACACTTCCCCTGGGGGGTGGGGGCCGCCTGCGCACCTCGGTGATGCCACTCTGTGCCTGCCCCGCATATCCCATTTCATGGCGGCGACCCCTCCCACTCCTCTCCACTTACGCTGGACACCCCTCTGTCTCGCGCCCGAAATGCCACTAAAGGCACCCCGCCCCTAGGCGCGGGGGGTGCCTCTTATAGTGGGCATAATACGTGCTACTCGCCCTTGCAACCTTGGCCTCACTCCAAACCCCCTTTTTCCCCCACAAAGGTACCATGCAAGTGGTTGGTCTTCACTGCGTAGTCTTTATTACTTCTCACTTAACGCCATCTTTATTTGTTGACGCACTCTCAACATTAGACCAACTTTATTACATTTATTACACAAATCCAATACACATTGATATATAGGGTTACACAGTATTCATTTCGGCCACCGGTTACAATTGTATTTACAATTCTGTATCTCCAGCGCCACACCTGATGCATGTTGTGCCGGCAGGCAGCAACACCCATCTCTACTGCTTCCATTTGGAGGTGCAACTACCGTCATCTACCCCCTAGACTTGGCCACCCAGGGCACTGCCTTGTGCCTTACACGCGCACCAACTCTCACCCAAATTGCTTCCTCCAAGCACTGGCATCTCGGGTAGGACCGGAGAGTCCAGGACCACCAGCAGGACCGCCCCCTCTCCCGCCAGCCCGGAGCCCCATTGACTGCCCCCCTGGTCCAGTATCAGGCAGTCCCCCCAAAAAAGGAGTCCCCGGCATTCCTCTTACCCGGGACCCCGCCACAGGACGAGGAGCCTACTGGCGCTCTCGCCCTCCCCCACCTGCTGCTACATCTTCCAGTTTACAGCTATGGCCCCCAATATGTTTAGTACAAACAATTCCAACCCTGTGTTCGACAGACGCACCCCATCTGCCAAATACAATTCCGACTTCGAAGCCTGTATCAAGTTATGTCTGACAACGCGTATTGGTGAACCTGCGAACAGCTTTCGCACCTCCTGATTCAATTTTCTCACCGACCTGTTCACTACACCCACTGGCGCATTGTCCCCCCAAGCTTGACGCGGGATCACTTCTGACCAAAATATGGTGGTGCCCGGCAGGGACCTCCTTAAACTTGAAAATGCCGAAAAAAGTGCCTCCTTTACCCCCCTCCTGCCTGCCGGGAGCATGTTATTACCACCCGAATGAATCACCAACACATTGGGAACTGACATGCCTTTATCAAGCGCTCCCCGCAACTGACTTGCGAGATCCCCCAATCGTTGCCCCTCGGCCCCTATCCAATGATGATCAATTCCCTTCAACCTTTGCGCTCTTCCTTTCCCGCATTTGCCGAAAAATTGCCCTGCTCTTTGTATAAAGGAGTCTCCACACCAGCATATCTGCGTCCGCTGCCTTGCCACCACTGTATAAAAGTCAAAAGAATAAAGAGAAAGAAACACAAAACAGGCATTGTTAGGCCACCGCTGACCCTCGCCCGTCGCTTAAAGAAGCTGCGGTCTCACGTAGCGCTCAAAGCAGGACGACCTCCATCTGCCCACCCTCTTAATGGCTTCCGATGATAGCCCTAGAGTGGCTGCTGTTGTAGCCGCCCGATGCAAAATGAATGCAACGTGAAATGTGCAGTCTCCTTCCCCAGTAACCCTAAGGAACGCTTGCATAGCCGTGTGAACTGAAATCTTGTCAGCGGCGTTCCGTCTGCATGCAATAGAAGCCTACCATCCCCCTTAACAGGCCGCATCTGCAGAAACGTCCCCATCAGAGCTACCGGGCAGTAACAAGCCCCATTCACTGCCCTCATGTGGACCCAAACCCCTTTGCCTAACGGGTCTGTCTTCGACCTCTTCACTCTGACCTGGAGCAAATCGCTTGACCATAACACATCCGTCAAGCTGATTCCCCCCTCCTTATCCGCCTTCGATGCTGGTACCAATTCCGATATTCGGAATGCCCCAAAAAACGCCAAGGAATAAGCTACCCTCACCAGATGCACCTCATAAATGGATATGCAGACCTGCGGCAACACCCCCAAAATGCTTGCAAGCCTACTGGCATCTATGGGTCTCCTGTGGTCGTTTACCCCCGGGGCCATGCGTTCCCAACCCTTCACTGCACATCTGACTCTGGGATCCTTAGTAGGGTCCGGCACCCCTTCCAATCCCGCAAAGAAAGCAATGGCCGACAACTGCCGCCTAACCAGTGACAGTGACCTTCCGTTCTCTCTCTGGCGCACTATGAAAAGAAGCACCCCCTGCGGTGTAAACCTGTCCACACTCCCTGCACCCTTTAAGACTGCCACATATACCTGCCATGTCCTCTCATACATACACTTAGTCTTGGGCGCAATAGAAGCTGCTATCAGGTCAGGAGCAATGGGGCACCAATCTTCCACAGGCTTTCCGGGAAGAACGTCATCTGATCGTCCGCCTGGGGCCATCGCGCTCTGAATTCTGTCAACTTAAAACGAGACAAGGCGTCAGCTACGGTGTTGTCCACCCCCGGGACATGTTTGGCAATAAAAAACACATTGAGACTGAGGCATCCCCGCACCAATTCTTTCAGCAAACGCAGCACCCACAGACATTTGGCCCTTTGACTGTTCACTGTCATCACCACCGACATATTGTCAGACCAAAACACGATGCGCTTGTTTTCCAGCAATGTGCCCCATAAATGCAATGCCACAATGATAGGGAATAATTCTAGAAAAGTGATGTTGCGTGTCAGCCCCTTATTCACCCATTCTGCTGGCCATACACCACCGTGAGCCTAGCACTGCCCCAAAGCCAACACTGCCAGCTGCATCTGTGTAAAGCTCTAGCTCTATGCTCGTTTGCGCTGGCTGCTGCCAAATCACTGATCCATTGAACTTCCCCAAAAATTCCTTCTATGTGCCCAAATCATCCTCACTTCCGCCGATAGCCTAGTGTGATGATGTTTCGCCCTTAAACCAGACATCGCCCTGGCGACATTGCTGGAAAAGGCCCTTCCCATGGGTATCACCCAAAGCGCAAAATTAAGCTGCCCCACCAAGACCTGCAATTGGTGCAAGGGGACCTTGCGTGCCGCTAAACACTCATCTATTGCTGACTCAAAAGCCTTCACCTTTCCAATAGGGAGTCTGCATACTCCTCCCACAGTGTCAATCTCAACGCCCAAGAAAGTTAAGCAAGTCATGGGGCCCTCAGTTTTATCCTCTGCCAGGGGTACCCCCAGAACCTCTGCCACCCGCTGGAAGCCCAGCAGGGCCTCCCCGCAATCTGGCGAGCTAGGTGGACCCATAAACAGGAAATCATCCAAGTAATGCACTACATCTTGTGTTGCCACCAAGTCTTTCACTGCCCATTCCAAGAAGCGACTGAAAGTTTCAAACACTGCGCAGGAGATGGAACACCCCATTGGCATGCATAGATCCACAAAGAAATTCCCCTCAAACGTAAAACCTAGCAACCTAGTGTCGTCCGGGTGCACCGGCAGGAGTCGAAAGGCCGCCTCGATATCGGACTTTGCCATCAGGGCGCCCTCACCTAGTCTCTGCAGTTTCTGAATAGCTGTATCAAAGGTGGTGTACCGCACTGCACATAGCTCCGGATCCAACCTGTCATTGACTGACAGTCCAGGCAGACTCGAAAGGTTGTGAATGAGTCGATATTTTCCGGCCTCTTTCTTCGTCACCAGGCCCAAAGGCGAACACACCAAGTCCTGCCTTGGTAACTGCTGGAAAGGCCCAACCACCCTCCCCAGCGCAACTTCTTTCATGATTTTCTCCCTGGCCAACCCCGGATTCAGCAGAACCGAGCGCTGATTGCGTGGTGGCACTATGGAGGGTGGAGCAGTATATGGGATATGGAAGCCAAATTTAAAACCTTGAAACAAGAAATGAGCCTCTTGCCGCTTGTGGTATCTGCTGAGAAAGCGGGCTAGAACATGCAAGCGTATGGGAGTGGGCGGGCTGCTATGATGACTGGGCCGGACGGCCCTTGTTCTGGACACTGACAGGGGTGGGGGTGCGCTGTTCCTTAGGTTTCCCCACTTTCTTATAACATTTGCTCTCTGGGTGACCTTGCATCCCACAGAAGGAACATATATGCCTGAACTTGCATGCTGCTCCCCTGCTACATTCGTTCCTATTGAACTGCCAGCACGCTTGCTTCTTATCACCGGCTCCCTTGCCCCCCCGAAAGGAATGAGTAGGCTTGCTAACTGGCGTTGCCGAATAGAATTCTGCATGCCATATATTGATCTCTCGCTGATCCCAAGCCACTTCCGGCCTTACAGCCTTCATCTGCCGGAATTTGGTATCGTATTGCAGCCAAGCTGTGCCCTGGAATTCAGAGGCTGCCCCATGAATCAATGACATGTAGCTTATTAACTGAGCCGCCAGCGCTGGGAACCGCTCTACCATAATCGCTGCGTAGATAGCGAAACCCGTCATCCAATTCTTAATTGACCAATCCACCCAAACTTTCTTTTGCTTAAATTCACCTTCCTTGCTTGTTCTGCTCTTCCCTGGCACCACTCCCGCATTGATCAGATCAAATACATCTACATACTCTCCCTTGAAAATCTTCTCTCTGGTTTCCCCTGGCACATGCCATGTAATACTCACTCATGGAGCCACAGCGAGTGACGGGGAACCATATATTACCGGGCTCTGTGACAGGGGGGCTTGCCCTGATGCCCCCGCCCCTGGGTGTACGGGCGGCACAGCTGAGGTAGACCCAACCTCCGGTGCACCCGTATTACGGACTGGACCTTGTGACGTGGCAGCAACAACCATGGGAGATTGGGCCACCCCTCCTGACTGGACCCACACCTGTGCCACCCCGCCACCCTGATGCGCTACTACTGGTGCAGGGACTTGCACGGTGATTGGCGTGGCGGTCACCCCCGCCCCCTGAGCTGCCGTGGTTTGTTGTGTCTCTGTCGCAACCAGTGTTGGCAACACGGCAAGAGCTGCCGCCTGCGAAAATGCCCCCCTGTGATCAATTCTACACCCATTTGACAATTCTGGGCAGCTGCACCAGCAACCGGACCAATGTCTGTACACAACAGGGACTGGCCCAGTGCCACTGCCTCACCTGCAGTGTTCGCTTTTGATACCGCGGCCCGTTTGATATTCTCTTGCTGCGCATCTTTAAAACGTTCGGGCGTCCGCCTTGTGCGTTTAGTTAGAAGGGCCTCCTGCTGCGAGCTTGCTCCTGGCCCCTTCGCCAACGTCTTCAGCGCCCAATCGATGCTGCCTTTTTTTGCGACCTCCCACAGCGCTGACAAGGATCGAAATTCCTCCGCCGTCGCCGGGGCCTCCTTGCCCCCCCGCGCTCTCTTTGGCGGCATCCTGCCGTCTACAGAAATAAAGAAAGGAGAGTTAAAAGGCTGGCCCCTGCCATCTTCCTTGCCCTCCTTCGACTGTGGGCTTCCCGTCCTTCACATACCATGCTTGCGTCTGCCACTTTGGCCGGGCTATAGGGATACTTACCACCCCATTGCCTTCCCTCCGACACTCCATGCATCGTATACCCATGCGTACGAGAGCCGCGTTGGCAGGGCAGCAGGGATACTTACTACCCCATCACCCTCCTCGCGGCACTCTAATGCCCCATTAAACCCCTGCTTGCGTGCGCCACATTGTCAGAGCAATAGGGATACTTACCACCCCATTGCCCTCTTGCGACACTCCATGCCCCATATATCCATGCTTACATATAAAACCCCTGCATGCGTGCGCCACATTGGCAGGGCAATCGGGATGCTTACCACCCCATTGCCCTCCCTGCGACACTCCATGCATCACCCAAGCCCACCCCGGGATACTCAGCCTACCTGCTCGCTGAGGTCCCGGTAGGACATGCTCTTCCCCATGCTTACGCCCTACCCAGCCATGCCCCCATCAGCAAACCCCTTTTGTTGGGCCCCTTGGTCTACCCCCAGGTATCCTGCTCGCATGCAACCTTCCCCCATCGTCCTGGCCATAAATTCATCTCTTTTGTGCCATGCAAGCCTGTCTGTGAATTGGGGAGACAAACATCGTTATACCTATAATCTTACACAGGCCCCGCTGCACGCCTTGCTTGCCCTCCCCCTACGGTGCTTCCAAAAAAACCCCACCGGTCTCGCGTCCCACATCGCGGGCCACCCGTGTTTCCGATCGCGAAAAAATGTATTGCTCAATATTCCCTGATACCCCACAACACACCCCTGCAGGGCCTCGCACCCTCACTGGGCACGGCCCTTCCAGGGGAGCGCGAGGCATGCGATATCAAAAATTGCCAGATCCCGGTTGTTGCTTCGCAACTGATTGTCCCGCCAAAAAGCAATCCGTATGAACCGCACATGATGGGGCTCTCCGAACCACTTGGTTTCCCCCTTGGCGATATGCGCATATTCCCCGTACGCGCTGTGAATTTGGAATAAACCATCCCAAAAAATCACCTCCCCTCCGCATTCATACCGTCGCCGCCCTCAAAGAAACCTTGCTTGCACTGCGCTGGCTGCATTTCCCCTCAGCAAGCGGCATCTATCCCGGGCCCAAAAATTCCCCGGCACTTCACTCCCAGCACCCTCCATCACCGATACATTGTATCAACATTTTATACAACATCCCGCCGATTATACAAAATTCCCCGGCACTTCACTACTTGTACCCACCATCGCCGATACATTGTATCCATTATATCATACTAGATTCCACCGATACATTATCGAATATATTTGCACGAGGTGAGGAGGAAATTTCAATTACCAAGGCCCATAATCTCATCCGCCGCAACCGGGGATCGAACCCAGGACCTCGCGGTCTTCAGCCTAACGCTCTACCCCCTGAACTATTTCGACTCTGTTTATCCCTAAACTCGACATACAGGCCATTGAAGACTAACCTCGTCTGCCCGCTCTTCTCCGTCCTACGCTGTGAGGCCCCCTCACCCCGGTGCCCGCCACAACTATTTTCAGGCTGTGACCTGCTGGGCGCCCGAGGCGAGAGAACAAAGAGGGCTTCTCCCTCGTGTCCAGGGGTTTTTCAACACTTCCCCTGGGGGGTGGGGGCCACCTGCGCACCTCGGTGACGCCACTCTGTGCCTGCCCCGCATATCCCATTTCATGGCGGCGACCCCTCCCACTTCTCTCCACTTACGCTGGACACCCCTCTGTCTCGCGCCCGAAATGCCACTAAAGGCACCCCGCCCCTCGGCGAGGGGGGTGCCTCTTATTAGTTGCGTTTAATGTGCATGCCATGGGTGCACTTGGTGGAATATTCTAGGGACGTATATGTAAGTTAAATATACCAATTAGGAGCATGGCCATTTTCAACATGTTTTATGGGTCAGTCTATGTGCATTGGGACCTGGTTAGCAGAGTCCCAGTGCACAAAACACAGCAGCATCGTCCAAAGAAATGGGGTTGATCATGCAAAAATTGACATTTTTCCACAGAGGGTCACACTCAAACGTTTTTTTCTTTCAATGATATCCAAGGCAATTTGTCATCCTTTTCCCCACATGCTGGGGATGGTAAAGAAAACCAGTGTTTGTGATGCAGCTTGAAGAGACTGAGGATATAGCCTAAATATAGCAACATTGTGATTTAATTTTTGAAGTGTTGTGCAAGAACATAAGTCTGTGTATTTTTTAAATTGCATCAACAAAAGGTTTGCTGTGCTAAGATCACTCTTCCCAGCTTTTAGAAACAGCCAGAGAGGAAATCATTTTCTCACTACCGATTTGCAATTTTCTGCAAGTACATATTTTTCCTGTTCCTATCCTCTTTCAGTCTGTGTAAGTAACACATGTGAAACCCATTGATGAACACTGTAAGCTTTATATTTCTGAAAATTAGACACGATTCTGAATTCATTAATGTGTCATTTGTGTAGATCATTTCCGGTTTTCCAGAAGAAATTAAGAGTTGAATAAAAAAAATTGAAATTTAAGTTGGAAAATAGAGGAATAGCTGTAACAATTTATATTGAGAGACAATCTACAATAGTTATTTAGTACAATATCTGCCAGACTTTACTGGTTGCATAGGTAAACAAACGTGTGAAGTTTGTCCATAAACCAATGATTTAACAACCAAGCGGTGACTTACAATGATTTTTCAGTATGTACCAGCAGTGCATCCTGAATACTGTTGATTGTATAGCACAGTGCATCATGTAAAAAAGAGGATATTAAGGAAGATATGCATTATGAGATGTAAGTGGCAAACTAAAAACTCCGTACACTGAATTACCTTCTGGGTGAGTTTTTCAAAATGTATTTCTTGAGGCCACTGCCTCAATATAGGAGCTGAAAATATAGACAATTTCAATACATTATAGGAAATGTCTGACCTTCCTGTATTCCAACACTTTTTCAAATAAAAATGGAACCCCTCATGTGTAAATTAACCTGTGCTTAACCCTCTGGTAGTTTGGCAAAAGCAGCCAAGCTTAATTTAGAGGCAATCTGTAAGGTATTTATGCAGCACTGTGATAAAGCAAAAACATAACGCAAGAAAAATCCTAAATCAATTTACAAAAAGTTAATGACTAAAATGATACCAGAGGGACTAATATCCAATCAGTAGAACCAGAGATATTCAACTTCAAATTTCTAGGGAAAAAAGTGGCTAAAAGCATAAAGTGTCACTCATGGTCATCTGGTTGTGCTAGACCGAGAGAAAGTCACAAGTTCAGGCTGACCTCAATGGAGCACGGGTTAGATACAGGGACCAGGTTAGTGCCACTGAAAAAGTTTCCTTCTCAAAGTCAGGAGTGAAGAACTCTGGTTGTGATGGTGGAGGCGAAAAGGAGCAGGGAAAGCTCTGCGTGTGGTCAATTCTGTGCATAAAGAGCTGGTTGGGCATTGTGGTTGGTCGTTGTTGGAACTTCATGTGGTCTTTCACCAATCAATCAATCAATCATGTCACTTATAAAGCGCACTACATACCCGCGAGGGTCTCAAGGCGCTGGGGGAAGAGGGGGGTGGTGCTGCTACTGATCGAAGAGCCAGGTCTTGAGGAGTCTTCTGAAGGCCAGTAGGTCTTGGGTCTGTCGGAGGTTGGTGGGGAGGGTGTTCCAGGTCTTGGCGGCGAGGTGGGAGAAGGATCTGCCGCCGGCGGTCGTTTTCCGGATGCGGGGGACTGTGGCGAGGGTGAGGCTGGTCGAGCGGAGCTGGCGGGTGGGGGTGTAGAAGCTGAGTCGTCTGTTGAGGTAGGCTGGTCCGGAGTTGTGGAGTGCTTTGTGTGCGTGGGTGAGGAGCTTGAAGGTTATCCTCTTGTTGACAATGGATTGTCGTTGCTGTAGCATCGAGTGCAGATCTTGCATTGCAGGTCATCACTGGCGGTCACAGTATCGTGAAGAGCAGGTCTCACAGGAGCTTCATGTTGGCAGTCGTGAAGAGCCAAAACTTCAGGTTTTAGTTTTTTGTCTTTGGAGGAGCTCAAACTGATGCCAGCCAAGGGTCCAGAACGTGGGGGCATCTTTTGGGGATCACCAACTCACTCCAGCAGAGGCCAGCAGGGCTCAGGCAGGTCCAGTTGCAGGTCCAGGCAGGCCCTGTGCTGCAGGTCAGCAATGCAATTGCAGGAATGGACTCTGGAGCTTGTTATATCCCTGTAGCTCGCACAGGAGGTCAGCCTTCTGACGTTTCGGGTCACTTAGGGTAGCCTGGGATGAAGATAAGCAGGCCCAGTCTTTCTTCTCAGACAGCACTGGCAGTAAGGCAGTCCTTCTCTGATGTCGACAGGTCCAGCAGTGTTCTGGAGAGTGGTTCTGGTCGTCCAATGTTTATACCTGATGCCAGCCTTAGTGTGTGAGGGGAAATACTGCCCTACCTCCACATGTGATTCTGGAAATTTCTTTCCTTCCCCTGTCAAGGCTCCAAACTGTCTAGGCTGACAAAAGGCTGGTGTCAAGTTTCTTAGTGTATGCTGTAGGCAAGCCCTTTGAAGTGTAAGGGGGAAGGTCACAGCTTTGCCCCCAGCCATCCTGTCATTGCATGGGAGGAATACGCAAATCCCAAAAGCAGAGACATTCAGAGTCATGTGACCGAGGACACTGACAAGAGGTACAAATGATTAGGACAAGAAAATGGCAACTTTCAAAAAGTGGCATTGTCAGAGTTGTGACTTAAAATCCAACTTTAGCATTGAAGAGGATTTAAAATTGCAATTCATTTGAGACTATACAGCATATCTCTATCTGCTCTCAATCCAACGTTAACACTTAATAAATGTAAATTGGTAACCCAGTGTTAGTCAATGGGAGAGACAGGACTTACACTAGTGAAAAACAACTTTAAGAGTTTTTCACTACCAGGACCTGTAAAAACATAAACATACATATCCAACGTTTTGAAATATCATGTACCCTGTCCAATGAGCTTTTACGGCCTACCTTACGGGTGACATAAGTATTAAAAAGGGTTTTTAGGCTTGGCAAAAGGTTTATTTTGCCAGGTCGAAAAATGCAGTTTAAAACTGCACTAAAGGTTGCAGTGGCAGGCCTGAGACATGTTAAAGTGCTATTTGAGTGGGCGGCACAATGAGTGCTGCTGGCCCACTAGCAGCATTTAATTTACAGGTCCAGGGAACATGTAGCACCATATACTAGGGACTTACAATTAAATTAATTGTGCCAATCAGGTGTGGAGCAATTTTATAATATGTGAAGGGGAGAGGACAAGCACTTTATCACTAGTTAGCTGTGGTTAAATGCACTGTCCTAAAGCCAACAAAAATAAATTCCGTAAAACAGGATTGCGGGCAAAAAGTTTAGGGGAATACCACACCAAGGATGTCAGGTCTAACAACAATCATAGAATGTGAACTTTTCTATCAAGACCTGTCACTTGCTATCATTTTGGTCTTTAGGCTTCTTAGAAGAAATGAAGATTCTGCCTTGCTGTAGCCTCCTCAATGTTGACTCCTCTTAACACTGGGTAACCCAGGGGAATGAGAAAAGAAATAGCTTCAGACAGCTTGTCAGGTATAGTAATGTTGTGTTCTTCAATCATCCAATATAAATCTCAGAGTTAATGCACCACAATGTGTAGAAACAGGAGTAACTTTTGAATGTAATCCAGGAATCACAACTTAGGTCCAGGTACACAAAATTAGTTTGTGGTTGTAAACCCTGCAATTTGCAAACCTACTGGGTTTCCAAACACAAGTTGAGATTTAGCAATGTCATAAACACTCTTTAAGATTTGGAAAGTCATTTCCAAACATAAAAAGACACATTCCCAATCAAAATTAAGAAGGTGCATCAAAGGGCTTCCCTTTCCAATTGCAATGAGATGTATCAATGGTTTTTTACTGCATTTGCAGACGCAAACAATTGATAAGACAACTCCTCAAATGAACTGGTAACTCTCTTGTTAAGGGAAAGCTGACCCCATTGAACAGTTCTCCCATTGGTAATTCTGTCAGACAGCCTCCGGGGTACTGCCTGCTCCCCCTGATGTATTCCCAAAAGGGAAAAGTGTATTTAAAAACAACACCGGTTCCTTTAATGAACACAGACCGCTTTAAAACAGGTTTTCCATTTGGGAATGCAAATACTAGGATTGTTGTGGTCTGCTCTTCCTTGCAAGCCACCATCCTTGTGTTTGCAGCCAATCACAGAAATTCGTAAATAGCAGTCTGTCTCATTAATATTCATTAAGCAGGTTGTTCTATAACACCCCCGCTCACTGTCCTGAAACTACAGACATTGCGACTCAACCTATTGTTACACAGGTTGCACTACAAAATTACAGACAGGTCGCACTGCAAAATTACAGACAGGTTGCAACGCTATTTGTTACCTATCTGTACATTAGGCCCTTACTTCTTAAAGAAATGTATCAGTATCTAGTGCACACTGGTATGTTGATAAGAAATTGCATCTCAGAATTTAGTGCTCAATGCTTATGGGTTTTAAAATGAGGTTAGCAACTGCATGCATGCAGGATTTTTCAGTCACTAACTTCTTTTCCTTGTTTTGCAAGTCTTCAAATGCAGAACCCGATGGTTCCAGGATTCTGGGCATTTTAGACTGTGGAGTCTTTGGAGGAATTTGGAATAGTTAATTGCACCACAAGGCTACTACAGCTCTGTTCTGTTCAGAACCCCATTAACAACGTAAAAAGTATCCCAACATCAGGGAATGTCAGGGGTTGGGAACCAGGGTGACGTGGGGAAATACCTTATATTCATCTTGGCCACTTGCGATGATGATCGCCCAGAGCATTTTGTGCAACATTAGTGGCTGAGCAGAGCAAGAAGATAAGACAGCATATTTTACAGGCCCCAGCCTTGACTGCACCCTTACACCACAGGCCATGGCTTTGATGGGTGACATGCAAGAAAGAGACACACAGGCTATCAGGAGCAATATTCTAATGCATAACTCTTCCAGTCGATGATCGAAAATACTGCACTGACTCGACTTGGGATTCTGTTTGACTGTTTGACTTTGGTCAGTCTTGTATCTTCATGACACGATTTTAGGAGCAAACCGTGAAAGATAAGACACACCGTCAAAGATGGAGAGATTTCCAGATTAGCAGCTCTAACATCCTCTCCAGCCTGGGTACATATAAATGATCACACCACACATTGAGCTCAGTATTACACGTCTTTATTCTTCTGAGTGTAACCTTTAAATGCCCGTACTACATCATCAATTTTCTGAACACACCCAATCCCTTACGTCACTCTTCTAGGGAGTCCGCAGGGACCAGAGGGGTCCCTCTATCTCTAACACACATGACACTGCGATCCCAATTTAGATCTTTGCGGAACTACCATCGTCACTCCGCTTCTGAGTTTCCAAGTACTCCGTCAAGATGATGGAATCCCGCCTGCCATATTTCGAAGTATGCCGGCTGAATCTCCATCCACATCGACAGAGTGCTTACCATCGTGTACGCGACTCACTGCTGCTGATGCAGTGGACTCCTCTGCTGGTGAACAATACTCCTTCACCATCAGGGCAGCAAGGTTGCACAGAACCTATTTAGATTTCACAGCTGTGCTGGTGGTGTCCTAGCGGCAGTTTCTCGATGGGGGGATTCCGTCGCGGGATGTGTTCAACAATGTACCATTAATGTGGCCATTGAATGGATGCTTGCAGTACACACCTGATGTCTTTTGCCTAATTTTTTTCACCTGCATTCTATCCTATACAACACACTCCATTTCAAACCATGATCCTTTGCCATTCCACTGCACCACAACTTTTGAAAGGAGAAATTTGCTCACTGAAGTCAGGTTATTTTTTGGGTTTTATCTGTTTCCTGTCCGTTTTTCTTCTTTCATTTATTTTCTTGTGGTTAATTAATTAATTAATTAATTTGATTTCATTATATTTATTTGGATAATAGCAGGAAGAAGAAATCCCCATTTTACAGAGGGTGAATTGTCAGTCATGGTGGAAAAAATCATTAGAGTAGAGTCACAATTGTGTGGAGCCCAAGTACCAAATACAACCTGTTTTTGACTTTGTTTTTGTTGGTTTCAGGACTCTGGGCACTTTACCACTGCTATTCAGTGCTAAAGTGCATATGCTCTCCATGTAAATTGTGTTTATGGATTGGTGTTTCCATGATTTGCTTATTTGATTTACTACAAAGTCCCTAGTACAGTGCACTGTGTGTGCCCAGGGGGTGCAAATCAAATGCTGCTAGTGGGCCTGCAGCACTGATTGTGCCACCCACTTAGGCAGCCTTTCAAAGGTGTCTCAGACCTGCCACTGCAGTGAATGAATGCAGTTTTTACTGCCATGTCAACCTGGCAAGTTTACCCACTTGCCAGCAGTGGCGGCTCCTCCGCTATGGCAGAGGAGCGTCGCCCCACTGCTTTCAAGCTGTGCGAGTAGTAGAAACATAAAATGATAATACCTTTCAGTTATTAGCATTTTATGTTTGTGCTGCTTTACGGTTGGGCGGGTGGGTGGGGTTGCTCTTCTCTCTGACCAGGGCAGGGTAGGAGTGGTTTGCCCACCCCTAAGTGTGCAATGACTGTTTTGTCAGCCCTCTCGGGCCACCCAAACCAGACATGCACACTTTCCCCATTCTCCATGCAGGCTGCATTACAGCCTGCGTGAAGAACATGCCTAGGCCCCCATTCCCTGGTTGAGCGTCGCACCACGATGCTCAAAACCAATCACAATGCTGCATTACAGCATTGTGATTGGTCAGTGGGGCCTGGCTGTGCTTCCTGTTCCTGGAGGAAAGCAGGAGCAGAGACGTGGGACCCAGTGGCAAGGTAAGTTAATTATTTTTAATTTTTTTTTAATTATGAGCACTCCCTCCCGAAATCGCGACCCCCTCCCCCGCACAACCCCCCCATGACCGCCCCCCCACCAGCGAGCCATGCAGGCCACCACTGCTTGCCAGGACCAAACCTTACCTTTTCTTACATGTAAGACACCCCTCAGGTAGGCCCAAGGTACCCCCCTGGGCAGGGTGCAGTGTACGTGAAAGGTAGGACATGTCCTGATAGTGAAATACTGCCACTTTAGTTTTTCACTATTGCAAGGCTATCTGTTCCATAGGCTAACATGGTAGTTGCTTTGTAACATTTTACAAGTATAACTTTCCATTGGGACAAGATAGAGAAATGGAGTTTAGGCTCTCTGAACTCAGAATGTAATAACACATCTTTTTAAGGAGAGGGTTTTTTAATTGTGTGTTTGAAAATGCCACTTTTAGAAAGTAGCTACACCAAAGGGGATGCCCAGACATGGGTCCCTTGCTCACTTTGCCACTGGATTCAAGCTAGCCTGGCTTATGGCGGCTGAATAGCCCGAAACCGGTCCCAGGATGCTTGTTTCCGGTCCAGGGAAGACATGGCTTGGCAGTTCGGGCTGGACTGTTCCCATGAGGCACAGGGTCAGACTGATTTGCATATGGCCATGTCTGAACTGGGGTGGTGGAGTGAGCTAAAGAATGATGATGGATTAAACCCAGATCAGTTGACTGGGGCTGAGTGTTTGATTTGCTCAAACGCTCCGTCCATCATCCCCTTTTGTATCACTTTTAGAAAGTAGGCATTTTCTTGTTTAACCATTCTGTGTGTCTCTTCTGGTTTGTGTATTGACTGTAGACAGTCACAAGGGGGATTGAGGTGTGTCCTGCCTTTCCTGCGTGACTCATAGTTGGGCTGAATATACATGGTCTGCATTTAGAATGGGGGGAGGAGTTTTTACTAGCACCTGAATAGGCAGTGTTTCCTCTGCACAATGCAGACTCCACCTCCTGCAGTGAAGCTGGGACAGAGAGGGTAGAACTGGTTTAGACTGGACTCAGACACACTTGCCACAAAGAGAACAAAGAGAATATGTGGTATAAATATTTGGGCCCTGAGCCCAGGACTTTAGAACTCTTTTGGATCAAGGAACCTGCCAAGAAGAAGAGCTGGAGAAGCTGTGAGGAGGAACTACCACTTTGCTGTGTGCTTTGCTGTGTTGGCCTACAGTGGCTGCTTCTGTCTTGGACAGAGAAAGGACTGGACTGAACTTTCTGCAACTTCTTTGTTTGAGTTTCTCCATGGGCTTGAGGTAGAGCTTGCCCCCTGTTCAACAAGTTTCAGGAACAGCAGACTTCAAGTTCATCTGCTACCAGCTCTGGGAACTGTATGTTTTGTGCTGCAACAGAAGAAAAAGCAACCTGACACCATCAATGACGCTGCTGCCGGCTCCATGTCCTGATGGCAATGCAGAGGGCACCGCCGCACTTTGTACTGCAACCCTGGTATCGCCAATGATGACGCCCGACGCTGCCACCGAGCCATTGCTTGCACCGTGACATGTGGGCACTGCACTTCACACCGCCTCGCAGCACACTGCCACCCTGGTATCCATGACACTGCCGCTTCATGTCAAAATCGACGCCGCTGCTTGCACTGTGATTTGAGGGGACCGCTCGTAAGTTAAACAACGCACCGCCACATCCCACACCGCAACCTTGTCCTACCAACTGCGGCACCATCGACCATGGGAGGTACCATAAACAGATGAAATACTGGCTCATGTCATGGTAAGCTGTTCACAAGTGCAGTTGGGTGAAAGAAATGGTAATAGCATTTTGCACGCTTTGATGAGGCTAATGAGTTCACCACAAAAGGATACAGCTTAGTGATTAATGATGTGGGTTCTCCAGTGATAAAAACAAGGGGATTATTGTCGTTAGTTTAACAAATGATGAATATTCATTGAAATGTAATTTCTCTGTTTTTTTGAATGAAATACAGATGGCAATCAATTCACTGTGTATTATGGGAAACAATTTAGTCTAAACTGCTTTTTAAAGCTAGTCATTTAATTAGACGCGTAACTACAAATGACGTTAGTTAAGCATATGAATTTGTTTGTTTTTTAGATGCCCCCGACGAAGGGAGTATTCCCGAAATGCATTGGGCTTTTAAATAAAGATATCGTGACATGTGGCAACCACCTCTCCTGTGTTTTTAAGAAGATCTTGGTTTGACAGTTGAGTGAATAAAATGGATTGAAGCAAGCAACAAAAAAACGGCGAATAATTATATTGAGTACAATAATGAAAAAAGAGAAGAAAAAAACATAGCGTTTGATTGATTGGATTCATTCAGGAAATTAGGCTGTGCTGCCAGTATGGGATCAAAACTTTGGTTCCTTTTCGTGTTTGGTTACATTGCAAAGCGCAATGGGACGGAGCGCTTATCAGGCATGCACGCCCATACAGTTTAAACTTTGGTGAAACTTGGGTTGAATAACGAGTACGTCGGAGTGCATCTTACAACCCTTTATTTCTTCACAAGATGTTTTCGTCCTCCTAAGATGGCACCCAGGGACAAATTATGAACAATGAGTTAGTTGATTGTACAAAATGGACACGGATTCATGGTTACGCACGCAGGGGCGGGGTTTCCGGTCACGAATGATTATTTTAAACAAATGAAGAAATTGCACATCAAATGCACATTTGACAAGTGGACATTGTATTATTCTTTTGCTATCTGTTAAATGCAACTTGCATTTCTGGTGGGTTTAGGTTAAGGAGGTTCACAGATACGAACATCGAGTCAATTTTTACAATTTCATTATCAGTCAGATTGAGAAGCAGAGAAAATCATTTTGTGAGTTTTAGGGAGAGGGATTCTGGGTAATGTAGTTAGCTTCGAGAGATGATGTTATTGAGTGTGGGCCCGGAACATCTGGTAGTTAGTCACCGAGCGCAGCGTTTTCTCGCACACCTGATAGAGGTGAATCACTTGGAAAAAGTAGGGGCGGTGCAATATAAGGTTGAGTTGCACGCAGCAGTTCAGGTTGTTTCGATGGTTATGGAGGTGCGCGTAGAGGCAGTGTGTGAAACATGAACATGATGCGAAGAAGTTTCGTGCGAGTTTTTAATGAGACGGGTAGACTGCCAAATTGGGAGGTACCATAAACAGATGAAATACTGGCTCATGTCATGGTAAGCTGTTCACAAGTGCAGTTGGGTGAAAGAAATGGTAATAGCATTTTGCACGCTTTGGATGAGGCTAATGAGTTCACCACAAAAGGATACAGCTTAGTGGATAATGATGTGGGTTCTTCAGTGATAAAAACAAGGGATTATTGTCGTTAGTTTAACAAATGATGAATATTTATTGAAATGTAATTTCTCTGTTTTTTTGAATGAAATACAGATGGCAATCAATTCACTGTGTATTATGGGAAACAATTTAGTCTAAACTGCTTTTAAAGCTAGTCATTTAATTAGACGCGTAACTACAAATGACGTTAGTTAAGCATATGAATTTGTTTGTTTTTTAGATGCCCCCGACGAAGGGAGTATTCCCGAAATGCATTGGGCTTTTAAATAAAGATATCGTGACATGTGGCAACCACCTCTCCTGTGTTTTTAAGAAGATCTTGGTTTGACAGTTGAGTGAATAAAATGGATTGAAGCAAGCAACAAAAATACGGCGAATAATTATATTGAGTACAAAAATGAAAAAAGAGAAGAAAAAAACATAGCGTTTGATTGATTGGATTCATTCAGGAAATTAGGCTGTGCTGCCAGTATGGGATCAAAACTTTGGTTCCTTTTCGTGTTTGGTTACATTGCAAAGCGCAATGGGATGGAGCGCTTATCAGGCATGCACGCCCATACAGTTTAAACTTTGGTGAAACTTGGGTTGAATAACGAGTACGTCGGAGTGCATCTTACAACCCTTTATTTCTTCACAAGATGTTTTCGTCCTCGTAAGATGGCACCCAGGGACAAATTATGAACAATGAGTTAGTTGATTGTACAAAATGGACACGGATTCATGGTTACGCACGCAGGGGCGGGATTTCCGGTCACGAATGATTATTTTAAACAAATGAAGAAATTGCACATCAAATGCACATTTGACAAGTGGACATTGTATTATTCTTTTGCTATCTGTTAAATGCAACTTGCATTTCCGGTGGGTTTAGGTTAAGGAGGTTCACAGATACGAACATCGAGTCAATTTTTACAATTTCATTATCAGTCAGATTGAGAAGCAGAGAAAATCATTTTGTGAGTTTTAGGGAGAGGGATTCTGGGTAATGTAGTTAGCTTCGAGAGATGATGTTATTGAGGGTGGGCCCGGAACATCTGGTAGTTAGTCACCGAGCGCAGCGTTTTCTCGCACACCTGATAGAGGTGAATCACTTGGAAAAAGTAGGGGCGGTGCAATATAAGGTTGAGTTGCACGCAGCAGTTCAGGTTGTTTCGATGGTTATGGAGGTGCGCGTAGAGGCAGTGTGTGAAACATGAACATGATGCGAAGAAGTTTCGTGCGAGTTTTTAATGAGACGGGTAGACTGCCAAATTGGGAGGTACCATAAACAGATGAAATACTGGCTCATGTCATGGTAAGCTGTTCACAAGTGCAGTTGGGTGAAAGAAATGGTAATAGCATTTTGCACGCTTTGATGAGGCTAATGAGTTCACCACAAAAGGATACAGCTTAGTGGATAATGATGTGGGTTCTCCAGTGATAAAAACAAGGGGATTATTGTCGTTAGTTTAACAAATGATGAATATTTATTGAAATGTAATTTCTCTGTTTTTTTTAATGAAATACAGATGGCAATCAATTCACTGTGTATTATGGGAAACAATTTAGTCTAAACTGCTTTTAAAGCTAGTCATTTAATTAGACGCGTAACTACAAATGACTTTAGTTAAGCATATGAATTTGTTTGTTTTTTAGATGCCCCCGACGAAGGGAGTATTCTCGAAATGCATTGGGCTTTTAAATAAAGATATCGTGACATGTGGCAACCACCTCTCCTGTGTTTTTAAGAAGATCTTGGTTTGACAGTTGAGTGAATAAAATGGATTGAAGCAAGCAACAAAAAACGGCGAATAATTATATTGAGTACAATAATGAAAAAGAGAAGAAAAAAACATAGCGTTTGATTGATTGGATTCATTCAGGAAATTAGGCTGTGCTGCCAGTATGGGATCAAAACTTTGGTTCCTTTTCGTGTTTGGTTAGACTGGGCTCAGACACACTTGCCACAAAGAGAACAAAGAGAATATGTGGTATAAATATTTGGGCCCTGAGCCCAGGACTTTAGAACTCTTTTGGATCAAGGAACCTGCCAAGAAGAAGAGCTGGAGAAGCTGTGAGGAGGAACTACCACTTTGCTGTGTGCTTTGCTGTGTTGGTCTACAGTGGCTGCTTCTGTCTTGGACAGAGAAAGGACTGGACTGAACTTTCTGCAACTTCTTTGTTTGAGTTTCTCCATGGGCTTGAGGTAGAGCTTGCCCCCTGTTCAACAAGTTTCAGGAACAGCAGACTTCAAGTTCATCTGCTACCAGCTCTGGGAACTGTATGTTTTGTGCTGCAACAGAAGAAAAAGCAACCTGACACCATCAATGATGCTGCTGCCGGCTCCATGTCCTGATGGCAATGCAGAGGGCACCGCCGCACTTTGTACTGCAACCCTGGTATCGCCAATGATGACGCCCGACGCTGCCACCGAGCCATTGCTTGCACCGTGACATGTGGGCACTGCACTTCACACCGCCTCACAGCACACTGCCACCCTGGTATCCATGACACTGCTGCTTCATGTCAAAATCGACGCCGCTGCTTGCACTGTGATTTGAGGGGACCGCTCGTAAGTTAAACAACGCACCGCCACATCCCACACCGCAACCTTGTCCTACCAACTGCGGCACCATCGACTCAAGTTCATCAGCCGACGACAGCTCTTCAGTAATGACGCCGCCGCTGCCTGTACTGTGACCTGCTAGCACCGCAACGAGCATCGCACCACTTAGCACTGCAGTCCTGGTCTCACCACCGCCGCTGGACGACCGTCCACGAGCCGTTGCCTGCACCGTGACCTGAGGGCACCGCACGCCGCACAGCTGCACTCTGCACCGCAGCCCCTATGCCTGCCGATGCCAGCGCTTCTGACTTCAACTGCCAGGAGTTCAATCTGCAACACGTGTGACATCAAGGGCCCGACAACTTCTGCACCGTCCTCCGGAACAGACGCCAATGCCGGCTCTTCGAGGCTCATCATGAGGCCACCGACACCCTGCATTTCTAAAGGTACTGTTTGCGGGTCTTCCCAACACCATAGCTGGCCCGCGACGCCGCAGTTAGCCAGAACTGTTTGGATTTGTTCTTCACGATGCGTGATAGCCCCAGACGGAGCTATCAAATTCAAGGAACTGTATTTTAAGTCTATGTTTGCTTATTGATATTTCTAAGAACTGTATGATTTTTATTGTTTTTGGTCTTGTTTTGCACAGATAAAATATTGGATATTTTTCTAAAACTGGTGTGGTGTCCTTTTGTAGTGTTTTCACTGTATTACTGTATGTTATGTGCAAATGCTTTACACACTGCCTCTGAGATAAGCCTGACTGCTCGTGCCAAGCTACGAAGGGGGTGAGCTGGGGTTATTTCAGAAGTGTATCCCCCTTATCCTCACTAGAAAAAAGGGTCCCTACTTGGACAGAGTAACATCCTGCCAACTAGAGACCCCAATTCCTAACAAACCATACCACAGAAAAGGCAAATGTGTTCCAGAATAGTTGACAGAGTGAATGTTGTAGCAAGAACCTGCACAAACAGGAGGAAATTAGGAAGAGGTGGAACAACTTGCAGGGAAAGTGCGTTCCCTGGTCTCCAAGCATCACCTGCAGGCCCAGAGGACTGGTGGTAGTTCACCCAGCCCCACCGTACAACATTTTCCCTGAGAAGAGAGTGTCTTGCAGATCCTACATCCTTAAGGCTTAACAGGAAGCCCTGGTGGATTGGAGACGGGTAAGTTAAACTTTTCAATGTGTCACTAAACCTAAATGTCCTGTGTGCTTTGAAGTTAGCTGTTGCTAATGTGCACATTTGTTTTGTTTAGATAGAAACTAAAATATATCAGAATCATCTTGTTTGCCTTGTCTGTTTGAATGTATTTGTCAGGGTGAGTTTCCTCTGAGCGTGCTCGATGCTAAAAGGGTCCACCTCCAGGCAGCTCCAAGTTTGAATGCTGTTATGGCGCAGACTATTAGAGTGGCCAGGTGGGGGAGGGGTGTTGGGAAAGGGACAGCGGGGAAGGAGATCTGTAAGAGAAATCAACACTGTGAGTTAGATTGTCTAGCTCTTTAATAAGTATCATGTAACGCTTACTAATGGGTAAGGCATTCACATGAAAGTTGTCCTAGATATGGAATGAAGAGTGGTAACGTATCTAGAATAGAAAACATAAGGTATGTTTAACAACAGACTATGTTCTACTATGTGCGTTGTTTATCACACTGTTCTACATCAATAACAAGGACCATATATGATAATGCCATAAACCTCCCACAGCTCACTGTTTACTTTTCTGTTATGGTGCACATCATCACTGCAATTGCTGTGAGGTAAAAACACGAGGGACAGCTTGTTATTGTTTTTCTCCACTGCACATTGAACTGTTTATATATATGATAAGCAGGACCTGCCACGCAACTTTGTACAATATTCTATCAGAATCCATTCTGTAATCAACATATCTTCTTGATTATATCACAAAAACGACATGCGTCATATCTGAGTTCGAAAGTTCCAAAAATGAAATCTTCAGGACTATAGAAAGGATGCTCATACCCTGAAAAGTGGAGCGCTTCAAGTTTCCCACCTGCACTGAATTTCAACTCGTACATTGCCAGCTTTCCTTCTGTAATCATCCAAAGGTATGGAAGTCTTCAGAAGCTTGACCACCTTTGCCGAAAACACGACGGGAGTCCAACCACATCCGCTTCCAGAATAGGGAACGGAATAACGAGCACTGAGAGAGGGGTGGGGTTCATTTTATAGACGGGCCCCACCCAAGATGGCCACCACGTTCGGTGACGTTCTCTGAGAGGCGGGGCTTCTCTGAAGGCGGTTCCTCCCTGCAACAGCCTGTGACAGTAATAAACAAAACCATAAAGAAAGGAACATGCAATGTTTAAGGGAACAGCGCGATACTGCGCATCCTTCTAGCAGCTCCATAGGCTTCGCACTGAAGTGATCCAAGTGATCCATGTCCCATGTCCCATGTCCAACAGCAATCAGACTAGCTGCGCTCTATTTTACGAGTGAGTAACATGTGGACAGTGTGGACGGCTCCACCAATATCACGCTGTGGGGTAAGCACTGTGCAATTTGCCACAGGGAGAACGTGCCACAGAGCACCTTTGCAATATGCTGCAGTGATGTCCAGAACTACTACCAGATGACATATGTGGATTGGCTGGATTGGCAGTAGTGCCCCTAGAGCTGCAGCCCAGGCCATGACAGTATTGTGTTGTATTTAAGATTACAGGTTTTAATCCCCATTACATTTCACATGATGTTATGGTGCTTATAATGTTTGTTCACCAAATAACAAAATACGTGTGTGTTTCATATTGTAAATGTCTGTTCTCTTTTTACTGCAGATTTTCGCTAGGTATGTTCAAATTACATTTTTGCAAGTGATGTGAATGTTTCATTAAAATAACTACAACTACCATGGTGCCTTGTTTCTGTTTTGTGAAACTGATACTGCAACGCAATTTTGCTCATTCTCTCTTTTCTATCATATTTCCACATATGGTAAATTGTCATATATTGATCAATCTCTATTTAATGCTCGCTTTTGAAAATTGTTTGTGTTGATTTTTGTATGTTGTCCTTATCTTGTCATGTAATTGATTTGATGCCATTAATTTCACAAATAAAAGTTTGTTAACCAAAAGATTTTAAGGTATTTAATTTTGTATGATGAAGATTAGTGGTATATGTGAAAAATTTACTCTGCACTAATTATGACGACTAATGCTAAACATCCTTCTAAGGGGTCGATTCCGATCCCGGTCGGAGGCGCACCTAATACCATTCGGGCGGGAAAAAATCCAGGCGAATGCCTGTTTCCCGACCGATCCGCACATACGTCCGAACGAGCAAGTACGATGCGCACAACTGCCCAAATCCCGACCCAGTCGTACTCACCCAATACCAGGACCTGAACTCAGACCGAGGCGGATCCGGAAATCGCAGAATCGAGCCGCCCGGAAGCAAAAATGCAGCCTTGTCCGGCCGGACAAGTACGATGCGCTTCCCGTACGCGCCGAACCCGTCGCTACGCACGGCACATCAAAGCATCCGGTCTAGGCGCACATATGCTCCGATTCGCGCCACAACACGATCCACGGCTACGAGACGAACACGCCAGCGACGAGGACGAGGCGAAGCAAAGAGAAAGACGAACGAGATGAACCAACCATGAATCCCTTCATGCCGATCCTACCAATATTCTACCTCTACTACCGGAACAGGCACGGACGCGTACGGCGCAGAAGGTAAGTCAGACACCAACAACAAAACAAACTACAACACGTACCCGACACATCACACACAGAGGGATGCAGAAATACCTACACCAGCAACAGCAGCACCATAGGGGCGGGATGCCCATCACCAATGCCACACATGCACATAGGGTCCTGTATGCCTACCACTACTACCACCCCTACCCAGGGTGGGCTGGATGCCTGTCACCACTACCACCTCTACCCATGGGGGCTGGATGCCTACCACCACTACCACCCTTACCCAGGGGGTGCCAGATGCCTACCACTACTACCACCTCTACCCAGGGGGTGCCTGATGCCTACCACTACTACCACCCTTACCCAGGAGGTGCCAGATGCCTACCACTACTACCACCCTCACCCAGGGGTGCCAGATGCCTACCACTACTACCACCCTCACCCAGGGTGGGCTGGATGCCTGTCACTACTACCACCTCTACCCATGGGGGCTGGATGCCCACCACCACTACCACCCTTACCCAGGGGGTGCCAGATGCCTACCACTACTACCACCTCTACCCATGGGGGCTGGATGCCTTCCACTACTACCACCCTCACCCATGGGGGCTGGATGCCTGTCACTACTACCACCCTTACCCAGGGGTGCCAGGATGCCTACCACTACTACCACCCTTACCCAGGGGTGCCAGGATGCCTACCACTACTACCACCTCTACCCAGGGTGGGCTGGATGCCTACCACTACTACCACCTCACCCATGGGGGCTGGATGCCTACCACCACTACCACCCTCACCCAGGGGTGCCAGATGCCTACCACTACTACCACCTCTACCCATGGGGGCTGGATGCCTGTCACTACTACCACCTCTACCCAGGGGTGCCAGATGCCTACCACTACTACCACCTCTACCCATGGGGGCTGGATGCCTGTCACTACTACCACCCTTACCCAGGGGTGCCAGATGCCTACCACTACTACCACCCTTACCCAGGGGTGTCAGGATGCCTACCACTACTACCACCCTCACCCAGGGTGGGCTGGATGCCTGTCACTACTACCACCTCTACCCAGGGGGCTGGATGTCTACCACCCTCACCCAGGGGGGCCAGGATGCCTACCACTACTACCACCTCTACCCATGGGGGCTGGATGCCTACCACTACTACCACCCTCACCCAGGGGGTGCCAGGATGCCTACCACTACTACCACCCTCACCCAGGGGGGCTGGATGCCTACCACTACTACCACCCTCACCCAGGGGTGCCGGATGCCTACCACTACTACCACCCTCACCCAGGGGGCCAGGATGCCTACCACTACTACCACCTCTACCCAGGGGGGCTGGATGCCTACCACTACTACCACCCTCACCCAGGGGTGCCAGGATGCCTACCACTACTACCACCCTCACCCATGGGGGCTGGATGCCTACCACTACTACCACCCTCACCCAGGGGGACTGGATGCCTACCACTACTACCACCCTCTACCCAGGGGGGCAGGATGCCTACCACTACTACCACCCTCACCCAGGGTGGGCTGGATGCCTACCACTACTACCACCCTCTACCCAGGGGTGCCAGATGCCTACCACTACTACCACCTCTACCCATGGGGGCTGGATGCCTACCACTACTACCACCCTCACCCAGGGGGCCAGGATGCCTACCACTACTACCACCCTCACCCAGGGGGTGCCAGGATGCCTACCACTACTACCACCTCTCACCCATGGGGGGCTGGATGCCTACCACTACTACCACCCTTACCCAGGGGGCAGGATGCCTACCACTACTACCACCCTCACCCAGGGGTGCCGGATGCCTACCACTACTACCACCCTCACCCAGGGGGGCTGGATGCCTGTCACTACTACCACCTCTACCCAGGGGGGCAGGATGCCTACCACCACTACCACCCCCACCCATAGGATGGACAATGCATGACACAACCAGCACACCACAACCTAGGGAATGCAAGAAGAAGACATCCCCCAACACCATGACAAGCGTGTGTAGACTGTGTCAAATGCCTACAACACCGAACATGACTTCGAACATACAATGTGACCCCTAGCACATGTGCCACACAAATATGTGTGTGGCACACACAATGCAAGCAGGCCATGACCATTGTGGCAATGGGGTCCAAACCCCATCATCACAGTGACCAAAATGCAAGTGTGGGGTCCATAGCTGAAGCACATTTTGAACATTGTGGCAATGGGGTCCAAACCCCCATCATCACAGTGACCAAAATGCAAGTGTGGGGTCCATAGCTGCAGCACATTTTGAACATTGTGGCAATGGGGTCCAAACCCCCATCATCACAGTGACCAAAATGCAAGTGTGGGGTCCATAGCTGCAGCACATTTTGAACATTGTGGCAATGGGGTCCAAACCCCCATCATCACAGTGACCAAAAGGCAAGTGTGGGGTCCATAGCTGCAGCACATTTTGAACATTGTGGCAATGGGGTCCAAACCCCATCATCACAGTGACCAAAAGGTAAGTGTTGACAAAGTAAGAGGTGCAACTGCCAAACTGCATGGATGATTCCTGGTCACAGAACAACAAACACATCAGTGGCAAAGTAGTGTATGTGTCCCATTGCAACATAAATTGGGGGAGCCAAATCCTGCAGTGCAAATAAGACATAACTTTGGCCATGTGCAGACAAACAACACCCATGGGGGCTGACACTGTCAACAATCATCAATGACACAATGACAGAAGTGACCATCAGAATGCAGACCCACATATTTGCACCAATGGGCACACACATGCAGATACCCTGTGGAGACTGCAGATGTGAGGTGAACAGATACCATACCATGGCAGCAATGGGACACACAATCAACAATTAGCACCAAATGAGGGCTCCCGTCCCATCAGCCTGGTCATGGAAGTGCCAACGGAATCATCAGCACAGATCCAACACACTTGTATTGCAATGTTGCACTGACAACACAGATGAGTCCTTCCCCATTGATGCCCAAACCTGCATGTTCACTGGAGATGGCCACACGGTCAGGGAAGTAGACGAATAGAACAATGGCAGGCACAACAGATGTGCAGGGGTGGAAGCCACAGATGTGAAATTGCCAATCTAAGTAGGAAATCCCATTGCCAAATACTGAACACATGACACCCTCAGATGCTGCTATGGATGACATGGATACACCACAGGATAGGACACATTCCCCCTGGACCACATGGGTTCCTGCACAGTAACACTTCATTATCATGAGACCAAATATCACCATCACTGCAGCAAGGGCATGGTTAGCATCATCAACATCATGTACATCAGAAGCAAAAGCACTAGAGAACAGAAAGTTGCTTTATTCAGCATATGTGGCATTAAAAGTAGAAGTCCGGTAGAACATAAACAAAGGCCAATGGCCAGTCCATCAACAAAGTCACAAGTGGGTGACAGTGGCAGATGCCACCCTACACATGCCTGCACAAAACCAGGGACAATCCACTAGGAGGGGCAACCGGGGGGTAGGCCAGGCACCGCAGGGACAGGATCAGGGCTCACCAGGAGGAAGCAGGGAAGGGGTGGTGGGTGCTGAAGAGCCACTGACAACTGCAGTGGAGGTGTCTGACATGGTGTGTGCCGGCACAACTGGGGGCATGGCTCAGATGTTGTGGGTGCCGGCACGACTGCAGTGGACCCTGCAGATGGAGTGGACAGGTCCGCCACTGCAGTGCCCAAGTCAGACAGGGTGGTAGTGGACTCCACTGCAGTGCCTACCACCAGGGGAGGAGAATGGGGAACAGGCAAGGTGGGCTGGACAGAGGGGGAGGACACCCTCACCACATCAGTGGCACAGACAAGCGCAGCGGGGGGTGTGGTGCCGGGAGAGCAAGTGGCAGGGGAGAAGGCCGGAGCCTCTTGGGGATGGTATATCTGTGGGTGGGGGAACCTGGGGCAGGGTGTGGTGGGGGCACCTGTGGAGTGGGGGCCTGAGGGATGGAGGAAGGAGACCTGGTGCTTGAGCTGCAGGGCGGCGGCGGGGTCTTGCTCTTAGCACTCCGGGGGACTTGCGGGTGGGGGCCTCAGTCTGTCTGCGCCTGGGGGAGGGTGTCCGGGGGCGAGGGGCACTCTGCTCCGTGTGGGGGCTTCCTCTTCCCCTGGATGCTGGGGCAGCTGGATCGGAGGGGAAGAGGCCGAGGTCACTGAGGAAGAGGCGCTGGGTCTTTGGGGTTGCAGGTGAGGCAAGGGAGGGTGCTTGGAGGGAGAGGCAACTGAGGACTGCGCAGTGCCCGTGGATGCGTGTGTGTGTACCAGGGCCCCATCCCCTGTGAGTCTGGTTTCAGTCCCCTGACTGTGCGTGTGTGTGCGTTTAGTTTGTGGCGTGTGTGTCTGTGTGCTGGACGTGTGTGTGCTGGTGTGTGCCTGTGCCGGTGTGTGTGTGCTTGGGACGGGTAAGGTGCTGGGGAGTGTGGATGGAGCAGAGGCAGGAGGGGTGAGGGACTGTCTGAGGAGGGACACTGCTGCCATCAGGGAGGAGTCCATGGACCTGTTGCCCCTCTGTAGGTCAGACATGCCCGATGAGATGCCCTCCATGAACGACACCAGCTGAGTCAACAGTGCGGTGTGCGCATGGAGGACACTCAGCATGGCTGTCTGCCCTACATGGAGCTGGCGAAGGAGGTACACAGACTCCTCACTCAGGGCAGCAGGGGACACAGGGGCAGGGGGTGCGGTGCCTGGGCCAAAGGAGACACGCTCCCGAACATGGGAGCCTCCACGGACCTGGGGAATGGGAGCCGATGGGAGGGCGGTGGTGGTGCTGGTGGTGGCGGGGACAGCAACACTAGCTGGGGTGTGGTGGCTGCTGACACCCGCCTCCACAAGGGAGTCATCCTCCGAGTTGCTCTGGTCCTCAGCTGAGGTGGATGGTGCTGAGGACTCCTCGGTGTGGCTCCCTCGCCTCCGTGCCACTGGGTCCCTCCGACCACTCCTCGGCTGCTGACCCAGTCTGGCTCTCTGGCTCCTCCTGGTCCGTGGAGCTGTCCCCTTCCGTGGCCGTGGATGTATCTGCAAACAATGGGGAAACAGACAGACATCAGTCACCTGCACCAAACGCACACACCACTGTGAGCACAGCACATTACAGAGCAAGCCCTGGCATCATTAGTTGTACATTGCTAAAAGTGCCCTAACTGAACAGGAGAAGCCAATTGTCAGTCTGATGCCAAGCATGGCACTCACATCCCACATGGCCTTGCACCCATCTGTCTGGTGTCTGTTGGATTGCAACACCCCAGTGTGGACACATGCACCAAGTACACAGTAGTTGGACAGTGCAGAGGACACGGTGTGGCATGTGGACATGCACACATCACAGCTCTTGCCACTGAGTCAGTACAGGTTTCCGGATGAAAGGGATGCCCAGAGTCAAATAGGAAATGCATGTGATGCATACCAGCGACAGACACCATGATGCACCCATGTCCTGATAGCCAGCGCCACTATGGTGTGCATGTAGCACATGTCACTCCCCTGCAGGACCACCAATAAGTTGACACATGCCATGGCAGAGGCATGACTGCTAAGTCATACATCACTGTCTCAGTGATGTATGACTTGGCAGCCAGACAACAACACTATGCACTGTGTCACAATAGTAGGTCATGGGGAATGCAAGTCCTGGAGCTGCACAAGTGCACATGTACATCCCCCACACAACACATCATCTTAACCCTCATCTGTCCAGGTCACACCTATTGGACATATGGGAGACCTGTGACACTACCCTCTGAACCTGAGCCCTCACAATTTGCTGTGAATGGGGAACAGCTGCCTGAACTTCACATTCGCATACCCCAGTCTGCACGGGCAGCTGATCAAACACCTATGTGACACACAAGTATCGTCTCCTATGGTCACATCTCCAGGGGCATGCTGAGCCCCTACCAAGAAACACCCCAGCAGTCCTGGCAACTAATCCACAGCACACTGACACAGAGGCAGACACCTGAGGGGTCAAATCACTGTGCACAATGTGTCAGCTGATACACGGGAGTGGGAGTACAGAGTGCATTGCATGGCCTGGAGTAGGCATGACTGTCCTGCTCCACATGAATGAGGGATGTGCCCTGGACAGTGGATAGCTGGCTATGTATGTGTGACACACGTAATCTGCACACTCCTGGGGCCCAAACATTGTTCCCACCCGCTGCATGGGCATGTGCCACATACCCCAGGCACATGTGGTGGCTCAGCTCAGCAAGTGGACCGCATATCAAAGCAACACGCAGATCACATGTCCAAACCCAGGCGTTGTGTGAACAATGGACCCACCCATGATGCCCACAACAGAGTTAGGGAAACAGATGCTGTCCCCCACCTTTAGTGAAGCAAACTGCAAGGACACAGTCCCAAGTGACACAATTCCCTGAATGTAAGGGCCACACCTGGGTATCAGATGAGCAGTGGGCAGTGCACAATAGAGGGACATGGCTCCTGGACAACATGACTGCTGCACTGTGGCAGTTGAACCAGGCCAGAGGAGGGCACAAAGCATGTAATACAGAGTTCACAGTGCAGTCTTTGACTCACCCCCTCCTTGCTGCTGTCTGGCCTTCAGCTGCCCATCCAGGTCTGGAAACACCACCGCCAGGATCTGGAGCATGTGGGGGTCAGGGTCCGTGTTCCGCCCCTCCTGCGAGGAGGCGACAGCTTCAGCTGGACCCGTGCAATCCTCCGGGTCCAGCCCCGAAGGTCCTGCCACCTCTTCTGGCAGTTGCGGATCCGGCGCTTGTAGACCCCTACGGACCGGACAGCCCGGACGATGTCCTTCCAGATTTCCTGCTTCCGATGGGCATTAACCTGTCAGGATGACAAAGTGAAAAGGCCATTACCACACATGCAACATATCCGTGCATGACACAGTTGTATATACATGTCTCAATCACAGGGGCACATGATGTACACAGGCAGTGCAAAGCTGACCATGGACAGTTTGCCAGACGTCACTACATGGTATCATTGCATGGGAAGTAAAACCATGTTCAAATGCACTGTCACTGCACCATACCTGTCCAGTGCAAGTCACTACACACTATGGGGGTGACAACTACTCAGTGAGCCTGCTAGCCAGTGGCGTGCAGACTCTCAGCCTTGCTAGTCACACAAAATGCACATTCAGAAAGGCAGTGCACAGAACACTCACCTGCTCCCTGGTGTCCCATACAGCTTGCTGTACTGTGGAAGTAGGCTGTCCAGCAGGGCCTGGTTCTCTTCAAGGCTGAAGGCTGGGGCTCTCTCCACAGTACGTGCCATTGCAGGGTCCAGAGGGCAGAGACAGCAGCAGTGCAGTGGCAGATGTCGTCCTGGAGCATGTAGTGCAGGCAAGTGAGCTCTCAGGGGAACAGCCAGCAATATATATGTGCTGGAGAGGCAGATACTGTCCCTTGTGTCCAAAGTGATAGGTCCAAGTCGTTTGCATCTTCTGAATCTGGCCAATCCATGGAATAGCAGCACCAAAACACGCCCACAGCATCCTTCAAATCTTCAACTTCATGACATACATGATTTTGCAACATTGTTGTGGGTGACCAACTGAATTTACAGCAACCGACTCGCTCGAAATTCGAAAACGCGTCCGTTGCCAGGCAAGCCCATTGTCAATGGGTGCGCACCGATCGGTCCATTGCGGTACAACGCGCATAGGGGTACAACGCGCACCCGCACACATTGAATGCAATGGGCCGGCCGGAGGCACCGATCGGTCCATTGCAGTTCAACGCGCACAGGGGTACAACGCGCACCCGCACACATTGAATGCAATGGGCCGGCCGGAGGCACCGATCGGTCCATTGCAGTACAACGCGCACAGGGGTACAACGCGTACCCGCACACATTGAATGCAATGGGCCGGCCGGAGGCACCGATCGGTCCATTGCAGTACAACGCGCACAGGGGTACAACGCGTACTCCGCACACATTGAATGCAATGGGCCGGCCGGAGGCACCGATCGGTCCATTGCAGTTCAACGCGCACAGGGGTACAACGCTGCACTCGCGACACATTGAATGCAATGGGCCGGCCGGAGGCACCGATCGGTCCATTGCAGTACAACGCGCACAGGAGTACAACGCTGCACCACGCACACATTGAATGCAATGGGCCGGCCGGAGGCACCGATCGGTCCATTGCAGTACAACGCGCACAGGGGTACAACGCGTACCCGCACACATTGAATGCAATGGGCCGGCCGGAGGCACCGATCGGTCCATTGCAGTACAACGCGCACAGGGGTACAACGCTGTACCACACACATTGAATGCAATGGGCCGGGCCGGAGGCACCGATCGGTCCATTGCAGTACAACGCGCACAGGGGTACAACGCGCACCCAGCACACATTGAATGCAATGGGCCGGCCGGAGGCACCGATCGGTCCATTGCAGTACAACGCATCACTGTACATGTGACTGGCATATGTCAGCATGCCTGTCTCAGATGGACATATGCCAGCCACAGATAGCTCCCAGGGAGTGATGGGCACACCTACATCACGACAGCCTGTCCAAACTTTATCATAAGGCATGTAAGGCTGCATTTCCTATTGTGTGTATGTTGGTGTACATGTTGTCCTGTGGGTGTCACCTGTGGGCAGCCACCCCCAGGCTGTGCACGTGTTCATGGGGACAGGATCCTGGGTGTTACGTGTACATGTCCACTGTGATGTGCAACTGTTCATATCTGTGCATGTGCCATGGTCACATTTCACAGTGGTGTATGTGTATGTCATGTCACATACCCCGTGAGTCCCATGTGGGACGGTATGTTTGAGCCAGGGTGTCCCAGTGGCACAATAGTGATGGTCCTCCACAGTCTTTGTGCATGTAGTGTTTACAATGTCTCTGATTTCATGTGCACAATGGGAGACAGTCTCCACATCCACGTTGTGTGTGCATGGACTCTGATGTTGTGCGTGTGTGTCACAGACGTCCATGTCTGTCCTGCCGTGGCAAGTGGGGCCACTACCTGTGGGGGTCATGGTTGTTTTGCTGTGGTGTATACATGATACTCCATGTAATGCCAGTGTCCATGTGGCATTACAGGGTCCCTGGGAATGTACCTGTCGTTGAGCTGTGGTGCCTGGGGCACATCTGTCCTCACATGTCACTGTGGGGGTTATTGTGACACGGCAGCAGGAGATGGGAACTGTGACACGGCCTCATGATATCCAATGGGCCAACCTGGGACTAATTGATGCCACCTGTTGGACCGTGTTGACAGATGTTGGCCATGTATGTACCATACATGTCCTTCCGGTACTGCACACTTCATGTAGTTGTGCCTCATAATGATGTATGTTGGGATCTTGAGTGTGTTCAATGCCGCATATGTGGGGTGACTGACAATCTTGCTCACTTCTCCTCTGCACTGCAGGGCTCCTGCTGTCCATCGACCATTCCCAGACCTGGCAACGATGGTGGAACGGGACAGCATCCGACGGTACCGCTTCACCAGGCAGCTGATTGAGGATTTGGCAGTGCAGTTGTCCCCACATTTGCAGCCTGGCCGGCCGTATCCTACAGCGCTGACCCCCAAGGTGAAGGTGATGGCAGCCCTACACTTCTTTGCCACTGGTACCTTCCAACATACTGTGGCGACTGCTGGTGGGATGTCACAGACCATGTTCAGCCGTGTGCTCCGCGATGTTTTGGCGGCAATGTTGCTCTTCCTGAACCGGCACATCTATTTCCCTAGACTGCGACGACTCACTGACGTGAAGAGTGACTTTTATGCCCTGGGGAGGATGCCGCATGTAATTGGCTCCATTGATGGGACACATGTGGCTTTGGTACCACCACAGGCCCAGGAGCAGGCCTACAGGAACCGCAAGCACTACCACTCGGTCAATGCACTGGTGGTGTGTCTTGCAGACATGACCATCACACACGTGTGTGCCCGCTTTCCCTGGTTCAGCACACGATGCCTTTGTGATGAGGAGTAGTCGCATCCCCAGGATGATGGCACAGATGCAGAACCAGCGTGCCTGGCTTGTCGGTGTGTACTGACTTTGTGCCATTGTGTGTGATCTGATCTGTAGTATTCCGCCCACTTTTCCAAGTCAGCTAATGTGCACTTGTCTGTCCGTAGGTGACTCGGGATACCCCAACATGCCGTGGTTGCTGACACCCTCAGGAACCCTGTGACACCAGCCCAGATGCGCTACAATGAGGCACATGGTCGGACCAGGAGAGTGATTGAGCGGACCTTTGGACTCCTGAAGAGCCGCTCCGCTGCCTGGACAAGACCGGAGGGTCCCTCCCATATGCCCCTGCGAAAGTGTGCAAGATTATCATCGTCTGCTGCATGCTCCACAACCTGGCAGTGCGGAAGGAGTTGCCTCTCATCCAGGATGACAATGACCAACATCCGCCACCTGTGGAGGATCCTGGCCTGGACCACGATGCCAGTGACGATGATGATGATGATGGTGATGGTGATGTCCGCACACAGCTCATCACCAACTTCTTTAGCTGAATGTGAGTATCCTGAGGTGTCATGTCAATGATGTGAGTTGGCATGATGTGTGGGTGGTGCTCTGGTGCTGTTGGAGTGTGTCCATGGGCTACTTGACTGGATGTGTGTTGCGATGTGTGGTGACAGGTGGGCTGTACTCCCCAACAGTGTTGACATGCTAACTTGGTTCTGGGTGGGTATCTTGTAACATGTATTGTGCATGAGTTTTGCTGTTCTGTCCTGTACTCCATTGCTTTTGACTGTGTGTCATTTCTGTCCTTCACAGGGTACTTTCAGATTCGTTTGGTCAACTGTGTCCACCGACGACGTGATTGCACATCCAGGCTGGTAGCTGTTGTGTCCCTACAGGTGATGTGCGCCACACCCATGGACTTCCTTCAGTCTACAGTTGTTGACTGTGTGCCCGCTGCCAGGTGGGATTACCTTGCATCTGTAGTGGTTACAGCATGTTGCAACTGTGTAATAAACCTGTGCTTCACTTTGTGATGTGCGTTGTCTGTGGTCACACATTTGACTGCCATTTGCTTACTGCACCTGTGGGCTACTTGACTACAACTGGGAATGGGTGTGGTGTCTGTGCATTGCACCGTCTTCCCTGGCAACATCAGTGTAGGCAATGAGTCAGATGGCCTAGGTGTGTATGTGTTGTGTAGCCCTGGTGGTGTGTCTCCCTCATGTGTGTCACGTTGCCTGTACTCACATGCCTGTGTTGTCCTTGCTGTTGCAGTTCGCATACACAGTGTAATTTTGCAGTTCATCATCCCCATAACAGCACCCACGTTGGAATCACGACAGAGGCAAGTATGGTGTATTAGTGTGTTTATTGTGATACATTTGTGTTAATAGTGCATAGGATGGGTAGTGCTGTACATAAATCTTGCAATCCCAAGTTCCTAGGTGAATTGAAAGTCCTGGTAGACAGGATCCCCAGTATCGGGGCCACAGTTGTCTGACACATTGGTCCAACTTGTACTCCCCATGCAATGTGTGGGAGTAGTGTTGCCGTCAACAGGGTGAACAGTCTGTGCACAAAGGCGAACATCCAGAACAGGTTCAGGCTTCCTGGGAGTTGCGCTTGGCCATCGGCCTCTCACTTTTCCCTCCTCGGACGACCCCTCTTCTTGGGGGCCCTCAAGTACAGGCTGCTGCGGTGCAGGGGACTCTCCGCCAGAGTCCTCCTCCCTCCCTGTGGCAGTTGCAGTTTGTTCGGCACCAGATGTTGTTGGCACACAGGGAGGTGTGGACTGGTTGCTGTTCATCTGGCGGAGGCATTGTAAAATGTCCCTGTGCACCGCCGTCATCTCATGCAGTGCATCCCACTTGGACTCCACGCGGACATGTGTGAGTCCACACGGGACATGTGTGACTCCACGTGGGACATGTGGGAGTCCAAGCGGGCATGATGGGCAGCCTGCTGCTGTTTCATGTCTCTGAGGAGCCCCACTACCTGGCTGAGCTCTCCGGTGCTGGACTGGTACGCATCAGCTATGCGTACCAGTTGTGGGTCATCATGCACACCAGCAACGTCTGCAAGCAGCGACCTCTGTCTCCCACCTCCCACCACCCCTGCTGACATGTGCAGTGTGTGCAGTGGCACGCACAGATAACCCTGGTCCACCTTGGGGGTTGGTGGTGGTGGTGGTGTCCATGGCCCCAGGTTGGTCCAGGGTCACTGTGCTGGTGTTGCTCCTTGTTCTGTCCATGTCGGCAGGGGTGGTATTCGTGGTGACAGTCGTTGGAGGGGTGGGTGCAGGGGTGCAGCTGGTGGTCCTGCTGGTGCTGCAGCTGGTGGTCCTGCTGGTGCTGCATGTTGACTTGCACCGGATGTGCCAGGTTGTTCTTCATCGTCCGAGGAGGACAGAGGCTGCACGACGCCAGTGAGCTCGGCATCCTCTTGAGCCTGGGACTGGGACTCTCAGCGTCTGCTGCTGTGTCCCCATCATCACCTGTTTTTGGGAGACACAAACAATGTATGTTATGTTTCTGCAGGCATCAATGGTTGACACACATGACAGTTGTGACTGTGCCTCTGGGTGCGGGCCTGTACATTGCATTGTCCTAAGTCGTCACAGTCAGGGGTTGATATTGGTGTGGCACATTGTCCTGCATTATTTGGGCATATCTATGTATTTTCTGGGGTGTGAACATGGTCTGCATTGGTTGTGTTTGGTTGACAGCCGGCCCTCCTTCCCACCCACCCACCCAGCCAGTCAGTTATCCCACCATGGAACGTGCTTGCGTTGCAGGGAGTGGAAGTTGTCTCTCAGGATGTCAGTCAGTGGTGTCCTGCTGTTTGTTGGTGCACAGTTGCCAGCAGGGCCTTGTGCTCCCCACAGCAGTAGCCAGTGTCAGCCATCTTGTGAGTCCTTCTCCACTTCCTGTGATGTGAGCATGGTTCAGGGTGGTGTTGATGGGACAGTTGTGGGGGTGACCAATATCAGTGACTACGACTCCCATCATGCTATTGCCTCCCCCCCTTCCCAGCATGCCCATGCTTCCTTCCTTTTGACTCTGCTTCCCTGTGGGGTGGGCTGGCTGTGCTGACAGGATGGCTGGGAGTGTTGTCCTGGCAGTTGTTTGGCTAAGAGTCCCAAGAGTGTCCCTGTGCTTCACACAACATAACCCAGGGTGGTGGTTCTTTGTGGGATCTTGTGTTAGGATGGGGGCATTGCATTCTACCAGGTGGGTTCTGTGGAGTTTGTGTTGGGGTGTGTGTGAGGGGAGGTGCTTGTGACTATGGTCAGTGCTGCAAGTCCCCCTTCCCACCCAGCCAGCCAGATATCCCACCATGGAACGTGCTTGCATTGCAGGGAGTGTAAGTTGTCTCTCAGGATGTCAGTCAGTGGTGTCCTGCTGTTTGTTGGTGCACAGTTGCCAGCAGGGCCTTGTGCTCCCCACAGCAGTTGCCAGTGTCAGCCATCTTGTGAGTCCTTCTCCACTCCCTGTGATGTGTGCATGGTTCATGGTGGTGTTGATGGGACAGTTGTGGGGGAGCAATATCTGTGACTGCGACTCCCATGATGCTATTGGCTACACTGACTTGGCCAGCATGCACAGAATTCCTTCCTTTGAGTGGTCTTCACTGTGTGTTGGTGTTGTTGTGGTGGCTACATGTCTGGATGTGTTTGTTAGTTCTATTTGTGCCACTGCCTAGTTGTAGTTGTGTTTGTACATGTGTTGGCACAGTTGGATGTGACTTTTTTGATGGCATGTGTTGTGTTTATCTGACTAACATACACATTTTGGGATGATTCTGTTCTGGTTGCTGTGTAATTGCTATGAGTGCATGGTTTGACTCTCCCCTTGACAGTGATGTGTGTGTTTGTGGCAGTATATTGTGTACATTTGTTGTGTACTCACCAGGCTCTGGGATGTCCTCTAGTCCATATACGCTCACTGGCGGAAGGATGGCCCGCACCTTCTCCTCCCAGGGCCTGAGGTATATTGGCTTGGCAGGAGGGCCACTGCCGGTGTGTTGGCTGTTGATGTAGTCTTTCTTCAGCATGTCCCGCACCCTCCTGCGCACGTCATACCACCTGTTCTGGATGTCGGTCTTTGTGCGCCGACATGGTGATTGGGCGTTCACCCTGTTGATGATCCTCTCCCACATCTTGGTTTTCTGCGACATGGGGGTCTGTTGGACCAGTGTGCCAAACAGCTGTGGCTCCACCCTGAGGATTTCGCTCTACCATGACTTCCAATTCACTATCTAGGAACTTGGGATTCTTCTTGGGGGCATGGTGATGGTTGGTGATGGTGGGTGATGTGTGTGTTGGTGTGCAGGTGAGGGTGTGTGAGTGTGTGTTTTGCTGGGTGTATGTGAGGTAGGTATTTGTTGGTGTGCTGATGGTGTGTGGCTTGTGTGAGGGATGAGCTGTGGGTGTGTGGTTGCTTTCTCTTGGGTGCTGGCAGTGGAATGGCATTTGCAAAGGCTCATGGTTGTGATTTGTGTCCTTTATATAGGTGGAGTTGTGGGTGTGTCTTTGTTCTCTGTCCCCACCCCCCCAGTATTTATTGGCTTGGTAATTGCTTGTTTGGCCTTTTTTGAGTGATTTTTCCTTTGTGCTGTTTGTGTATGTTGGAAACGTTCTTGTGACCGAGTCGGACCCTGCATTGGTCTCGTACGGTGTTCTCCGTTTCGTTCACGCTGTGTTTGTGCAGTTTTCTATGCTGCGACGCGTCGGTCGCGGTGTATTGTGTTGCTTCGGCTCGGTTTTGTATGCGTGTCGGTCGTACGGCTTGTCCTCCGTCCGACTCGCTCGTGGTTTTCGCGCCTTGCATCGTACTTTGCGGTTTGGAGTTCGCGTGTACGTTTCGGTCGGATTTGTTCCGGGTGCGTGTCGGTCGGTTGGATTCGCGTGTTTTTCCAGCCGGATTGCTGTTTTCCGTGCGGCTCGGTCGGTCGACTTGGTTTCGGTACGTGTCGGTCGGATTTTTCGCGCCTTGCATCGTACTTGGCGTGTTGAGCGCCACGGGTACATGTCGGTCGGTATTATTTCCGGATCCGAGTCGGTCGGCGCTTTTTCCGGCCCGAATCGGAATCGACCCCTAAGTGTCCTGGCTGGGAGATACAGCATTATCGGTGTTAGCTACTGCAGACGACAAATCCAACGCCTCACAGAGAACGTCAATCGCACATAGATGGAATGTAGCACTGCCAACAGTCGGTGCTGCGGCAGCTTGTGCGGCAGTTGTTACCTGGGTGCCTGTGGAGGAGCCACCTAACCCAGCAGGAGCAAACGGCACCTGTGGATTCTCAAGGAATGCGTTCATCAGAATTGGAAGACGCTGGGGACAACGCAGAGCATGGGCCTTTAGGGGGTCCAGCATAGCATCCATGTCCGGAGGCGTATCTGATGGAAACGTTAGACAGAGATCCAACGCGCATTCTTCTCCGCAAAACAGGCATCGAAGAACAGGTAAGATGCAGTCCACCCAGACTGGTCTAAACGATAGAAACCAAGAGGCGTTCAGTTCTCTTAGGCAAGGTATACCCAGAAGCTGCATCATGCGTTCACGGTATTTCTGCTCCATGAGTATGTTCGCCATTTCCTTGGAAATTGGGCCGTCCATTGCGTAGCAGTAAGATTACAATCAGGACTCCTGCAATTAGGAACAGGATAAGCGGGAGACCTCCAAAGACGCTTCCCAATACGGAGTGCATAAAATTTGGGATTACTCCGAGGACTGTCTGAAAGGTGCTTAATAGTCCTGACCCTATGGTCTTAAATAGGTGTACAATACCGCTCGTATCAGACATATTAAAGATACGACCCACCATTTCTGCGAAATGAAAGGGGCAGTTCGTACGTATAAGCGCTTGTATCTCAGTCGAGGTCCTTGCAACTTGAAGTTCAAAGGTTTCTCGAGCGGAGGTTAAGGGCACGGGTTGCTGTAAAAGCATGGCTTTCAGTCTGCTCAAAGTATCAAATTGTATAAAGGAAACATTCAACGAAGGCCATAACGGCGCCTCCCTGACTGTGTTCAGTGGCGGAAACAATACTTGCATACAGCAAGTAACCCTGGAGTTAACAGTGACCAGATAGGCGACGCCCGGAAGCATCCCACAGCAACCTTGATCGTTTAGCATCAAGTAACTCCCATTCGAGAGCAGCTGGAAAACCGGCGTGATCATGGCCGCTGGGGTCCCTGACATGTGACAAGATAGATTCGCTACCGAACCACTACATGCTCCGTGCAGAGAAATATCCTGACACATGAGAGAACTGCTTAAAGCGTTCTTGCAGTTTGTACCACTCAGATACACTTCTCAATCCCCACTCCGGCATCGATATCTATATGGTAACTCCCAAGTTTCCTTAATGTATCCCTTACCCATTTTTTCATATCTGCCTGCCTGCCTTTGCTCAAGGCAATATTGAAACTGAAACGTAGTGACCGGCAGAGTGATTTGGCCATGAATTAGCCATTCAGTTGATGGTGATTCGGCTACAGTAAATGGTAACCTTTCCAGTTTCTCAATACGCAGCATTGTATATTTAGCTCCCCTTTGTGCGATTTCTGTCTGTTTATCAGTTAGATTGTATCCCGAAAACAGAGACGTGGTGTTTATAAAACGCCAGGGCACGTAGCCTGCACGCAAAGATTGCAGCGTCCAGCTTAACATCATAATAGAACGTAACTGAGATTGCCCGTGTTGTAACAAGGCCAAGTCTTGTTCTAATACGTCAATTGCCGAAGATACAATGTTGCCTAAGGAGTAAATCCTGGAGGTCAAAGTTGTTAACCCATTATCCACTACAGCTAATGCCTTCTCTAAGTTAATACGGTCTATTTCCCGTATTCTTTCTGCGGCCTCCTGTTGGGATATTTTCCAGTTTTCATTATAGTAGGCATAAATGCCAGCATATATGAAACGTTTCTGATGTGTTTTCCTTGGGCCTAGTAAAAAATCCCTAAGGTCTACATCAGGTGTGAGTAAGGTCAAGTGATGTTTCACTTCTGTGAGTGTTGAGGTCTCTAGCCAATCAAGGCACAACTTCCCAACACTATAGGATGTCACTACCCCTGGGTGTTGTCTCTGTACATAGCGTGTATCTGGCCTACTGATACTAAACCCCTCGGTTGTACCTAGGAATCTCTGTTGACATGTGTTCGTGTCAATGGGCCAAATCAGCCATTCTGTCCAATTGGGATCTGACCTGTTGTACTGGAGAATGTCATCTAATCCTACCCCATGTGTAGTTGAATTCTGCCCCCCACCCATCTGTGATGGTGCTGGAAACCCAGGTGTGTTCATTTCCTTGTTCTTGGCTAGTCCAAGACAGGATGTCTGTTGCACAGTTTCATTTAGAAATATCATCTGCTGTGGAATGAGGCATGCTCTAAAAAGCGCTTCTGTTCCCTGGACCTGCCAGTCCCTAGAACCCCAGATTGATTTTAAATCTATAGTGTCCTTCCATAGGTCAAAACCCTGTGTAGACAACTGGGCCATAAAGGAAGCAGAGTAAATCTGTTTGGTGTTAGTCAACATAATTTTCTGTGCTGATGTTGTTGCCACTTTGTAATAAAATGACTTCGGGTCAGATGTATTAAACCCTGAAAAGTATGTGAATTTCTGTGCAAAAGTTTGCGAACTACCTTTTGGAGGTGTTGGGCAGTGTTCCCACTGGTGGTATTCAAATACATTTCTAGGTGTTATAGATTTGTGCAAGAAATGATGACCATAATGTTGGTAACAGTACAATGTATCATAGTCTGAAGTACCTTCTAACATTTCATTGTTCGGAAATGCTGCAGTTTTTTCTAAATCAGACATCATATTATTTACAGTTTCAGTGTCCCAATCATCAGAAAATGTACTGGAGGTAATGATATCACTTAAAGAAATTTTAAATACATGTTTAAGCTTTAAAAGTTCAGTCGGACCGAATATATCGAAATCAATCTTGTCCCATACTATACCGTCCGGTATAGGAACTGCTGTGATGTTCACTGAAGACAAGTCTCTTGGTTCACGATGTGAAGACTGGTGTGGCTTTAAAATCAAATTGACTCTTTGGGCTGTAGAGCTCTGCTGGAGATATCGTCCATTAATAAGCATACTAAAAGTTATAGTTAAACCTAGCCAGAAAAGAAGAAATAGAATCCCAGTGATATACCATAGTTCTATCCAAGGTGACACCAGGTAAGTCTTTCTAAAAAAGTGCAAAAAGTCAATGAGTTTCTGTTTGTGTGATTTTTGGGCTGGCGTCGTTTCCGGCTCGCTTGGATCCAGTGAAAACGTATCAAAGTTCATGAAGTAGCCAGAAGCAGTTCGATCAATTGTTGGAATCGCATCAGCATTTGTTGAAATTGGATTTTGCTCTTGACGAGGAATGTTGACGTAGACGTCTGTAGTCGGTCTTATTGCAACTTGGTTGTTAAGTTGATTTTCTTCTTGAAGTTGAACTTCTTGTTGAAGTGGAACGAGTTCCATAGCATTGTTGCTTAGTCCTTCATTCCGTACAGGTGGCTCTTCAAACGTGATGAGTCTTTCTGTTTGAACTTCTTGGATTGTAGCGAGAGGAGGGCGTCTGCTACTGTGGAGTCCACGAGGCCTACTGTTTAGTATTGGCCACATAGTGTGGTTTGATTAAGTCGATTGAGACAAATCTTTTCTCCTTTTTCCCGGCAAAAGGCGGCAGAAGTACAGTTCTTGTGCCTTGGATTGCTAGGACCGGTACAGCTGTTCTGTAAGATGGCCCAAATTCTTTCTTGTCTGCAATCTTTTCTCTGACCAGATCCCCGACTTTTGGGATCCAGACAGATCTTGCCGTTACTGCCTTGACTTCCTCAGTGGCGGTCTGTTTTAAGTGGACATTGCTTTGTTGTGTCCTGAATTCATTTAGATCCTGTAAAACAGCCAAACGATCATGGATATCAAATTGTTTTTCATCCGCCAATGTGCCTTCACAATCAAGATCAGGTACCCACATTCTTGTCCCAAATAGGACCTCGTAAGGAGTGACACCCCTAGAGAGCTTCTTGGCTGGTTGTTAATTGCTCTTTGGACCCCATAAAGGTGACTGACCCAACTACCGCCCTTGCCTAATACCCTAGCTGTTAAAGATTGCTTTAAGTCACGGTTTTTCCTCTCCACAACTGAATTTCCCTCAGGATGGTACGGAGAGGAGTACCGCAATGCTACGCCCATTCCTTCCATGGCCTCTTTGTAAGCCCGAGAGCTAAACGCCGGGCCACGGTCAGAATGTAACGTGCCAACTGCGTATGTGCCGATAAAGACTCGCAAATCTTTTATAACAGTTCGAGCGTCAGCCGAGCGCTGAGGCCAGACCCATAGGAATCTAGAGCAGGAATCCACTGCAACCATGATATATTTCTTGGCCCCATCAGATTGTAGGGGTCCGCAGTGGTCCAAATACACACATGCGAGAGGTTTGTCTGATTTTAGTAATGGTGTCTGCGCTGGGCGTGCTACGGTGGAGCCTTTCATCTGATGGCAGATGTCGCACTTTAAGACGTAGTCTTTGGTCTGCTTTGTTAACCCTGGCCACCAGTAGCGCTGTTTCAGTAAAGAAATAGTCGCTGTAACGCCTGTATGCGCAGAGCCCAAACCCTCGTGTGCTGCTAGAATTAAGCCTTGCCTACGATCCATATTTGGTATTACTCTATCCCCCACTCCAGGAATCTGAGCATATGGAATGTTGTTTGCATCTAACTTGTAGGAGTACTTGAGTGGAAATTTCTTTGGTACTGCTGTGCTGCCTTTGCCTGAAGCAATGACAGCTACCATAATCTCGCCGTCTATTCTCGTTTTTGAACGAGTGATTGCAGCTACGGACGCTGTGCGTACAGCCCCCTTTGCGGCTTCATCAGCCAATGAATTCCCTTCAACGTGAACGCCATCACGCTGATGACTCAGTGTATGTATCACGTGAGCCCTTGGTAGTTCGTTTCTCAACTCCACTACCTGTTCCCATAGCATTTTATGCTTAATTGTGCCACCTTTTGCGTCTTTAAACCCGTTTTGTTCCCAATGATGTAAATATTCATTGTATGATTGTACACAGTAAAAGGAATCACACACAATTAGTGTGGGGAATTCATGTTCCGTATTTATGAGTGCCAGTATCAGTGCTTTTAATTCTGCTGACTGAGCCGTGCAGTCTCCTAGAGATTGCGTTTTAGTGCAACTTGGATGGAACTTTCCATCGCGCATGCGACCTTTAACGATTGCACACGCTGTGCTGTAAGCTTGCTTACTCCCTATGGCCGGTTGAGCAGACCCGTCAGTGTAAATAATATATTCATACTGATCTAGAGGCAAAATCTTATTTGGTAGAGGATATTCTTGTTCGTATTGCAGAAATGCTTGTGTTTTTAAACTTGGATCAAATCTGTATTCAACATCCGTTGCAGTAAGAGAATTAGCCCATTGTATCCATCTGGGATGTAAGGCTTTCGCATTTGGAATGCTAGCCTTTGTAACAGCCTCTAAGGCTGGTACTGGGGTCACGACTATTATGCGCTTTCCCTGAGCCAGAGCTCTTGCTCTTGCTACAGCGGTCTGCACTGCTGTCAGGATTTTTCTGTTGAAGTGAAACGCATCTCTGCGTTTGTGTACAGGTGTGATTTGTATGCGATTGGTACCGTTTCACCTTCATTGAAGGTTAAGTAAGTGTACCCGCATTGACCCGCTATTACTCGGATCACTAAGTTGCGTACATTTACGAGTGTCTGTAAGTGTTTTGAAGCTATCATGTCTTTTTGTAGTGAACGTAGGATGTTTGTATGTTCCTGTGTCCATTGTCTGACTGAAAAATCAGGTTTTATTAAGTCGTAGAAAGGTTTTACTCTTTCTGCGTAATCCAAAATGTATGTTCGACCAAAATTTAGGAATCCCAGAATTGATTGTAAATTCTTTAACGATTTTGGAGGTTGGAGCAGCGCACACTTTTCTAAAAAGTTAGCTGCTAGGCTTTTTCCTTCACTTGACAGCTCATACCCTAAGAACAGGACATTGAGATGGGCAATTTTTGCTTTTTAAAATTTAATTTATAGCCCTCAGAGGCGAATCCCATAATAATGGTGCTCACCCTGGTCAAGTGCCTCGGTAAGTCATCGTCCGTCAGATAAATATCATCCACATAGGACAATGCTTCCTCATCCAAATTTTGGAGTAACTCTGTTACCCTTGCTGAAAACAACCCCGGGCTATTCTTATACCCTTGGGGGAGTCGACAAAATTGCCGTTGGGACCCTAGCGCTGAGAATGCGGTCAAATACCTGCTTTCAGGCGCTATATTTTGGCAGAAAAATCCATTTGAGATATCAAGTGTTGTTTTGTATTTTTTCCGCACAATGTTATTCATTAATGCGGCACTGTGTGCATTTTGAACTGCAAATGTCTTTGTGCAAGTGTTTAAATGTCTGTAATCCAAAACTAAACGATATGTGTTGTCAGGTTTCATTACGGGAAACAAAGGATTGTTCATAGGTGAAGTGCAATTTTCAATCACTCCCAGGTATTCTAGTTGATCTAGGATCTCCCTGACTTGTTTTTTAGCTTCCTGCTTTATAGGGTATTGCCTTTGAGCATTTGGGGAAACTTTTAACGGGATCACGTGGTGAGTTGAATCCTCATCCCAACCAGCATGTTTTTTGTACAAACTTGGAGCTAGGGCAACCGCCCACTCCTGCGCATATGCATGTGTTAAATGTATGGGAACGAGGTCGGAAAATGCTGGAAAAATTACAGTTTCTCCCTTAGGGCACTCCATGACGAATGCTAGCGGCCAGTCTTGCTCTGCTAATAGGATGTCATATTCAGATGACAGATTTTTCCAAAATAGACCTTTAACTTTTCTGGGCTTGTCTCCCTCCATCCGGAGTGTTAGCTCATGTAACTTATGTGGGACACTTACCCGAGTATCAGGTGTTTCCACCGTGATATACTCACTCAACTCCGCTGTCACCAGAAATTCCTTCAGGTTCTGGCGAGCTATTGTTACTTCTGCCGCGCTGTCTAGCATCGTCAGAGCCCATTCCCCGTTCAGAAGCTGTGTCCTCAGAATTCTGGGCATGTCTGATCTTGAGACCTGCTACCTTCTTCTTTTTGAACTGAGGTTTTTGTTTTTGTTTATCTTCTTTTTTAGGTGCGTAGTCTGCAGCGCTTTGCGTGTCTCTGGACTTTGTACGCTCCTCTTGTCTGCGTCCTTCCCTCTCTGAGTTTTTTTATGAACCCTGAAAGGAACAAGAGGAACATGTATCAGTATCCTGATACCTGTCAGGTTTCCTAATATTATCCCTATTCCGGAGGTTATACCTCCTTTCAGAGGGCTCCTGTTGAGGAGACCTGCCTCGGGATTGAGATCTGCTGTCTTTAGACTCTTGTTGCTTTTTATTCTCCCATTTCTTTTTAGAAGAAGTAAGTGTCTGCTTTGTAGTGTCCTTTTCAGAACTGCCCACTAGTTGTGGTTTTAATGCTTTCCCACCTAAACTGTCTCTGCCTAATTCTGCATATGCAGTTTCAATTATTTTGGGTAGTTCGTGTTGTTGATCTACTGGACTGAACTCCCTTAGGCGTTGGCAGATCGCCACTGAAGCTGCTTCCCCCTAAATGTTAGCTAGTATTATGGCTGATGCCTGTTTGTAGTTACCTAGTAACTTCATGCCTAAGTTAAGGGCAGGCTCTGCTCCGTACTCATTTTGTATCTGTCTCAATACGTCAGGTACTACTGCTAATGACGGGATACCATGCGTTCTGGTATATATGGCAGCAAAGACTGTACCCCAAGAGGTGCAGTCCTCTATTTGTGATGTGATCCCCATGGGCAAGCAGATTGTTAGTATTCTGTGTTTATCACAGGTGGTAGTATTCGGGAATACTGCCTCAAGCTGAGTTATTTTCTGAGCTATCCAGAATGGTATTTGTTCGCGTTTTGTGGGCATTTTGCCCATTACCGCGTGTAATGTTTGAGGAGTAATTTTATTTCCTGTACCCTGAGCTGGAGTACTATTTGCTACATCTGGTGCAGGTTGTATTGTTAAAGTCCTCATGACAAATTGTGTCAGGTTTCTGTAGATTTTAATTAAATCTGTGTGTTGTACAAGTAAGTCTCCTGGTGGCATTGTGGCAATGTCAGGATGTGGTGTGTAGGCAGCTAATATTGGCCATGTGGCTCCTTCTCCTCCGAGTCGGCCTAACCTTACTCTTCTTCGTACGTGGGGTAGGGTGCCATTAAACCAGTAATAATGTTCCTGGTAAGTGAGTGGAATCTCTATGTCCTCAAACGGACAATATTCCGGTGGTGCATCTCCTTCTATATAGTAGTGAAATGTATTTGTTATTGCATTTGCTGCCCGGAATATAACCCATGAATAGAATACCTCTGTTTTGTTTGATTTGTGTGCCTCAATCACAAAAACTACAATGCCACCCCTAGCTTGTAAACCATTTTCTAATAGTCTTAGGGTGACTGTCCTTCTAAATTTTGGTGCAATCTGTATTGCATCCGCAGGATCTTCTCCTTCATCTGAAAAATTCACTTCAATTCTCTCTGCCCTTACCTCGGCATCAGTCATGTTTAGAGGAAGAAGTGTTCCAAGAGAACTAAGATAAGGTGTTATGCACAATTTTTAGGAACACTATGTCCTTTCAACCTTGAATAACCAACAGCCAATAAATAGTATTTTTGTACTACTCAGCTGCGGCGGATTTTTGTGCCCACCCACTCCAGACGTCTCTGGCGTTTTGTGAGTAGGTTCTCTGAGAATTGCACGACTGAACTACTCAGATTCTACTTTTAAATAAGTACCAAACCAACGTTGGTGGCGCCATGTTGTGTAGTTCCTATAGTACCCCTGCAGGACCTGCGCGTTTGGATAACATAAACTGTGGGCTTGGTGGCAGACTGGCTCTGTGCACCCCCACCGCGTATGTTAGCCTGATTTGTATTAGCTAGCTCACAGTGCCACTAGAATCTCCTCTTATCGGGGAGAGATTAGTTTCTGGCAACCTTAGATCATGACAACCCTGATCCCTCAGAATCGTGGAAACAATGTACTACTTTTCGCTCAGTCACTCGTGCTTACTTATTCGGTTTGTCTCAGAGAGTTACACAGAATAAACAGTCTGGGCGTTTCAATAAGTATTTATTGAACAGTTGTTATTCTAGTGTAAAATATATGTGCTGCAGCAACCAGCAGACAATAGCAGAGATATATTATCAACAATACGATAAAAGTGAAAGGATAGTACAGTTCTACCATATTGCAATAATGATGGTTACATACACGTATATATTTGAAATGCTTTATAAAAGTGCACATACTCCTACGATGCCTAACTAGATGTACCTAAGTGTACCTAGCATGTGTGCAGGTCTAAAAGCCTAAGAGCAAAGAATCTCTCTAGGATTTTAGTCGAACCCCATTACCTGAATAGAGAGAGTGTGGGACCCCGTCCTGGTCTTGAGTTGGACACCCGCAAGGGCTGTGTTAGACCGCTGTCAGCTGGAGCGACTGCATGCAGGAGCCTCAGCGTCTCTGGTCAGTGTGTCGGCATGGAAGTCTTGGTTCCCTCTGTCTTACCATGGCAAGATGTGGTGTATTTATACCCTAAAGCGTCTCGTCCCTTAGTATGGTTTGTATTGGTCTTTGTTGGACATGAGGAAGACGTCAGGGGTGAACTTTGTACATACATATTATGCAGGAGATGTAGCTGGCGAATGCTCATGCATAATTTATGAGTACATTGTAGGCCTGTGTTCGGGAAAAACCCTTCAGTGTTCAAACCACAGACTAGATAACGTTCAACCCTCAGAGTTCGTTGTGTACTGTAGGGAACTAATGTAGGTGAAAGATCATGCCTATATTAGGGCATAGGAGATCATGACTATAATAGGGCATAGACGATTATGACCATAATAGGGCATATACGATTATGACCATATACGGCATATATGAACGTATAGAATGTCTATATTAGGGCCTCTATACGAAACATAACAAGCACACACTCATCCATACAGCCACTCTCACAATCACTCATTCTCACATATAGTCATTTATATACTCCAACACTCACATATACTGCCTTTCACATATGTAGTTACTCACACATGTACCACTGAGACATCCATTCACTCACCAACACACCCATACACACACTCACCCACCCATACAGCCCTTCCCAGATGTACTCTTGAACCCATACACGCAGTGAATCACCCACTCACACATCTATGCACAGAGTCACACACCCCCCACCCACCCACACAGACACTCAGGCATCCATACAGATACTCAGACAACCAATCAATAACCCATATAGACACTCATGTAGCTACTCACCAACCCATGCAGCTGCTTACACACCAACTGACAAACTGATACAGACATTCACACAGTTTAGTCACTAACCCATGCATTCAGTAAGACACGTTTAATCACTCACTTATACAGTCAGTCACGCACCTACTAAATCATCCATTCAGACACTTATACACCCACTCATTCTTCAATACACCTTGGCATATATATATATATATATATATATATATATATATATATGTATTCAAAACCTCTATATAGAAGTAAGAGGTCGAACTCCAGCAGTTTTCCTCCAAAACGTAATTTATTCTTAAATCATTTGTTTCAATAGTCCGCACAGATCAACCAACGCGTTTCGGTATCTCCATATACCTTGATCACGGTTGATTAGTCACATGATTATTCACATTTAAAAGGCCCCTTCAAGGAAACACTATGACATCATTTCCTGTTTGGTAACAGGACTACTCCATTGGTTTCTGGGAGATGTAGTCCTGTATTTAACAACCAAAATATTTACAAATTATTTACAAATAATGCATTCAGGAGACGTTTTTAAAAAGCTACATAAAAGTCATATTACTCTTTACTTTTGTTTCGCTTTAGTCATCAGTCTTATAGCTTATCGCCTGTTATTATCCAAAATACTTCAAAAGTTCGTACCAGGGGCAAATTAACATTTCCTTTGCCTCCTGTATATTCACTACTGCTAGTGATTTGGGAACGGTAGTCACAACGAAGAATCATACCATCTTATCACACCCTCAAGTGGGTATAATTTTGTTGGAAAATACCGCATTCCATGCTTTTCTGATTTCCAACATGTATTCTTTTCTTCCCTTCAATAGGTTTTTCAAATTCTGACATGCCGTAACCCGAATTTCATGCACTCCAAGACAAAAGACTATAAACGTGTTTCTTCCTGTTGCTTTGTTGAGGGAGGTTTATTTCCTTTCACAGATGTATATAAAGTTCCTCTGACTGATTCAAACCAAAAGGTGTCATGGTTCTGAAATTTAAGATATGCCGGGACTCTTTTTGTCGCAATCTTTTCTCCCGGTTGCCGCCTCGTGCATTAACCGGTACAGTCTCGATCCCATAAAATTTCAAGGATTTCCAGTTTGCATTATGGTGTGTCTCCATATGTTTGGCCACTGCGTTGTTCCTATCTCTGTTCTTAGTGGCACGTACATGCTCCAGTATGCGTTTTTTTAAGTCACAAATGGTGCTGCCCACATACTTTAACATACACGGGCACTCAATTACGTACACCGTGTATTGGCTTTTGCACGTTATCAAATCTCTGATTTGCCAGACTTTTTTATTGGCCATTGTGACTTCCGTTGCTGGTTTCGCAATTTCGCACACTTTACAATTGTGGCACTTAACAAAACCCTTTGTGTTTAGCCATGTCTCTTGTTGTTTCTTGGCTTTAAAATGGCTGTGCACCAACCGGTCTTTCAAATTCTTAGCTCTTCGATACGTTATTATTGGGTGGGGGCCCATTTTTTCACCAATGGTTCCATCCAGCTGTAGAATTTTCCAATTCTTTTTTATTATGCCAGCTATTTCCTTGGATTCTTGACTAAAGTCCGTAATGAATCTTATGGGTTCCCCAATAGTTGGTTCTTCACTTCTTGGTGTTAAACATTCTTTTCTTGTTCTTTCATTTGCTCTATTCCAACATTTGTTTATGATGTTTTTGCTGTATTTTCTATCCTTGAATCTTTTTATTGTTCTTGCACTGTGCTTTTCCCATTCTTCCTCCTCACTGCAGATTCTCCACAGGCGGAGGAACTCCCCATAAGGTATGCTGGATATGATGGATGGCTGATGAAAACTTGTTGCCTCCAAAGTGGCATTAGTCGCTGTACTTTTTCGATGTAATGTAGTTTCCAAACAATTGTTTTTCACATAGATTTCTGCATCCAGGAAAACTACTCTTTCATTGCTGAATTCATACGTGAAATTTAAATTAGGTGTACTCATATTCAAAATTTCAAAGTATTCCTGGAAATCTACCTCATTCCCATTCCAGATGATGAGGAGGTCATCTATGAATCGTGTCCAGCTCACTATCCTTTTTGTATACTTTTCATTCTTGATGTTCCAGGCTATCTCTTTTTCCCACCACCCCATTGCCAAACAGGCATAACTGGGGCTGAATGAGGTAGATTTCCAGGAATACTTTGAAATTTTGAATATGAGTACACCTAATTTAAATTTCACGTATGAATTCAGCAATGAAAGAGTAGTTTTCCTGGACGCAGAAATCTATGTGAAAAACAATTGTTTGGAAACTACATTACATCGAAAAAGTACAGCGACTAATGCCACTTTGGAGGCAACAAGTTTTCATCAGCCATCCATCATATCAAGCATACCTTATGGGGAGTTCCTCCGCCTGCGGAGAATCTGCAGTGAGGAGGAGGAATGGGAAAAGCACAGTGAAAGAACAATAAAAAGATTCAAGGACAGAAAATACAGCAAAAACATCATAAACAAATGTTGGAATAGAGCAAATGAAAGAACAAGAAAGGAATGTTTAACACCAAGAAGTGGTGAAGAACCAACTACTGGGGAACCCATAAGATTCATTACGGACTTCAGTCAAGAATCCAAGGAAATAGCTGGCATAATAAAAAAGAATTGGAAAATTCTACAGCTGGATGGAACCATTGGCGAAAAAATGGGCCCTCACCCAATAATAACGTATCGAAGAGCTAAGAATTTGAAAGACCGGTTGGTGCACAGCCATTTTAAAGCCAAGAAACAACAAGAGACATGGCTAAATACAAAGGGTTTTGTTAAGTGCCACAACTGTAAAGTGTGCGAAATTGCGAAACCAGCAACGGAAGTCACAATGGCCAATAATAAAGTCTGGCAAATCAGAGATTTGATAACGTGCAAAAGCCAATACACGGTGTACGTAATTGAGTGCCCGTGTAAGCTAAAGTATGTGGGCAGCACCATTTGTGACTTAAAAAAACGCATACTGGAGCATGTACGCGCCACTAAGAACAGAGACAGGAACAACGCAGTGGCCAAACATATGGAGACACATCACAATGCAAACTGGAAATCCTTGAAATTTTATGGGATCGAGACTGTACCGGTTAATGCACGAGGCGGCAACCGGGAGAAAAGATTGCGACAAAAGGAGTCCCGGCATATCTTAAATTTCAGAACCATGACACCTTTTGGTTTGAATCAGTCAGAGGAACTTTATATACATCTGTGAAAAGTAACAAACCTCCCTCAACAATGCAACAGGAAGAAACATGTTTAAAGCTATAAAGTCATCTGTCTTGGAGTGAACGAAATCCTGGGTTACGGCATGTCAGAATTTGAAAAACCTACTGAAGGGAAGAAAAGAATACAGTTTGGAAATCAGAAAAGCACAGACTGCAGTATTTTCCAACAAAATTATACCCACTTGAGGGTTTGATAAGATGGTATGATTCTTCGTTGTGGCAGCCGCTCCCAAATCACTAGTAGTAGTGAATACACAGGAGGCGAAGGAAATACTAACTTGCCCCTGGTACGAACTTTTGAAACATTTTGGATAATAACATGCGATATGCCATAAAGACTGATGACTAAAGCGGAACAAAACAAATAATAACCAGCGTAACAAAGAGTAATATGACTCTTATGAAGCTTTTAAAATGTTTCCTGAATGCATTATTTGTAAATAATTTGTAAATATTTTGGTTCTTAAATACAGGACTACATCTCCCAGAAACCAATGGAGTAGTCCTGGTAACAAACAGGAAATGATGTCATAGTGTTTCCTTGAAGGGGGCCTTTTTAAATGTGAACAATCATGTGACTAATCAACCGTGATCAAGGTATATGGAGATACCGAAACGCGTTGGTTGATCTGTGCTGACTATTGAAGAAAATGATTTAAGAATAAATTACGTTTTGGATGAATACTGCTGGAGTGCGACCTTTTACTTCTACATAGAGGTTTTGAATACATATATATATATACACACACACACATGGCAAAGGCTGTCTACAGCCGAAACGCATCAGGACGGACATTGTGCCATGACTAAAAAATAAAAAGAATATGCGACTTACCGGGAGTGCCTGCATTTGGTCTTCTTTGAGGGGGCTGCTGTAAGATATGTATATATATACAATCTGTGAATTGAAAAAGAGAATATTAGAACATGTCCGAGCCACCATTAACAAGGATAGAACAAATGCAGTGGCAAAACATATGGAGCAATATCACAACAGTGATTGGAAGCTACTCAAATTTTATGGAATAGAAACGGTGCCACAAAATGAGCGGGGTGGAAACAGAGAAAAAATTCTCCGCCGAAAAGAATCACGCCACATCCTTAAACTGCGAACCTTAACACCTTACGGTCTCAACCAATCGGAAGAACTGTACATTCATTTATAAATCATGAACTTAACTTCCCTATGGAACTTTATAAAGAAACAATTGCACTATCACTGAACACTTACACAGAAAAATTAGGAAAAGTCTTTATTGGGCCCCAACGAGTCATGGAATCACAACCCACAGGAGGGTTCTAAATAAATGGAAAAATACTTCTGACCCATTGGAGGGTTGGATGTTATGAACTTGAAAAATAAATGTTAATTCATTGATTGGACTTGTGAACCCATCAGGCTTTATAAATTGATTATAATTTATAAATCGGAAATCACTAATGTAATAAGCACTTCACTTTATAATGTGTGTTTTAAAAAGGTTTGGTTCCAAGAACACTGTCACCAGATAACTGAAAAAACAAATGGGACACTACATCTCCCATAATACTCAGGGGCGCTTGTATTCATCACACAGGAAATGATGTAATGTATTTCAAAAGTACTTGTACTGGCGCTTACAAGCGCTGTTTAGGATCGTGATCAAGGTCTTATGTTAAGACCGAAACACTTTGGTCTATCGCCTTTAACCTAATAATGAGTATGAGAAAATAAAACAAAAATTGTAAAAGTCTACGGGAGTGCGAGCCGTTGTTTCTTCTGCCTGTGAAGAAGTGTGGTGCATGTTATAGCGGTTTGGTTCAACCGCGGGATTTCGCACCTACAATGAGCGCCGAAACAGCCTAACGCTCGTGAACCAAAGGTGTGGAGGATTTGTGAAGTTGGCTGCGGTGATCGCCGGTGAATTGAGGAGTGAAGCGATCTGAACGCCAAACACCCGGGAACACGCTACCCGGAGTCGGAAAACCGAGGTAAGCGTGTGGAACTGGGAGTGGTGTCTGAAAGCAAGAAATTACTTTGTAAAAGCATAACGCAAGGCAGCGTAACAGCCGGCTAAGTATCGGCAACGGGGAACTGCAGCAAGAGAAACCGCAACAGTGTTTCAATGGAAACAAGCGGATGAAAAGCTATTTGAAAGTGTCCCACGTAAAGCCGACCGTAGAAAAGCAATTTTTAAGGTGAAAACTCTCAACCCGTGGTTAAGAAACTCGCAAAAAATAGAAAAGAATTGTAAAGGCGAATAGAATGGAGAAAAAGGGAAGCTAAGAGAAATGAGCTAATGGCAACAATGTTTGAAAAAGTAATGTTGAAAATGAGGCTGAATTACAAAATACAACGGGAAAAACGGACACTAAAAGCAAATTAAGGATGTGGGAAAAGCTAAGCAGGAAAGAAATAAACAAGTCATGGGAATTAATCACCCTAAAAAAATATCTAGAAGTACAACGTGTGCCCAGAGGCTTAAGAATAATGCTAATGCCGAACCATCAAGACTCCACAAATGAATTGTTGCAAGAATGGGGTGATTTTATTTTAAACTCATCGTTGGGCCTAATGAATATATTGATCAAACACATTGAGATCAGTTTGGAAAAATCAAGGAACAACTACATGATGCGGAGAAAGAAATATCAGCATTGAAATTAAATACGGATATGACCAAATTTAAAGAAGACTTGGAAAGCCAGATTGACAAACATGAGAATGCGGTGAGACAATGATAGCAAACGAAATTCCAACGAGATAAAAGAGATTATGCCGAAGGACGTATTTTCACGTTTGCGCGCAAATTCGATTCGTTCAAACAACAAGCAACCCTTTATACTGCAGTGGGTACCTCCAGCAATTTCTCATCCTTAACATCTACTGATCACAGCGAGGGAGAAACGGAAACATCGTCTGATAATTCAAAGCTGACTTTTTTAGGAGATATGCGCCTGGTCCTACAACAGAGGCAGTGGGAACAGAATCGGATGACACAACAACAACAAAGAGGATGAGGAAGAGGGCACCAGTGGGCCCCAAAAAATCAAAGAGAAGAGGAAAAAGTCACAAGCAGAACTACAGAGAAACTCGGCACCCCAACACGGAGTATGCGACAGAAGAAGAATCATTAACAGATGAACTACAGGTAGTAAATCTGTCAAAACAACCTATAACGGAAGAAGGAAACATCGCTACTCAAACGCGGCATTAACTCTTGTCCAATACAATCAATGGATCTGGCACAAATAAGGATTGACTTGTATAAGTACATTCGGAAAATCAAACTTGCCAAGTTCTTCATGGAAAATCAAAATAAACAAAAACAAACTAGAACAACGGAACAATCGGCACCAACTCTGTTGGTCAAAGACTCGGAAGATTTTTTAACCCTACTGAATCTCAATGCACAAGAGGGTGAGGATATTTCCTTACAAACAGCATGCCCACAACTAGGAGCAGGTTTAAGTGGAAAAAGACCAAACTCCAAATTTTATCCGCAATTAACACCAGGGAACAAAGTAGACCTGTTCCAGGAGGCAGTCATCCAGGATCTTTACAAACTAAAAGATCTAAATACACAGATAACTTGACGAAAGCAGAAAGGGATGCTTTGGAAAGCCTCACAGAAGACAACCAAATCGAAATCAAAATTGCAGACAAAGGCGGGAACGTGTTGCTATGGGATCGGGTAGCCTACACCACGGAGGCACACCGCCAACTAAGAGATGTTGAATACTATGAGAGACTGAAAATAAATCCGACAATGCAAATAAAGAGAGATTTGGATGCAAAAATTCAGGAATGGGTATCACAAAATTTGATCAATGACGAAGAACTAAAATATTTAACGTGGATTATCTAATAATGGCCACGATCTATTTCCTGCCTAAACTACATAATGATTCAAAGAAACCACCGGGCCGGTCTATTCTGTCTGCCAAGGGCTCTTTATTAGAGCCAATTGCAAATTACATCGATTATTTTTTATGACCATTTGTAGCCGGACTCAACTCATATATAAAAGATACGAGTGATCTTTTAAGAATCCTACAAAATACACCGTGGCAGGGGACAAATAAGTTCATCACAATGGATGTCATTTCTCTTTATACGAACATAGAGAATGATTTGGGACTCAAAGCATGCAAGTTCTTCCTTCAAGAAAGAAACATCCATCTGAGTGATCATAGTAAAATGTTGGAAGAAATGATATCAATCTGTTTGACCAAAAACATCTTTGTATTTGGTGAGGAGATATATCGCCAAAACAAGGGGACCGCAATGGGATTTTCCTTTAGTCCCAGCTATGCTTGTTTAGCAATGGGATGGTGGGAAAAAGAAGTTGCATGGAATCTACCAAATGACAAATTCATGAACAAAGTCATCAGTTAGACACGATTTATAGATGACCTATTGATCATCTGGGCTGGGACGGAGCCAGAATTCCAGGAGTATTTTGAAATCTTAAACAACAGTGCAACAAATTTGAAGTTCACCTATGAAATCAGCAGTGAGAAGGTGACTTTCCTGGACACTGAAATTTACATTAAAGATACGCAAATTCAAACGACCCTCCATAGGAATATAACAGCAACCAATTCCACATTACAAGCTACAAGTTTCCACCAACCGTCATTGATATCAAGCATTCCATATGGCGAATTCCTCAGAATTCGAAGAATCTGTAGTGAAAATGAAGAATAGAAAAGACACAGCATAGCAACTGCGGAGAGATTCAAACAAAGAAAATACAATAAAAACATAATTAAAAGATGTCTGGTAAGAACAGAAGAAAAATCAAGGGAGGAGTGTCTTATTCCAAAAAATAAGAATGTACCATCAGACCCTGAACCTATCAGACTAATTATGGATTTTTCACAAGAATCAAAAGCGATATCAAAAATCCTTAACAAAAACTGGAAGATTTTGCAGTTGGACAATACTGTGGGAAAATTAATGGGAAAACATCCAACCATAACATACCGCAGAGCAAGAAACTTAAAGGATCGTTTGGTCCACAGCCATTTTAAAAGAAAGAAAAAGGACTCTTGGCTGAAAACAAAGGGATTTGTCAAATGTCACAACTGTAAAGTCTGTCAAATTGCCAAACCAACAACAGAAGTTAAAATAGCTAACAACACAATTTGGGAAATAAGAGAACTAATAACTTGCAAGAGCCAATTTACAATATATGTAATCGAATGCCCGTGCCCACTTAATTATGTAGGCAGTACAATCTGTGAATTGAAAAAGAGAACATTAGAACATGTCCGAGCCACCATTAACAAGGATAGAACAAATGCAGTGGCAAAACATATGGAGCAATATCACAACAGTGATTGGAAGCTACTCAAATTTTATGGAATAGAAACGGTGCCACAAAATGAGCGGGTGGAAACAGAGAAAAAATTCTCAGCCGAAAAGAATCACGCCACATCCTTAAACTGCGAACCTTAACACCTTACGGTCTCAACCAATCGGAAGAACTGTACATTCATTTATAAATCATGAACTTAACTTCCCTATGGAACTTTATAAAGAAGCATTGCACTATCACTGAACACTTACACAGAAAAATGAGGAATAGTCTTTACTGGGCCCCAACGAGTCATGGAATCACAACCCACCGGAGGGTTCTAAATAAATGGAAAAATACTTCTGACCCATTGGAGGGTTGGATGTTATGAACTTGAAAAATAAATGTTAATTCATTGATTGGACTCGTGAACCCATCAGGCTTTATAAATTGATTATAATTTATAAATCGGAAATCACTAATGTAATAAGTACTTCACTTTATAATGTGTGTTTTAAAAATGTTTGGTTCCAAGAACACTGTCACCAGATAACTGAAAAAACAAATGGGACACTACATCTCCCATAATACTCAGGGGCACTTGTATTCATCACACAGGAAATGATGTAACGTATTTCAAAAGTACTTGTACTGGCTCTTACAAGCGCTGTTTAGGATCGTGATCAAGGTCTTATGTGAAGACCGAAACGCTTTGGTCTATCGCCTTTACCCTAATAATGAGTATGAGAAAATAAAACAAAAATTGTAAAAGTCTACGGGAGTGCGAGCCGTTGTTTCTTCTGCCTGTGAAGAAGTGTGGTGCATATATATATATATATATATATACATAAACTATACCCTTTCAGGCATAGATTGCCGCATAAATTATGCAAAAAAGAAATGCATTTGTTGTGTTGCTAATAACTTGGGCGCTGTTTGATGAATCTCCTCGAAACGTTTCAAAAATGTGGTACTAACTGACTAGTTCGTGAATGTAAAGTTTCGGGGTGATCCATCAAGCGGGGGCCGAGAAAAAAGGGTGGTTCCAAAACGCATTTTCCCCATTCATTTTCCCATATGAGCTTTAGACACCGCTACAGTCTAAACTGCTGAACAGATTTACACCAAGTTTGGCAGAAAGCTAGATCTTGGTCCAGAAAAAGTGCATTTTGTGTTGTAAATCTGTTCAGTAGTTGTTGAGCAATTAATGCTCAAACACTTTGTTTATCTAGGAGTGCAAAGCCTCAGTGGATCCCGACAGATCTCAAGATGAGATATTTTTGGCTAACACTACCTCAACCTGGAAGTGGTGGCAGCCATCTTAGGAGTCAGAACTAAGGGGCCGATTCCGATCTCGGCCGGAAATCTCTCCGACCGAGCCGGACCCGGAGAGATTTCCGACCGAATCGGACTCTGGCAGTCCGACCGAACGAGTACGATGCGCACGCATGCCATCGGACTCGAGTCGGGTCGGACTCCCATTGAAGTCAATGGGAGCCTGTCGTACAACGCGTACGCGGGCTCCCATTGACTCAATGGGTGCGAGGCGGACAAGGGCGCCCCTACAGCGTGTACACGTCCATGCGCATCGCGGCGTACATGCACAGGTAGGGGGACCCATGGGTCCCCCTGTGTGGTACTCGCGCGCCTACGCGTACAGGGGGGTTCGACGCGGATCCCCAAAGTCCCGCTCCGACAGCTTTTTCGAGCCGGACGGCGCGAGTCGGTCGGACTGTTCGCGGCACGCATCGTACTTACCCGGCCGGGATACGTCTCCATAGCGCGGTGCGAGTCGTGTCCATGCGAGTCGATCGGAGCATGTTGAAGCCGCGTTCGAGTCGGTCGGATATTTCGCGGGTGCCTGCATCGTACTCGCTCGGCCGGACCCGCGTACGATTCGGTCGGGAAACAGGGCTCCAAATCGGATCCGGTAAATCCAAATCCGATTCGGAGCACTACCGGCCGAGATCGGAATCGGCCCCTAAGTCTGAGTCCTAAAAACATGTTAAACACATAGGGGCAGGGTTAGAATACCCTGACCCCATTTGCCTGGTGGTGGGGTCCTAGAGGGAGCCTGCCTTGGCCCAAAAACGTTTTTAAAAAAAACAAAAAAACATTGCTGTAAATTCACAGAAGATCCGTGAATCCGCAGCAAAAAGTAAAAAGCATGGGCTCCTGCAAATTGTAAAATACCCCCCCGGTGGGCCAGGGCTAGGGGGTGCTCCATTAATTTAAGGGGGAGAGGAGCATGTGACCCCACTCCGCAAGCCTCCATGAGGCCCCCACGGACAGTATCCCCTGGGGCTGGTAACTACATTGAAGGTGCTATATTTATTTGATACAACTATAATTGGTGAATTTCTGTGGTTTTTAGAGTTTAAAGCATTAAGTTTTCACCTAACTATAATGTTACTTAAACCTTTGTTTTTTCAGTGATATATATATATATATATATATATACATACTATATATATACTCTCCTTGCGCTGTAACTCGTGGCGAATCTGCGGCGGTGCGGGACAGGAAAAACGACAGTCACGCCGCAAATTGGCTCCCAATCCTCTCAAAAAAGTTTTGTCTGCACTCACAGGTAAGATTCTGCCATAGATTTTTATTCTTTTTCCACAGTAAATAGGACCATATTTACAGGGCTTAGATGGATTGCCCTTTTTTTTTTTTTTTTTAAGAGTCAGCCATAGATTTTTATTCTTTTTCCACAATAAATAGGACCATATTTACAGGGCTTAGATGGATTGCACTACGCGTTTCGGTCTCACATAGACCTTTCTCACGGGTAAATTGCCATACATATACCACCGAAAAGGTTGCCCTCAAGAAAGACGCACTCCCAGATAGATTGTCGCTTCTTTTAATGAGACCTGCAGCAAAACCAGCAACAGGCATAAAATCCATTTAATGCGGCCTTAAACGTTTCAGGCATCTCCGCCCTTGTTCACAGGCCAAAAAACAAGCAAACGGCACAGTTGCAGTCACCTGTTTTAAACTTGAAGAAAGTTCCGCCCCAAGTGGGTATCATGTGACTGATAGGAATTATGGCAAAGGTAGTCCTGCAAAATTATTTTTACCCCAGTGGGTATGTCGTTGCTAATTCAATAATCGTCTTAAATTCTAAGTGGATTGATTAAAATGTCAGCACTGGATGAGCTGCACATATTACTTCTCACCAAAGTTCCATCTGCTCATTCGATGGCTCCCATTTCAAGCCATCGTAGATCCGCTACTTCCTGCGGCAGCGCATCTTCGCGGCTGGACTAGCCATACAAATACCACCGAAAAGGTTGCCCTCAAGAAAGACGCACTCCCAGATAGATTGTGGCTTCTTTTAATGAGATCTGCAGCCAAACCAGCAACAGGCATAAAATCCATTCAATGCAAACTTTCTTCAAGTTTAAAACAGGTGACTGCAACTGTGCGGTTTGCTTGCTCTTTGGCCTGTGAACAAGGGCGGAGATGCCGGAAACGCGTAAGGCCGCATTGAATGGATTTTATGCCTGTTGCTGTGATAAAGATCTTGTGGTCGAAACTCGTTGCCGTTGATACCAATACAATAATTGTGAGACCACGATCCTGGAGTGCGAGTCTTTCTTTGTTATTTAGGATATACAAAGTTTTCTTCAAATATATATATATATATATATAGTTCTCCTGTTAACTCTGAAAATAAATTATGATCTCCACAGCTGGTGGCTGTAGGGTCGCAGTGTAGGATGTAGCAGGGTGCCGATGCCGGCAAGTTGGCTGTAAACTCGTTGGACATTGTTGCACATTTGGAGTATGCGGGGGAATAACGACTATGTTAATGGGATGATCATAGTGGACATGATATTACTGGCACACCCAAATGACTTCGCTCTGAGCGTTAATTAACAGCGAGCTTTGACCAGCACCCTGACTCATTAATTTTTTCAGAAATTAGTGCTACAAGACTTTCAGCAGTTTAATCTAATTCTCCCATGCTTGCGACTGTTGCTTTAATTGCGGACTGAAACACCATGACTAGTTTCTTGATTCTAATTAATATAGCAACACGTGTTGCTGTTATCCCCTTTTACTTATGTTGTACCCCCTGAGGGGAGAGTGTCCATTTGTAATGTGACATTTCCATTATGGTTTGCATTTTAGCATTGTGCATCAGCCTTGCCTAGTCATTGTGCATTTGTTGTGGTCTAATTTGAGGATCTGACACTTGTCTATGGTATTATACCGGAGGTTCCCCTTTTAGTATTATCAATGGCCATGGTACTGGACTAAATGCATTTGCTCAATGTTATGGTTGTCCAAATACAACAATGTCACTCAGATAAATTTCATTTAGTGTGAAGGGCAGAAATATTGGGACCAATCTTTTATGTCTACGAATCATGTATACGGTATTGTTGTATAAAATGTGTAACTACTGCGGCGCCAGCTATGTCGAAAAAGGCTGGTTTCGCGGCCGAAACACGTTCATTATGGCAAACTGCATTTGAATAAATGTGCGCAATGGAATTCCGAGCTGATATATATTTCTCCTGTTAACTGTGAAAACAATGATGATACCCACAGCTGGGAGTTTTCCCCCAAGGAGTCATTTTTTTTTTTTTTCCGTGACCACTATGTTTTTTTAGTGGTGTAGGAGAGAAAAAAAATTCATCAGATCATCCGCTCTAAATAGGTTGATGACTTTAATTCAAGAGCCCCTAATCCATTGGGCTACTGGAGTAAGCTTTCTGACAGTGGAGACAGCAGAGACACCACGGTAAGAAAAGTGATGTGCCACCCGCCTTCAAACAGAGTAAGCAGACCAAGGGTTTGGTGGACAGAGTACTCCGTCACATTTGTGACAGAGTACCCTGTCCCCCAAGCTGTAAATTGGGCCTTGAGTTTTTAATTCCTGTTTTTTTTATCGAATTTAATTTCTTTATGATGTACTAATTTCCAACCCTCTGTGCCCAAACTGCCCTTTGAACAAGCGCAGCAGGAGTTGTGTTCTGGGCCTGGAGCACTCAATCTTTGGTGGATGCTGAGGACACTGCAAAGCCAGGGTTAGGCAGAGACCCTGCCTGTGTCTAAACTGTGCACCCTACCTCCTTCCTACCAAGTAAAGCCAGACTCAGAAGGCCTGATTCACAAAGGTAAACCTACACTTTTGTGTAAATTTACGATTGTTTGCTATTCACAAAGAGATTTACAAGTTGTATCTTTACAAGTGCGTAGTCTCTGCACATAAAAAGACCTATCTTTTTTATGTGTGGGATTACGCACTCGTAAAGATTGAACTCGAAAATCCCTTTGTGAATAGCAAACATTCATAAAACTACACAAAAGTGTAAGTTTACCTTTGTGAATCAGGCCCTGGATTTAAAGTTTGACTTTGCGTGGGTTTTGGTTTACACTGCCTGACACTTGTGAGTGAGAAGCGACTTGCGAGTCTGGCATCCATTAGCACTTGAATCCAGCACCTAAAATTGCCACTGGCGATCTTATAAGTCATGTGCCATTTTAGGCTCTTTTTTCTGTGAATTAGTTTTATTTTTCCATACATCTGCCTGTTGCCCTGGGGTTAGTCATCTTTTTCGCAGGCCCCTGACGGCTGAGGAAAATTTTCTTCACAATGTAAAACTTGCAAGACAAAGCCAACTCGCAAGTTTCAAGATGGTGTAAAAAAATTCAGCCGTAATCCAGCCAATCATAGTTATTAAAATGTTCAACATGTGATTGACAGGATTCATAGAAAAATTGACTGCAGAGCCAGAAAAACAGGACATGATAAACATAGCTTTTAACCCTTTAAAACCTGCTCTGGACCTTTTTTAAACGCTCATCTGGAAAATTAATGAACAGCTTTAAACCACACTAAAAAGGATCGCCTTTTGTGGGAAGTTTTAGTTTCATGCCAGAGGTGGTGTAAATCTGTTCAGCTGTTCAAGCAGTAGATGTGAGTAAAATTTCCTAAGGGAGCTAATTAGGTTATCACTTGTTTGTTCACTTCTCCTTAACATTTTGTCCTGTGAACAGATGTTGACAAAATTGGCATGCTATAAATCACTTAGCTAACTGATTAATTAGAATGACAAGCTTGATCCAAACCCATCATTTAAAATCCAGAAAAATGAAATTCGCTAGTTATATGTATTTAACATAACTATAACGTGCACCACCAGAGATTTCAGATGTCATCAATGATGCTATATGTGAGGTCATAAGCAGGGCAGCACAGTGGTGCAAGTTATACTTATGTCATTTATATATAACTGTCAACTTTCTGTATTTTTATTGTTTTTTCAAATGGTAGTGCCGTTTCAGTGAATTTGTAAGGTTTATTTAAGGTAATGCAAAATCTCACTACCTTCCTAGCACATAACTCCATTTTCACCTTTTTTTTTTCTGGGAATTTCATTGCGCCCAAAAATATCTTTTCAAGAATATTGTTTTTTAGGTAAGTAATATGTTGTTAAGAATATCATTGTTTTTAATATCGTTTTCAGTAATATAGATCTAAAAAATATTGCTTATTAATTATTTTATTAGGTTTTAGTACATATATTAATTTTATGTACTACTATTGTTAATATAATTGTTATTAATTTTTTTTAATATAGTTTGTAATTTTAAGTGATTTAGAATTTTGTGTTTAATTGTTAATAGTAATTTATAGTGTTGCAACGAGGGTTTGGGTTTGTAGGGTGGAAAGTTAACTAAGCAATCATTAATTATTAATTAATCATTTTTAATTATGTGATTTATATTATTTATGTACATTTTGTAATACTGATTTATTTTAGTTATATTTTAGGGTTGGTTTGCTATGTTTGTAGAGGTTTAGGGTGGGTAGTAAATGAGGTAATAATGAATCAACAATTAATTACCAATGTTTAATGAATTTTTTATTTGATTATTATTTAAGAAAATTGTGTAATACTTATATATTTTAGCTATATTTTAGGTGCGGGCGTCTGCATTTGTAGGGATATAGGGTGGGAAGTCAATTAAGTAATAAATAGCAATTAATCATTTATTGTTAATTATGTAATTGATTATCAATTATGTAATTTGGACTATACTTATTTATTTTTGTCTTATTTTAGGTGTGGGCTGCTAGGTTTGTAGGGGTAGTTAATTTAGTAATAATTAAATAATTATTTTCATAATGTTTATTTATAAATAAAATAGTAAATAATTAATAACATTCTTTTTAAATAGTAAATAATTATTAAAATAGTATATCATTTTAATTGATACTTATTTAATTGATGATTAAATATATAAATTGTTTAATTTTTGTAATACTTTTTAAAAATAAATATGTTTTTAATGTTAAATAATAATGTTTATATTAAAAGCTTAATATTTCTTCTAAATAATTAGGGTTATTCAAATAAGCAATGTGTTTGAAGTTAAGTACTTTCCTTACTGTTGCTTAGACTGGAGTAGGAATAGTGACTGTAACCCCTCCAAAGTCCACGCTTTCCCTACTGTTGCACAGACTGGAGTGGGATTAGTACATTTTACCCCTCCAAAGTCCAACACTTTCCCTACAGTTGCATATACTGGAGTGGAAATGGTAAATTTAACCCCCCCGAAGTCCAACAACAATCAGATCTCTGCACTGGCTTCCCCTGGACCATAGGATTCTTTTCAAAACGTTATGTATGACTCATAATGCCTACTATGACTCCGGCCCTGAGGGGATCAAGGTTCTCCTCCATCGCTATGTCCCCACCAGATAGCTCCGATCCTCGGATAAGAATCTATTGATTATTCCGAGGTTCAAAAAGGCCAAATGGGGAGGTAGAGCTTTTTCCACCACTGCTGCTAAACTGTGGAATTCTCTTCTGGAAGAGCTTTCTGGTCAGGCGTCACACTTTCTCTTCCGGAAAGCATTGAAGACCTGGCTCTTCACACAGAGCTTATCCTGAGCATCTCTACCCGGTCTACACCCGTTTGTCTTGCTCCGTAACAGCGCCTTGACGCCCTTGGGCTAAGTTAGCGCTATATAAGTCCATTTTCATTCATTCAACAGTTTTCTTACTGTTGCATAGACTGGAGTGGGAATAGTAAATTGTACCCCTCCAAAGTACAACACTTTCCCTACTGTCATGCTGTCTGGTGTAGGAATAAAGAACCTAGCAATAAAGGGAAGGATTTTCGCTCATTCTGAGTGGGAAAATCAGCAGGAAAGAAAAGTTTTTCTTTCTTGAGTCCCCTCACTCACCAGGGTTTTTCCTTGGTGACATGCTTGATCATAGGGGCCATCTCAATCCTCTGCGGACTGAGGCGTGCTGCGACTTGCGACGTTACGTAGGAGCACTTTTGTGAGGGACTATGTGTAGTGCAGTGGTGTTGTGGAGTGGAGAAAGTGAGTTAAAAATACCTAACTAGTGGGCGAAATAACTTTATTCTGGCTTCTAGTCGGTATGTCTAAAACCGGGGTGAGATGCTGGGAGAACCTAGCTATAATGGGTTAGGGATCCCTAGCATACGTCAACATGTTTCGAGCCATATCAATATGCGGTCTCGAGGGGAATGAATAGGTAGTGATCCGTTGAGGAGAGCTCACATCAAAATACGAGTACGAGCCCTCATCCCCTCAAGATCATGGGGCACAATTTTGCTTCCCAATAAATACTACGTGACTAATGGTTTATCGTATGTATTAACTAAAGCATACTTATTAGTTGCAGCGTTCTTTTGATTATTTTCACTAATTTACCTCAATTTAGGTCACTTTTGGAGTGGTACACACAGGGCGGGACCCTGTGTTGTCCTGAAGAAGAGCTCTGGGGAGGCTCGAAACATGTTGACGTATGCTAGGGATCCCTAACCCATTATAGCTAGGTTCTCCCAGCATCTCACCCCGGTTTTAGACATACCGACTAGGAGCCAGAATAAAGTTATTTCGCCCACTAGTTAGGTATTTTTAACTCACTTTCTCCATTCCACAACACCACTGCACTACACATAGTTCCTCACAAAAGTGCTCCTACGTAACGTCGCAAGTCGCAGCACGCCTCAGTCCGCAGCGGATTGAGATGGCCCCTATGATGAAGCATGTCACCAAGGGGAAACCCTGGTGAGTGAGGGACTCAAGAAAGAAAAACTTTTCTTTCCTGCTGATTTTCCGACTCAGAATGAGCGAAAATCCTTCCCTTTATTGCTAGGTTCTTTATCCGACATCTCAGATTTTGTAGGTCTACTATTGTTTTAGGAGGGTGGACCTAGCATACACCTCTACCTCCCCCCGTCTTCTGATCTTGGTGTAGGAATAGTACATTTTTCTATCCAAAATCTAATGCTTCCCTACTGTTGCTTAGACTGGAGCAGGGATAGTAAATTTAATCCCTCCGAAGTCCAACACTTTTCCTGCTGTTCCAAAGACTGGTGTGGGAATAGTAAATCTAACCCGCCTGAAATCCAATACTTTCCCTACTGTTGAGCTGTTTAGAGTAGGAATAATACATTCCAACAGATTCCCTACTGTTGCGCTGACTGAGTAGGAACAGTAAATGCTTCACCTCCAAAGTCTAACACTTCTACCTTCTGTTGCGTTGACTGGAAAGGAAATAGTGAATTTAACCTGTCTTAAGTCCAACACTTTACCTACTGGTGCACTTACTGGAGTAGAAATAGTTCATCTAAACTAGCCCTCCTGTTACCTCCAGTAAGACCCACACAGCTGGATTGCTGAGAGATCATCAGAGGCCACGCCCCCTTTCTCCACCACTATGCAAACGCGCCTCCTGGCGCACTACTGGTTGCAGACTTGCCTCCTGGCGCACTACTGGTTGGGGGAAGAAGTCCACTTTAGTCCTAAGGCCCTCAAGAGCCAAGGGGACTTCATCCCCCTCCTTGCACATTTGCAGAGTGGTGGAGAAAGGGGGTGTGACCTCTGACAGCCTCTTAGCAATCCTACTGTGTGGGACTTGCTGGAATTAACAGGAGGGGTTGTTTGTCCCCAAGGACCCTCTGGAGGCAAGGGAACTTTATCCGCCAACAAACAGCGTGCCAGGAGGCGCGTTTGCAGAAAGGTGGAGAAAGAGGGTGGGGCCTCGAGCGAGTTGCCGGCTTTTAAAAAAAAAAAATTATTTCTATTTTTAAGGGAAAGGGCTGCATGGCCCCCCTTCACTTGGCCATTTTTGGCCCTGGGGACCCCATCCTCCAGGGTCAGGCCTTTATTTAATGGGTGGGGGGGCTGTGAGTTTCCCCTCCCCGGGCTTATTTCGGCCCCGAGACCCCACCACCCGGGGCCCGGCCATTTCTTTTTTAAATTTATTAATGAAGGTGAGGGGGCAGTGTGGCCCACCTCCTGAGCCTCTTTTGGCCCCGGGGACCCCATGTCCCGGGGCCTACCCTCCATTTTGGGAGCCTTGATCCCACCCAGGGCACCCATTGACAATTGTTAGATACTGTGGGGGGAGCCTCAAGTCCCCTGCGGTCCGTACCGGCTTCCTGCATCCTGCCAGAGCCGGCATTGATTTCCCAGACAGGGAACTGCTAAACTTCTGTAAATATCCGTGAAACCAATTCTGCTCCGCTTTCAACAATCGTGAGCATTTTTTGCTCTCGCTTGTTGAAACCGGAGCAGTGTTTGCTCTGACTTGGCCATAGCACACAAGCTATGTCCCAGGGGTGGACACCCCGGGACATAGTGGAGCCGGCCCTGGGGTGTCGCTGTCCCCAGAGCCATTAACGGCTCTTGGAGGGGGGCTGCGTGGACCCCCTCCACAATTGATTTAGCCCCGGGGGTGGTGGTTCCCGGAGAAGGCTGTAGGGTCTCCCCCGCATTCTGTTTAATTTACATCTGTGCTCCGCATATACAAACAGCAATTACATGAAGCAGGTCAGTTGTGAAACTAGCACAACTGTGCCTATGGGAGTTTTATCCTGCACAGCTGGTTCATGTTTGGGACAATATCCGTATTGTGTAGCTCAATTAAAATTGTTTATGTTTAATGTGATAAACCCATTATTGCATGTAGTATAAACAAGTAAAATGTTAACTCTCCATCAGTGGCGGCCTGTGCAGGTAAGCGCAGCGGGTCAGGGCAGGGGTGACAGGGTGTAAGTCGACATACGACAGGATAGTGCAAATAAATAAATAAATAAATAAAACCACTTACCTTGAGCTCGCCGCATCGCCAACTCCGCGATGCAGCGAGCGCAAGGTAAGTGATTTTGTTTATTGATTAATGAACTTCAACGAGGAATTACACAAGGACAACTTTGTGGTAGATGCTGTACTGTAAGACACCTTAGGACACACTGGGGAGAAGACACAAGCTGACATGAGTACCAATACCAATATGATTCGCTTATGAAGCTATCTAGATCACTATTTAGCAACATCGATAAAATAAAAAGCATATATCATGGGCATGGTGGATTGATTGCACATATCTCATTGTTAATACCTATATCGGCTACATGTGTGAAATTTAAGCATAGCGATTTCCTAATTGCAATATTTTTGTAAATTGCAATTAGGAAATCGCTATTCCTAACGTATGAAACTCTTTTCATAGACCTACCTCATGAATATTAATGAGGCAGGTCGCAATTTGTGACCCACTACGATTTGCTGCCATCACAGGGATGGTGGCCTGCTAGGGTCAGCAGACCACCATGTCTGTGGTAGCTTTTAAATGAAGAAATCATTTTTTTAAATACAGCCCATTTTCTTAAATGAAAATGGATGCGTGTAAGCAGTAGTCCGTTGGACCACTGCTTGCTCTTAAAAAATATTTATTCAACCATTTTCAAAGGGGTAGGGGTCCCCAACCACCAACTTTGAGTTGGTAGTAAAGTGCGAATGTTTTGTGACCGAAATGCAAAACATTTGCATATACCAATGTGAAACGGTATTTGGAAGGGATGCCCCAAACACGCCCCAAATCACAATCACAATCCCAAATTACGATTCGGTAACAGGTTGCCGAATCGCAATTTGGGCTTTGTACATCAGAAAAGGCATTTTTGCTTTCGCAAACAGGCTGATTCTGCAAATTGGGCCATTTGCGAATGCAAACATTTTTCTTACATCTTGCCCTAAAAACCCTAAAATTGCCCAAACACAGACAATAAAAACCACAAATCCGCACAATTCACACGGAAGACGCCAACAATACCTTACCTTCGGTCAACCACCCGATGCAGTATTTTGGTTGGATTTTACCTTTTCTGTAATGTTGGACTAATTCTCCTATTTTTGTGTTAAGGATGCAGTGGTTTCCCGCTCTTCCCACCTGTTGATGTGGTTGCAAATGTAGATTATTATTCTGATGCAGCAGAGATATTTCTACAGTATGCTGGTGGCTACTTGGAACCAGGCATTTGAAGTTGGCAGTTGTTGGCAGTTGCTGGCCAATGCTGTGATACTTCTTGTAAGGAATAAGGCATACCATGAATGGCTTGTGAACTGGTAGTTGTTTTGCAGAGAGCCATGCACTGAATGATGTTGTGATTTCATTTGCAACATCACAATGTGCTAGCTCTGCCACCTGACTCTTGATAATGCAATGGTGTATGCTATGATCTTATGGTGTGAAGTGAGACATGGGCTTTAGCAAGATTCAAATGTGTTCAACCTTGTTTCAATATATTGTTTACATCTGTGGTAGGTGTTTCTTCTATATTAGCAAGACATTGAAGTTGTTTTGGCTTTAAGGCAAAAGCTGGGTTATAAACGCTCTGACTAGAAGAAGTCAAAATCCCAATTTGAAATTATTGAGCCTTTATTCTCCAATGTCTTACCAGCAATTGGAGAAAAAAGGCAGTGTAACCATTGCTGAGTTTTTGGTTTAAAGCAGCTCATATTCACTGAAGCTCCACAGAGGCAGAGGCAGTGCTGAGCAACGAGTAAAACTCAGAGGCTTGGTTGGTCACATCAGAATCGATCTAGGGTGCAGGCAGCTCGGACTGTTGCAGGGATTCTGCGCAAACACAGAACTATGCGTAGGATTATGGGATCTTAGTCCATAGGGACTAAGCCATCCTACCACCTTAGTACCCATGAGCCCAGGACTGACTAGCTATAGTGTCTCATTTGCTCTCCTACTTATTCCCAGAGAAACAAGTGATTAGACACCACAGAATACAACACTCCCGACTCTCTCAGGAATCGCGGTTGCAAGCCACACCCTTTCACTCACACTCTTGTACTTGTCCACAATAAGATCTGACAGAGATACGAACAAGTTTAAAATGTTTATTTTAACTAACGTGCTCTAATATGCAGTATACGTGCCACAATAAGCAAGAAAATGCACAACACAAATATGGTCAGCATAGCAATTAGTCCATAAATCATGAATGGAGCTGTCATTATGAAAAGACAGTATAGGCTAACCTCCCTCCCCTTGTATAGAAGCAGAGTGATAATATATTAGAAAATCTCTTGGTGTTATCTGCAGACCCCGTACCTCAGTCTATAGATGGTAGATCTACATCATAGGTGCTGTCTTTCTCTTCTCCCTGAAAAGGTCCCTCTCCAAGTGTGTGCTACCTATTCATGTATTCCAATAAGACCAAAGTACGTATTACAAACAACAGCTGCATCGGTATGTTTTGTCTAGGTGCTAGGGCCTGACCAGAACAGAATAACAAGGGGCATTGTTGTTCGACCTTGCTCACAATGTTCAGACTAAATCCCAGGAGCATGCAGAGTGTGAACACAGCGATAGGTTCTCATGTGAAAATGGCAAAAGAGACATTTGCAAAATAACTTGTGTAGTAACGTGCACAAAGCAGCTGACAATTTTCAGCGTGCTCATGCTAACTTAGAGAAGACGACAATGTCCCCATGGGCCATGTGACAGGACAATTCTGGACTGCACTTTGAAAGGCGAAGAACTTTGGGGAGAGGATGTGGTCTTGCTGCTGGGCGGTCGACCTGAAATCTGTGGAACCGGGTTTGAGTCTCGGCAATGACGCTCAACATTCTGTGATTCTGGGCAAATCACTTAATCTCCCCGTGCCTAACAAAAAAAAATCAATGTGTCCTTGTGTAACACAACTGGTGCTAATGTAAAGCGCTCTAATACCCAATACCTTTGGGTCAAGTTTAGGCTATATAAAACTCTGAAAAAAAATTGCAATTAAACATATTGAGTCACAAGCGTGTTACAGCCAGGCCGTAGCAGTCCTTCCCTCCCATCCTGTGTTTAGTGTGAAAGTCTTTTTAAGGGGTAGCTGGTCCCAAATGTGTACTCAGTGGGCAATTCAGGTCAGAAATGTGTCTAATATTGGAATGACCTAGAGCTGAGTCTAGGCGAGATGTTTATTACATCTGTAAAGAACTGCATGTGTACATGATAGCTGGAATCTAAATTCATGAATGATGTTCCCAGACCATGTTAAATGTATGCTTCAAATTGGGTTATGATTACATTTTCCAATCAAACATTACAAATTAAATGTCCCATTGGATTTTACATGGCTGAGGATATATAGAGGTTCCTATACAAATGGCTTGAAAAAGATATGGAGTCTAAACTATGCATTCTAATTTTAGTGGTGGTTGGGCCAATACGTGCTTCACTACAACGTTCCATATCAGTACTTGATCTCATCAGAGCCAATAAGGCATTATCCTGGTGTGACACATATAGGAACTGACTCAGCAGCTGTTATGCGTACATGTAATGACACACTATTCAAAATCCCCATTACAAACTTGGGGATGGGGGCCATATGGCTCAAATTGCTCCTGGCCCTCCCCTAAAAGCTGACTGCAGAGGGACTCATAGGTGTGCTGCTCTGTGAACCTCTGTTGCAGAACACTTCGTATTCAGCACTCCCCTTCTGATTGACTGTTTACCTGAAAGCGTATGCCCCCTTTTTAGGTCTGGCATGACAGTGCAGCTGTTGCTATACCTCATGTGATCACCAAAAATGAGATTTAATAGGCAATGTTGAGAGAGAGCCTGAGGGGTATATTCACAAGAACGTGCGCTAAACATCCCCAAAAAATGTTAACGCAACTTTACACATCGCAGTCCATCGCGGGAAAATAACCCCGTGTTAACGTGGAATTCACAACACGGCGGTACCATGCGATAGCCCCCCGAAACCGTGGACAATGTCCGCGATACAACAACCGCGACGGTGATAAAAACACAAACCTCAACGCAAAAAAACATGCGATAGGCCAAACCGCGATGAGGAAATCAGCGATAAGCAGCGCCAGGCCTGCAATACACACACGGCAGGCAGGAAAATCACTACAAAAGTACAAAAAACACACAAACACAAAATGACCAACACCGAAGCACCATGGAGGCAGCCGGAGCAGGCGCAGAGGACGAGCGGAACCCCACAAGCGCCCCGGACGACCAGCCTGGGACCTCGGGGACAGGGAAGGGCAAGGACAAGAAGAAGAGGAAGACGAAGTTCAGTCCGCAGGAAAACAGGATCCTGGTCACGGAGGTGATGGAACACCATCATCAAATGTTCGTCACTTCCAACGTGTCACTGGGCACCAAAAATGGAATATGGCGGGCCATCGTGGACAAGGTGAATGCCGTCGGAGAGCACAAGAGGTCTATGGACGAGGTCAAGAGGCGATGGATCGACATCAAGCGCAAAACCAAGGAGAAACTCGCAGGCAACCAGAAGGCAGCAATGCAGACTGGAGGTGGGAGCCCAGCGCCACAGCTGGAGCTGGATGACATGGAGGAGCTGGTGTCGACAGTCATCAGCGTGGAGACTGTGGCAGGAGTCGGGGGACCGGACACTGCTCAACACAACACCACAGCAACAGGGTGAGTAACCACCAGGTACTGGGGGGACAGGTGGAGATGGCCACAATGGCACACATGCACAATCAAGCAGTGCACAGTGCACACCCACAATGACTCTGGATCATGGCCCTGATCCACAGACTGTCACAATGTACAATGCCATGCTGTCTGAATGTGAACATGTACCATGCGGCTACATACTTGTGGACACATTGTAACACACCATCTCCCCTTTACATTGCAGGGGCACCGTCAACACCTCCTGCAGAGCAGTCCCAGCCACTCTTCACTGATGACGAGGAGGACACCCCCAGCATCGACACCCAAGCCCTCCAAGACATCATTGACATCATCCGCAACTCACCTCCAGGATCAGGGCAGCCCAGCTGCATCGAGGAGACCCCACCCACTACACAAACCACCCAGCAGGAGGCACCCACAACCCCGGCTGTCTCCCAAGACCCCCACGAACAACACATGGCCTTCCAACGCCGTGTGCTGGAGGGCCAGAGGGAGACGGCTGAGCAGGTGCGGGTGGGGTTCGACCTCATGGCTACCAAACTGGACGCCATCCATGGGTGTCTAGGTCCCATCAGGGACCAGCTCCAGTCCCTAACGGACACCCACGGGCCGCTCCATGGTCTCCAAAGAGCCCTGGCTGACATCGCTGGAGTCATGACTCGGAGACAAGAACACCTGTCCGCTCAGAGTGGCTCCAGCAATCCCAGCCGTGAGCTGGCACACATGCGGAGGCTCATGGAGGACATGGTGCGGATGGAGGCGGAAAGGATGGCAGCCACCGCTGCACATCAGCAAAATGTAGCTGGGATCTACCATGCCCTGCAGATCCTCATCATAGCATTGCTGCCACAAGGCGTGGCGCAGATGAATGCTGCTGCCCCCACACCATCCACATCTCCGCCCCCTGGTGTGTCAGTGCCTCCCAGTGCGGCAGGCGTCTCCACTCCAGCACCTGATGTGTCACTGCCACACAGTGTGGCCCACAATCCACCTCCGGCCCCTGATGTGTCAGTGGCACACAGTGCCGCAGCCGGAACTGCAACACCCACAGGTGGGGCAGGGCACACATCTGAGGACGAGGACGTGGATGGGATTGAGATCAGAAGGAGGCACTAGCATTCATTTCCGCCACCTGGCCTGTTTCTGCTTGGTGCCGCACATAGCCCCATGACCTTCCACTGACCCCCGATACACTCCACTGCACTCACCTTGGACTGCGACATGGACTGCCATATACTGTTTGATGACCAATGACACAGCGACCAGACTGCGGACTGTACCCTTCCTCTTCTGCAGTACTTGTCATTCCCGGATGGACTCTGGCTGGCCCTCCACGGGTGCATTTTGCGAAGTGGGGTTGGCATGGCCCTGTACTGCTCCAGCTGCAAAACTCCACTGGATGTGCATTAAACATTCAGAAACGCACTGCTGTGTCATATCTTACATCATTCATGTATGAATGTGTGGATGAATGTAGGGTCAGTGATTCCCCCTAACATCAATGATGCTCATCTAGTGGGATTCCAGTCACAGTGTGCTACATTGCCGATTGCGTTCCGGGTGCCGTAGACACTACAACAGGGACACACGCATTAGTCACTTCCTTGTCCGGACATGGACTGAACCACGCCCAGAGCCCCTGAGTCATTGTTGCAAGCCCTGCGCTGTTCCGGCGTAGGCCAGGCCAGACCACTCCGCTTACGCTCCGAGGGGGGGGCCCACATAGCTACATGTCGCAGGCGTACACGCTAGTGGTCTGCAGGTCACTGGTCTAGTTGTCAGCATATCACAGCTACTCCCTGAGGGCAGGTTTGCACACACACCACACCCATCTGGCACAGGCATCACAGGCCATGTGACCCCGCCAATATAAGGGGCCGACAACGTCACATTCCCCAATGCCGGTGGTGAATGGATGACGGACATTCCACGAGTCTCAATCATAAAGGGCACTATGTCTAAAAAGAATTCCCTTTGGGAAACCACCATAACATACTATCACTCACTGCTTCATTCAAACCCCTATACACACAGGAATGTACCAGTAGCCAAAAGTCACATATATGAATGGTTTATTCATCAATCAAAATGCAATAGATTAAAAAAGATAAAAAAGAGTAAAATCAATCAACTCATAAAATCAAATACAATTTCATCAGGAATTATTAAGAATGTGCAGCAAAAACATTTATAACACACTGCACCACCATTTATAAGCTAGTGTCCATGATCCATTAAAAATACATAATTATTTACAACATTACAATAACTCCAATTATATGCATAATTTATATACAACAAGACCAAGAAGCGACGCGTTTTGGTGGTATCATCTGGTTCAAACCACCTTCTTCAGGCTTTATGTAAAAAGGTGATCCAGAACTGAACAATCTATATATAAAAATAATATGTAAATGTATGTACATATAAAATCAAAACATGTATCACAAAATATTTATTTGGTGCACATGAGTTGTTGCGCACAGGGTTAGTGGCACCCGAAGCCTTGCGGCCGTCACGGGCCTACCACCACGTGGCGCTGACTAGGGTTGCACAGGGTTAGTGGCACCCGAAGCCTTGAGGCCATCACGGGCCTACCACCACGTGGCGCTGACTGGGGTTGCACAGGGTTAGTGGCACCCGAAGCCTTGCGGCCGTCACGGGCCTACCACCACGTGGCGCTGACTGGGGTTGCACAGGGTTAGTGGCACCCGAAGCCTTGCGGCCGTCACGGGCCTACCACCACGTGGCGCTCACTGGGGTTGCACAGGGTTGGTGGCACCGAAATTGCTGAGCGGGTGTGCAGCCTGCGATGATGACGTGTGCACTGAAGTGGTCTCTGCCATTGATGCCTCAGGACTCAGCGTCATGTGTGGGACCTGCTGGGCCACGGTGCGGGTCCGCATGATGTGGACCATGCCATGGTGGCGGGACCTGGGCCTGGAGCTTGCACGGGCACGTGGTGTGCCCACTGGTGGACACACCGTTGGCGCAGGTGAGCAGTGGGGTCTGGGTGCGCAAGTGCGGACAGCCAGCGCTGGCCGGCGGGAGGGGGTAGGGTGCGGCTGCATGTGTGCGCAGGGACGGACAGGCGTTGTTGCCGTGTGCAGTGAGATGGACTCTGCCATGATTGACTCTGGCCTCGATTACAGATTGCAGACCTGGTGGCTTGCAGTGTATACCGGCACGTGGTTGGAGACACACCGGTGGCAGCAGGTGAGCAGTGGGGCCAGGGTGCGTGGGGGCGGCAGTGTCCCACCCACTCTCTCTCTCTCCCTTCCTTTCCTTTCCTTCCCTCTCTCTCTCTCTCTCTCTTTCCTTTCCTTCCCTCTCTCTCTCCCTTCCTTTCCTTCCCTCTCTCTCTCTCTCTCTCCTTCCTTTCCTTCTCTCTCACTCTCTCTCTCTCTCTCTCTCTCCCCCTTCCTTTCCTTCCCTCTCTCTCTCTCTCTCTCCCTCCCTTCCTTTCCTTCTCTCTCACTCTCTCTCTCTCTCCCTTCCTTTCCTTCTCTCTCATTCTCTCTCTGCCTTTCTTTCATTCTCTGTTTCTCTGTGTCTCGCTCCTTTGATGTGCGCATGACACACGTTCTGATTTTGTGCTTTGTTTTCCAGGCTGTGACATCAAGATTGTCCCGGACGGACCCGACAGGAGTCTTCCGCATTGGTGTTTTGTGTTGTATTTCAATAAAGTTTTTGGTTGTTACTTCAATGATGTGTGACTGTTTATCGTTCTTCTGACCACACATGTGTGTTTCTTTTTGTCATTGTGCGACATCATGCGCTTTTTGTGGCAATTGTGACGTGCACGGTATGTGTTTGTACGGGGGGAGCCTGAGGAGGGGTCCTGGGAGTGGTGGCGGTGGGTGTTGTGGCCCTCTTGGGTTTCCGAGCTGCATGATCATTGGCTCCATGGCATCTGTGGGTGTTCCGATGTGGCTCTGGGCTGGGCTCCCTTTAGTGCTGCAGGTAGTCGTCCTGCTTAACACCAGCATGAGGCAGGTGTTAAATCCCTGCTGCTACCGCGGCTTATCGCCTGTTTTTGGTTCGCATCGCAGATCTGACAGTTCGTTGTGAAAGTGGTGTAGTGGTGTTTTCGTGTGTTTTTGCACGGGAACACCTACTCTGCATCTCATTAGGGTTAGTTGGTGGTGTCACCCGTGGAGATAAATTTGGGGGAAGTTATCGTGGGAATACTGGCGATGTCTGCAGTTTGCACACGCTTGTGAATTGGTCGTTAAATCTATCTCCACTTTTGTTGAGTTAAGATGGCGATAAATCGGCGATGAGTCCTTGTGAATATGCCCCAGAGGCTCCTCTCTACAGGGTTTGATTGAGAAGGCGTGATCTTCCTCTCTACATGTTTTGATTAGCACACACCTTTTGCTTTTATTGAGCTTTGTCCTTTACTGAAAGCTTATTATCAGGACACTGGTCCTGAGTTGGTTATCTTTTCAAGCCAATGATCAAGACAAATCATTTTATCTTAAAATGCTGCAACAAAGGCAGTAGGTCTGACTTAGTTATTGTGCAAACCATATGGCAAAGGGAATAGGACTTTGAGAGTGGAATATTAATGTTTCTTGATGAAGCCTGTATAATGGTATTTCATTATATGGAATCTCAAAGATTACTATAGTAAGCAACAGTTTTGGTGTGTATTCTCTCCATTGACAAACCCTTAGAGTTGTTGACTTGCACTGTGATATTCCTTGTTAAAGATGTACATTGATTATTCAAATGTAATTTTATAAATATTTCTCATTTTGTTATTATGTTCCTAGTGGTTTCCTTGTGGGAGATCCTAGCCCTGATGAAGTAGGCATCAGTTGGTTATGGTGACAAGTCAATGGTAAAGGCTATAGGCTTTATTACTTTATTGGGAAAAGTTGTGTCTGATGCCATAGGTCCGACCTGTTTATTATGAAAACATTCTTCAAAGGCAGTACCTGACTTATTTATTGGAAAAAGCATATGTTAAAACCAATAGGCATTTAAGGGAGGATTGTTATGACATTGTATTAAAGTCTGTTATGCAATCGTAGGATATTGTTAAATGGAATCTCAAGGATTACCAAAAGGGTTTGGTATGAGTTACTCTCTCTGCCGAAACCTCTGATTAGACAATTTACACAGTGAGAAACCCTTGTAGGCTGTTATGGATGTTGTATATTGTTTTGTCAACTATAATTTTGTACATATCTGCAATTTTATGACCTTATGTCTGATTATTGTCTTGTAGGAAAGCTAAAGCTCCATACAATAAGCTCGGCTTGGTTTAATAATAAGCCAATGATAAGGGCAATTGGACTGATCAGTTCATTTCGAAAAGATATATCAGAGGACACAAGCCATTACTGTTTATTATGAAAGGTTCTGACAAAGGTAATAGACACTAGGGCTGCTATATTTGATGTAAAACACATATGTTAGAACCAACAGCCCTTTAAGGGTGGATTGCTATTACACTGTGTGCACAATATGCAAAATATCACTCCAACATTTCGGCTTATTGCTATACTTAGTTGTTTACTATTTGTTTTTATTGCAAGCATATGTTCATATCAGATAAAGCAGTGTATCTTTTTTGCTACTTTTATTCATTTAATTTAGCTTGCATAAGTTTGTTGAGTCTGTGTGTTTGTTTTATTTTGGATATGTCAGCATGCATTTGCCAGAATGAGTCAGTGAGTGGATGAATGGATGCATGAGTGTAAGGAAGCATGATAGAGTGCATGAATAATGGGTGATTTAGGACCTAAACTTGCCAGTGACTGAAGAGGCACTTTCGCGCACTTTCACATATATGTAAAATTTACTGCATTGCCAATGCTTTTTATAATATTGTTCAGAAATGGTCCATGTTCGGATAAATATCTGCAGCAAACCGGGAGTTTAGAAATGTATGTATATTATGTACAGTTAGCCTTCATTTCTTTCATCAAGGATGCCAGCATCATTGCCATCATATCATCAAAATAAGAATACAAAAAGTAAAACACAGTTTGTCATCGGAAGACATTGCAGGAAGGTGTGCCGCTCTGCCATTAACCCTGATGTCAACAAGTACTGTGTACAACTGGCATACTAAGGAACTGTGATAGACAGAAGACAGAATCAAAAAATACTACAACCACGAAAAGCAGCAAGACTACTCAATTTTAAACTTTCAAGAGTCAAGTGGTTAAATATTAGGGGACGCAATAATGTCCAATGGAGGAACAAGCAACAACAACACATGGGTATCATAAACTATCAATACCTAAGCAACAACTGAGGCTCTAGCAATTTTAGGTGAAAGACGGGGGTCAGCATTTTTGTTTTTGTTATAATCACGAATTTAAATTGTTTCTCTTTATCCGTAAGGCTACTTGCTTTTATGTATTTTCAGAAACACAATTCAATAATTTTGATTTGCAACAACAGTTTCAATTCAGGGAGGGTTCATTCTACTGACTGTTCTCGGCTGATAAGTGAATAAACATGCTAAGTATTGTGCCATAATTAGCTGCCTAGGGTGGTGGCTGGGAAAACTAAACATACAGGTAATAATTTGCATATATGATTTTTTTTTCCACTGTATCTTTAAGCAGGATACCACTGCTGGCAAGACATAGCATACAAAAAGGATATTGTTAGATATACTTAATCACCAACAGCTAGCTTTCTTAGTGATATACTTACTAGCCTCAATCCACAGAGATCGGACTCTATTGTAGTTATTTAAGTCTAAATATGTCTTAATCTTACAGTTATTACAACAGCAAAGCTAATCTTTTATTAACATCGTAATACAAAAAATGTGAACTTAAAAAAAGACAGCAAGGCCTTGTTTGTTCTCAAAGGGACCCGCTTTCCTGAAAATAAAGTAGTTTTGAGTCCTTGCTATTGTACACCCCTTTATGTTAGAATATGGAAGGTTAGGACTTACTGGAAACATCACTAATTTGTAACCATTTTTTGCAGTTTCATTAAGTGCGAACTTGGTTTTAGGGCATGAGAGCACTTTACAACAGAACCAGACTACCTTACACATTTTATAAGCTGTTTCTGTGCTCTTGTTTATTTTTCTGCTTTTAATATGTGTCAATTTAATTAATAAAGCAAAACGATGGCACACGTATTTACGTTCTGTTATGTTTAGAAGGTCAATAATTGGAATTATAGTTCACTTGCAGTAGTCATTTTTTGTGCTTACGTCATTTCCTTTTTCAAACTTTAAGGAATATCATTGCAGATCGAGCAGGTAAAGTTGCAAAACATCTGTACAATTTTGAGTTAGTGATTGTGTTAGGTAATATAATGTTAGTGTTGTGTTAGTAGAGGACCCATACATTAGATGTACCCTCTTGATAACACCAGCCTGTATATTTATGACCAATTCGGTTTTGGGTAATTTTGGAAAAACTGATGGCACTCGTTGTGATTGAGCCCTTTAGCCTCATGCAGATGAGTCTATGAGCCAAGTTGCCCACTGGAAAATGTCAGTTGAGACCTAGTATTTAGTGTTTGTAAAGACACTGGTTTGTCTCTTCTCTTTCATATATGACATCCAACCAAGCCCTACCAAATGCCACCGTCATGTTTACTCACCTTCAGCTGTCGTTTTATAAAACCCATGTATGAAGTTTTAGAGCACACTTTTAAACAGCCTCCCTTTAGAACAGAGCTCTCCTGCTCTTGTTTCTTACCGGCACTTCCTTGCACTAAGCATGGTCAGACAGCACATATTCACATACCTACTCATCTTGGAAATGGTTCAGAAAATGGCTGCTGTGTATTGTTGTCAGTATAGCTATCAGAAGAATTGATCGGTAGGGTATAATTTGATTCCTATTTCAGTGATGAAACATACTGTCTAGGTGACCATAAAAACAGCAAGTAGCTTGCCAAGGTGTAAAAGCTTTTCATGCCCACCAGTATTGATATTTCTGTAGTACATTTGGGATGATAGCTTCCTTAAAACAAGCATTGGCAAAGCCAATAGGTCTCGCAATGGCTTTGTTTTTTTTATTTCCTGACACGAGTTGGCTTTGTAAATCATATAAAAAAGTTGGCACAAAAGACTTTTTTTTTGGCAGTAGTAACACAGAGGACTTATGTGGTTATCCAAGTTACACTTTATTCTAATTTATTTATTTTAGCCATTTATAGAGCGCATGGTTACACCACCGGTGTGTCCCCGCGGTGAGCAAGACACTGTGGGAGGATACGACAGCGATCCGCGTTTCTCACTGCGTAGCCCGTACAGATTGTCAGACCATCTTTATTATGTTTTTGCGAACAGCCAGGTCTTAAGTTGTTTGCGAAAACTGCTTTCGCATGGTTCGGTTCTTAATGCCAGTGGTAAGGTGTTCCATGTTTTAGCTGCGATGTACCTGAAAGAGCGTGCACCCATTCTCGCTCTGCGAATTCTCGGTACAGTTACCAGTGCCTTCCCCCTAGATCTTAGACACCGTCCAGGTGTGTATTGAATTAGTAGTGGGTGAAGGTACCTTGGGCCTCTCTTTGATAGAATGCGGTGACAGAGGCACATTGCCTTGAACACGACTCTCTTTTCCACTGGCAGCCAATGTAGTGCTGTCAGGGCTTTCTTTGTGTTAGCTCTTCTAGGCAGGCTAAGAACCAGGCATGCCGCCGCATTCTGTACCGTCTGTAGTCTTGATATTCCTGCCTTAGAAGCTCCAAGATATAGTACATTCCCATAATCAATTTGGGAGGTTATCACCGCATGCACTATAGTTTTCCTGGCATTTGGGGGCAGAAGATCCAAAACTTTTCTTAGGATTTTCATGGCCCCATAGCATTTGCTGGCCACCTTCCGGGTCTGCCCGTCAAATGTTAGTTCGGGGTCGAACCAGATCCCGAGGTTTTTTACCTCAGTTTTTGGTAATGGTTGTTGGCCCAGTGTTTCAGGCCACCATGCTGATGACCATATAGTCGGCGCCTTGCCTACCACCATTACTTCTGTCTTGCTTCCATTCAGCTTGAGGCAGTGGTCCGACATCCAGTCAGCCACCTCTTCCAGGCATTTGGAAAACTGAATAGCTGCCTGTTCCTTGTCTTGTGACAGCATCACAATTAGCTGCGTGTCGTCAGCGTAGGAAACTATAGACACCTCATGTTTTTCCACTAGCTCAGCCAGTGGTCCCACATATAAGTTAAATAGGGTAGGGCTCAGAATCAATCCCTGTGAGACCCCTTGGGGCAAGGGGATACTCTTGGATAAATATGGCCGTTGTGTGACTTGGAAGCTCCGTGTGGAGAGGAACGAAGTCAGCCAACACAGAGCATTTTGCCTGATGCCACAGGCCTCTAATCTTTGAAGGAGTATCTTGTGTGAAACAGTATCAAACGCCGCACTTAGGTCCAACAGGATCAAGGCTGCTATCTGCCCTTCATCTGCGAATTTTCTCAGCGTTTCAGTGGCCATAAGGAGTGCTGTCTCAGTTGAGTGGTCCTTTCTGAAACCTGATTGCGAAGGGTGGAACAGCTCATTCCTGTTGATATGGTCTACCAATTGTTTATTGACCGTTTTCTCAGCGATTTTGGCCACGAACGGCAGCAGTGAGATAGGGCGTAGATTCTCTAATACAGTTATCTCTACTGACTGTTTCTTTTTTAGAGGGCGAACAATTGCTTGTTTCCATTTAGTAGGGACCATGCCATTCTGGAAGGAGCAAGTGATTAGCTCAGAGATGTACGGCATGATCAGTTCTGCTCCCTCCATTACTCTGTCCGGACGTGCAGGGTCTAGCGAGGAGCTGGATTTTATCCCTTTTGCTGTGGCTATGAGTTCTTCTAACTCCTGGATCTTAAATTCATCTAGCGTTATTCCAGCGAAATTCGTCTGATTTTTATGTTTCTGGTTTATTCCTTGTCGTGCTTCTATTGAAAAGCTCTCGTAGATTTTTGTCACTTTGTCAGCAAAAAACTCTGCCACTTTATTACAGCTCTCTACTGAGGTGGGTGCCTCATTTTTGTTTTCGTATGTTTTGAGGGACTTTAATATAGCGAACATTTCTTTGGGGAGTTGCTCGCCCTATCAATTTTGTCTGTGTAGAAATTGCATCTTATTTTCCTGATTAGTGCGTGATATTTTTTTAGTTCTTTTTTGTAGTTATCTTTAGCCTTACTACAGTATTCTTTCCTCCATGCTCGCTCGTACTTCTTACACTTTTTTTTGGCATTCCGATCTGACAAACACATGGATCGAGTACAAAGGCTCTGCCCTCCCCCAGTGTCCAACCCGAAATGGAGACAAGGTTTAGCTTAGGCAGGCAGACCGCTTAGGCCACGCAAGAATAGAATAGAATAGGCCACCCAGTGGCCTATTATAAAATAAATCGGAGAGGGAAAGAGAGGAAAACATACTGCAGAGTGAACGAGTTTGCATCTCGACCCTTGACCCACCCAGGGGCCTCTGGACCTAATAGCTCACAGCGTGCGTGTCTGCACGGAGTCTCGAGTGTGCACAAAGGCACGGCCCGGATCACCTCGCGGTAAGGCTGTGTGCTGAGGGTCACCTTGCTGTGTAGAAACACAGTTATTTTATGCCATGCGCGCGCACTCTCTCACCGCTTGCATGCCTGTGTGCTGTGACACGTCCCTGGGTCCGACATTTCTGATCTGTCATATATAAATATATGTTCACAAATCTTCCTGCGCTGGACACGTTCATCCGTGGGGTTTGTACCGAGGTACACAGTGCCGTCGTGTGTGGGCAAAAAGTGCTGCAGCAACAAATGATGTGGGCACGCATGAACCACTTTACCTTACAGTATATGTAGGGTTACTCTGTGGCATGCATGTATGCGGTGGGCATCTTACTGCGTATATGTTGGTATGTAGGGTCAGCTGTGTGTGTGAAATCACCCTCGTGTACGGATGTGCACACGCACAGCGTCATCCTGTGTATACGCATATGGTCAACATACGGTATGTGCACTGGGTAATCTTGCCAAGCTGTGTGTATATATGGTCATTTTACTATGGGTGCATACACCGGGCCGTTTTGGTGTGTGTGTGCACCGAGTCTAATTGCTCTGGATGTGTGTGCGCACATAAGGGATTCCTACTTTGTGTAAGTGTGCAGTCATTGCTGTACTGTCACCCTGTGCGCGCCCACGAAAGGTCCCACTGTAAGTTCCCTCTCGGCTCACATGTCCACACAGGACTGCCTTGTGGGCATAAAATCCTTTCAATGTGTTCATACGTACACATATTTCGCTGGCTGCGACTACAGAGCCAGGCTTTGCACATCCATGCATATATGCACAGAAAACTCTCTCCTCAAGAGCTCTACGCAACCGCTGACCAAAGAAGCACAGAGCAACTCAAAACACGAGCGCTAGTGTTCCGGCTAAAAACAATGTTAAAAAAAAGCGAAAGCACTGCACGTTGTCTGTAAACAGTAACCTGACCCACGAGGAATGCAGCTGCCGCCCTGCGCGCCACTGCTCGCTCCCGAGAGCAAAACGCCGTGGGAGTCAACATTACACAAAAGAGGTGGGACATGCACCCGTCTTTAGCCATTTGCGTGCTTTAATTCTTGGAGGACACACACAAAAGCCAATCCTATGCGAGGGGGGAGTCAGACCCACATGGAGTAGTTTAGAGTAGTTACAAGAAGCCTCGCAGAGCAGCGCATGCGCGCTGCGCTAGGCTCAACCTAAAAAGTTCAATTTACTTTATACTACAGATGACAGTCCGGAGCCATATAGTTTCCTCTTGGCTGTGGCACATTGAGGAATTTAACATATTTAAATTAGCATCTGAGAGTGTGAAATTAGAACCAACAACTCAGACCCATTTTGTAATATGAGAAATGAACGAAATATCTGTATCCACTATCAGCCCAAGTACTTTATATTGTTGGCAGATACCAAGTAAGTGTCTAGCGAGGCAGCCTAATAGTTGTGTGCCTGTGCATATTTGGTGTAGTGCAAGGCTTGCCGACAAGCTAGGGACAAGAAACTTACCTCTGTCCTGGAAGATTTGTGTTGAAGACAATTATCTGCAATCAAACGGTCAATTATTCAGCAATTCATGTGTGGTGGAGAAGATGAAGTAATTTAAAATGAAATGATATTTTAAATTATTCCACACTTTTTAAGATGCTGGTACACAGTCAAGTCCTTAAATCTTCTGTGGCATTTTTGGGGAGATGTTGAATTACATATTTTTCATATACTGTGCGAAATTTCATCTTGCACATGTAGGGCTCATTATCTTGAACTATAAAAGGAATACTGCAGCCTTCATCTATGTTTGCATTACATGTCTGAATACCTCTTTTGAAAAAGTAGTTTCTTTGGCTCAAACATTAATAGCAAGTCGGGTTTTAATTGTTTTTGTGTAAAAATAGCTCATATTGGCACCTGTACACTCTTGGGCGCTATGTAGCAGCTTGCGTATTGTGGGGCTTATTTAAAAGCCCCTTGCGCCGCCGGTTCGTCACTTTTTGTTCCGCACCAGCGGTGCATTTTGCTGTCCCATATTTACAAGGGCAGGAAAAGCCACCCTGCGTGGCTTTTCCTGTCCTTGTAAATACGGCCCCCTTTCACACAGCACTTTGCGTGAAAGGGGCGTTCCATGGGTGTTGCTGTGGGTGTTTCCACGCAACACCCATGGAACCTGACATATTTCCAGATTTACCAGAAATCGTAAACCTGGAAATGCGTCTGAATGCTACGCTTCCCCAGGGGAGGTGTAGGGAGGCTGTTCATTTCTCCTCATTTTTTTCCTCCTTCTATGCGTGCTGCATTCTTCAGCTCACATAGAATGAGGAAATTACCTCTGGTGATTGTTTATGTGAAGGAAGGGACACCTTCCAGCACATAAACAATCATCCCCATGACGCAGGCATGCATCCTTGCACCATGGTGCAAGGGTGCCTGCGTCGGCGCATGGAAGCCAATTGTGCTCCAGCGCAGAGGGAAGCACAGTGATGCGACTTATTATTGTAAATATGTTGCATCCCTGTGCTTTGAAAGTGCTGCAGCGAGGTGCAGCCAAAGGGCTTGCGGTGCCGCACTGTGGCACTTTCTTGTAAATGAGGCCCTAAGTTATTTGCATTAAATGATTTAGGTTCAGCATAGTATTGAGGAAGGGCCCTTGCTATTCTTACATTCCAAGCAAAAAAATGACAACTGCAAACATGAAACATCTTAGCTTAATTTGTTCCCAGATTGAGTGGGAAATGTGAATGCAATTCCTTAAAAAGTTTCACAGTCTTGTTTTAACACCTGTTTTATTTATTTGTGGGTCATCCAATGTAGGTGTAGGTGGGGAGGATCCAGGAGGGGTGAATTCAGTTCAGATTTTCAGGATTGCCACTATAATGGCATGTATGGCGCTATTAAGATTTTGGCAGCGCCTGGGCGAAGGGGAAGAACTTAAAATCTCACAGTGGTGTAGAAATGAGATGTTGAAGAGCGAGTTAAGATGGGCAAAAGGGATAAGATAAACTATAACTAAAGCTTGTAGAGTTATGAGGATCAAGCTGTGCCCTCAGACTTTACAAATCGAAGTTGATAAAAGGGAACTTAGGGCCCGGGGAAGAGAAATCTCTCAAGCTCACGATCAAGATTATCTCAAGGGGAAAAAATCTGTACGTTTTATGGCCAACTGGTGGCAAAATGAGCTTCATTTCCCTTATATTGATAGACTACCGTGTCAGCAGATAAGAAGAGAATTGCTAAGATTAAGAACTGGTGTTAACCCTTGCTATGCAAACAATGGGGTAAAAAAGCAATGATTGACAGCAAAGGGAAATGTGTTTGTACTCTGGGAACTATGTGCGATATATTACATATTTTATTAGACTGTCAGAAGGTGTTAGATATACGGAAAGTGGTTTTATGCCCAATTTTTTAAGGTATGGTATTAAAAATAGGATACAAGCAGTAGATCTTCTAACTGAAATGAGTAATTTAGATATAGCTTGCACTATGGGGAAGTTCATCCAAAATGTAAAAAATACTTACATGTGAGTAGAACTGAAATACTTGTTTTAAAAATATTCACAGATATACAGTACGTTATACGGAATGACAGAAAGACTGATGAATATTAAACGTATGAATCTTATGATAGATTTTATCTTTTTAAGAGTCTGTATTCATGGATTTTAAATGTTTAAGGACTAATTAGTCCAAATAAACTTCTGTTTTGACTGACTGACACTGATTACATAAATACATTCAGTTTCGATTCATTGTATGCAAATCCATTTCATGTACACATCCTGAAACTCTGACATAGATCCTGCACTCCTAGAGCTAAGGTGCCCCCCCTGGTCAGATCTATTTTTGAATGATCTGCCATATTAATGCCTATTCCACCACGACTGCGTGATCTACCAGTGGGCTTTCTAAAGTACACGGATTAAACTGCCCTTGTAGAAGAAACTAGGGTAGGTCTTCAGGGCTCTTCACCTGTACTTTCCCTCAAACCATCTGTTCATTAAATGCAGTAAAAAGTATCTGAGAAACGATTTGGAGTCATTAGCCCCAGTATTGATGGCGCCTTTACAGCGCACAGGAGGGGTGTGGAATGTGATAGCGCAGCAACTGCTGAGTAGCGTTTAAGGAGCAACATACCTTAAGCGCTGTTTCTGTATTGTATGAGCATGGTGATAATGGAAAATTAAGGTGGTGCTGCAACTTTTAACAAGCCACAGAGTCAATTATCCCAAAATGACTCCCATAGTTCAAAAATGAGAAACATAATTGTGTGGGGGCGTAGGGAAGAGGGGTTGTGGGGGAGGGGGTGATTTTCACAGTTTCCTGCGATTGAAAATGAAACTGGATTGTATATCAATACAAACGATGGCCATTTCGGTTAGTAAGGGATCACAAATGCAGTTGCGCTTATAAATAAGAAGAGAGATTTCTAATATCTTATAAACTGGTGAAGTCAAAACATAGTTTGCCATTGTGTTAATAAACGATCAGTGTATAAATATGCGAAGTTATAGGGTTTTGTCCTTCTAACTTGTTTAGCGCCACCTTTACATGCACTATTCAGTGCATGTAAACAACTTGTTATTCTGGACTGAAGACGGGCAACAGTCTTGAAACACGTGTCTCAAGAGACACAGCACTGGCTGCACCAACAATCATGAAAATTAAAGGCTTTTACTGAAGTAAATGTTACCATGCACCACATTTACCATAATGCATCTGAGCTAACTGAGTACGGGGAAGAGAGGCAGTGTGCTCCCTTCCTCCATTGTTTCATAAGGATCCCTTGAGCTGGTGAGCTCAGGTTGATGCATCTGCACTCAGTGAGAGGTACAGAGACCTGAGAAGACTTTAAGCGCCATTTCCAGCACCTCTATCTAAAACAGCTTGTTAATCTCTACCGAAGAAAGAGAACAATCCTGAAACATGTGTCTTGAGATGAACGGCACTGGCTGCACCGATAATAGTGAAAACTAAGGGCCATATTTATGGCAAAGTAACTCAACACAGCGCAGTAGGTCACGTTGCTGCGCTTCGTTACAGGGAAAGGGCAGGAATGCACCTTATTTAAAAGAATATGATGCATTCCTGTTCATGGTGCAAGGGTGCCTGCATTACAGACAGGATTGTTTTTGTACAGGAAAGGACACATTCCTGCACAAAAACAATACTGAGAGACAAAATCCAACTTTCTATGTGTGCTGCAGAATTCATCACTCATAGAAAGCATAGAAAAAGAAAGTAACAAGGAGAAATAAAGATATTTCTCCTCATTATGCCTCACTTGGGGAGGCGTATCTTTTTGGTGCATTCCTAGCTTGACCAGTTTCAGTAAATCTGGGAATGCATCAAAAACCATGAGAGTTGGTTGGGAACACCCATGCAACGCCCATGGAACACCTTCCCAGAGCAGAGTAAGCCAAGCAGCTATTTGCACTGCGTTGCATTACTCCAGATTTTAGGAGCTACTCAGAGCCATGAAAGGTGGCCTTGCATGGCTTCAATAATCTGACTTAAGGTTGGTATCACTCTTGCACCATGTTGCGTGGTGCAGGAGTGATGCAAATCAGGTCATAAATATGGCCTAAAAGACTTCTGCTGCAGTAAGTGTTCCATGCACCACATTTACCATAATGCATCTGATCAAAGTGAGTACTGGGATGTGAGTCAGTGTGCTCCTTTCCTCCTTTGAGTAGCAAGAATTTGCTTGTTGTATTTAAGCAGTTTTACAGAATGGAATTGCACTAGTTTAAGCACCTTGACACTCAATCGTCACAACGTGCTATGTATTAATTTATAGCGAATGAATTGTATCCAAAGTGCATCACTGTAAAACACTGCTTGGCATGTGACAAGCAATACATGGTGTAGAAGAGTGGTAAAAATGCCCTTCCATATGCTTTACAAGTCAAGTCCATTGACATCAACTGGGATTTGATGGAACAAGTAGCGATAAACATGAAGACACCAAAAAACTGTTAAACTCTGGTTTTTACAAGTACCCTATAACAGTGATTCCCAAACCCTGGTGGGTTGCAAGCTGATTTTTGGTGGATCAGGAAAGTCCAAGCAATAAATAAAGATGCCTCTAGATTCTTTATTTATATTGCCACATTTTCTGCGCTTCAAAAACAGAGGCCAAATGTCAGGCTATCTTCTGACAAATCGCTGCTTATTTTTTAACATGGGCATTGGTGTGTACAAACTCCTCTCACTTTACATACTGAAACAGATAGGGATGCACCTTTATTGGTGTTTTCATATGTAAGTAAGTTCCATTCACTTTCCAAGATTTTCCATTTCTTCACTTTTATTTTCTTTCTTTAAAAACTGAACATCAAGTGATACGACGAAGACAGCCAACGCATTTCGTCCACGTACATGGACTTCTTCAGGGCTTTAATACAATAAATACAAACAACATATATGAATACATATATAAGAACAAACAAACCCACAACATATTTAGGAAAAAATGACATATGTACAATTTATGCCAAAGAAGAACCATAATCACACATCACGACACTTACCTAAAAACAATTAACTTTTAAACAAATATAATAACATCTTAATTAGGACAGATTGATTCCCCACATGCATAGGTGCTTATACGACTTACAATACTTTACAAACAATATACATACATCTAAAACAAATTATTCAGAAATTGCGACTCCACATATTTCAGACCCATTATGGTTACTAATAAGTGGTAATATTGAACAATATTTCCAAAACAAACACTTAGGTCACCATTATATCAAAATTCCTATATATATATATATAAACATATATACTGCTCTAGTCACATTTTAACCTGTGGGGTTGGAAACACTTGAGACGTGATAATCTCCTGCCCGTGTAAGGACGCGGACGCATACTGGCGTATACTGCAAAATCATGCCTTTAGCGTGTATGTGAACTCCGTTTTTTTAATAAGTAATTGTGAAATTGTGAAACTGTGAAATTGAATTTGTCACTGCTTTTAACTATCACAATATTGAGTTTTTAAAAAGAAGCTGAAACAGTTGTAGTTCTGGTCACTGTTGGTGCACGCTGATACTATCTTGACACGCCCCAGCGGGCTGCGGTATCCAAAAGGGGTTAGCATTCTAGTTGCCTATCCCCGCGCCACGGCCTATAAAGCATTGCGCTGGAGCGACCGCGCAGCGTGGAAACACTTGAGACGTGATAATCTCCTGCCTGTGTAAGGACGCGGACGCATACTGGCGTATACTGCAAAATCATGCCTTTAGCGTGTATGTGAACTCCGTTTTTTTAATAAGTAATTGTGAAATTGTGAAACTGTGAAATTGAATTTGTCACTGCTTTTAACTATCACAATATTGAGTTTTTAAAAAGAAGCTGAAACAGTTGTAGTTCCGGTCACTGTTGGTGCACGCCGATACTATCTTGACACGCCCCAGCGGGCTGCGGTATCCAAAAGGGGTTAGCATTCTAGTTGCCTATCCCCGTGCCACGGCCTATAAAGCATTGCGCTGGAGCGACCGCGCAGCGTGGAAACACTTGAGACGTGATAATCTCCTGCCCGTGTAAGGACGCGGACGCATACTGGCGTATACTGCAAAATCATGCCTTTAGCGTGTATGTGAACTCCGTTTTTTTAATAAGTAATTGTGAAATTGTGAAACTGTGAAATTGAATTTGTCACTGCTTTTAACTATCACAATATTGAGTTTTTAAAAAGAAGCTGAAACAGTTGTAGTTCCGGTCACTGTTGGTTCATGCTGATACTATCTTGACACGCCCCAGCGGGCTGCGGTATCCAAAAGGGGTTAGCATTCTAGTTGCCTTTCCCCGTGCCACGGCCTATAAAGCATTGCGCTGGAGCGACCGCGCAGCGGACGCGCGCAGCGGGCGAGCCGCCGGCGCGCCTAAGGCGCGCCAAAGGCAAGCCCGTCTGCGCCCGTCCGCGCACCGGCAACGCACAGCGCCAGCCATTATGCTGAAGGTAGGAGAAATCTACTAGATGATACTGCCTATAAGTATTCGAGTGCCTCATTACGGGCAATAGGGGTGCAGGGTGGTGCCCATGGGGAGTTCATACTGAGAGATACGGCTGGGCCAGTGGCTGACTTCATGAAAGGGGACTCTCTAAGATGTGGACTGCTCAATGTTAGATCCCTGTGTAAACACTACATGGAGATACAGCTGTTATTAGAGCTACACGATCTAGATGCCCTGGTGATGACCGAGACTTGGACTCACCCCGGGTCTGATCTAGAGTTGGATTTGGCCTGTCCTCAGGGCTATAAAGCTTTTCATAAGCCGCGTCCAAGCGGTAGAGGTGGAGGGCTTGGGATCATATTTAAGGAGGCATGGAATTTTTCCCCTGTAGATATTGATGAGGTTGAAGGGGCTGAGCTATTGGGCTTTGCGCTAAAGGATCAGGGGAGACATGTACTGACTGGTATTATTTGTTATAGGCCTCCAGGAACGGCCAGTCTCCTGCAACAAAAAAATATGATTGATGTTTTTAGTAACATGGCTCTTTCACATGCCAGATTGTTAATACTAGGAGATTTTAACCTATGGGCCAATGGGAGCATGGACCCTGGGTATAATAATCTCTTACAATCCTGTATGGATTTGCAGCTCCCTCAAAGGGTGGTAGAACCTACTCATATAGGAGGACATGTGTTGGACCTTGTTTTTGCGGGGAAAGACTCAGTGGAAGTGGTAAATGTTCTGCCGATGGGCTGGTCCGATCATCATTTAGTTCAATTTGATGTACTTAACGTTAAGCAGAACAGCCTGGCAATTGTGAAGGAGACTAGATGTCTCCTTAGTAGGGATTGGAAAGGTCTCCTGAGGAAAGCTGGTACCACCCCTGTATTCCATCTAGAAGAATCTTTCGACCCCGGGAAACAGGTGGATGAAAATTATACCACCTTTTGTCTTTTGATCAATGATCAACTTGATCAGCTTGTTCCACAAAAGCTAGTAAAAAAAGTAGGCAAACCCTCTGCTCCTTGGTATAATGCTGAACTACAAAAGTTCAAACTTGGCTGTAAGCAAGCAGAACGGCGGTGGAGGAGGGGATACTCTGATATAGCTAAAGCTGAGTGGAAGGAGAAAATTCTCCACTATAAGAAATATACTGCCTCCGCTAAAGCGGAATTTTTCGCAAATGCAATTTTGAAGGCACCTAATAGCTCCAAAAGTGTTTTTAAAATAATGAATGACATCGCCACCCCCGATTGTACAAAAAATAAGACTCCCCCAACACAGGAACTCTGTGACAGTTTGGCTGTCTTTTTAAGAAAAGATCTGTAAGATTATTAAAGGGATGGAAGGGGATAGTACAGTTGATGGGGCTAGTAGTCTGCTACCTGACAGGAAGGAGGACTGGAAGGGAACGAATGAAGTTTCAGATCAGAGACCTCTTTTAGATCACTTCGAAATTCCCACGCTGGAGGATTTCACTCGGTTAGCCTTAGGAATTTCCTCTGGCTCATCACTGGACCCTCTTCCCCACAGGATTTGGAAGGCATTAGGCTCTGAGCTGTTCCCTATGCTAAAGCAGCTGTGTGATCAGTCCCTGGGTAGTGGAATGGTCCCCCCCTGCTGGAAGCAAGCAGTTGTAACCCCTTTATTAAAAAAACCGTCGCTTGACCCAGCCTGTCTAAAAAACTACAGGCCTATCTCGCTCCTCCCATATCCCGTTAAGATCATGGAGCGCCTTGTAAGCAGGGCACTCTCCCAGTTTCTGGAGGTAAATAATTTACTGGATGCCGGACAATTCAGCTTCCGCCCAGGACATGGGACTGAGACTGCCTTGCTGACTGTGTTGGAGGATCTTCGTTTGCGTGCGGACATGGGTCAATATACTATACTGATCCTGTTGGATCTGTCCGCCGCATTCGACACAGTCAATCACAAGGTTCTCCTGGAACGATTGGAAGGAGTGGGGGTAGTGGGCTTGGCCCAGAAATGGCTGCATTCATATCTGTCTGACAGATGTCAGGCTGTGGCCCTCCCCCCTTTTCAATCTAAGTTTATTAAGATACATCATGGTGTACCGCAAGGCTCTGCTATCAGCCCTATTCTTTTCAACGCCTATATGCGTCCCTTGGTGGATGTCATTAAATCTTACGGTATAGGTCTTGTAAATTATGCGGATGACACCCAGCTTATTCTCTCTTGGGAAAGAGAACAGTCATTTTCTGTGGAAAACTTTCATGCATGTATGCAGAGTGTGGTATATTGGCTGAGAAATAACTCCCTGCAATTTAATGCAGATAAAACAGAGTTTCTTTATATTGCAGGTGGGAGAGTACCACATCCTCTCCCAGCCAATATGTGGCCGACTACTGCTGATGCCCCGCTGGTACCCTCTAAATCTGTTCGTAACTTGGGAATCTGCTTTAATGATGAGTTGACTCTGGAAAATCAAGTCAACAAGACGGTTGGGAGCTGCTACTCCCTTATTAGAGTTCTTAAAAAAGTACTCCCCATGCTCCCGGTACATACTCGTGCTCTGGTAGTAAGGAGCGTCATCCTGAGTAGGCTAGATTATTGTAATGCCTTGCTACTGGAGTCCCCTAAATACTTAATGGGGAGACTGCAGAGAATCCAGAATGTAGCAGCTAAGTTGGCCTTGACGAGACCTCGTCAGTCCTCCTCCTCTCAGGCTCTGGTGGACCTTCATTGGCTCCCAATCTTGCAGAGAGTTCATTTTAAATCCCTTTGTGTTGTGTTCAAGGCATTGCACGGTCGTGGGCCATTACCTTTGCAGAGGAAATTTAGTTGGTATGTTCCCACCCGTTGCCTCAGATCTTCCTCTGCTAACTGGGTGAAAGTGCCTAGGGTCAAAAGAGCTAAACTGGGGGGGCAAGCTTTCAGCATTGCTGCTGCAAGGCTTTGGAATAGCCTACCCATGGAGCTGCGACAGATGACGGATTTTATGCCTTTCAGAAAGAAATTGAAGACTTGGCTCTTCCCCAGAGTATGATGCCTCCTGCTCTTTATCACAGGCTCTCTTCCGTCTCTCAGCGCCAGGATACCCGGCGGGTCACAGTGCACTTTATAAATAGCCCTTACATTACATTACAGTGGTTAAGTAAAAGAAATTCAAGCAACTTATTTGTTTGTGAGCCATTTCATTAGATTCCTAAGGCTAGAAAATGGTTGGGGGGGGGGAGGAAAATTCCCATATAACATATTGTCTTGTCCTCATGTTGCAAATTATCAGCACACATATTTCCATAAAAACAACCAACATTCTGGTGACACCTTAGATAACCTAAGAAGACGTAGCATCATGCATCAGATACAGGCAGCTAAACAAACATAAATCCAATATATACCAAATGATATTTGTGCATCTAAATCAAATACATACCAGATTGTGTTCAGGCTTTTAATTCTCTAATGTCAGTCTATGGGCATCCCATCACACACAGGCAATATTCCTCGCGCAGGAGGGCAGGTTTTATAACCAGTTTGGAAACATCAATACAGGAACAGTTTGGGACTATCTGCCCTGTTATCAGCACTTGATGGCAAAATATAATTACAACCATAACAGCCAAAACGCAGTGATATGCAATGTTAGTAGGATTTCGACAGCATCCGTCACATGTCTCTATGTCATGGTCCACCAAGGACCCACAATCACACCATAGACCCACACTCGCACCTGCAAAGTTTTCCGTAATGAAAAAAAGGGTGAGAGAGTGGTGCAAGAATATCCCGAGGTGAGCCCCCAAATTCAGGCGGCATTGAAAAATGTGCATGCCTACCATGCATTAATTGCTGTGCCCCAGAAGGCAGAGAGGGAGAGAGACAGAAAATCCCAAGAGCTTTGAGTATTCTTCATCATCCGAGCCATCGGGGACACTCATTGAAAACAAGGAATCAAAACACATAGAACCGGCATGAACCATCATCTGGTGGCTCAAGAATCCAGCTTAACATGGTCCGACAATGTTATCCAAGTGAGAATCAAGTATGCCAGGAAATTTAGATTAGTATCACACGAGGCATACAAGTGTCAGTTACCACAAGCGCAAAACCACAGTGGGAATAAATTACTACATTATCAAAGGCCAATCTAACCCAAGAGCTATCTTCCAGGGCAACCGTGTTGCCATTCAACAACGATCTAGCTCTATCCAATTGGAAAAGGAACAAGTGATACCAAGAAGGCCAAAAGCGTCCTTGGACCAACCATAGCAGACCCAATTTAAGTTACCAATGTGCACCTGAAACCAATATAATGTGCTTACACAGTTGTGGCCTCACATACTACCTACTTCAATTGGTGCCAGAAGCCACACGTCTATACTCTACTCCACCTCACGCAATGTGAGTAAATGAAACAAACCAGTGCGCTGCACCTCGTCTCCCATTTGTAGTCACCTCAAATTTCTTAAATTGCTTACACCTGGTAACAAGCCGGTCCGTAAGCTCTGGGGTTAAGTCCTCTGTCATTCGCAGTGAAAGAGAGGCGGCCATCTTGAGAGGGAAAAGGCATCTTCGATATGCAACAAAAACAAGTTTGATCCCTCCCACGCTGAACCTCTTGACATGGAATTAGGCATCTTCAATGTAAACTTAACCACGAGTTTAATCCCCCACACTCCCACTACTAAATGGCTATGCAAGGGGTACAAGATGTAATCACGACTACTAGTCATTCTCTAAAAGCTTTGATATAGAATCCTCAATCTCCATGAGAAGGACGCGGCCATATTAGAACGGAGTCAGGTGCCTCAAATGGGCACCTGGAACCAGTTCAATCCTTCACATAACTTCCTTAAAAGGTATGATGTGCATACAGAACCAAGTAGCATGAAATCCACAATAGGAGGGTCGCATATGAAGACGTATGACGTGTGGTGTAGGTTTAAAAAATCTGATAGCTAGCTTATTATGCCTCCCATCACATGAGCATCAATACTTACAATTTTGAATCGAATGAAGCCCACATCATAGCATGTGATACTTCTGTGTCCCCTCATGAGGCTACCTGACAACCTGATGACAGCTCAATTGTTTGGGAGAGAAATCAATATAATTTGAGCAACTGGCACCATGAATATAACAATTATTCCATAAATCCACAAACTCCTAAATTATGATCCATGATATACAATTCTTAGTAAGGACAATGTCGACTAACAATGCTGCAGGTTGACTGTGTGGAAGTAAGATTAGATCAATATAACAAATAAACGGCAATGAACGTGAAGGAAGTGACCCGAAAAGGGCCACCCGTGTCACTCACGACCACCTCCTCTGCCTTCCTAAAATGAAGAGTAGGTCAGAGAGTAGAGAATACAAACCAGATATTTATTGAGATTACACTGCAGTGGAGCCCAGTCTGACCAGCCTCTTGGGATGACTGTCGAGGGACTGAAGCCCGTAAGCATACAATTACATTATGTACATTTGCAAAGTCCACAAAGGCACGCCTACTATGGAAAACCACTAGCAGGTGTCGTAATACAATGGGGGTACAGAGCATAAGTTTCAATTCTGCAGCTGGGCACCGGCTATCTACTGCCCAAGGTCATCTGGCCTATCCTCCTTACCAGACGGGTGGGAGAAAGACTCCATCTAACAAGAAAGGTATGTACTAACGAGAATACTTGCAATTATAATAGAAAAAGCTCAACCTTGGGAAACAAAACTTACCAAGGACCATTTCTCGAAAATAGCTAAGCAGCAGTTTCAATTATCATACAAAATGGCGTCCAGATTGCAAGATGGTGTCGCGAATGCTAAAATATATAGACAGAACCCTCCTGTTAGCATGAGCTAACCATCTACAATCGAAAATCAAAGCAGAAACATAAAGGAATAATAAAGCAAATAGCCTTTTTATGCACATTTCATGTTGTCAATAGTGGGAGTATATTCCAAGAGAAGGGAGGACGTTTCGAAGACGCCCTGGTCTATGGCCATGATGTCATCTATTTCTTTCTGTAACATTATTGCAGCATTAGTATCATGAATCGATATCGTCCTCTTCGGAACCAATACAGAGATACAGTATGTGCAGCACATTGGGAGACATTGAATAAGAACACAGCAACATATCAATATAACAATGAAATATATTTCTTTCTCTATTAGCCACCCCATGTTCCAAAAAGGGACCAACTCCAATTACCTGATTCCATACCTTTGACATTCTCAATAATATCCAGGATATGCTTGGTGATATTCTTTTCCATATTTGTTATGCCCACTACACACTGATCACCAATAACTGCGCATGCACCACCATTCTTTGCTAAAATAAAGTCCACTGCATATCTAGTCTGTTCAGAATAAATCCTCATACTTTCTAATTGAATGGTGATGTCACGTAAGGCTGCTACTGTGGTATTTGGAAATATCTGTAATTTGCAAACAAAATATTCCCGAGCCTTTTCAGTCCTACTCATAGCCATTCCCCCTAATGTGAAAATGGCAGACAGGATATAACCAAAAGTAATACCATTACAATAACTGTTGATCTCAATATCTGTTACTCCTTCACAAAATTCCTTTGTAAGTGTTCTCTGTACCCATTTTATTTGTCTGTGAGCATATTTGCAAGGGACCCCCAGGGGCAGCACCATCCCAAGAGCTACATCATTGGTACCATTATGAACATTTGAGTACGTTCCATTTGTGAGAAAGAAGAACCCGGGGTGGGCATTTATCGGCCTATCATAATCCACAGCTGCATAACGAGAATTACCTGCGACGGTGTCAGAACCTTTTAAACCTTTCAAAGGGAATGTCCGTTTGGATATGATCACCCCTGAACAGTTGATATACAAAATAGTATCAGTATTATTTATGATGGGGCAACAAGCAGGGTAATAGCCAGCTTTTTGGGGAACCGTCACTTCTTTATAATGCCAACCCACCAATGTAATATTTTGCTCTTCAAAATAAAAGTTATCACAGTACGTATTATTGTCACAACCGGGGTACCCTATTCCAGTGGGTTGATGATGATACAAGCATGGCCCTGGGTAGCCAAAACCAAACTCCCCTTTTACCTCAACAAAACCTGTTGGCTTAGAATATGTATAATTTATCAAAGAAAAAGGGTAGCGGTCCATAGGCTAGTTACAGATTCAGTAGGATAACAAGCAACAACATTACCAAAAAATCTCTTATGAGTATCTAGGAAAACATTATTAGAAAGCATTCTTTTTCGTCTAGGTGTGAAAAAGATATCATTGTCAAAAGTAGGCGAATTACATGCATTTTCTAACGCCCAAAGAACTCCACAAAGAATAATCATCAGCACAATAGCAAAAAGAAGGAATAGCACTCTCCGCTGCTTCACCCATGATGATGGGGGCAAAACAACAAAACCTAATGGCTGTTCTTCATCAATCATTGGCCTGCCAAAAAGATACATGATAGCGTAATGAAAAGGTACTATTAATCTATCCGTAATGAAACTAAACAAACAATCTTCTTTCCAGCGTCCATTTTTCTTCTCCTGTGAGCCTCGCTGGCAGGCTCCTATCGTTCATCCACGATGGTGCTATCCAGCACTTCTCGTTGGAGCTACACAATTGCAGCCCTTTCTGAGGAAAATCCACTTTTTTCAGGATAGGGTACTCTCCCTCCTGGGAAAACACCCCAAACTTATCCTGTCCAGTGTCTCGAACAATGCACCAATCTCTCTGTCCCTGCTCTATTGTCCCTATTCTTCATCCATGAAGTCCATCCCTACTAGTCTGACTTTTCCTTTGGTGCACTGTTCCTTCGTCGAGGACGCAAATTGTACTTAACAACTCCAGAAGCAGAGGGATCAAGAAACAAACATTCAATTTTAGCGGTTTGGACAGATTCAGATTCAAACACAGAAGGGCCAGCTGACTGGAGCTCTTGGCTGGCCTTAACCTCAGGTGGCACTGTTTCATTCAGGACTGCATCACTCTCCTCCTCAGAAGGTGCCCACGTTATTCTGGCATCGGAGAAAGGGATGAAACGAGGAACCTTTTCCGTCTCAGAGTCCCCTATTCCGTCGATCCTCCACTGGTCATACGGCAGGGGAAGTGGCACCTTCCTGGTATGCGTAGAGTGTATTCAATTTTTCCGGCCGTCCACTTTGACTGCAGTGCGAGTGGCGAGGAGTATCTGATAAGGCCCCTTCCATTAGGGCTCCAAGCTGCCTTTTCGCTGAAAGTGCTTTATGAGAACATAGTCACCAGGCCGAAGATCATGGCCGGGTCCCACTGTAGCGGATGGCAAGGCCTCTTGAATCTGCTGATGAATAGAACGCAAATTTTTAGTTAACTCATATAGATAGTCTATCAACAAGGGGTATTCTATCTTGGAAAAGTGGCGGGGTCTTGGAACTCCCCAGACATTAGCGGGCCTACCAAAGACAATTTCATAGGGGGACAACCCTGTTCTTGTATGAGCTGTAACTCTCGTTGACAACAAAGCCAATGGTAAAGCATCTGGCCACTTCAATCCTGTACTCTCCTGAATTTTGGCCATCTTTAGTTTGAGAGTACCATTGTACTTCTCAACTAAACCTGCTGACTGGTGATCCAGCGCTAACAATAAAAATTATTCTCCTATATACTTCGGTCATCCAGGTGCAATTATTCCTTCAACACACACACTATATCCATATGACGGTGGGGCCCATAACACCGCATATACATTCAATTACTCATTTATTCCCTGGATTTCCTCCGTCAATAACCTAGGAGAAAACAATTCGCTGGAAGGAGACGGGATACCTCTTTTATCATGACATAATGTTTCTCATTTTCTTTAAGGTATTCCGCTCATTGGTCGATGGACCAACTAGTAGGAATAAGTTGATGGTGATTAAGACCAGCTCAATCACAATAAACTCTTTAACATTTCATTTTAATCATTAAGCTAAAGAATCACTGAGTCATTTGTTTAAAGAATAATAAAGTTTATATAAAGTTTTGATGCAAGAAATAAGGTTAAGCTTATTATTCAGATCATTACATTTATCATCAATATAAGAATAAATTGAAATTGCAATACATATCTATTAGACGGAAAAATAAGGTTATCATATTAAGAACTCTAAGAGATCAATCTATCTGTCTTGGAAAAATCTAATAGTTCTAAATGAAAAATCTATCAGGAAAATTTCTCCTAAAGCAGCATCTTATACTCAACTGGAAAATAAAAATAGCAGCAGCAGCATCAGCTCGTCAGCATCAGCAACCGCAACTTCACCCATCTACAGCATCTAACTTCTCCAGCATCTGCTCTCCAGCAACTCACTCTCCAGCAACTAACTCTCCAGCAACCAACCCCTCCCACCAAGAGTAGGTCTTCTTATACCCTAATTCTAGCTTACAGAATAAAAATGTTGCATCTTCATGGCGTGATTCTTTCTCATTGGTCCCCTCAGGCCCATATACATTTTAATCAAACTTCCTGGTCTTAACTAGTTCCTTGTGGAATGTCCATGCTTGCATCGTTTCCCACAGTTCATGTCATTGCTCATCCGTTTCGATCAGTCCAATTTGTATCTTTTTCTGCTACATTTTAGATTCAACAGTTTACGTCCATTGATTCAGTTGGACTTCTCACGCTTCTTGCTGATCATCTTGGCACACATCTGCTCAGAAAGGTCACAATAGCCTTGACCATACTTCCATCTTAGCCTCTCTTCTTCTTTGTTACTAGTCAAAGCAAGATACAACCATTCAGGTGATCTATACTTCGGATTTACCTTCTTTACTCTTTTTGTTTTCTGCAAGTGTTTTCCACCTTGTTTTTCTTGCTCTCTCTGACTTGTTATTTCATTCACTTGTTCAGCACTTTTCCCATCTAACCTTATGATTCTGTATCTTAATTTTCTTACTTCGTTGGGCCAATTGTCTCCTTTTCTTGGCCTTTTTGCCTCACTTCCTTTTTCCTCTCTTTCTGTTTTCCAATTTCTTTTTCTTGACTCTAGTTTTTTGTTTCTTTCTTCTCCACTTTCTTCAGACTCTGTTTCAGTTCTTTCGTTATTGCCTCTTATTTTGAAACTTATAATGTCATTTTCTTCCTCTACTTGTTGTTCTTTCCTTATCTTCCTTCGTTCACCTATTTCTGTCCCTCCTCAAGGTTCTTCCGGATTTGTGTCAGTCTCTCTATCTGCTTCTAAATTTCCCTGTTCTCGTGTTTGACTATTTGTCCCTATTGCTCCTCGGGGATCTTCCGATTTTTCTAGCTTTTTGTTTGAAACTCTCCCTTCTTCATCTATTAATATTATCTACGAAGGATTTTCACCACAACTTGTACTTGGTTGCTCACTGTCACTATCTTCTGGCTCAGTTTCTTCTCTTATGCTTTCAAAATTCCAATTTCTTTTTAGAATTTCTTCACAATCCGAATGATCTGTATCATATTCTGAACTGGTATCTGATATTTCCAGATGTCGACTTACAGGTCTTCAAGTTCTGGAACCTCAGCTATTTCCTCTTCTTCTTCTGCTGTTGCACTTGTAGTTGGGTCTTCCAGATGTCGACTTACAGGTCGATCTTCAAGTTCTGGCACCCTGTCTGTTTCTTCTTCTGCTTCTGATGCTGAACTATTATCCAATACTTCCAGATGTCGACTCACTTGTCGATCTTCATGTTCTGGAACTCTGATGGTGTGACTGGCATGCACCCAGTGTTTCACTCCTGCACACTTGACTGCAGTTGTTGTCACCAGGATCACTTGTCGTTGTTCGTCCCAGCGAGGAACCAAACAGTTTCTTCTCCTGTGGACTTTTATGCGGACCCAATCTCCTGGATTCAAGTCGTGAGCTTGTTTTCTTTCAAGAGTGGTCGCATCCGGTCCAACCTGATGAAACACAGAACGCACCACATCAGCCAATCCTTTGCAATAATCCAGCACTAGATCATCAGTTATAGTCAGTAGTTTGTTGACAGGTACTTTTGCTTGTCTCATTGCTCGTCCCATAATTATTTCATGGGGACTGAGTCCAGTTTTCCTTTCCGGAATACTTCTGATTGTCATTAAAACTAATGGCAAGGCATCTGGCCATTTGAGTCCTGTAGCTTGACACATTTTTCCTAACCTGTTCTTGATTGTTCCATTCACTTGCTCTACTATTCCAGAAGCCTCTGGTCTGTATGCACAATGCAGTTTCTGTTTAATACTAAGTGCTTCACAAATTACTTTAACTAATTCATTTTGGAAATGTGTTCCTCTATCTGTTTCAATCGTGACTGGAAAACCATACCTCGGAATGAATTCTCGCAGCATAAGTTTTGCTACCGTTATTCCATCATTCCTTCTTGTTGGGTATGCTTCCACCCAACGGGAAAACAAACAGACGACCACTAGGACATACCTTAGTCTGTTGCAAGGTGGCATTTCAATAAAATCCATTTGCATTTTAGTGAAAGGACCTCCTTCTCGTCCTATTGTTCCTAGACTCACTACTGTTTTCCTTCCTGGATTTAACTGTTGACAAATAAGACATCTCTGACAAAGACTCTCAGCTATGGCTCTGAATTTTGGATTATACCATGTTTGTCTAAAAAGTCTGATCATTGAATCTCTCCCAATATGGGCTTGTCCATGGTACATCCGTGCCATGTCAGAAGTCATGCTATCAGGCATAACTGGTCTCTCATCTCTGTAAACCCAAACATCATTTTCTTCATGTTTTCTACATCCTGCTTTTATCCATGTATCTTTTTCCTCATCATCTGCAGCTTCCTGTAACTGTCTCACCTCATCCCATGTCTCAATAGAGTTAGTAAAAAGCAAAGGACAAGAAATATGCTCTCTTTTCCGACTTTTGTTTAAAGAAACCACATTCTTTGCACAGTACTGTGCCATTTCGCCAGCATATTTATTACCAACAGTTATGTAGTCTTCCCCATTTTTATGTGCATTGCACTTCACAACAGCAATCTGTTTAGGCAGCTGTATCGCCTCAAGCAGCTTTTTCACAAAATCTCCATTTCTAATTGGCGTTCCTGCAGACGTCAAGAAACCCCTTTGTGACCAAATCTGACCAAAGTCATGCACCACCCCGAAGCCGTACTGGCTATCTGTCACAATCGTAACCCGTACATTTCTTCCCAACTTGCATGCTTGAATCAGAGCTACTAGTTCTGCGACCTGGGCAGACCGTACCCCTTTCAGACAAGATGCTTCCATTACAGTGGCTACTGTGCAAATTGCAAATGCTGCACTTAGAACTCCATCACTCGTTCTCAAACATGAGCCATCCACAAACAGAATATAATCTTATTCTTTCAAATGTTCATCTCGTATGTCAGACCTTGGTTTTGTACAATATTCAAGCACATTCAGACAATCGTGATCTACTTCATCCATTTCAATCACACTCTCTTCATCTGGCAATGATGTCGAAGGATTCATATTCATACATCTGTCAATGGTCACATTATCTGCACTCAATATTACTTTTTCATACCTAGTCAGCCGACTATGTGTCATGTATTGGGTTTTCGTTCTTGTCAAGAGAATTTCCACAGAATGGGGAACATATACTCTCAGTTGATATCCCATAACTATGCCTTCACTCTGTTCCAGACTCACACAAGTAGCAGCAACTGCTTTCAAGCATCCGGGCAACGCTTTCACTACAGGGTCTAAAACAGCTGAAAAATATGCAATGGGTCTTTTCATAGTTCCATGTCTTTGTACCAAAACTGAAAATGCACATCCATCTCTTTCACTGCAATACAGCTCAAAATCTTTCTCATAGTCAGGCATTCCTAATGCTGGAGCCTCACATAATTTCTTTTTCAGCTCTGTGAATGCTTTCATTTCTTCATCATTCATTTCAAAAGGATCTTTAACATCCTTCTTTGTCACTTTCTACTATTGTTTAGCAATCAGTGAAAAACCGCTTATCCATTGTCGACAATATCCAACCATTCCCAAAAACATTCTTACCTCTCTTTGTGTCATTGGAGCTCTCATTCCTTGAATCATTTTTATTCTTTCAGTCGTTACCTTTCGCACACCTTTCTCAATTTTATGCCCTAAATACTGGACTTCTTGTTGACAAAACTGCAATTTTGAAGGGGACACTTTATGTCCTCTTTTTGCTAAATCATTCAGCAAAGCAATTGTATCATTGACACATGCTTCTTTTGTTTTTGATGCCACCAGTAGGTCATCAATATACTGAACCATCACTGACTTTTCTGGCATTTTTAAATCTTCCAACAATTTCTTTAGAATCTGATTAAATATTTAGGGACTTTCTGTGTACCCTTGAGGAATTTGGCACCATTCCAAAATACGCTCTCCAAACCTAAACGCAAATAATGGCTGGCTATCTGGATGCAATGGAATAGAGAAAAATGCATGACATAAATCAATTACTGTGTACCATTCTGCTTCACGTGGAATCTGGTATAGAATCACAGCAGTGTTCGGTACTATTGGGCAACAAGGCACAACAATTATATTTACCTTCCTCAAATCCAGTACAATTCTATATGTTCCGTTTGGCTTTTTCAGTCCCATTATTGGCGAATTACATGGACTGCTCTTTATTTCTTTTAGAATCCCTTGTTCAATCATTTTATTTATTACTGGCGTTATTCCTTCAATTATTTCTGGTGTCAATTTATACTGGGGCGTATTTGGGTAACTCGTTCCCTCTTTCACTGTTATTTTAACGGGATCTACTCCTTTCATTAATCCTACATCTTCTCCTGTAAAGTCCCACACTTCTTCTTTCACTGTCTTTTTCAATTCAATTGGGATTTTCTCTGCATCAAATACAGGAAACAAACCATTTACTTCTTGTTCTAAATTCACCATTGTCATTTTATACAGCACATCCTCATCTGGAGTCCAAAATGCAATTCCGTCTGGGGTACAATAGATAGTGCAATTCATCTTGCACAATAAATCGCGTCCTAAAAGGTTCACGGGACTACAATCGCATACCACAAATCGGTGCATTTCGCTAAATGGACCAATCTTTACCTCCACTAATTTAGTAAGAGGCGTCTTAATTTGCTGATTTGAAACTCCAACTACTTGGATATGTTCACCTGAGAGAGGAAGGTTTGGTATTTCCACTGTCCTAACAGTAGAACGGGTAGCTCCAGTGTCAACAAGGAATGTTACATTTGCACCATTCACTTCTCCATCCACAAATGGACCAGACTGATCTACCTCTAGAGTTGCGCCAAGCACGCACTCTTCCCCCTCTCCTAGGCACCGTCAGAAACTTTCATCCGTGTCATCCTCATCCTGTCGTAACCAATATTGAGAAATTGCAGCTGCACGCGGCAACTGTGTTACCTGTTCTCCTCCGTAGAATCCTGTTTCTGCACTGTATTTCTGTTGGTTAACACTCTTGGGAAGTGGTGGTTGCGGCACCTGACCTTGTTAAGTAGCTACCTCACTCTGCACCTGTGAATTTAATGATTGATTTTCCACATTAGGTTTTGGAGGAAATTTACACTCGTTTCTCCAGTGTCCTAGCTTTCCGCAGTTGTGGCATGGCCACTTTTTCTTTGCCTCATCTATGCTCATTTGTCCTTTTCCTTTACCTATATTGGGTCGGGATCTAACCTGTCCTGTTTCATTACCAGTATTACTCAATTGAGCTTCTTGCTTCTCTGCAACTTTCACCTGAGCCCACATGGCCTTTTCTTTCAATTTACGCTGTCTACTCTCAATATCATCACTACAATACTTAGCATATCTCAAAACCTCATCCACTGTGCTATTCTGCCAACAAATCATATGCTGCTTAATCATTTCACTTATTTCTGGTTTCAATCCATACACAAACCTATATACAAAATGACTCATATCCTTCTCATTTAGTGTCTCATAACCACTATACTGTTTGAAAACCAACAACAATCTCTCGTAGTACGCATGCACTGATTCTTTACTTTCCTGCGTTGTTCTGTCTATTTTTACCCAATCTGTTTCTTTAGGTGGAATCTTATTCTTCAAAAAGGTAATTACTTGGTCGTACTTCCTCATCACTTCTGGTCCTGGCGCTCCTGTTTTAGCGTCCCTCGGATATTCTACAGTTGGCCAATCAATAGTAATCTTACATTCTGTCCACAAATCAGCCGGCACTACTATATCAAACAATCCATCCAGATCTATCCACAACACCTTTGAAACCTTCACAAATCTTTCCACTTGTCTGTACCATTCTCTGGCTTCTCTCTCAACTTTGGGAAGTCATTTGTAAATGACAGTATATCCTGTCTGGTCCATGGAACATGCACATAACTACCACCTGGAGTTTCTCTCATCGGGTACTCCCTTACAACTGGTTCCTTATCTGTCACTGCAAAAGCCAAAGATGCTTTATCTGTTGTTTTCTCATTCTTTTCGACCATCTATTTCTCCATCTATCCACATCACCCCATTTTCTCAATAAAACAATTAACTCTTTTATTTGGGTCAGTCTTCCTGATGTGTTCAAATTCTCTATATCTTTCTCGCAAAAATCTACTCTGTATGGTTTCTGCAACGTTCTTACTTTTACAAATTCCACTCCTAGTTCACTTGCTGTCTCTTCCAATTTGTCATGTAAATTTCTAGCTCTCCATGTAAGACTTTTGCACAAAAACATAATCTCGTCATCCTGATAATTTTTTAATTTTTCTGTTCCAATTGTTCCTAAAATCAATTCTTCCATGTCTATTTTCAACCTAATTACATCTAATGGTTTGTCTTCCGTTTCTTTTGTTTTTAGCGCTTTCATCCATTCATTTAACTCATCTGGAGTCGGACCTACAGGCGTACTATTTAATTCTATCCAATTGCTACTTCTTTCTGGTGTCCCTGATGCAGACTCCGTCACCATAGGCATTCTCCTAATCTCATTCTCATTTATCGTCAAATTAGTAGGTGGGCTTGGTCTATAGGTACTAGCCAAATTGTGTGCACCTTCATTATTCAGCTCCATCCCTTCTCTTTTTCTTTGCAAATGTGAATTCATGGGAATCACTAAAGAACGTTCATCAATTTTCTGATTCTCAAAAATTGGCATTACTGGACCTATTGTTACTGGTACAGTTACAGCTTCCATATTCTTTGTCAATTCTCTTATTTTCTCAGTCAATTCTCTTGTCGTTTTTGCTAATTCAGTTGCATTGTCACTTTCTATCTCTTCACTTTGTGAAGTTTTTAATTGATCTTGTGACCTATTTGTCTCATCTCTTCGTTCAGGATTTTTATTCCTCCCAGTTTCCATTGGCGGTGCATTAGGTGTCACCACCGCAGAAGTCTGTTGGTATGGAGGTGGGTTTCTGTTTAAAATATCTTCCAGCAATTCGTCATCCGTTTCACTACCACCATACACATACTTTTCTACCACTAAATGTTTCTTTTTCTCTGTACACTTTCTCTTTGCTTCTTCCTCAACTGTAAAAGCTGGAAACAAACCTCCTGTCATGTTAGCACATCTCCAACGCTTTATTCTGTCCTCACGATTTACTCCCCACAACCTTCCAGGCACAAACTCATGATTCTTTAATCCTCTGAATCTCTCTCGCTCATACATCTCATCTTCCCATTCCGTTAAAGCTTCAAACTGTGTCGGTCTAGGTCTAGGTTTTAACATTGCCATCTTTTCTCTCAAGTTCCGTAGTACAGCTACATTAAAAGAACCATTCTCAGGGAAAGCCAATGCTCCATCATTCTTGGTATATTTTGTCCAATTTTCTAACCATATGCATGTATGATATCCATATTTCAGCATCATATGCGAAGCTGGTGATTTCGGCGGAGGAATTATTTGTCCCTCTCTAGTCACTACCTTTTTGTCTTTCTTAAAGAAATTCTTAACTTTCGTCATCCATGACTCATAATACGACATGATTCACAATCTTTTTCTCCTCAAATAATCCGCAATTCAACACTGTTCTGTATGCGTTATTCCAACCAATACTAGCGCGACTCACACCAACACTCCAATCACAAACTTCCACGTCACTAGGCTATTTCGACCAATCCTAGCGTGACTCACACCAAAGCTCCAATCAGAGCGATTTCTGTCTACGGCGCACTGTCCAATCCCAGCGCGACTCTTGTCTACGTCACTTCTGCTCTTGACCCCTCCTTTACAAAATTTATCGGCAATTTCTTTTTCAACAATTCTTTGTTAGTTACAACATTTAAACCACATTTCCATTGTCTGATTCGCTAAACTGAAGAGATAGCTTTGACCATTTACACAAGAACTCTGTATTTTCCAGTAGGCAGCGCTTACCTCTACCCTACCACAGAATTTTTCAGTTTCGCTGATAAAGTAGTACTTTCCTCTACCTTACCCTTCTTTCAAGCAAACAGTAAACCCGTTTCTCTGGGGATAAAACACATGTGGAGACTATACTGCTCCTGAGAATTAAGGCCAGAGTTTCACAAGAAAACCGATCACTATTTCACTTACACACCTTTTATACGGAAAAATGTCCCTATCATAACACAACCTGCGTTATCACCAATATGAATTCAGACAATGCACCATTCCATGTGACTTCTCTTGCCACACGTGTTCCACTTCCTACTTCCCGGAAGCGTGAAAACTTACATATAACATAACGCGACTCAACAAAAAGTGTTAGACATGAACTTATCAATAATCACTAATCAATAATCAATAATCACCAAACTAATCTATAGTAACCATAACTCTGCTACCAAGAAATCTGATCCAGCGCTAACAATAAAAATTATTCTCCTATATACTTTGGTCATCCAGGTGCAATTATTCCTTCAACACACACACTATATCCATATGACGGTGGGGCCCATAACACCGCATATACATTCACTTACTCATTTATTCCCTGGATTTCCTCCGTCAATAAACTAGGAGAAAACAATTCGCTGGAAGGAGACAGGATACCTCTTTTATCATGACATAATGTTTCTCATTTTCTTTAAGGTATTCCGCTCATTGGTCGATGGAATAACTAGTAGGAATCAGTTGATGGTGATTAAGACCAGCTCAATCACAATAAACTCTTTAACATTTCATTTTAATCATTAAGCTAAAGAATCACTGAGTCATTTGTTTAAAGAATAATAAAGTTTATATAAAGTTTTGATGCAAGAAATAAGGTTAAGCTTATTATTCAGATCATTACATTTATCATCAATATAAGAATAAATTGAAATTGCAATACATATCTATTAGACGGAAAAATAAGGTTATCATATTAAGAACTCTAAGAGATCAATCTATCTGTCTTGGAAAAATCTAATAGTTCTAAATGAAAAATCTATCAGGAAAATTTCTCCTAAAGCAGCATCTTATACTCAACTGGAAAATAAAAATAGCAGCAGCAGCATCAGCTCGTCAGCATCAGTAACCACAACTTCACCCATCTACAGCATCTAACTTCTCTAGCATCTGCTCTCCAGCAACTCACTCTCCAGCAACTAACTCTCCAGCAACCAACCCCTCCCACCAAGAGTAGGTCTTCTTATACCCTAATTCTAGCTTACAGAATAAAAATGTTGCATCTTCATGGCGTGATTCTTTCTCATTGGTCCCCTCAGGCCCATATACATTTTAATCAAACTTCCTGGTCTTAACTAGTTCCTTGTGGAATGTCCATGCTTGCATCGTTTCCCACAGTTCATGTCATTGCTCATCCGTTTCGATCAGTCCAATTTGTATCTTTTTCTGCTACATTTTAGATTCAACAGTTTCGTCCATTGATTCAGTTGGACTTCTCACGCTTCTTGCTGATCATCTTGGCACACATCTGCTCAGAAAGGTCACAATAGCCTTGACCATACTTCCATCTTAGCCTCTCAGCACCAGCACGTGATCATCCCTTTCCACAGCCTCTCTCCTCTATCACATGGTTCCCTGCTCATACGTACTCTAGCATCTGGCGGCCATTTTATATCGCTGCTCGACAGGCCTAAGCGCACTATTTTCAAAGATAAACAAAATATTGTTAAACAAAGAAATATAACCCTTTCGTTTCCCTCCCGTCTTTCTACGTACCCCAATTAGGTATTACCTAGCAAAAAGCAACATATAAAGCTGTCCCTTACTTACCATCGCTTTATTTCTCAACCACACGTTTTATTTAAAAGCACGGATCATGCGTTTATTATTTAATTAGTACGCAAATATTATGTTATGTTAGACACGTAAACAATTATAAGTTGATTATTTTGCACACGGAATAGCGTGTTACCTTTAACCCTTAACATGTAACATACATTGTTGGTTATTTACTTAAACGAACATGTTTATTAATTATTTTACGAAAAATATTAGGAGGTTAACATTTTTTCATTTACCGTGCTCCATCACTGGGGGTGAGTCGCAGCATGAAATTCTTTCTTAATGTGTAAGCCATCGCACACTAACTGGATGACTTTAGAATTAAAATGACTGCTGTTGTCACTCCAAATCAAACGGGGCAAACCAAAGCGAGGGAAAAACTCCTTCAAAAGAGCTTTCGCCGTCGCTAGGGCTGTATTTTCCTTGGTAGGATAAGCCTCAACCCATTTACTGAATGCGCAAACCACCACCAACACATACTTCAGATTGTTCACCCGTTCCATCTCAATGAAGTCCATTTACAGGACTTCGAAAGGGAAAGAAGGGGGTACAAAATTACCCGGAGGTGTAGGGGTCCCCTTCCCTGGGTTGTACAACATGCACACCATGCAATATTTTACTAAATGGGCAGCCGTCTTTGGAATATTATCATTCTGCCACACCGGATCGAGCATCGTGCAGATACCCCTAGCACTAATGTGAGCTGGTCCATGAGCCATTGTAACTACGGGGAGGACATATGCATCTGGCAACATCCATCTCTGTTTCCCTGATTTATCTGTCAAACACCCATCATCATCCAACTGTGCGGTACACTCTTGCCATATTGCTAATTCCTCAACCGTCGCCTCTCTCTGGATTTCTTTCACACTATCTAGTGTGTTCTCAAACATCGTGACTTTCAGCACCCATGTAGCAGGACCTGCTACAAACATCTTTTTCATCTTAGATCGGGCCGTCTCTTTAGCTGTTTGATCCGCAAAAGCATGCCCCCTCCCCACATCATCAGTAATTGCTTTGTGAGCGCTACACTTCACTATTGCCAGTTTCTTAGGCAGGGTCAACGCCGACAAAAGTCTATTTATCAAAGGGCCGTGTTGAATCTTTGAACCATGGGAGGTAAGGAATCCCCTCCATTTCCAGAGCCGCCCAAATTATGAGCGACTCCAAAAGCATATTGGCTGTCAGTGTAAATATTAACCACTCGTCCCTGACTCAACTCACATGCCCGAATTAGAGCTGCCAGCTCTGCAGCTTGGGGCGACTGATAGGGGACTCATGATGTCTTAACTATTGTGCGCAGTGTTGTGATCACATAAGCAGCACTTGTGGTGCCATCTGGTAATTTAAAACAAGAGCCATCGACATATAGTTCCCCTTGGGGGTCAGATAAGGGAACATCAGTCAAGTCTACCCGTCCCTTTGTCTCCTCCTCAGTGCGAAACATACAATCATGTATGTCTATCTCCTCACTCTCTGAAGGGAGGGGTAGTAACGTGGCAGGATTTAGAGTGGCACACCGTTTGATCGTAATATGTGGTGCAAAAAGAGTTAGCTCATAGCCAGTCAGACGTGCACTGGTAAGGTGCTGTGTCTTTGTTCTATTCAAAAGCCTTTCCACAGCATGGGGTACCATAACCATGAGATCAGTATCAAGAACAAGCCCTGCCAATTGTCGAAGAGAGACGGCCACTGCCGCAGTCGCTCTTAAACAGCTTGGGAGAGCTTTCGCGACGGGATCAAGCACAGCAGAAAAATACGCACACGGCCTCTGCTTACCTCCAAAAGCCTGTGTTATGACAGAAAGCGCACAACCGGCCGACTCGTGTACATACAACACGAACGGCTTGTTATAATCAGGTGTGCCAAGCACAGGAGCCAAGCAAAGCGCAACCTTCAATTGCTCAAAAACTTGTTGACATTCAGGCGTCCAAGGCAAAGGTTCATGCACATCTTTAGTTGTTAAAGATAACAGTGGCTTTGTTAGTAAAGCAAAATTGGGTATCCAATGACGAGAATAGGAAGTGATACCAATAAAGGCTCGCACATGCCTTTGGGTCCTTGGAACAGGCATGTTAATTATAGCGTTAATACGCTCAGGAGTTAGTTTCCGACCCTCCTTCAACAGTAGGTGACCTAAATAGGTGACCTCCTGTCGACAATATTGGAATTTGGAAAGGGACACTTAATGTCCATGTTGAGCCAAATGCAGCAACAATTTGACTGTAGCTGCTTTACATCCTTCTTCAGTATCTGACGCAATCAAAAGATCGTCCACATACTGCAGCAATACATTACCTGGAGGAAGGGTAAGGGAGTCCAATTGACCCTTCAGACCTTGGCTATATATACTAGGACTCTCAGTATAGCCCTGAGGAACCCGACAAAATCTAAAACTATGACCTGCCAGGGAGAACCCGAAAAGGTGCCTCCTATTGGGATGAACGGGGATGCTAAAGAAAACGTATTTCAAATCAGTGACAGAAAAGAATTTGGCAGAAGAAGGAATCATAGTCAGAAGAGCAGTAATGTCAGGGACCACAGGGAACTGAGGGACTACTATCTTATTAACTTCGCGCAAATCAATCACAAAACGATAGACATCAGCAACATCATCAGGAGAACCCAGAGGTGGCCTCTTGAGGACAGGAAGGATGGGGCTATTGCACACATTTGCCGCTGTCTCTTCAACAACTCCTGACTGAATCAAATCTTGTATTATATGTAACAACGCCTGTTCTACTGCATGCGAAATTTTATACTGAGGAATACGAGGCAATATTGCATTTTCTTAAACCTGAATAGAGATTGGAGGTATTTGCAAAAGTCCCACATCCGAATCACTTGTAGCCCACAGCGTAGATGGAACATCTTTAAACTCAACTGGGAGGGGGGTATCTTTGGACAAGCATTGTATAGTACTAACCACACTCGGACCCATTGTCAAATGGACACCGTCTGGGGAACAGTAAATAGTAGCATGTAGCTTTTTTAACAGATCTAATCCCAACAGATTCTCTCCACAGTTTGATGTTAGTAAAAACGGCAAATCAACTGTAAAGGGACCTATAGTCAAGGCAAGAGGTTTAGAGATGGAGCTTACTACCGGCACACCGGAAAAACTGACCGAAACATTGTTATGGCCAGACAGGGCTGCCCCAGGGACCAGTGACCTCGCAACAGAACTATTCATTGCTCCTGTATCCACCAAATATTTCTTCTCCGAGCCCTGCAAATCCACACTAATATAAGGTCCATGCTGATCTACAGGTATCGGAACTCATCCCTTACCCTGTCCTTGGCTGTCCTAGCTGTAAGACGACCCAGTCACATCCTCCAAATCATAATCATCATGATAATACTGTCTGCCCTGAACGCCATCAAAGTAATTCTGATCAGTGTGGCCCGATGACGTCCTGGTAGCCTGGTCCCCATCCTGACTGGCTGCTCCCCGTCCTCGCCCTCTCTCTCCCGTCCCCTAGGAGCCGCAACCTTTTGCAGCAAAACTGGACACTCACTAAGCCAGTTCCCTTCCTCTTTTCAATACGCACATTGATTAGGGCCCACAGGCACAGCCCTCTGACCCGTACGAGGAAGCTACCTGGCCGGTCCAATGCCTCGACCCCGTCCCTGCCCCCTGGATATCTGCTGCATCAGTACCTTAGTCTTCAACTCCTTTGTTTTCTTTTCAACCTTCTCCTCATTTTCTCTATGCTTATAATACTGAGCCATACTCAATATTACCGAAGGGGTAGAAGTAGTCCACGTGCTCTCAGCAGCCTGCAACTGGGTTGCAATCTCTGGGAGCAAATTCGTGACAAACCTGTTGACAAACAATCGGATACCCACTTCCAAGAACAAATCCTGGCCACTAAAATCCCAAAACACACCTTCAAACCAAGTAAAAAAATCAGACACACTCTCATCTTTCTTCTGACGACATGCAGCTAGCTTATCCCAATCCACCTTCCGGGGTGGAATAAGAGAGTGCATATAAGTAATAATGCGATCTGGCAAAGCCAAGATCTCAGCCTTATGCTTATCACCAGGCTTCCTCTCCTTATCCCACGCCTTAATCTCATCCCATGTACCACCCAATTCTAGGGTGTGGTTCTGAGTGTGCACCTGCCGCCAGACATCTACTGGTACCAATAAGCCAAAAAACATTTCAATATCTGCCAACGTCATTATCGTCGATGCAGCAGCCTCTGTCAATTCCTTATAGTAAGCAGTAGGATTTTTCCTGGGGTCGGGCAACTGAGCCTTAATTGCGAGGACTTCACTCCTCTTCCATGGAGTATGAACCCATTGTTCTTGAAAATGGGCCTCTACTTGTTGTCTAGTCACTTGATCATGTTGATTACATAACTCTTGTATTTCGGGGTGAAAAATGGGATGAACTTCCCTCATTGGGAACTGAGATATTACCGTCGGGGATTTTTGATGCAATCTACCACGATATCCAATCAGTGTAGTAACACTAGCAATAACCTCATTGGGAGCCATGCCCGCAGCATATACTTGGTCCCTAATATCGTAAACAGCTTGGGGTGCAACACCTTTAAAACACTGTTCCCATAGTCCAATCAAAGTGGCCAACATATGTTTAAGGGCATGTTGCTGAACAAATGGCTCATAATCCTTTAACACACTCCAAACATCCTCAACACCATAAATAGGACTACGGGCCCACTGGGCAGCCTGATTGGCCACCATATTCTTCTCCACATCTCCCACATCAGACCGAATCAACACCCGTCCTAATCGCTCCTTTGCAACTGTCCCAGCTCCATCGTCCTGACCACGCACCGGTGTCTTGGCATCTAACAAGGGGGTAGGAGTAAAAACATGGGGCCAACATACTGGTCGAAGAGGGGGGCATCAAGGTCAACATCGGCTGAGTAGTAGGTGCCTGTGAAGGAGAAAGTGACATCGTAACAACAAGGGTGACAGGAGTACCGGCAGTCGCAGTAACTGTGGGAGACGGAGCCACAGAAGCAACTGGTGATGCCGAAACCAAAGCACTTCAATCAATACCAGATAAAACGGGAACAGAGGGGGCAGAGGCAGATGACGAGGGCTGTGGAACAACAGGGTATATTCTATTCGGGGCATAAGGGGGAGGCGGTCTGTCTTCCAATAGCTCTTCCATAAAAGTGTCTGTTTCCTCCCTAGTAACATAAGACTTATCACATTGCAATTGAAACCTCCTATCTGCACACTCTATACCCTTCTCCACTTTCTCCTTATCATGTGCCACCGCTTTCTGAGTCAATGTCTGCGTTTTCTTCCTCCTCACCTCCCTTTCCGCCCTCAGCCGTCTCTGTTTAGCTTCCTTCCGCCACACCTGAAGATAATCAAACATCGACTGCCTACTACGTTTAGCAAACAATTTTTCCTCCACATAATTCAATTTCTGTTCATCAAAGGTGCCTGTTGACGCCCATTGCAATTCAGCGTTGTCCCTGGTATATTTGTGCCGTAATGTACTAAATATAATAGGGCCAAGGCCGTGCTTAATATACATATCATAATTCGGTGTGCCCTCTGCGGGCGCAGGTTGGTTCTCTTCCAATCAGCAGAACAACAACGGCATCCCACACAGCACAACTTGCTAAAGCAAGGCATTCACACACACACACACACAGCGCGCTCAACCAAATATCTCACAAACAGCTCTTCCAAAGCAGGTCAACAGACCCATTTCAACAAAGTATTCGTACCAAATACAAAAGTTCAATAATTCTAAGCGCTTAGTCCAAAACGATCCTCAGATCGTACCAAAGTCAAACAAACGGTGCACCATGATCACAAAGAACCCAAACAAATTCAAGCGCTTGTTCCAAAAACAGTCCACAGACTGCACCAAAAAGAGACAGGCTCAAGCCCCAGACATTTTCAAAAGTAAGCCAAATTCACTCAGTTGCCTGGCAGGGTGTCCGCAGACACCCTGTATCTCTAAACGGTCCGCAGACCTACCAAGTTTAAACAGCTAAGATGGTACCATATTTACCAAGAATCAAGACAAACTCACCTGGTGCACACAGGTCAAACAAAGTTATTCTCCACTGCCGACTCTTCGGACCAAGCGGTCAGATCCAAGGGTTTCGTCATTCAGGACACCAGTCGGGGTGACCACTGGGCAGGGCACTGCCCGATCAGACAGGTGGGGCAGCTGCAAGAACTGAGCTCGGTCGTGTGGGGTACCCCGATCCGCCCATCTGACCGGACGCAGCCCGACCTCCACACCCGGTTGCGGGCGAGGATGGGGTCACCCGATGGAGTCCCTGTTCGGGCGCCAACTGAAGGAAGTGACCCGAAAAGGGCCACCCGGGTCACTCATGACCACCTCCTCTGCCTTCCTACAAATGAAGAGTCGGTCAGACAGTAGAGAATACAAACCAGATATTTATTGAGATTACACTGCAGTGGAGCCCAGTCTGACCAGCCTCTTGGGATGACTGTCGAGGGACTGAAGCACGTAAGCATACAATTACATTATGTACGTTTGCAAAGTACACAAAGGCACGCCTACTATGGAAAAGCACTAGCAGGTGTCGTAATACAATGGGGGTACAGAGCATAAGTTTCGATTCTGCAGCTGGGCACCGGCTATCTACTGCCCAAGGTCATCTGGCCTATCCTCCCTACCAGACAGGTGGGAGAAAGACTCCATCTAACAAGAAAGGTATGTACTAACAAGAATACTTGCAATTATAATAGAAAAAGCTCAACCTTGGGAAACGAAACTTACCAAGGACCATTTCTCAAAAATAACTAAGCAACAGTTTCGATTATCGTACAAAATGGCATCCAGATTGCAAGATGGTGTCGCGAATGCTGAAATATACAGACAGAAGGGCTTTCCAATATTAACAAAGGATATTTAATCAGTTCACAAACTATCATATTCCAATATATATAATGTATATTTCATAACAGTGTCATGTCAGTTAACACAGTTCCAACTCATTACTCAGGAGAGGCGAAATCAATCTAATCCATGTAATGATGGACAACCAATGTGAGTCTGTCCTATATTATTAGTATTCCTTAAACAAAGTTGCTTGAAGGAAATCAAAACATGTGTAAAATCCCTTTGTGGGCCCGGGAAGCCACATTTTCCCCTCCTTGGATGCAGTCACATAGCTAGGGCAATGCCAGTCTCTTATAGTTTTTCCCTTACGGATGGTTACTTTAAGCTTGTCTTACACATGGTCCCTGATCCCAGGCACTTCAGTTAGAAACCTACAGTGTCTCCTCAAGACTTTTTAAATCTCAACACTGAACATGGTATATTTAGTGACAAATGCCAAATGATTCTATTGTCTGTGTTTCCATTTTGACTCTTTGCTAAGGTGTCACCCCAAGGCATTTGTGCAATTCTCCTTTCTGCTTTTATTAGGATACTATCCTCATAGCCCCTACCCTTGTAACATTTCTTAACGTCTCCAATGGTGCTGGTTAATGTGTCATTCAAGCTATAGTTCTGCCTTGTATGCACCATTTCCCCCAAGGGGATGTTGTTAATTACTGACTTGTGTGAGCACTGGTGGCATGCCGAACGCTATTGCAAGCGGTGGTCTTCCTATACTTGGTGCTCTCTATTGAGCCCCCTTCCACATAATGCAAGACGTCCAGAAACTTAATTCTTTCTTTACTTTGGTTGATGGTCAGTCTGATGTTATAAGGCTTGTCATCAAGAAAAGCACGGTATTCCATGAGTTGGTCAACTGTACCCTTCCACAACATAATGATGTCATTGATATACCTCCTGCAAAAAACAATAGAGTTGGTCCATTGTGGAGGCATATCGGCTCCAGGAATGCTTTTGCTCATACCAGCACATAAAAAGGTCGGCATAAGATGGAGCAAACCTGGAGCCCATTGCAGTACCCTGTATCTGGTAGTACCCATGGCCATCGTGGAGAAAATAACTCTTAGATAGGATGATATCAATCATTTCCACCATCATGTTATCATGTTCCAGGTGGTCCGCTGTTCTAATGTGGAGAAAGGATTCTACAGCATTGAGGACAAGTCAGTATGCTATATTTGAGTTTTCCTTCCCTTTCACCATTTTCGAGCCTTAGGAATCTAATGAAATGACTCACAAACAAATAAGTTGCATGAATTTCTTTTACTTGGCCACTAGCCCCACAGATTAAGATGTGACTACAGCAGTATATCTGTTTATATATATGAGTGTTGATATAATGGTGACCTAAGTGTTTGTATGGGAAATATTGTGCAATCTTACCTCTTATTTTTTTCTGGTTTTTTTGTGCTGAAGATTCTGAATTTATTTTCCCATTTATTCCCTTTGACCTCCAGAAGACGGTTATATCAGCTCTTATTTTCTCTAAGCTGGACTACTGTAATGCTCTGTATCTGGGTGCTCAGAAATCTGTGATAAAGAAGCTGTAGGCTCTGCAAAATGCAGCAGCAAGACTGCTGCTAAAAATTCCTAAATTTAGTCCTATGTCTGAATCATTGCAGAGTCGTCACTGGCTCCCAGTAAGAAAAAGGATTATCTTTAAGGCCAAGTGCATGGTTCACAAGGCCCTTCATCGGATCTGCCCAAAGTATTTGCAAGATCGTTTCTCCTGGTATAAGCCAAGTAGGAACCTTAGATCCAGTTCCTTACGCTTTGTTATCATTCCTAGATCAAACAAAGCAAAATGGGGGGTAGGGCCTTTTCCATCTATGCAGGTAAATGGGGGAACTTACTTCCTCTCACGCTGCGATATCAATCTTCCCTGATGCAATTTAGGAAGCAGCTGAAAACATGGCTGTTTACCAAAGTAGTCGAATAAGCTGCTGCTAGAGTCATATTGTGTCATTACGACTTACTTGCTTTCTATCTGCCCCTACTATCATTTTTTTTACTTTCTTTTATTTAGCGCTACAACACCCTCAGGTATGTGTGCGCTTTATCAAATCAATTTCATTCATTCATTCATTCATTGCAATTTACACTGGTAACCATAATGGGTCTGAATTATGTGGAGCCGCAATTTATGAATAATGTTTTTAAATGTATGTTTATTGTTCTTAAAGTATGGTAAGTCTTATAAGCACCTATGTATGTGAGGAAGTAGTCTGTCCTTGGTAAGATGCTATTTTTTTCTTTAAAAGTTAATTGTTTATGTTAGTGCCGTATGTGCGATTATGGTTCTTCTTTGGCATAAATTGTACATATATCTTTTTTAACCTAGATATATTGTGCATTTATTTGTTTTATATATGTTGTTTATAAATGTTTGCATTTATTATATTACAGCTCTGAAGAAGTCCATTTCTGCGGACAAAACGCATTCGCTGTCTTTGTTGTATCACTTGATGTTCAGTTTTTAAAGAAAGAAAATAAAGGCGAAGAAATGGAAAATCTTAGAATGTGAATGGGACTTATTTACATGTGAAGACACCAATAGCGGTGAAAACCTATGTGTTGCAGTATGTTTCTTTGACCATAAGGTTGCACCTTGGCAGCAGGTGCCTATAGGGTATGCACGCTGCCAGGATTTGATTGATTATTATTGGGACACAGGACCGGTAGGGCGATATATGGTCTGCTGCCTTGCTTGTTTGATACATATCCTCTAACTTTGCAGTCAGGGAACGAAAAGGGAAATACATAACAATCTTGCTGAGGTGCAGAAAGTGTGAAAGGAAAGGCTAAAGGATGCCATATTTTGTAACACACAGCAAAATGTAAATACCTGTAATTGAACTGTACACATTCAGCAGTTAGTAGGCAAAAATTAAGGGCATTTTTTGTACTTCTGAAGTGTGATGGAAACACAGATTTTAATAGGATCCAAAGAAATTAAGACACTTTTACTTGCTGATGCACAAAAGATAACCATTCACTGAAACCCGATTTCCGCACATGATCATTTGTGTGCAATATAGTTTTTTTAGTAGAACCGTATGTCTGTGCAAATTTAGTGGCCATTTGAATGAAAAATGTGCTGTCCGTAAATGACAATGCACTATAACACAATGCTTTAGTACCATTAAAAAATTGCCCACCTCATGTCCATTAAAGCCAGGTGGGTCGAAAATGTTTGTTGTTATAATAATTGGGTTGTGGTTCTAAAAAGTTTGGGAACCACTGCCCTATAACATAACATCTGAAGAAAGCTCTTTGGAGTCAGGGAAAAAAAGCACATGTAGGAGCCTTGCCAAAATTGTACGCTCTTTCCCAGTGGACAGAAAACACGGGAATATCTGGAGCCTTGATTGATTCTGGTCGCTCAGTTGCCCACTCACAAATTCTCGACATTACTCGCTGCATTTTGTTTATCTGCATGCTCTTAATCAAACAGTGACAGTAGCACCAAAGACCTCACTGCTTGGCATGTGAGACATCAACTAACACTGCTTGTTTTAAGCTATTCTGCTATGGTCTTCTTCCTAAGTAACAACATTCCTGTTTCTTTGTGGGCTTAATTGTTAATTATCTTAATACAATGAAATTAACTAAAACTGTAGGTGTGCAAAATTTCTCTCACAAACTCTATGTAATACTTATGAAAGCTATGAATATTACCTATGGTTCGCAACATTTTTGGCATTCTCTTTCCTGTCGCATGCACTAGGCCTACCTACACATTTGAGGTACCATTTTTATTGGGAGACGTGGGAATACGAAATAGTAGAACATTTGTTATTACCAATTGTATTTCTCTGCATTTGTGATGTCCAAATGTAAGCCAATGTGTAAGAAAGAAGACATTTTAAAAACGCCCTCTGAATCACATGCTGGTATGGGTACCACAAATTTGGAGATGTACAAATAACCACTGCTTCTAAACTCTGCATCTGGTGCCTATTTTACAAGTACATAGGTTTTCCTTGATACCCATCTTCCAGTCTTTATATTTTACCATATGAATTGCTGCATAGCCTGTACACAATGAAACACCATTGTAAAGGTGCAACTGGGTACCTTGGGTTCTTGTAAGACCTACAAATCCTATATATCCCCACATGCAGAATGATCTAGCAGACATTATGGTATATTCCTTTTGTAAATCGACCATTGTGACAAGAAGTTACAAATGAAAATGTTGTCACAAAAGGATGTTTTTTCCTACTCATTTTTAATATTTTTTTTATTTCAACAGTTTGGTCCTTATCATGATGTCAGATGGGAAGCTATTCGACAGCTCGTCGGAGGGTTTCCGCCCAACATCATAGGTTTCCATCCGACCGCCGTATTATGATACTGGCGGTCAGAGGGAAACCCACGGGGGAATTCCGCTCCACTTTCGACGGGCTCACAGAGTTCGTCGGGGCGGCGGGCGGAATTGTAATCCCAAATTGACAGCGGAGCCAGCCTCGGTTCTGCCGTCGGGATTACGATGTCGCTTTCTACCTGCCCTTTCATGGTGGTCAGCCCGCCATGAAAAGGCAGGCGGAAAGTGACTTTGGGGGCCCCTAGCAGGGCCCCCTTCACCCCTGGACCTCTAATATGGGGCCTAAACATCCCCGCACCATGTGGCAGGGATGTTTGAAAACATCCTTTTTTCTATTGCAGCTTGTACTACAGCCATTTTCCGGCCGCCGCACTAGCTGCAATAGAAAAATTGATGTTTCCAACCACCCATAGGGCGGTCGCATCCTAATAATGCGGGTGGAACCACCGACTAATAGTCGGGCAGTTCCCTTACCGCTACGGTGTTTGTCGGTTGGACATCGTAATAGGGACCTTACTTTTTTGGGAAAACCTTGCGTAATCTACACAGATGATCCCTTGCTGAACTCAGAATTCTATCTACTGTTCACAAATCTATAGCTTTCTGGGCTCATCCATGGGTTTTCACCTTGATTTCCACCACAAACTGGAAGTAGGTTGGAAGCACACAAATTAGGAAAAATGGACTACCTCTTGGAAAAATGCCAAAACTGTGGCAAAAAAATAGGTTTTGTGATTCAGCTTTGCATCTTTCTGAAAGCCAGGAAAATGGAGTCTTTAACACAGCAAACCTTTTAATGATGCAAATTTTGGGAACCTTTTTTTTTTTTTGCAGAGCACTGTTTTCCTATTTTTCACCCCAAAAAACAACATTTAGCTATATTTTGGCTATTTTCTCAGTCGTCTCTAGGGGAATCAGCAAAGCCTGGGTCCATTTGGAATTCTCTGGACCCTGTAAAAAAGGATGAAAGTTTGGCGTGGATACCTTATGTGGAAAAGAGTTTTGGAGACCTAAGCGCGAACTACCCCAAATAGCTAAAAAAGAGCTTAGCATTCTGGGGAAAAAGGCTTAACAGCCAAGAAATTAAAGGGCTATTTAAGTGGGCGACACAATAAGTGCTGTGGGTCTACAAGTAGCATTTAATATACAGACTCTAGGTACATGTAGTACCACTTTACTAGGGACTTGCAAGTACATTAAGTGCGCCAATTGGGTACAAGCCAATCCCATCACGTTTTTGGAATAGAGAACAAGCACTTTAGTACTTGTTAGCAGTGGTACACTGTGCAGAGTCCTAAGGCCAGCAAAAACTAGATCAGCAAAAATAAGAGGGGTGAAGGCAAAACGTTTGGGGGAAGACTACCCTAAGGCTGACACGTCCAACAATTTACAGCTGATATTTAAGTAACAATCCATGTAGAATTATGACACTTGATATTTCCTTCTACCAGTAGATGCGTGCTGCTGTGGCTGTTATTTCATGAATCCTGTGGATGCATTTCATCATCTATGCTGGTAAAGCATTTTAAGACAGTGCTAATACTACTGCAGACAAGGCCAAAGACAATTAGATTATTGTAATTTTATGGATATCACTGCTGACTGCATGTACAAGATTTCTTTGAACAGAACTGGAACTCTAATGTCTGATCTTGCAAGATCAATCCATCCTGAATGTTGGATTTGCTATCGATTGACTGAGATTGTGAAATTTATGTAACTTTTCCAACCTGTCTCCTACAAGCAGAAAAAGATCAAACTTTTTTGGCACACAGTCAAAAGTATTGAAATGTTTTTTGTGTGCCCCATCGGAATTGCATGTAACAGCTAGTTTGTGATCAGTTTAATTGACATTTGTGTTATGAAATTAACAATTGGGACCCAATTTTGAAACATTTTACTGAGAGGTGAATCCCCTGATTCCCTCAGAGACAAATCAAGATTTCACACACTGCTTGTTCACTCTGTGCAGTTTTGGGCAGACATTTATGCCTCATAATATTAACCATTTATTAGCCACCATAATCTCTCATTTTATTTAAACAACTGTTGTAGTTATCTGGTTCTGCCACTTACCGTTTTTTTACAAGAGGAAGTGGTAAGTGCTCATTATGAGAATTATGGTAATCTTTATTCAGCCATGAACACAGGTAAAATCAGGATTCTGGCTTCTGTAAGGAAAACCACATTTACATTTTCATTTGGTGTCCAGCTCTCACCAGGAAAACCTGGCAAAACCTAGGTTGTGAAAAGGGCCTGGAATCACCCAGTCTGTGCATTCTTGTGAAACAGATTGTAACGTCTTTTGCATGTCACCTCATTTGGGTGTGTCTCAGTTTCTTTTTCTGCCTCTGAAAACCCTCACAAATTGATTGTGTCAGCCACAGTTTGAGCAGTGTTTTTCCTTTGTGAAGAACAAGCACTTCTGGTATGATGCCCACCTCCACAATAGCCACGGGATTGCCTCTTGTCGTGGTCATGTTTTCTCTTGTATGCTGGTCATCCTGTCAGGAGTTTTCCATAGTTGATATTAACTGTCTCTGATTTGATTGATTGTGGCTTTTCTGGTTCTTCCTTAAGGGCAAGATCGCACCCATCTTCTCTGCTCATGCAATTTAAAGTTCATGCGATTGGCCTAGAATGAAGATGTTCTCTAGTGTCAGGTATAAATATCAAGTGGTACAACACTAACAAATTACATCTCTATATCAATCCTGTCCTCGCTTCTGTGAATGGGTCATCGTGAGTATATGTGCGGGAAGGTTCCTGAAGGCCTGCACTGAGTCTATCAATCGATTCTCCTTCTCTCTCTTGCACCTGCCCGAGGGCAGAACGTTCAGATTCTGGGTAAATATTGGAGAATATTTTCAGTGCCACCACACGACTCATAATTCGTATCAACTCTGTTTGGAAGATTCAGAAACACTTTGAAGATCTCCTTGCCTGCAGAGTGGAGCAGTAATGATCTCTTGTCAGTTCCTTATGTTTCTCTGGTGGCTTTGAAATAATTGCTTGGAGTGCCATCCAAACCTGTCATCTGCGGGCTGTTGAGACTGGGGCTGCCAGTTCAATGAATGGTAGTAGTGGTGAAGAGGCAGCCCTGACTGACTATATGGCGGGTTTTATTGGCCCGACTAGATGCTGCTGCTAGTGCACCATTGGAACTGTTCAAGGCCAGGGCAGCTGCTTGCCCATTGTTGCCCTCCTGCTCGTTGTCAGTCATCATTAATGTGTTTTAGTTCTACCTTCTGCGCTTTCTGCAATGACTGTTGTTGTTTTACAACGCACACTTTATTCCTTGCCAATCTGCCGTTCTCCTTGTGGGAATCCAATGGGTTATGTTTTTTCCGTTACTGGGACCCTCGTCTTTTCTCTTCCTTTATTTTTCTAATGCTCTTTTACTTTTGTATTCCTCATTTTTTATATATGTGTTTTGATCAGCTCCACTCCTTTGGGATGCACCTGTCGATTTATTTTACTTTGGAGAATTGTTTCATTCCATGCTCCATCAGCAGACTGAAATCCTTCCTCAGGCGGGTCACTCCCACACCATTCTCTGTTTTTATTCTGGATTGCAGTGTACAGTGGTAACAGGGCTACACCGTAGGGGGCATTGGTGTTCAGCCTCATTGTCCTCCTGCTTATTACCTTAGGTGGAGTGCGGCATCACTATCAAGCAGTGCCTGATCTTCGCTGCCAGTGTAGTACGGCATTGGGGGCCATATATCAAGGGTTTGTGTCGCTTTTCAATCAATCAATCAATCAATCAGGGGTTTGTATAGCGTGGCTACTCCCCCGAGAGGGTCTCAAGGCGCTGAGGGGGGCTGCTGATCTGTCTGGGTGCTGCGGTTCAGTCGAAGAGCCAGGTCTTGAGATCCTTCCTGAATGGGATCAGCGACAGGGATTGTCTTAGGTGGAGAGGCAGGGTGATCCAGGTCTTTGAGGCGAGGTAGGAGAAGGCTCTTCCTCCAGTTCTAGTCTTGTGGAACTGTGGGACGGTGGCCAGAGCCAGTTGGGCCAGCGGAGGTGTCTGGTGTGTACGTGGAATGAGAGGTGGTGGTTCAGATATGCTGGTCCTGCATCGTGGAGGGCTTTGTAGGCATGTGTGAGGAGCTTGAAAGTGATTCTTTTGTTGACTGGGAGCCAGTGGAGTTATCGAAGGCATTCGGTGATGTGGCTGCGGCGGGGGATGTTGAGGACCAGTCTGGCTGCGGCATTTTTAACGTTCTGTTGTTTCATGAGGAGTTTCTAGGTAACATCGGCGTAGACTGCATTGCTGTAGTCGAGTCTGCTGCTGATGAGTGCATGGGTGACTGTTTTTATGGATTCAGTGGGGATCCATCTGAATGTCTTTCGAAGCAGGTGAAGCGTGTGGAAGCATGATGAGGATGCGGCATTGATCTGACAGTTCATTGTGAGCAAGGAGTCCAGTATGATGCCAAGGTTTTGTGCGTGGTCAGTGGGGGTAGGGGAGTTTCCAAAGTGGCGGGCCACCAGGAGTCGTCTCAGGCTGAGGGGGTGGGTCCCAGGATGAGGACTTTGGTCTTGTCCAAGTTTAGTTTGAGGCAACCATCTTTCATCCAGGTGGCAATGGCCTTCATCCCGCTGTGGAAGTTATTTCTGGCGGCTGTGGGTTCATTGGTGAGGGAGAGGATCACCTTGGTGTCGTCGGCGTAGGAGACGATTTTGAGTCCATCGTTCCTGACGATGGCTGTGAGTGGGGCCATGTAGATGTTGAAGAGGGTGGTGCTCAGGGAGGAGCCCTGGGGCACTCTGCAGCTGATATCTGAGAGTTCTGAGAGGAACGGAGGTAGTCTGACTTGCTCTGTTTGACTGGTGAGGAAGGAGTGGATCCAGGGCCTTGTTGTGGATGCCGCATTGTGGAGTTTCATGATTAGGGTACGGTGGGAGACGGTGTCGAAGGTGGCCAAGAGGTCAAGAAGGATGAGGGCTACAGTTTCGCCCCGGTCGAGGAGGGATCGGATGTCATCGGTGGCGGCGAGGAGTGCAGTCTCGGTGCTGTGGTTGCTTCGGAAGCAAGATTGGGAGATGTCCAAGATGTGATTCGCTTCAATGAGCTTGGAGAGTTGGGCGGTGATGGCTTTCTCGATGATCTTGGCTGGGAAGTGGAGAAGGGAGATAGGTCTGAAGTTCTTGAGGTCTGTCGAGTAGTAGGTGGATGGCTTCTTCACCAAGGGGTTGATCCTGGAGTGTTTCCAGTCATCGGAAAGGTGGCGGTCTTGATGAAGCAGTTGATGGTGCTGCACATCTCGGGGGCGATGAAGGTAGCTGCTCTATGGAAGATGTGGTGCGGGCATGGGTCCGAAGGGGCTCGAGGGTGGATGCTCTTCATGATCTTGAGTGTGTCGTCTTTGGTGAGCGGGGCCAGTTGAGCGGGATCTGTTGAGGTGCGGTGTGGTTGGGTGCGGTGTGTTGGGCATTGTGAGAGGGTCTTGGGTGTCGAAGCTGTCATAGATCTGCCTGATCTTGTGGGGGAAGACGTTGCTGAGTTTGTTGCAGAGGTCTTGGGAGGGTGGGACATCTGTGGTCTCGCTGTTTGGCCTGGCAAATTCCTTGACTATGGTGAAGAGTTCTTTGCTGTTGTGCGCGTTGGCGTTCTGTCTTGGAGGGCCACTTTCTTTGTGGTTTTGAGGAGGGGGTGGTGTGCGATGATGGCTACTTTGAAGGTTGCATGAGTTTCCTGGGTTTTGTTGTTCCTCCATCTCTTCTCGAGTAGTCTACACGTGCGTCTGGACTCATATAGGGTGGGAGTGAACCAGCTGGCTCTCTTGGAATATTGCTTGCCGGGTGCCTTCTTGAGGAGTGCCAGAGTGTCAGAGCAGTTGGAGATATATCTGTGGCGGTTGCATGATGAGGTATCAGCGTCGGAGGATGTCGGCAGTGTGGTAGTGCTGAGAGAGGCGGTGAGATGTTCTTCGGTGACCTTGTTCCAGCTACAGCGGAGAGCGGTGAGGGCAGTGATGTATGGTGGGTTCGGTGAAGGCAAAGTGCACGCAGTGGTGGTCGGTCCAGAGGAGTTTGGTGGTGTGGTTGTAGGTAATGTTTTTGCTGGCAGAGAAGACGGGGTCGAGCGTGTGTCCTGCTGCATGGGTTGGAGAGGGGACTAGCTGCTTGAGTCCTATGTTGGCGAGGTTCTCCAGAAAGGATGCCGTGTTCTGGTCAATGGGGTTGTTCAGGTGAAAGTTGAGGTCACCGAGTAGGATGTAAATCAGTGGATGCGAGAGCTTGGGGTGCGATGAAGTCGACGATGCTGTTGGTGAAGGGTGGGCAGGGCCAGGAGGTCTGTAGATGAGGGTGCCACAGAGGGTGGTGTTGGTCTGGATTTGGAAGTGGAGGTGTTCCATAGTTGTCATTGGGTCGTCCGAGTGGTGGTCAGACGGAGGGTGTTTTTGTGGACGATGGCAATGCCTCCTCCTGGTCGGTTGGTGCAGACTTTGCGAGTGATCTTGTAGCCGTCAGGGATGGCGGTGGCGATGTCTGGGCCAGAGCTAGGGTTTGTCGAGGTTTCCGTGAGGAAGGCGAAGTTGGGAGAGACGGAGTCGAGGAGGTCCCAGATTTCTTTGGTGTGTTTGTGGAGGGACCGCGTGTTGAGGAGGATGCAGCTGAGCCGATCGGGTGCACTGTTGGTCAGCTGGGAGGCAGGAGGAGCTGGACTGTGGAGGTGGGTGATGGTGCAGCTGCTGTTTCTGCAGGGGAAAAGTCCTTGGATGCCCTTCAGTGACACAAGGTGGCAGGTGGTGTGGCGTCCGGTGTTGAGGGCGAGGAGGGTTCTGTCGTCATATCAGTGGAAGGTCCGAGGACCAGGGTCCATGGCGCTGGGCACCGTCCAGGCACGGATGGGCTTGCATTTGGTGCACCTTCAGTGCACCCGCTGCGCAGCGGCCACCATTAAGTAGTGTGCGGGGGCTGCACAGCTGGGTGGCAGGAAACGATGGGAGAAGGAAAGTGTCACTGGAGGGGGTGGGGCCGCAAGGGATCACAGCAGCAGGTGCAAAGAGTGGCAAAAAAGCAAAAGGAGAAAAAGGAAAAAGTGCAAAAGGGTGAAAGGGACAGAGAAGAATTTAAAAAAGGCAGAAAAGGCGGAAAAAGGCAGAAAGAGAGAGAGAGAGGGCAGCTCAGCAGCAGAGCAGTGACGCTCTACCACCAGACCACCAGGGATGAGGTGCAGGCGGGTGCCTGTGGGTTGGGGAGGGCCTCGAACCTCTGACCCTAGGGTCAGATGGTCACCAGCCACGAAACATGGTGCAAAAGCCACACAACCCCTAAGATGTGATTTATCAAGCCACGCAAGGCCCTCTTGCATGGTCCGGCGTGGCTTGATGAATCCAGAGTAAAGCAATGCAGCGCAAATTGCTGCATTGTGTTGCTGTGCCCCAAGGAGGCATTGCTAGGGTAGTACGTGGGTGTTCCGACACAACACCAATGGATTTTGACGCATTCCTAGATTTACCTTTACTGGTAGACCTGGGAATGCGCCAAAATGCTACGCCTTCCCAGGGGAGGCATAACAAGGAGAAATATCTTTATTTCTCCTCGTTTTTTCAGCACATATAGAAAGAGGAAAATGCCTCAGGGGATTGTTTTTTTTCTGCACAAAAACAATCCTGTTTACAGTGCAGGCACTCTTGCACCATGGTGCAAGAGTGCCTGCGTTGGGTCTAGGCAGCACATTGTGCATTAGCTCTGGGAAAAGGCAGGAAAGCACCGTATGATGCGAAATACGGCACATTCCTGCCCTTTTTCTGTCACGCAACGCAGCGCAGCAAGGAGGCTCACTGCACTGCATGACTTCTTCATAAATATGGCCCTGAATGTGGAGCAAGAATAACGCAGGACCAAGTCTGCTGGTGTGCTTACAACTCAGCCGGAGTTTTCAACCTGCATTTTATTTTGTTTACATGCCACATTCAACGTCAGCGGTGTGCCAATGCATGTGAGGTGGGGTCGTGCATGACGGGTGGCACACAGCAGCATTTTTCAAACAGGCCATGACAAGTGCACAAGTTATGAGAAGGAGCCTGGGGATGAACAGCGGGCTGATGCACAGGTGGAGTGGAGTGCTGCCCAATAACGTGCCATGGGGCATGCAGTGCTGCTCAGCAAGAGGAAGGGAGATGAGGGGCATTGTCTGGGTCCCCTGACTCCCCTCTCTCCTTCCAATAAGAGTGGCAAGAGCTACATGACTGCTAGCAATAGATTAACAGAGAGGCAGCAGGCCCTTCCTCAGTGCCCCACCCATTTGGAGAGCAGCTGCAGAGTGACAGCTGACAGGTAGTTCATGATTCTCTCTATGTGTAAGAGAGACGCAGGGTTTGGGTGTCCATCCTTTGGACGGATGCTGTGGTGTTTCACTCTTTTCCACCAACAATGTAGTAGGGTCAGAATGTTCCCTGTTCCTTTGTAAAGCAGCAGTGGCTTTCCCCCTGCCCCTTCACTAAAGCAGAGTAGGAGAAGCTAGATGGGTGGTGCTGTCCCAAGACGCAGAAATGCTTCTTTCACTTCACACTCATAGCGAAGCTTTAGGCAAGGTGATAGGGGAGCACACAGGGTCAATGGAGCTGCAACAAATGTAGGGTGCTAGCTGTTGGCATTATCTCACTCAAATCACGGGGTTTTAAACAATTCCTGCGAAACTGCACAAACAATTGCAGAGGATAAGCTAGAGCCTGGGCAGTCATCCTTTGAAAAGCCAACAGATGTGGCCTTGGCAAGCTAGCACAATAGTTATATTTTTATTTTCATTGCAAGCATATGCCACAACAAAAACAAAGAAAAACATAAAAACATGTTGCCTTATGTTTGTAATACATTTTTTAAAATTAACCATTGCATATGATTTTAATGCAACATAATGGGTGCTACCGAGCAGGCACGTGGCCTAAAAACAAATGTAAAGTTTCAGTTTTAATCCCACACAGGAAATTCTTATTCTTATTAGTGCAAAGAAAACAAAATATTGATTTGCATTACTGAAACCTGAAGACATGGTTTAAAGACACGGGGCAGATCTACTAGAAACTAACGCAGCGCGGTGCCGCAAGTAATTTTGCTGCGTCGCGCTGTGTTAGTTTCGAAGCACAGGGATGCGACATATTTACAACAATATGTCACATTTCTGTGCTTCCCCCTGCACTGGCGCACAAACTGCTGCCATGCGCCGGCGAGGCACACTTGCACCATGGTGCAAGGATGCCTGCGTCGTGGGGAGATTGTTTTTGTGCAGGAAGGAGCACCTTCCTGCACAAAAACAATCAATTGAGGTGATTTCCTCTTCCAATGTGTGCTGTAGAATGCAGCACGCATTGGAAGAGGAAAAAAACTAGGAGAAATGAAAACATTTCTCCTCGTTGCATCTTGCTACGCCACCCCCAGGGTGGCGTAGCATTGTGGCGCATTTCCAGATTTACGATTTCTCGTAAATCTGGAAATGCATCAGTGGACATGGGTGTTGCGTGGGAACACCCACAGCAACACCCATGTCACGCCCCTAACACGCAAAGTGTTGCGTGAACAGGGGCGATATTTACAAGCACAAGTTAAGTCACGCAGGGTGACTTTACCTGTTCTTGTAAATATCACTTAGCAGGCTGCGCCACCGGTGCGTCACGCAAGGGGCTTGTAAATCTGCCCCACAGGGTGAATAAAATGGATACAGAATAGAAAGAAGCATGCTTTCGAAATTGACATATTGACCCACCAGCCCTGGCGCTGAAGCACGCTTCTTTTTCGGCGTTGTGCACATGTGTCAAGCAAAATGCAATCTCTCACAGTGCAAGAGAGTCAATGGCTCAAGTGGACTAACCCATTCCCCCATATCTGGGGCAGAAGAAGAAAAATGTGAATGACATTTAACAGACTAGAGGACCTACACAAAGCCCCTCTATGTATGCATATATTTATGCGTGAATAAGGTCCAGTTGCCCATTTTAAAGCAGTAATTCCAAAATATGTGGGTAAAAATGGTAGAAATGTGATATAGTAAAATCGGGCCAATCACAGGTGGATACATTTTGCATTGAGTGGCATCTGCAAGTTAATAAGTCACAAAACATAACCACCAGTTAACCACTGTTCTGAAGCAAGAGCCAGGTCGTAATTGCTTCTCAGAGTTTATGACAGCCTGTTTTAAAGACTAATCTGATAGAGGACTTGTACTTTAATCTAACGCATTACATTTTTCAACAGTGCCCAGATTTAGTCACCCTAAGTACTGCAGCTAAAATAACTATTTATACGCACCATCGAATGCAGTACAATAATATAATATGTTTGTGTGCCAACCAAATTGTGAATCTGAAACATAGATCAGGTAATGCCCATCACAAATACTAAGCCTGATGACAAAATATGGGGGACAAATACTTTCTTATTAAACAAATGAAATATTCTAAACGATAATATCTTAAGAGAAATACTGCTACTTGAATTACTGTATGTTCAGTCGAAATAATGCCTCAAAATATTACTGTGATATTTAATGATAATCCTCAGAAAAACATTGAATTCACCAATGCTACTCAAAGTATTAGAGTCAATATGAAATTCCCATGAAAGACCATTAGGAAACACCCACTTCAAAGGCATAAACAGATGCAACCTAATTGAAATAAAATACTTTAGTAAGTAATAACAACACGAAAAAAAAAATCCTGGTCTTTGTCTTTAAATTTCATTACTTTCTGTGCCCAGCCAACACATGTTTCGTCGTCAGGGGAGTACCCCATGACTTCTTCAGGGCTGTAACCCACTTCCGGGTCGGCATACACCGAAACACGGCCGCGGTGAGCCGGACTGTCAGCGTACTCGCTAACAGGAGAATTTTGTGAACACACATTATACCAGGGAGGCAAGTATTTAGAACGGGACTTAATATGGAGATTTATGGATCATCAACCCTGATAACTGGTGAATTCGATAATTTTTGTGATACTGCACGTGGCAGAGGATACTTTTTCTCACAGCCGGGACGGAGGTAGAACCGGCGCAGAGGTGTGACAAGAATTTAAAGTCTGTCAGCCTTACAGCCCTGAAAAAGTTGTGGGGTACTCCCCTGATGACGAAACACGTGTTGGCTGGTCATAGAAAGTAATGAAAATTAAAGACAAAGACCAGGAAAAAAAAACAATTTGTGTTGTTATTACTTACTAAAATATTGTATAATCAAGCGTGTGCTTAGGATCTGATTGATGTTTAAAAGACCTGAGGGTCTTGATTTTGGAGGGGTTAGGGTGATTCCTCTCCCTTTGAGCACCGCATGAAGATTAATGTTTAAAACCTGACTACTACGTCTATTTTGTGCGCCATTATTCACCTAGAGTTGATTCACCCCAATTGTGTGTTTACCTTCTAATTGAAATAAAACCTATCAGAGTACACACAAAATTCTTCCTTAAAGTGCCTTCTACACAACTGCAAATCTGCAACAGGCAAAAGCCTTGAGATAGAAGATGAAGTTACATTTAACAGTCTCCAGGTGACCTGCCAAACTGAATCATGATGGCTTACAGAAGCATCTTCACTATTCCTAGGTTTGCTGGTCCCTCAAGAATATTGCATTATTCACCTAAACAGAACAGGCACATTTGAGGGTGGAGTAGCAGTCAGCTACAAAATTTCCATCTATCTGTAATGGATCTAACATTACATATTAAACTTAGCAGAACAGAAATACCTTAATTTCCACCTTATTTATCATCCCACAGGAAACAACCTAACTTTATCCAACCTGATAACTGAACTTACCACATGAAGAGTGATCAAATATGATAACAATATTTTATAGGAGACTAACATACACTGATACAATGAGAATGACCTATTGGTGAGTGTCCTAACCTCACACCTCGCCAACTATCATACATAACATTGCACACTGCCCGCCCACTGCAAACGGGCTACACTAGAACTTCTTACTAGTAAAGCGGGAAAGCAAAAGATTGATGAGGTAAAACCAGTCAATTAGTTGGATAATTCTGTAATCTTCTTTCTGATGATCAAGGTGAAATCTGCTTTCTCTGCCAAACAAGGCTGAAGGAATGGGTGAGAACCTTAAGAGACGCTGACAAAGTAACCCTCTTGGGAAAAATTGAACAAGCTCTTCAAGATACTTCCTCAACCATGAAAGTGAATGATGTAACAATCCATTAGGCTGAATCTATGTCAGAATTCCAGGACGAACTAGCTCAGAAATTCCTTAAATGAAAAAGAACAAAGGACTTTGCTGTGTGGTATTTGAAGGAGATAAATAAATAAAAATAAAACTTCAATCCATTAAATGAAATTGGCGCTATTACACCTCACCTAAAAATGTGACGCTCCTTGCAGAGATAGAAACTAATACAAGAAACTCATTTTCAAATCAAAATCCTCTTTTCTAAATGAGAAACCATCCAAAGAAACTATTTGAAATTGTAAAAATATTTTCACAACCAACTCCGAGGGGGATTAAAAAACCCTCAAAGGAAAAAGGTGAGGAATTGTCAAGCTTTTTTACTGAGAACATAAAAAAGATCTAACTATCCATTACAGACAAACTAAGGGAGCAAACGCAAGCCTTAACACAGAAAGCTAGTACTAGTTGGTTTACCTTAAAAAAAAGCACAGGTGAGGAACTGACACAGTGCATATCACATCTCCTCCACCATCTTCAAGGACATTAGCCAGACAGCGAGCCCAACCTGGTTATCCGCCAACAATGCTTCCTTGACTCAGGAATCAGTCCCACATTCTATGAAATTAGGACAAGTCAGACCACTTCTAAGAAAAGAAGGAACTGACCCTGTCTATCTAAATAACCACCATCCGGAGTCTAATCCTCTATTTCTGGATAGAAAATTGTGCAGAAACGCAACTCAAACTCTTTCTTGAGGAGAATGCATGGATGACCAACAGTCTAGCTTCAGAACAGGATGCAGCACAGAAATCGCAACCCTAAAAGTAGTGGATGAAGCCCTGTAAATCCTAGATGAAATACAGCTTGTCTTCTCCTCCTCGTGGACCTACAGTGGCCTTTGATACTGTAAATCATAACATTCTCCTTAGGTTAGGTTAAGGCTCAATGTCACAGCCCTTAAGGGGTTCTTATTTTTCCCAGAAGATTACAAGCAATACATGAAAATATTAACGCACTAAAACAGCAAGAGCTCCCTCAAAGTTTACCACTCTCACCAACCTCTTGCTTGCATCTTGAAACACTCAAGCATCACTTCTATGCATATGATAAGCAAATACTTAAAAATCTCTTCCTCAGACGACATAGATGCAGCTGTTAAAACCTTCAAAACCTTCAACTAAATACAAACTTGGATGTCAAAGCATCATTTGAAACTCGACCCATCAAAGACAGGATTTCTCTTCATCGCACCCCTAAACTGCAACATCTCTTTAAAAAACTGACTGAAGAAAAGTCCACTTCTTGATAATAACTTCACTATAGTCAACTCTGCAAAACCATTGCAATTTAGTCTTGCAAAACACCTTATCCTTCAAGCGCACATCAACAATATTCTGAAAGGAGATCAGTTCCGGCATAGATTCCTCATAGGTATCAAAAATTCCACCCAGAACCTGACTATAAACACAGGGTCCAGGCACTAGTCCAATCGAGAAGGAACTACTGGAACCCCCTACTTATTAAAGCAACCCTCCATGGTGCTGAAAGACTAGTTATGAGAACAAAAGAATTCACTTGTCTTCATCTCATTAACTTATCTCTCCATCAAATCAAGGAAAACTTTCATACTACCCTACATCACCCATAAAGCAGTTCTTGAGGGCACACCAAACTATTAATACACTTTGTGTTTCGGGTGGTCAACGTCAGATGAGAAGCACAAACTACCTCCTGCTTAAGATCATAAGATCCCAGAAATGACAAGCAATCCAGAGATGCCCAGTGCCCCGAAACTGTTTAATTCCATGTCACCCCACCTGCCTCAGACATCAGGGATATACAATCACAAAAACTAGTCAAAAAGAAACTGAAAACACTCTTATTCAGACAACACTTCCAACTAGGAGGACAAGAGGCATTTACCATCCTCACCCAGGAGCATCATATCTCACAATATTAGCAACAGTAATAAATTTCCCTATTGCACTCGAGTAATCTGGATCCTAAAACTGGCATATCCCTATAGAAGCTACTTTCAGCCCAGATATCACAAACGCATTGATCAACATACTTTGCCTATCTTGTATTGTTTATATCTATGCTACTGCGTATTCTAATATAATGTGTGGTTATCAACAATAGTGTGTTTTTACAATGACACCGTTAACCCTGACATCCATATATGGTATAGACTCAGTAATTCCATATCCCTTCTTTGTTGTAAAGCACTCTGATCCCTCTGCGTCTAGTTCATGCTATATGGAAAGAACGACCATAAATCAACACAATTAATAAATTAGGTCTAGAGCTTGCCCATAAATTCATGGGCATCACAATTTGGCTTTGTAAAATTGTATGGTAGAATAAAAACTTCATCAGACCTATCTGATGAACTAGAGCTCAATCCATGATGTCACTAGCAACATCATTATCAGCACCTGAAAATGTGTTTGCATGGTAATACTCAATGATGGAATATTATTAATAACTTTTTTAACATAGCGCTTCATACAGTTCGCCAGAGTTTAGCTGTCTCTAAGTACTGTTAACAATAAGCGTTTCCAATAGCCAACAGAATGGTATTCACTACACTGACCTTGGAAGAATTATAGTCTGTGTTGGCCATGCCAGGATTTGAACTTGTGACTCGCAGATTACAGCAGAAGTAAACTGCATGTTTACTCTCAATTAGCCACTTTATAGAATGAATGATTTTGCATACGCTCAAATAAAATGGCCAGTCTTTGCGGAGAAAATATACAGTGGTATGTTGGTGTTTTTGCTAAAATATTATACGTTTACTTTAATCATATTAATATCCAGCCACACTCAGAGCTATACCTGTATTACAGAGCCACATGCAGAGCTCTACTCTACGGTGGGTCCCTCGCAGCTGTATGGCTGATAATTCTAAGTATTCCTAGTAGCTCTTTCAGTATCCATAGTCACCGAGACTCATCCACCTAATAGTGCCCAGAAATACCTGGCTCTGCTCGTGGTAAAAACATGTTCACTTAGAGACTGGCTCCCAGTGACATATAGCGTCAATCTGAGTTTTGCTCCTGACATACATGGAGCCACTCTAAGTTCTATTCGTGGCTTACTCAGAGCTCTGCTCTCTTTGACATGCAGAGTGAACTCATAGCAAAGCTTGTGTTTGGGGTCTGCTAGCCATTCTGTCTAATGGAGGCCTTGAACAACCGAGCAGAATTGATATCCTATTTCATCTCAGGCTTTCTAATACAATCCAGTGGGAACAAAACCTTCAACAGCTGGAGCCCTCACAGAGTAGAGCCCTCGCCTGCCAGGGTCGGATTCTACCAATGCTGAAAATACTTAACAGACTAGTGGCAAGCCATGGCCCTAGCAGCAAGCTACTGCCCCAGCAGGAAGAGCTGATCCCGTTCTGCATACACCAACCCAGGAAGCAGTCAAGATGCCATCACTGACCTTAGGTGATCAGATCTGAGTGAGTCATAATGAATGCAATTTAAATGGCTAATTTATTTTGTGGTCATTACCTACTGGTGTGCTTGTAGTATTTAGTATCAATTTATTTTTTAATAACATTGGTATATTGTGTCTACAAAATACCTGTTCTGAGTGAACTTCTTGCTCAGCCGTATTTCTTACAGGGGCTTCTCTCACTTTTCCTATTTATTCAATCATGGACACTAATTTGCTTAATAGTTTGCAGCTCCTACAACTGTGTTCAGGTCACATCCTCTTAAAAACATTCTCAACGAAGTAAAGAGACCAACCTTTGTGGCAGGCATGTTGTGCTACATGAAAGCAATCAATCAGCCAATCGGTTAGAATGAAAGGATCAGGTATGGGCTACTAACAGCAAATCAGTTCAGTGGGTTCGGCATTAATAACTCTACAATACAGCAATCGGGGAAGACCTAATCCAGAAAATAAAGTCTGCTGCAAAAAATTAGCATAAGTCAAGGAGTAATTAAGTTTAGTGGTTAGCTGTTTACCTTCCGACCTGGCTCATAATTAGAATTTCAGCCCTTGACTAAAATGTAATTCAGGAGTAACTATGATGTCCATTACAATCCGAATCACCTTCTTGCTATCACTTTAGTTTCAACAAACTGTTTTAACCAGCAATGCCCACACACCACACGGTTGTACATGCAACACCTCGTGCTAAAAAAATTGTCCTCTCTAAAGCAGTGGACTTCTCCTTGGCGACTCGTCCATACAAGAGTTAATGCCTACAAGAATTAAAATGAACATCCTAATACACACAGAACAGAATGTCACAAAAAGCTAGAAAGCGCACGTGAGCACAAGAATTGACGACAATGCATAGTAGTAATATGTTTTATCATATTTTTAGACCACAGATGCATCCTACCATAACTTCCTAAATCACTATATAACTTAAAAAGAAAGGGCCATATTATCAAGAACGGGCGATAACATTATCGCCGCTTTAGCGGCAGGAAACTGCCGCTAAAGCGGCGATAAGGGGCTTGATAATATGCCCTACAGAATTCCAATAGAAGCCCAGGTTCTGGTGTGAAGGACATCAAACCTGGGCTTCTATTGGAATTCTATGGGGCATATTATCAAGCTCCTTATCGCCGCTTTAGCAGCAGTTTCCTGCCGCTAAAGCGGCGATATGTTATCGCCCATTCTTGATAATATGGCCCAAAGTATTTTAAAATTGATGGATGTTATTGGACACCGAATCTCCTAGCATTACTCCTGGAGATTTCTCACAAAATAGTGCAAAGGTATGAGCAGAACCACTTGCCCTGGTTTTACTGCAGTTTGTATGAGAAATCAGCAATGAGGAATCCGGAGAAGTAGAGAATTAGAAAACCGAACAAAAGGACAACCTGCCTCCGAAGTTCTTTCATGAAAAACAGCATTCTGTCATAGAGTACACTAGTGCTGGAAGGTACACTGAAGTAAAATATGTCAGAGAAGGACAGGAGAGGAAGTATGTGATATGAAGAGTGGTTGGAAGCTCTCAAGAAAACGCAGGATGCCACCTACGTTTGCACACATAGGGCCATATTATCAAGAACGGCGATAACATTATCGCCGCTTTAGCGGCAGGAAACTGCCGCTAAAGCGGCGATAAGGGGCTTGATAATATGCCCTATAGAATTCCAATAGAAGCCCAGGTTTGATGTCCTTCACACCAGAACCTGGGCTTGATAATTCAAGCCCCTTATGTTATCGCCGTTCTTGATAATATGGCCCCTAGATTGCCCTGGGAGGGACCCTTTTAATTATGCAATTAAAAAATATTCAAGATGTCATCATGGAAAATACCATTCCAGGCAGCTGGTGGGATTTATACCTGCTGTTACAAAGAAGGTGGACGAGCACTATGGACCAGCTGCACTGTTTGGGAGTTGTTTATATGGAAATTTAAGGATTATAATTAAGTTGGTATCCTCAGATTGATTCATGAGAGCAGAGCAGTGCATCAAGCAGAATATAGTACGTACAATGGGCAGCCTAAAAGGAATTTAGAAAAGCTCCAATCTACCCATCAAAATTAAAATTTAGATTTTTTTAGTATTTGTTTGTGTATCAAATATAAATGTAATCATTTGTGTATTTGTTTGATGAATGCTTGTTTCTATATTTTTGTGTATTGTTTTAGTGGTTCAAATCATTAAAATTGCTTTGGCCATGGTCACTGGATTCCAGTAAGGATTCAATGGGGGTCTGGGATTCCATTAATGATTCAGTGTGGGTCCCTGGATTCCAGTAATTATTAAGTAGAGGACCACAGAAGTCAAAAGGTTACGAACCACTGGTGTAGAATACTTGTAAGAAAAATCCTTGGCAGTTCATCAGTTTCACATGCCTTTTTTTCCTTCCTGAGCCTAATTCGTCCTGGCAGAAATGTTAATTATGCTGCGAAATTTGTGTAATTCCTGAATTTTGCCTACATGAATTTCCTAAAATTGCTTGATTTTTTGCATGACAGTATTCTGTGTACTTTTTGCATGCAAGATACTAGTTTGTACAGAAAATATTTCACTAAGAGGCAATTTTTACTCAAACGAGTTTCTTTCCCATATGTTGAGAGAATTTTTTACTTGAAGAACAAGCTCAAATGAAATAAAAAGAATTTGGGACACCACATTTTTGTTTATTCTTTTTATTCTTCCATATGCCCCCTTACCCACTTACAGGACTGCCTTGTTTTCTGGTGATAGTGGCCCTGGCAGTGTCTTGGTAGTATGTCACACTCCCTTATCCCTCTGCCTTTCCACTCCTAAAGTGGCCTTTAAAGCTGGTGCTAGCATGCCCATACACCACATGGTCCCAGTGGGAGTATTCAAGAAAATCCTATTTAAGAATGTCTGGAAAAGCTGGAATGCAAAGCATGCTGGACTTCTCTCTTACTTCCATCAGCTTTTCCAAGTGTCACCTGTAAACCTGAGACACATCCTTCTCATTCTTGAAAATGATGGAAAATACTTTGTCCTTAAAGTAAGGTAACACATCATTGATCTCAACCTTCTTTCTAATATTGTTCAGATATTGACTCTGTTTCCATCTTTACAACACCAGCTATCTAAATCACTCTGAATAATGCTGATAATATTGACATCTATGCCTACATGTGACCGAAACACATATTTGTATGTTAGATAACATGGTAACCCAGAATACCAATTGGGTTGATTCGGCCGCTCGCACGCTACCTCCCTTCAAGGTGAACAAACTCAAGAGAAACAAGACCACAGCCCCATGATTCTCTGAAGAACTGAGAACCACCTTAAAGCAAAGTTGTAGAAGACAAGAAAAGAAGTGGCGTCTTCACCACAATACAGAGGAAAGAATTAAGTACAAGTCCTGTCTGAGTACCTATAAGGCCATGATCTTTACAGTAAAAACCGTATACTTCTCCCAAAAAACTGAAGCAGCCACTACCTCTTCTAGGGAACTCTTTTTAACAGTGACCAAGCTCACAACAGAGCCAACTGGATCCTCCATGAGTGCCAATCAATCTTTCTGGGATTCCTTAGCCAACTTCTTCCTTCAAAAAGTATCCAATATTTATAGTACCTTTTCTAATCCCGGTAGTCTGCTTTCCAACCTTAGCACTACCTCCAACTCCATCTCAATCGGGCCCACTTTTGAATTCTTTTCTCCTCCTTCAACTGAAATAATCATCAAACTGATCAAATCTGCAAAATCAGGATCTCCGAAGGACCCTGTCCACCAAAGCTAGCTACCTCCACCGCAAAGAAATTAGCGCCCACTCTGACCATGATCTTCCACCACATGTTTCACTCTGCTATTTTTCCTGATAGGCAGTTCTTCCTCTCCTAAAAAACAATCTCTTGATCAAGCCAAACCAAATAGTTACCGCCCTATATCGCGCCTCCCCTTGCCTGTCAAAACTATCGAGAAGGAAATGAACTCGCTGCCATTTTAATTTATCGTCGACAATAATAATCTGGATGAAACTCAGTTTAGCTTCCGCTCCGGACATAGCATGGAGACAGCCCTAATTAAGGCAACAGAGGAAATAAGAAAATCCCTTGATCAGATACTTCTGGCCCTGTCAGAGGCATTTGACACCGTGCACCATGACAGATTACTGGGTCGACTAAAGAATATCGGTGTTACTGGCAGGGCTTGGAAACTTCTTCGCTCATTTCTTCATGTCCGTGAACGAACGGTTCAGTTGGAGAAATCTGTATCTCACTCCTCCCTTCCGTGTGGAGTTCCGCAGGAGTCTTCACTCAGCCCTACGCTGCTTAACATATATGTTACCCCTCTTGCAGAACTCATCAAGTCGTTTGGCTTTAGCCTTACCTCCTACACCAACGATACACAAATCGTGGTCTCTCTGGCCAACAATTCATTAGAAACAGGATGCAATTTTTGCAAATGTATGCAGGCCAGCAACCACTGGATGGCAGATAATTGCCTCTAATTGAACTCGGGTAAGACGGAGGTCGTACTCTTTGGGGCTGACCAAACCTTCTGGACGCCCACATGATGGCTTCAGGATATGGGCTCACCTCCATCCTATGTCAGCAATGCACGCAACCTAGGTATTTTAATCAACAACAAGTTATCCCTCGCTGATCAAGTTAATGCAGTTGCCTCCAAGGTCTTTTACACCTTAAAGCTCATTAAGAAGGTACTTCCTTTCATTCCCCCCCAACTTTAGAAGACGCTAGTGACTTCCCTTTTTCTTTTCTGAATGGACTATGGTAACAGTCTGACTTAACCGCCCACAAGCACATGCTAAATAGGCTAAAGACCTTGCAAAATGCAGCCGCACGGCTCCTCCTTAAAATCCCTAAACACCATTTGGTTGCTGAACCTATGTGGAAGCTACACTGGATGCCTATCAGGCAAAGAGTTACCTTCAAGGCCCTGTGCATTGTTTACCATTTAAGTTTCTGACATATTTCACTCCTTTCAATCCCTTCAAAATTGCTTGAGTCCAACACTGAATCATAGCTCTGGGACCACTTTCAAACTAATAGTTGTCTAAACTGCTTTCATATGGGGTTTGGACCTATCCAATACACTATGCTCTTATTTGTTATTGTGTTGGAGGATCTGGAATTCACCACTGTCATCAATGGTGCCATCTTTCTGATATAACTGCTTTCATCAGATGCGTTTAGCACCAATGACGTTGCAATGTTGACAGCTGGCTGCAGTGGGCATTTGACGTATGGCACTAGAATGATTCATGTACTTCTTCTAAAATGAAGTCCAAGGTGTTTCTATCCCCCCATTCAATTAATTTCCAAACCTTCCTTTTGATATTCACCTGACTTCCTGGCGGTCATCTTTTTACTATCCCTGATTTATCACACACTTGTCTCGTATTGTCAAAAAGCGTCCACTTTTACATGTGCACAAACTAGGCCTGGGCGTAAAATTTTGCTCCGCTCATGGAGTTTGTGGAATTCGGGAACTCCGCGCTATGCGGAGAGCTCACACCTCCCAATAAATTCCGCTTTCTGCCTTGTGGCAGAATTTTGTTTCTGTTGGCGTGCTCGAGTAATGATTTTGTGTGTGCTGGCGAGCGTGACGACTCTTGCCGGGTGCTCGCGAGTGCCCACTAGATTTGCTGGTCGCCCATGAGCGCTCGCAAGATTTGATGGCTGCTAGCGTGGCTTTAGGCCACGCCGGCGACACCCAGTGCCTTTTTTCTGACAACAGCGAGCGAGTGCTAGTGACCGCGGCTGCATCATCGAACAGATTTCCTCCTTGCGAAGCCACTAAATCTACTCAAAAAGATGTCTTTGAGTTAATATTCATCTCCAACGGACTACTCAAGTTGTTTTTTAGTGCGAGGGGCTTTTTTTTTTATTTACTTTTTTTTCAACAAGGAGGAAGTGTCCCAGAGATTCCAACTTCCTGCTCCTGTCCAGCAGGCTCCCCCAGTATTTTGTGCATTGCCTGGTCACTTTTCATTTGGATTTGAAACTGGAAGGATCACTCTCTTTGTTTGCTGCATATATACCATTGGATTTAAGGACTTTGTTTTTGTGATATGACAAGTAAGTTCAAAAACAGTTGTCTAAGGGTATTGTTTGTTTGATAGGGGGAATGCACCAAGATTTTTGTGTACTTTTATGCAATTTTTAAAATGTATTGTGGTAGGTGGCCTGCACTTTCAATAATGGCCTAGTTATTTTTTTGCATTCAATTTTTCTTCTTTTGTAAAGGAAAAATGTGGCACAGTACAGTACATTTACTTCATGTTTTTTAACATAAATTTGCAATAACCATTTATTTTACTATGTGGCTTAGTCTGCTAATGGGCAACCCAGCCAGTAGGCCCAGTACTTGTCATGGGTGTATGAAACAACTGTTTCTGTGGTGTCTGTTGAATTGCCACATCATTTAGGCTAGGGGTGGCATTGGATTAAATTAAAAAATGCATTTCATTTGGGGGCATTTAACTTTTTTCCTGCAAAATGTTTATAGGTTTGGTAATATATATTTGATGCCTTTGGAAAATTTGTGTTGTAAACTTTTACAGCTCAGGTAATTTTTGTTTTTGGCATTGCTGAATTAATGCTGTTGTCATGCTTCTTTTGTCTGGCCAGTGTGTCGGTGTGTTTGCTGGAGACCACCATTTGTCTTTGTCCCCCATGCCATGTGGCCAGGGGCCATATTGTTTAGTGAGTGTCCACAGGCCTGCATATGTTCTTTGTTTTCCATGCCTCCTTACTTGTTGTTTGACCATGGGGTGGGTGGCCATTTTGTGTAGCCAGGCAGTGTGCTTTTTGCTTGCTGTTGTTGTTTCACCATGTGACCGGTGCCCAATTTGTGCAGCCAGCCAGCGTGCTTTAGCCATAGGCCTGCATGTGTTCTTTGTTGTGGCCCTGCCTCCTTGCTGGTTGTTGTTGTTTGACCATGTGGCGGTGACCATTTTGTGTTGCAAGCCAGTGTGCTTTTGCCATAGACCTGCATGCCTTCTTTGTTTTCTACTTTTCCCTGATATCAGTTTAATAATATGCTTGAGGCCTAGTCACTCATAGTAAATGTATTGTATATTATGAACAGTGTTTTATATTATATGCTTTTTTGGAATTTTTCACCTGCACCTCCTTCCCTTCCAAGTCCCAATGGGTTTCTCATAGTCTTCTAGTACATCCACAATTTGTTTTAAATTTGTATTTCTTTTGTCAATTTTTCCCCCAGTATTTTTCTATTTTTTTTCTTGTTTTTAATTTTTTTACAAAATTTTTAATTTAATTTTTTTTTATTTTTCACATGATGCACATTAAGCAAACAGTTACATCCGTATATTGTGGTAAATTATCCTTCCTGATTGTAAATGAAATATTATGCTATGCTGGTGCGGTTTGACTTTGGAATGGATACACTGTATTGTTAATTATTTGTGTATAACTTAAATAACCACACTAAATTATATTGTCCTTGTCTGTACTAATTCAAACTGCAATAATGTCATGTTTCAATAATATTTTTCTTGCTTGTTTGCTTTTAGGTGCACAAGAGAAGAGAAATCACCCACAGTACTGCCAGACAGAAGGCCTGTACACGTGATGCGTGACCACACAACAACACGTGACGTCAGTCCTCCAATCTCTTCATCTTCTGCAGCTAAGTGCCACTGCCAACTGACAGCTTCAAGATGGCCCCAAAGAAAGGGGCTGCCAAGACCGTGGCCAGTGAGAAGAAGCAGCTTCCCACCAATGGTGTGTCGGTCCAAACCTTTTTTGGGCAACGTCGTGTGCCTGCCACACTGGCATCTGGGAAGCAAGCTGGGAGCAACACCCCTGCATCAACTGCCCTACCCGAACCTAGGTCCAAGCCCATGTCTGGTATAGATGTAGCCGCTGCAATCACCGCAATGCCGACGAGCAATGACGTTGAATTGGATTTGTCCCTTTCGCAAAGTAGTACCTAATCCTTGCCGGAAACTCAGTTAAGTGGACAACAACAGCTGAAGCCAGCAATAGGAGATCTTCCTGAAGTAGGAGCAGAACAAGAGATTGAGCTTCTTGCTGAACAAGTAGAACCCATTCTTTCAGAAGATCCATTGGCTTCCAGATCTCCAGCAAGAAAAAGAAAGGGTATGCCACCATCTTCTCCAAGCCCCCCTTCTGATGATCTGGATGTGGATTGGAACCCACCTCAATCTGAGACATGCCAGGAGAGGCAAGGGAAAAGAAAAGTTCTTGGAAGCCTTAGAGATATGAATGAAGAAGAGGAGGATGACAAGCCCGTCATCATCATGGATGCTACCTCAGCCCCAGAGGAGACCGGCATTACCCTTCCTCAACCTGCTCCGAGTGATGTGGCACTGATACCACCACCAGCTCCCATATTTGCAAGGCCCCTGAGACCTGCATACAGCTCAGTAGAAGTACGCACTGCCGAGAGGCAATCATCAACATGCCCACCTACCTCCACTTCTTTGGGCATTGGCAGTGGCACCAGTGGCTCCACGAAAAAGTTGACCTTCCCAGTTTGGGGCTTCTTTACAATTAGCAAGCAGGAGGCTAACATTGCCATATGCTCCATTTGCCATGCAAGTGTTCAACGAAGTAAGCCTGGTACACACTATGGTACTGGAGACCAAACGACCCATATGAAAAAACATCACTCAATCCGCTGGGAGGCGCACCTTAAAAACATTGCTGCAGGTGGAGTTGGTGAAGGTGATGAGAGCAGGGAATCTGCTCCAATCACGGCAGAAGGTGAAGATGATGAGGAAGAAGAGAGTGACATCTTTACGCAAAACAACTCTGTTCCCAGCAGTGCACTAGTATCGCCAACATCAGTAACGTCAAAATGGCACAAGACTTGGCATCAGATGGAGACACTACAGCAACAGCATACAGTGACTGCCCTGGGACACACATTGAATCTACCACCTTCTTCTCTCCAGAAGTCGCCTGCGTCAGTGGCACCAGAAAAGAAAAAAATCCATGCTACAAATACTTCCATGTTTAGGCAAGAGGGTCAGAATGAATGCAACCAGCCAACGGCACGTTTGTACAACCGGATGCTGGCTAAACTGTTAGCGTTGGACCTCCTGCCTTTTTCTTTTGTGGAAAGAGTGGATTTTCTAGATTTTGTGATGGTCATCTGCCTGAAATGGGAAGTTCCCAGCCGGACCTATTTTGCCAGAGTTGCTGTTCCAATGCTCCATCACAATGTGCTGGAATCGGTTGGACAAGCTTTGCAGCACAGTGCTGTTCACACTATCCACCTGACGACAGACATGTGGACCAGTTGCCAAGCCACTGATTATATGTGTATCACTTCACACTGCATCTCTTTTGTGGGGGATAGAGCAATTATATCTTCAGGATACTTATTACATTTTTAATGGTGCTCAAAAGCATGCAACAGTAGCCATGTTTGCCATGGAGAAATCCAATACAGCTGCAAACATCTTGGAAGACTTTAAAAGCAATCATTTTTTAATCATTGTTGTTTAAGATTTGGTATAGATTGATTTGCACATATTGTGTTTTTCAAAAAAAACACGCACCGTAAGGGCAAGTGAAAAGTGCAACTCTATATGCAAACAGGTTCTGTTTGCACCCAGAGTAGTTTTGAGCACCTGACAGGGGCTGGTCAGGATCATAAGGTTGCACCATTGATTCATTTTGAGTATTGGATTACTTTGATTATGAGCATAGGTGTGCAGGTTATCATTATAGATTGAAATATTTACCCTAGTCAAATGCCTGACAGAGATGCTGCTTCCATTTGAGGTTTTCACACGGGAAGTAAGCAAGGAGGACAGTACGATGGGCCAAGCTATACCTTTGTTGCATATGCTACAGGAACAGCTAAAGAATGTACCTGAAATATACGCGGGTGAGGTCAAAAAGAAAGATGCGCAAAAGTTGGTGGAGAACTTAATCTTTCGCTTGGCTGATAATACAAGGTTGCAAAGAGACATTGTGTCATCCAAACGTTGCATTTGTGCCATAATTCTTGTTCCACAGGACAAACAATTACTGGCCACTTTCATTCCTTTTTCCAAAGGGGATGTTTCACAGTACAAGACGTGAATTGCTCAGCAAGCCAGCGACCTGGAATAAGGATGAGTGGAAATTAGAGGCCCGCTCCTGGCCAGAAGTTCTGGGGTGCAGCCTTCAACTTCCAAAGGGGGCAGTGCTGTTAGCTCACAGCAGCCAAAACCAGAAACAAGAACACCGGCAACCGCAACAACCCCAGGAGCATCAGTCCTTACCTCTGCAATGGCTTGGTTTCAAGTCAATCACTCCATTTTAACCCAGGAGGTACTTGACTGCTGAAAGAAGGCCATAGTCAAACCACTGTTAAAAAAAGCCCTCTCAGACTCCGTCGATTTGTCTAACTTTAGACCTATCTCCCTTTTACCTTTTCCTATAAAAATTATAGAAAGTCACATAAGCTCACTACTGTCGAAACATCTAGAAGACACTGCTTGGCTTGAGGAAGAGCAATTTGGATTTCGCCCTGGTCATGGGACCGAGACCGCCCTCATCTGCGCTGCCGATGAACTACGGAGGATTATGGACAATGGACAATCAGCTGTCCTTGTCCTCCTAGATTTATCCGCAGCGTTTGACATGGTGAGTCACCACATTCTTATGTCTAGGCTTTCAGCAGCAGGTGTAGAAGGGCCAATGTTAAACTGGCTAAAGTCATATCTATCTAATCGCCACAGGCCATCTCACTCCCCCCGTTCCTTTCTACATTTAGAAAAATAACTCATGGTGTCCCTCAGGGCTCCCCCCTTAGCCCTATTTTGTTTAATTTCTATATTAAGCCTTTGATTTCACTCATAAAAACTCATAATATTAAACTAATAAATTATGCAGATGATACTCAATTGATTTTGTCATTAAATAACAACAAGGAGGACACCACTGGCAAATTCCAGATGTGCATTCTTGACATCCTTGCCTGGATGAACTCTAAATCTTTAAAAATGAATGGGAATAAAACGGAATTCCTCTGTTGTCCCTCGAGTAAAATCCCAGTGTCCCTACCACAGAACTTCTGGCCACTACCTACAGAGAAGCCTTCGGGTAATACAGTGGCGGTGTGAAACCTGGGGGTGACAATTGACCAAGGATTATCTTTGGAAAACCATGTGAGCAAAACTACCGGGACCTGCTTTGCTCTGATTCGGACCCTTAGGAAGCTCTACCCTCTGCTTGATTTACCAGCCAGGTCATTGATCTCCAGAGGGGTAATACTGGGAAGGCTGGACTATTGTAACACTTTGCTGCTAGGAGCCCCGGGTTATCTCTTAAATAAATTGCAACGTATCCAGACTATCACTGCTAAGCTGACACTAAATAGACCCCGATATTCGTCAGCTGCAGAAGCCCTGAAGGAGCTCCATTGGCTGCCTGTCAAGCAGAGAATAGCTTTTAAATCTCTGTGTATTGTCCACAAGGCACTACGAAATAAAGGACCAATACCTCTTCAAAACAAACTAAAAAAGTACACCCCTGGCAGAAATCTTCGTTCTACTACAGGTAATTACGTTCAGGAGTGGAAGTACAAAAAAGTTAGACAAGGAGGATGCACTTTCACGGTCAATGCTGCTCGGGCATGGAACAAACTGCCACCCCATCTACGAGCTCAATCTGATTTACAGAAATTCAGGAAAGCCTTGAAGACCTGGCTATTTCCTCACTAGTGGTCGTTGTTTCAGCCATCATCCGCTGTATCTTGCAAAATGGTTAGCGCCAGGATACCTTTTTGGTCACAGTGCGCTTTACAAATAACCCCTACAATACAATACAAGTGACAGGTCTTAAGTTCTGTGCAGATGTGAAGGCAAAAGAGGGTGAACAAGTTCCAATGACCATTCAGAGGATGGCCCAGGACTATGTGGATGACCCAACAGAGGTCTATCTGGATCAAAACCCATTGGTGTATTGGTATGGGAAGAGGCACCAATGGTCAGTGCTCAGCTGACTATCAATAAAGTATCTGGCTTGTCCGGTGGCGAGAATGTCTGCTGAGTGTGTGTTCAGTGCAGCTTGTGCAGTTGTCACAGTGAGAAGGACCAGTCTCTTGCCTCAGAACGTGGAGAGATTGACCATGATCAAAATGCACTAACACTTTATACCAACGAATTACACCATACCTGAAATACAACAAGAGGATGATGAAGGTGATTGGTCAGACTAAGGTCATGGTAGTGTGTTAGAGGACCAACTTCTGGGTGGACCACCTGAGTTTGAAGATGAACTCTACTTCCCTGGCTGAGTAGGCCTGGGCCACCATAGGACTTTCTATCGCCAAACTGTTTGCCCAAAAAAATAATATGGCTATAGCTAGGGGAACATTATATATTTTGTTTGTATGTGTCTGACTGACTTATGACCCACCATTTAAGGTATATGTATTGGCCGGATTGGAGTTGGACCAGTGTGCAGTGAAGACGTCCCCCCCACCTTTCCCTTCAAGGACATTGGAGAGACAATGCCTGCCTCCATCCATTGCCTATCCTTTTTTTCATCCCTTAGCAGGAATTCCTCAGGACATTTGATTTACAAGACTGGCCAATGTGTGTTGCATGCATCAGAGGATCTACAATTGTGTACCACCATGCTTGGATTGTAACAGGTAAATATTGCACCAATGAGTGATAATATGAGCGATTGTGCATGATAATTTATTTGGTGGCAGACAGTGAGGGAGGGTGTTTAACTATAATTTGCAAGCTTGATTGTGATGATTTGCAATGTTTGTGGCCTGATGGGTGATCATTTTTCCTGAAGGTGATTGGCCCTTCCCCTTTGACACTTAGCGAGATTTGCTTGTCGGGTCCACTCCTTTGTTTTCTGGTTCACACTCCTCAAAGACAAGACCAGTCCATTTAGTTAACAAACACAAATCTGTACAAAAAAATTACTCTAATGTTTTTCTTCTTGTTCATCAACAGATGTGCACTGCAGGTTGATCTCTGTGATTTGAGTCAGAAGTAAGAACGAAGTTGGACAGATTCCTTACTCAGAGTCAGGAGGATGATGGAAGGACTTAGGGCAGGACTACTTCAACTACAACCACACACTCTGCCCGGGCCTAGTGCAAACAACATCCAGACTCCCTCTCTGCTTAGATATGATCATGTATGATACCCACATTCATTTCAGCAGTCTATTGTAGAGGTCATGGACTTAATTGAGAGCATGTGGCTTAAACGTAACTCAAATAAAACTGAAAGCCTGAATGCTGGTGGCATCAAGAACCTCTGGACCCCACTTTCTGCTGTACAGAGCTTGAATCATGTTCCATGCCAACTAATGTAGTGTTAAGCTGTGCTCTGTTGTTTGTCATCTCCCCCACCCTGCAAAATATTATCAGTGGCTTCACCCAACTGTTGCATATGAAAAGGATCATTTCTTGCTTTACTATCTATGGATGTATATTTTCAGTTAATACTTTCATAGATTTGTGTCATAAGTACAGAAATTATCTTTATTATTGGGTTTCAAACTTCTTCTATAGCTCCTTCAAGTGATCAAACATGAAGCAGTTCTATACATTCTGGGGGCCACCAATCTGACATGTCATCCCTTTGCTCAGGACGCTCTAGCTCCCAATCCATGCTGCAGTAAGGAAACTTTGCATTTATGACAGGACTACCAGGCTATAAATAACCAAATTGTTTTCTTGACATACCTCCATGGTACTGCCTAGTTTGCACTTTTTTGATTGGCATGCCAGGATTATCTGATTTTCACTTTGCATTATAGGCAATATAGGAGCAGATGGCTCAGTCTGTTTGGAACAGCCTTTCCTTTTAAATTCTCTCCATCCAGTCACCACAAATTTCTTAAACTGCTCAGAAATTGGCTCTTTACCACATGATTTTTGTAAAAATGCAATAAGTAGAACCGGAGCTATGAATTTTTAAGGCTGGAGTTAAGCATAGGGTCAAAAAGCGCAAAGTGCCAACCCTGGTTATCTGGCAGTGCTAGACTGGGCTAAAGTCAAACGTTAAAGCTGATCACAATAGACCACCAGTAGGATAGATGGACCATGTTTGTCCCATTGGAAAGTTTACATTCGGACTTACAAAAGTTTATGGAGAAAAAATGGTAGTTGCGGATTCGGTGGGGTAAGCTGCAAGCTGGATCCGAAGTTGGCCTCGACAACAACGGGTTGCTGAAGAGTGTGGTCGCAATGTGGTAATCGATAACGGCTGGATAGCTTTGAGCAGGCAAAGTATTAAGTCTGTGCCCAGAAAGGCTGTTCCATAATTGGTTGCTACACATTATCAGTCCAGATGAAGCCCTTTACATTTAGACTTTTATGCTTCTCTGGAAGTCAAATCTCCTTCAGGAAAGCAGACCAGTGATTCAACATTGTTGGCTGTGGCTTCGAGGGCTATGCACTCTCTGTCACTTCTCCAGGTAGAAAGTTGGCAAAACGTTTCTAATTCCTAGCTTTTGAAGTTTGGACAGGAGGAGTACACTCTAACACTAGTAAAGGGTCCAGGACCTGGGGGCCTCAATTGGGTGTTAGGACTCACTGCAACGGAGACCAGCAGCAGGTTTGAGGGCAGGTTCATTTGGGACTGGTTGGCTGGACATTTGCAGGGGAAGGTCGGTAGACGCTTGTTGTATTCCTGTAGCTCCATCAGGAGGTCTACTAACTGACCTGTAAGATCACTTCTGTGGTTTTGGGGTTACGACAAGCAGGTCCAGTCTTTCTTCAGGTTTCAGACAGCAGGGCAGTCCTTCTGCTGAGTATTTACAGGTCCACGAGTGTTCTAAGGAGAGGTCCGTGGAGTCCATGCTCATGCCCAGACTGTGGATGGAGTGCAAGAATTTGCCCACCCCTAAAATATTTCTGGTTAGTTACTCTACCCCGCCTGCGCTTGGTGCCTTTCTCACTATAGAGAAAATGGGGAGGCAGGCCAAGGTGCCATTGACAAGGTAGGCATCTTTTGAAGCTCAAGAAGCAGCTGGGCTCTGCCCCCCAAGCCATCCTGTCAAGCAAGGAGTACCCCTACCCACTCCCAGGACTCTTTGTCCACTGCCTTGGAGCAATAAACATCTCAACCCAGGAGAGCCGTGGGACCTGTCCCTCTCTGCAGGGTCACCCCAAACGTTTCCCTTCACCCCTTCTGTTTGGCTGAATTTGTTTTTGTTGGCTTTAGGACTCTGTGCACTTTACCACTGCTAACCAGTATTAAACTGCTTGTGGTCTCTCCCTAAAACATGGTACAATTGGTTTACACTCAATTGACACATTTAATTTACATATAAGTAGGGGTGGGCGGAACTCATGGAATTTTACTCCAAGCCCCCATGGCTTTCTAAAAGGAATTATATGGATCATAACTTACCCCTATTTGATGACCTTTGAACCCAGATAATAGTTTTACGAGGGTTTGGCTTCCTCAGAGTAGCCACGTACTACCCCCTACAGCCTCAAAAAAACTTTTTGGACTTGTTAAAAAGAATTTACTCCCTTTGTGAGCTTTTAATGGACCACTTAATTTGGTGTTTTTGGTGTGTTGTTGAAACACTTTAATGATTTTGATATATCAATGTGTTGTCACATGTCAATGCCACTGTGCTTGATCTTTTATGTTTCATCTTGGGTAATGGAGCACAATTGTCTTATGTTAGAATTTTGTTTATGCAGCATAACTCATTCATGTAAAAGAAGAGTGCTTATCCTTTTCATGTCTTGATAAGAATATAAAAAACCACAACTAAATCATTGTGAAATGAAAACACAGATCAAGTTTATTGCATATCTTGTCCTTTAATATTAAGATGTAATCGAATCAGCCACCTCTTTGATAGTTTGTTTGCAATTACTTTTAGAAAGTTGGCATTTTTCTTGTCCTAACCATTTAGTGCTCGAAGCCTGTGTCCTGGGTCATGTGACTGTGAATAGCTTGGCAGTTGGTCTTTGTGTATTCCTCCCAGACAGTGAGACAAAGGGGAACTAGGTGTTGGCAGGAAGGGCCATCCTGACAGGATGGTTGGGGTGGAGCTGCCCCCTGCCCCACTCACATTTCAAAGGGCTGCTGCCAGCACACACACAAATGAACCTGACACCAGTATGTTGCCACCTCAGGCTTCTTGGAGTCTTGGCAGGGGAAGGGAAGAACTTTCCAGAACTAGATGTGGGGGTGGTATAGGGAATCCCCAAATTTCAAAGGGTGGCACCAGCTATAAATATTGGACCTCCATAGCCACTCATCAGTACACTCCTGGACCTGTAGACATTACTCAAGAAAGACTGCAATGTTCCTCAGAGGACTGCCCGGCTGCTACCAGAGGATTGTCCTGCTGCTTAAAGCTTAGCTTGATCCCCAGAAGACTTTCCTGCTGCTTGAGGCCTGCCTTGTTCCCCAGAAGACTGCCCTCCTTCTTGAGGCCTACTCTACTCTGAGAAGGAAAGCTGGACCTGCTCCCTTCACCACAGACTAATCTGAGTGACTCCAAGGGTCAATTGGCTGGCCTCCTGTTCTGAGCTTCAGGGACACAAGAAGCTCCAGAAGCCTCCCTGCAACTACCCAGCTGACCTGCAGCATCTAGTCCTGCCTCAGCCTCGCTGGCCTCTGATAGAGTGAGTCACTAATCTCCAAGATGTGCCTCCCCTGGTCCTCAACCCTAGGTTTGGCATCAGTGTGCACTCCTCTGTGAAGAAAGGAGAAATCCTGAAGTTTTGGGCTCTTTCCAAATGTGAACGGACCCGTTCACGGTGAGACTCTGCCGCCCATGATGACTGCCAACATGAAGCTCCGGTGAACCCGACTCTTTGTGCTTCAGTGACCGCCATCAATGACCGGCAACGCGAGATCTGCACTCCACGCTACAGCAACAACAGCCAGCAGTGACTGCTATCACCATAGAGGGTATCCAGGCCCTGTGCTGCAGGTATCAGTCGAAGAGCCAGGTCTTGAGTCCCTTGCTGAAGAGGGTCAGCGAGGGTGCGGTGTAGAGGTGAAGGGGGAGGGCGTTCCATGCTTTGGCAGCGAGGTGGAAGAAGGATCGACCTCCGGAGGGGCAGCAGCAGATACTTTGTATCTGTGTGAGGGTGAAGTGTGTGGATCGGAGATTCCTTGTTGGTGGAAATGCAAGCGGTGGGTCATGTATGCAGGTTTTTGGTCATGGAGGACTTTGTAGGCCTGGTTCAGAAGCTTGAACTGGCATCTCTTCTGGACGGGGAGCCAGTGGAAGTCCTTCAGGAACTGGGTGATGTGTGTCCTCTTGGGCACCTGAGGATCAATCTGGCAGCTGCGTTCTGGATCGTCTGGAGTTTTTGCAATAGTTCGGTGGAGGTGCCTGCTTAGAGTGGTTTGCCATAGTCTAGTCGGCTGGTGATGAAGGCCTGCGTCACTGTTTTCCTGGTGCTTATGGGGAGCCACCTGAAGACTTTGCAGAGCATGCAGGGTGTGTGGAAACAGGCTGAGGAAACGGCATTGAACTGATGCCTCATGGAGAGTTCATTGTCCAGGATGATGCCAGGGTTGTGGACGTGGTCTTTCGGCGTGGGCCAGAGCTCTGCCGGCCACCAGGAGTCATTCCAGAGAGCGGTGTGTCTGCCGAAGATCAGAACTTCAGTTTTGTCCATGTTGAGCTTCATGCAGTTGTCCTTCATCCAGGCGGCGTCTTTCTTCATACAGTTGTGGAAGTTGGTCTTCGTCTAGGTGGGGTCCGCTGAGAGTGAGAGGACGAGCTGGGTATCGTCGGCATAGGAGATGATGTTGATGTCATGCAATCTGATGATATCTGCGAATGGTGTTATGTAGTTGTTAAAGAGGGTTGGACTGAGGAATGATCCTTGCGGAATGCTGCAGTTGGTGTGCTTGGGTTGCGAGGTGAAGGGGGGGAGGCTGACTTTCTGGGTGCGTCCCGTGAGAGAGGATGCCATCCATCTTAGCGCATCGTCTGTGATTCCTATCTGGCGTAGTCGATTGATGAGTGTGTGGTGGAAGATGGTATCGAAGGCTCAGCAGGACTAGCATAGCCCCTGGATTCGGCCCGGGTTCCATCATGGTCGCCCTGAAATTGTGACATTCCCCCGGTCTAGCATGACCAGTTGACCGCAAGTAGTGCTTTGTGCTTTTAGGTGCTATACATACCTAAAACTTTTCTGTTCTCTTTAAACCTTTCAAGGGTTTAAAGGCTGAAGCAAACATCTATTTCCACAGGGGGAAAGGGTGAGAGAAGAATTTGTAAATGCCCACAAACCATGTCCACAAACTCACAGTGCAGTCGACGCCCTGATTTGCCAACTCCACACGTGTGTGGGGGGTTTACTCCTGTGTAATGTGTAATTGTACTGTGATGTACAGCTGCTCAGTAGTATGTTTATGGATTAAAATGGCTTTGTTTATTGGTCGATGGAGTTTTACTATTGGGTTCGTGAAAAGCACATGCATTTTCAAATAAAATAAAACATTCTAACAGCTTTTACACTTTATTTTCCGTAAACATACAAGCATTTAGTGTGATGTAAAATTGGATTGGTGCTAAAGTAATTCCTACTTCGGTTAGTTTTCTGAGTAGGTCGCGATGCCTACACAGTGCTGTTGCCTCTTGCCTGCCTCCTCCTCCCCTCCGCCTGTGATCTCACAGCCTCCCTCCAGGCGGCTCTGCAGCTCGGTGGATGCCTTTGGGCTTCATAGCGGTGAGAGACACCAGTGTCTCATCTCTGCCTGAAGCCGAGTGCAGCCTGCTGCCACATACCAGCCAGCCTGAGAAAAACTACCGCGATCAGCCCGAAAACAATGGAGAGAAGGTGGTCCCTGGCATCTGCCCTCACCCACGGCCTGCTTTTATGTCTGATCCAGACAACTGCACCTGCAACAGCAGACCTTCACCAACTCAATGATGCCATCAGGCACAGTGACACAGTTTCGAATCCAGAGGACACTTTGGAGGTTGTCAATTCTTCGGAGGATCTGCCCATTCAAAATGTGTCATCTCGGCTGAAAGTGTTTTCCCTCGATTATCACCATGTGCGGGACCCCTTTGAGATCACGCTCTGGATCATGCTGGCCTCCTTGGCCAAAATAGGTAAGAAGACGCTTACTATTTGAAACGAAATGCGCATCATTCAGCCGAGGGAGTGAGTTTGCAGTATGATGCAATTGTTTGACAGGCATTTCATCAATGGCTAGCTGCTGTCTCCTTACGCTTAACAAATATAAAATCTGCTTGAAAGATGTAAAATCCATGAGTTATCCTTTGCCCTTTGAAAACAAGTCACGCACAGGTTGATTTTAATTGGAAGCAATAAACAGCCCCGTTCATGATGTGACTCGAATGCTTTAGGACTACAGCAGCTGAAATGTCTGCAAACATGAGTGGTCTCAGATTACTGCAGACAGATAAGAGCTGTAGACAGGCGCTCACTCACACGTGTGTCCCTGAGTAAGCAGCTAGTCTCCTGGGGGTTTGCTTCCTTGGGAGACTCGCGTCCAGGCGGCACAGACGTGCAGTGCAACGTGGGGCTTATTTACAAGCTCTTGCGCCGCCCGTACGTCACTTTTTAACATTAAAAAGTGATGCACCGGCTGCGCAAGGGGCTTGTAAATAAGCCCCGTGTGTCAAAATGATGCTACTTAAGAGTCCACTAAAAAGTAACTCTGCGTGTAAGCATTAGCAGCTAGAATAAACATTAAGGCTTGCATATTAATCAACCATTTAACTTTAAAGAATTGAACGAATAGTCTTCATTCTTAATACATTTAATGGATGTAAGGAATTAATAAAGAGTTGCAAAGAAAATATATATATTTAGTTCGAAAAATTTACTTATGGTTATCAAACATTAATGAAGACAGAATGTTATATCGTACACTTCAAGGGTGATGGATTATGCTTATACGCTAAAATATAAATTATCTGTTTGAGATGCGCGATCAGGTGCTGAAAACAGCCATTGCTATTTTCTGTTTAAATATTTAGTTTTATGGTTTTTTGAGCATAATCTGGGCTCCGTCGAGCATCTCAGCGCTGTACAAAAGATTGACAATTGTGCAGTTCAATATATGTACTAAATGGACGAATACGTGGAATTGATAATGTTCATTTTATACCTTAATAACCACAGTGAATAAAGACTCGCTTCTTAGTAACGAGTTCTACATTCTACCTCGTTATTTGTTAATGCATAAATATATTTAATATGACGTTGCTTTTTCACGTCATGCAGTCTCGGCACATCTCAATAAAATCCTACCATCAGAGGAGGTTACAATTTTATGTGACTAACACATTGTCATAGTACCCCGTGGCTCCAGCTTTCCTCCCACTGTCCTGTCAGCTATGCCAATGGCTGTGGGAGTTAAACGCTCACTACTGGCATCTGCAGTTATCTACATGCATGAGTTTAAATCTTGTCAAAGCGATCTCATTATACTAATGTCGATACAAACGGTGCGTCATTAAATGGAGAATAGTAACACCTGCTATCTACAGTGCTTAGAAATAGCAAAACCAAGTTATTATTGCTTACAAATGCTACTGGAATGCTCATTGGCTTTGAATGCATTTGGTGAACGTCTCGCTCAGTTTGAAACAGAGGACTTCGTTCTGGTCAATAAGAACCTTCCCAAGGGGGGCACAATGGGAGTGAGTATGCGCTCCTTACATTTGTGATATCCAGAAGAACAGTGTCAGTTAGGGTATAAAAAGGAAATGTGGCTGAGAGACAGTCCAATGGTGATCACTCAGAAGATGGCATTTTATCTCAGCCTTCGATGATACCTCAATTCTGCTCCTGGACGAACCAGGAGTAGTCACAGGCCGAGCCACAAAGTCACTGGCCGAGTCAAAGCCAATGTCCTTCTCAGTGGAGGGCAGCAAGAAAAGGCGGGAGGAGGAAGGCATCATTTGTCAAGCCATGGACAATTCCACAGCCTTTGGTGAGGGAAACCATCACTTAGATGTCCTGCCCTAGCCCCTTGCCCCCGCCAGTTTAGTCATACCACAGTCACCAGATAGTGAGACAGCTGGCCGCAGAGCAACCCTAGAGTGAATCCAACAATCTGGGATCACATAGGCATTGAGAAGAAGGATGGAAAACAGAGGAGCTTGAGGCAGAAGGTGTATGGGAGTTAATTTACTCCATAGAAGCAACTGAGTAAGTTTGGGAAATCGCAGTCTCACAATCCAAGCAAGGCTAGAGTAGGAATTAGTCCACACCATCTCAAGTCTTACTCTGCTCCTCAGCCTCTGAACCTTTCCACAGCACCAACAGGCACATCAGGAAAGATGATTTTTCAACAGCTCAACACTCCATTGAAGTCTTTAGCGCCTGCCAGTGTTTCTTTATCACTTATTTCGTTGGGGAGACTCTTGATGTGATCTGGATTGACTTTGCTTGCACTCTTTGGGAGCACTTGTGGTGTGTTATGAAGAGTGGACGGGCACGTTGGTACGACCAGCCAAACAGCAGTCAGTCTTGTGAGATCGTGTAGGGCGGGGCTGAGATTGTGAGAAGTTAGGTAGAAGCACAAAGGTGCCAGTCCAGCCTCAGAGAAGATGATCCTTAGGTGGTGTAGAAAGAGCTATGAGAGGGGAAGTGTTGAAGAATTCCCATTATCAGGCTACTCCTCCAACAAACATCTTTGCTAACATTCCTGTTTCTAACATTCCACTCTTCAAAGTCTATCGGACCAGCTGCGCAAGGGGCATTAATGCCTAAAGCCTACTAAGGAATGCTGATCGTGCTAATGGGGTGAAATACTGAAAAAACCTCTACAGGGCAAATATATAAACTATTGCATGGGGTAGTTTGATAGCACTGCTCGGACTCTTGTGGATGAACACTAACAACATGCTGGCAATCACATCAGCGCCACATTTGCCAAGATTGATCTGACCTGGCCTGAAAAATCTGTGGTGTTTCACCACCACATGGCCTCAGGGGAAGGAGAGGACCTGTAATCATATGCACGGACAGCACTCGCTTCCTCCATCTTTTACCACGAGCAGCGATGGCATCACTCCCAGGTGGCTCTCCTACTTGCTATGCCACCAAGCCACTGAGATAACCTCTTCTGTCTTCAGCTGGTCAGCTATGCTGCTGGTTGGCTGCACCTCATGCCTTAACTTCTATTTGGCCCCTATTCACACTGGGGCTGTAATGATAGATTGTGCGGTAAACACAGAAAACTATGGGCGAATGCTGCAATGTAGTTTGCTGCTCCAAATGCCAGTACTGCTTCATGTGCCAAAAACATCTGCAATGCTATATATGAGAGCCAGATCCTGGGGGACATGCACAAGTTGGCAAAAAGACACTGAACTCCTCCACCACAGCCTACTCCACCAAACTCTATATGTCCTTTGGAACTTCTGTGTGGACTATTTTGCTTATTTTATCTAGTGCTCAAAGTATTATATTCTTATACGTTGTGTCCTTGAGAAATAAATAATTATATTAACATAAAGAGCCAGAGCTAGACTGGGGAACCATAAGCAGCCATGACAAAAATGCTCAAACCAGCCCAACTCCCATCGTCTCATCGTGCAATCTCTCTCCTTCTATCCATCAACTCTCTCTCCTTCTCTCTGATCACTTTCTCTTTACCTCCCCCCTATTTCTCTCTCTCTTGAAGCCTCCCGATGCCTGCTGCAGATGACCCCGGGAGCTGGGGAAAGTGACAGAGACACCAGAAGCACCCCTGGTCTTTCAAAACCGGCCACCAGGGGCTCCAACCCACAGAGGAAATGCCCTGTTGAATTCAAGGCCTGTCTTTCCCTGTAAACCATGATAAACTAACAGCTGCTTTGGCTTACAATTAGGGCCACTAAGGCCCATAATGTTCCCACCCAACTGTGCACTCCCACTCCAAAATGCCTTGACCATAATAAAATCACTGTCTCCTTTCCACTTATACTTACTTTCTCACACTTCTGTACTTTCCGAACTTCCATCTGCAGTGTACTTCCTTGTCATCCCCTGATTCGTTCCCACCTCAATTATATATATATAATTGTGTTCTAGTTTCCGGAATATCATTGTTTTCACTACAACGCAAACAGTCTGAGACATAAAGATATAATGAAGGTATATAATTTCTATAGCAAGAGATAAAGGGTTCAATATAATGAGCAGGTAATAAAGATAGTCATCCTCTTTACACAGTGTAAGGATTTCCTCTTTATTTGTATTGCACCTTAGTCCAGTTCGGTGTTTACAGTTATACACACACCCACTCACTTATTCATGGAGATACTAACACATACTCACTCATACTCACTCACTCACATTTAAAGTCACTGATACAAGCACACAGTCACCCATACAGCCACTCTCACAATCACTCACTCACACATACAGTCACTCATATACTCCAACACTCACCTATACTGCCTTTCACATATGCAGTTCCTCACCCATATACCACTGACACATCCATTCACTCACCGACACAGCCATATACACACTCAGTCACCCATACAGCCTCTCACAGACACACTTATTAGCCCATACAGCCATTGACTCACCCACTCACTCATCCATACAGGCAGTCACAAACCCCCTCACCCACCCACACAGACAACCAGACACCCACACAGGTACTCAGACAACCAATCACTCACCCATACAGTCGCTCATGTACCCACTCACACACCCATAGAGCAACTTAGACACCAACTGACACACTGATACAGAGATTCACACATCCAGAACCTCACCCATACAAACACTGAGACATGTAATCACTTACTTATACAGTCAGTTACTCACCCACTGAATCATCTATCTAGGCACTCGTACACCCATTGATTCACCAATATACCTTGGTATATATATTTAACACTCATAAACTTTTTAAAAACACTCACAGTCACGAGATCATGTCATCAGTGATGTTATTTGAGATGTCATCAGTGATGTCATCAGTGATGTCACTGACCATGTCATGAGTGATGTAATATGTGAGGTCATAAGCAGTGCATTGTGGGGGTATGAGTTATAGTTAGCTCACTAACTATAACTGCTGAATTTCACTGGTTTTGTACAAGTGAATTCTGAGTCGAACTATAACGTCCCTTAACCTTTGTTTTTTTCAGTGAATTTCTAATGTTTTTTAAATGCTAATTCCTAACTATAACGTCCCTGTAACCTTTGTTTTTTTCAGTGAATTTCTAAGGGTTTTTTAAATGCTAATTCGTAACTATAACATCCTTCTAACCTTTGGCTTTTTCAGGGAATTTCTAAGTTTTTTAAAATGCAAATTCCTAACTATAACGTCCCTGTAACGTTTGTTCCTTTTCAGTGAATCTCTGTAGTTTTTTAAGTAGTAGTCATGTTAGGAGAGTGGTGTAGAAAGGGGGCTGCGCCTCCGACCAGCTCTCAGAAATCCCACTGTGTAAGACTTACAGGAGGTACCAGGAGGCCTTCTTGGCCTCCAAGGTCCCTCAGGAGCAAAGTGGACTTCATCTCCCAACCAGTAGTGAGCCAGGAGGTGCATTTGCAGAGTGGTGGAGAAAGGAGGAAACACATTTGTTTTGCCTTCCCTAAGCCCAAGAAAGTTAGGATCCTTGGTATTTTAAACAAGGGGAGGGGGGACGCGTTGCCCCTCTCCCTGGGCCAATTTCACCCCCGGGGACCCCATACCCTTGGGCCCAGCTATGTCAGCCTGGGTGCCCTCACTCCACCCAGGGCACTCAGTGTGTATCGTTGGGGACCGCGGCAGGAGCATCAAGGCCCCCCCGGTCCCAGCCGGCTCCACGCCATCTTTGGGAGCTGGCATTGCTCCCACACGCAGGTTGCTGCTAGAAATACAGCTCCCAATGTGCTGGAGCAATCATTTCTTCTGTTTCCCTGCCTGCATGGCAGTCGGCAGGGAAGCATGGGCGGAGTTAGTGTAGTTTTACTACGCAGAACTCTGTGAAGTGCCAGAAAAACTCTGCGATGCTTCGTGGAGTTCCACCAACGGCAGAGTCTGTTAAGTCGCGCTGCTCGCACTGATTTTTAGCGCATGGAGTTTGCCCTGCGCTTTAAAATCAGCGCAAACTGCACTATGTGTCATGCCAGAGGATGCTGCTGCTGCTTTATGCCAGCTTGAGTAGACATTCTACTCGAGCGGCAGCTTCTTCAACGTGAATGGCAAATTATTTTTCTCGCAATCACTCGCCAACTTGCCGATGGCAAGCCACTCGAGAGAAAAAACTCTGCTCTGCATCACTTTGCGGAGTTTTTCGGAACTTCGGACTCCGTGCGGAGCGCGAAGTGGGAGAAACTCTGAGAACTCCGCCGGTGGAGCGATATTCTTTGCCTACCACTAATGAAAACTCTGCTCCCAGCAAGCGGCAGCAGTTTGACAGCTCCTGCTTGCTGGGAGTGGAGTTAGTGTTTGTTCTCACTTGGCAGGAGCTGTCACAGCTCCCGCCAAGAAAAAGCAAACAGCTATCTCCCAAGGGTGGGCACCTCAGGAGATAGCAGGAGCCAGCCCTGGGTTGCAGTCCCCAGGGCCATAATTGGCTAAAGGAGGGGGGCCACGAAGCCCCCTCCTTCTGTTTCCACGGTCTGGCCCCAGGGAGGTGGTGGTCCCTGGTCTGTATATGGCCTGGGATGGGGATCTCATGACCCCCTCCCACTTTAAGTTTGGCTATGCCCCAGGGAGGTGGTCCCCAGGGCCAATTATTGCCTGGGAGGGGACAGCGTGGGCCCCTTCCCTTTTTCTTTTGTGCCCCAGGGAGGTGGCAGTCCCCGGGGCAATTACAGAGTAAGAGGGGGCTCTGCACAGCCCCCTCTTTTTAATTCAAAAGCCCTGGGGAGTTGGTGGTCCCCGCACCTGTAAAGGCCTGAGAAGGGGGGCTGCGTGCCCCCATACTATTATAAACCTTACCCCTGGGGAAGAAGCGGTCCCTGAGGGAAAAGCTCCACATGCGGAGGGGGGGTGCATGCTCCCTCTCCAATATTAGATTTAAAACGCATGGTCCCAGGACCAAGCCCACCCCAGGGCTCATAGAAAAACAAGGGCTTGTTTTTAAAAAAACAATTGCTGGAGTCGTGGATCCGGCCACGAGTCCAGCCAAAAAATCACAGGGACCCAAGGACCAGGGCTCGAGGGTTAGGGTATTCCCACCTTGTCCACTTTTCTTTTTTCAAACTTTTCTTTGGGACTTGCTTTAGCCGAGTCCCAAGATGGCTGCCAACACTTTCCTGGTAGAAGTGTTGGCAGCCAATCAGATATCAGAATGGGGATTATCGGATCCCCGGAGGATCTGTGTCCCTATATATACAAATTTGGTTTTCTTTAAATAACTCTAAAACTACTTAATGGATTTACACTAAATAGCACAAAACACTCTTTCTGGACCAAGAGTTAGCCTTCTGACAAATTTGGTGTAGTTCCGTGTAGCAATTTGGGCTGTAGTCATGTTCAAAATCCCTAAGGGAATTAACATGAAAAACACACTTTTTTGACCCCTCCTTTTTCTAGGCTCCCACATGACGAATCACATTGAAACTACCATGCACAACTAGACCCAACTTGACACTATTTTGGGAAAATTTGTGAAGATTGGTCAAATGCGCCAAAGATATAGGCAAGTCAAAAACGCTTTTCTTATGGAAGCATGGTCCTAACTATAACTACCTACTGGTGACCTCCAGTAGGCAATATATATATTCACTGAAAAAAAACAAAGGTTACAGGGACGTTATAGTTAGGATATAGAATTTAAAAAAACCTTATAAATTCACTGGAAAAAAAGGGTTACAGGGACGTTATAGTTAGGCTCAGATTTCACTCGTACAAACCAGTGAAATTCAGCAGTTATAGTTAGCTGAGCTAACTGTAACTCATGCCCCAGCAATGCATTGCTTATGACCTCACATATTACATCACTCATGACATGGCCAATGACTTCACTGATGACATCACTGATGACATCTCAAATGATATCACTGATTACATCATGCAGTGAGTGTGAGTGTTTATTAAAAGATTATGCATGTTAAACATATATACCAAGATACCACAACAGTTATAATAGTATACCTTCTGTATTGCTAATGAGTGATACTATTTCTAACATATATTATGGGAGTGACTGTGTATGGGTGGGTGTCTGAGTGCCTGTCTGGGTATGTGAGTGGGTGTGTGAGTGGCTGCATGGGTGTATAAGTAGGTGTTTGAGTAGCTGTGTGGGTGAGTGAGTGGCTGTGTGAGTGACTGTATTGGTGAGTGAGGGAGTTTGTCAGTGGCTGTATGGGTGAGCGAGTGGCTGTGTAAGTGGCTGTATGGGTGAGTGAGTGGACTGTTTGAGTGGCAGCTTGGTTAAGTGGGTTGATGTGTGAGTAGCTGTGTTGTAGAGTAAGTGTCTGTGTGAATGGATGTATGGGTGAGTGAGCGGATGTGTGAGTGCTTATATGGTTGTGTGAATGGGTATGTAAGATGTTGTGTGGGTGTGTGTGAGTGTGTGAGTGCTCGTATGGGTCAGTGAGTGGCTGTGTTAAGAGGCAGTATGGGTGAGTGAGTGGGTCTGTGAGTGGCTGTATAGGTGAATAAGTGGGTGTGTGAGTAACTGTATGAGTGAGTGTGTGGCTGTGTGAGTGGCTATATGAGTAAGTGACTGGTTGTGTGAGTAACTCTATGAATGAGTGAGTGGTTGTGTGAGCATTTGTATGGGTATGTGAGTGGGTATACAAGAGGTTGTATAAGGGTGTGAGTGGGTGTGTGAGTGCTTCTGTGGATGATGTCATCAGTGATGTCACTGACCATGTCATGAGTGATGTAATATGTGAGGTCATAAGCAGTGCATTGCAGGGGCATAAGTTATAGTTAGCTTAGTTAACTATAACTGCTGAATTTCACTGATTTTGTACAAGTGAAATCTGAGACTAACTATAACGTCCCTGTAACCTTTGTCTTTTTCAGTGAATTTCTAAGGTTTTTTTAAATGTTTTTTCCTAACTATAACTTGCCTGTATCCTTTGGTTTTTTAAGTGAATTTGCAAGGTTTTTGTAAATTTTATTTCCTAAATGTAACCACTAACCATTGACAGTGAGTGTGTGAGTGAGTGCATGAGTGTCTCAGTAAGTCTGTGAGTGGGTGTGTGAGTCTCTGAGTGGGTCTGTGAGTCAGTGTGAGAGTGTCTGAGTGGGTCTGTGAGTGGGTGTGTGAGTGTCTAAGTGCTCTCTGTTTTGCCCTCTTCTGCTCTCTTTTGCCTTTCCTGCTTGTGTTTCTGCCCTCCGTTTTGCTTCTCTCTGCTCATTGCTGACCTTTAGTTTGCCTCTTTCTACTCGTTTCTCACCTTTATTTTGCCTCTTGCTGCTGGTTTCTGACATCTATTTTACCTCTTTCTTCTTGTTTTTGTCCTTTATTCTGCCTCTTTCTGCTCCCTTCTGACCTTTATTCTGCCTTTTTCTGTTCTTTGCTGTGTTATCGTGAGCAAGGGAACCCAAAGTTATAAAAAGGACCATGGGTACAAGTATTTTAGCAAGGAACAAGTGGTCCCTTCGTACAATTCAAAGACTAAAAAGTGGATATAGAGGAGCAATAAATTCTATGTCAAAACATTTACAAATGAAGAAAACAAATTAAGTATTTATTCGGTTATATAACACACAAGAGAAGCAATAAGGGAGTGAGTGGGGAAAACAAGAAACAACTGAAAGGCTCAGACATTAATGTAGTGACCATGAATACAATGAACAATTTAGGTCACAATTGATTTGAGTACCAATACTATCAAATTGATAAAAACAAAGAATTTCTGATAGTTATGGTACTGTGTGTCAACGACGTCTCGATCCCACTTACAAATATGGGGATCATCATCAGGATTTAATTGGTGCCTGAGACTGAAAATGCCTAGTGTGAACTATGAAGGACCATCAGAATTCAGGAGGCGCACAAATTATGTGAGGCAATTGCTTCTTGGTGAGGTATGGGTACGTCACAGTAAGATGATGAGGATGATTGATTATATCTATGCAGGCAGCCGTGTGATTCCGGTAGTGCCCGAGTTCAGGTGGCAAAGGCTGATAGATCCTTGGCGTGTTCGAGGCCACAAGCAGGGCGAGTTAAACTCCCAGTAGGGGGAACCATGGAACTAACGTCCGTAGCAGTGCTGGAGCATCTTCACATCCTCTATGAATACAGGTGAGGTGAGCACCTCGGAGGTCCGTCCACATTGTGACCTTTATTTTGCCTCTTTCTGCTCGTTGCTGACCTTTATTTTGCCTCTTTCTGCTGGTTTCTGACCTTTATTTTGCCTCTTGCTGACCATTTCTGACCTTTATTCTGCCTCTTTCTGCTCATTTCTCACCTTTATTTTGCCTCTTTCTTCTAATTTCTGACCTTTATTCTTCCTCTTTGTGCTCCCTTCTGACCTTTAATCTGCCTCTTTCTGCTAGTTTCTGTTTATTCTGCCTCTTTCTGCTCGTTTAGAACCTTTATTTTGCCTCTTTCTGCTGTTTTTCCCCTGGACCACGGGGGGAGGAGCCTCAAGGACCCCGCTGTCGCAGTCGGCTCCCTGCCTGCTGAGGGAGCCAGGCATTGCTGCAGCATGGAAGGAGCTTCTGGAAAGGCAGCTCTCTCCATGCAAGAGCAATTGTTTCATCTCTTTCACTGCCCGCATGTCTGCTCTCCCTCTGGGACCCCAAGACCAAGGTTTGGGGGTCAGCGTATTTGTACCCTGACCCCTTTTCTTTTTTTATCTTTTTATGGTTTTTTTGGGGACTAGGTTGAGACTAAGTCCCAAGATGGCTGCCAACACTTCCTGGTTGAAGTGTTGGCAGCCAATCAGAGCTCTGCATTTTCCTGCATGAGCTCACTAGCTTTCACAAAGTTGCACGATCCCAGATATCCTAATTTAGATTTCCTTAAATTTCTCAGCACCTGCTGAATGGATTTACACCAAATAGCAAAAGCACAACCCTTGGACCAAAAGCTAGCTTTTTGCCAAATTTGTTGTAATTCCGTCCAGATGTTCAGGTTGTAGTCGTGTTCAAAGCTCTTATGGGAATTAACATGGGAAACACACTTTTTTGACCCCCCCCCCTTTTTCTCAGCCCCCGCTTAATGGATCGCTCTGAAACTTTCCATGCACAACAAGAATCACTGGTGCACTTTTTTGGGAACATTTCATGAAGATATCGTCAAACGACACCAAAGATATAGACAAGTCAAAAAACGCTTTTGGTATGGAAACATGGTCCTAAGTATAACTACCTACTGGCAACAGCCAGTAGGTTATGATATATATATACACACACACATATATGTATGTGTATATATATACATACACCCACATATATATGTATGTATATATATATATATATTATATATATATATACAATATATATATATGTATTTATATATGATAAATATTTTTAGAGACTTCTTTATTTCTAGATCCTATAGCAGCTGGAATGAGAACCAATGCAGGTACATGTTCAGCCTCTTGCAAAGGAAAACAAAACATTCTAGAATAGTCTTGTCCAGCACTGTGTCTCTCAATACTGGCACATTCTGCACTGTAGCTCTTTATTTAGAAATCTGTGATCTTCACAGACAGCTTGTAATGACAGGAATGTTCCCTGCATGGCAAACAGGTGTTTACCACTGCACTGAATCACCAACTGCATGTGAAACTGGCATTCTTACTTTTCGTTTGCCCAGTTAATTATTATTATTATTATTTATAGACCACAGACTATCACCCAACGGACATCTTGTCACTAGTAACTAACATAATAATGTAGCGTGTGCCCTGAGGACTAAGCCTAACCATGATGATTCTGAGGCCCAGAACCTGTCATGTGACCTGTAGAGGCACTCTAAGTGTGTCCTCTTTCTTGACATGGGACTACTGTTGATGTCCTGGGTTGTTGACATCAAGCAGTGGTGGCAGCATACCATTTTTGTAGATAATAGTACTGAACAAACCTTTTTCCTGATTTGGATGGAGTGCAGTGCCTACTGGCCTCACTCATGTAAATCTTGACTTATATGTGACACCCAGACCCATGCGCTGATATCCTGTTTGTCGGTCGATTGCATGCGCATAAGGTATGGATGTTTGCAAGACTAACTGTTTTGGTGAAAGTATGGTTGCAGGAACCACAGGGATCCATTTTGTATTGCTCCTCCTTTGACGTAGCAAAATATGGCGGGTAGAGTATAGCTTCCCCAGACAATGGAAGTGTATTGTCTGCATTTGTAGGGTTGCAGAGAAGAGCACCAGACACTGAAGTGTGGGTGAATGAAGACAGGGCTACCATTAGAAATTCTGTAAGGACATTTAAGCAGGAGATTGCTGATTAGTCCTATCTGAGCGCTATTGTTTGGCTGATCGTAGTAGAATGGAGCTGAGTCAGCAGATTTAGTTGCTAGGAGTTGAGAAGTTTCTAGGAAGAGGCTGCCCTTTTGCCTTTCTCTTAGTGCTACAACAGGAAGGCTGATGACAGCCAGTGGCAGACTCTTTACATGTGTTTGTGCTCATATTTGGATACACCAGCATAATCCCTGCTGTGAGAGAAAGGCTGTGTTTGCACTACAGCTAGAAATGGAATTTGAAAAGGACCCACCCCAAACTGGTTCCTGGTCTTCAGACATTGGATCAACATCCCCTGTCAATAATAAGGTGAGACCCATACCATCCCACTATGTTTCAGTTCCAAGCTCTTCTTTACCAAGGAAGGAAGGGCTCAGCAAAGTACTTGAATAGTTGCTGTGATCCAGGGCTGGTGTCTGCAAGACAGCCAGTCTTTCTAAGTTGTGAGAACATCACATGAAGTCTGCACAACGTGCTGGAGAGCTGTTGGTTTGCCTAGCACCTAGAAGACTGCCTGCTCAGAGATGGAAGGGATGTGCCTAGCCCTTCAGCAGAGACTGTCCAAAAGGAGAAGCCCAGTCATGTTCCCAGAGTGTGAAAAACCCAGAGGTAAGACCTTGTTATCAGGAGTGTGACCAGTGCCAACCCAAGCTGTGAGAGGTCACACGGCCCTTCTGGGTGGGCCATGTGGTGAACTGCATTAAGAATTGACAACCACATAAGCGACAGAATGCTGTTCAGCATCAGGGCAACATGAACAGATTGACCTGCTTTGCCACTGCACTGATGTGCTGTGAGTCCTGCCAGCCCAAAAACACCATAGCAAAGGTCCCACTGACCTGGAGGCTACAACTGCTGAAGATAAGTGACAGCTGCTGAGGCCTGCCGTGCTGTTCATTCCAAGCAGGCAGATCCTAAAGGCTGGTCCTCTGTCCTAAATTCCATGCCAGCTGGCTGAGGTGCTGACCTTGCAACCATGAAGGGCTCACCACCACCAACCCCTAAGCCAGACCTCATCCCACAGACAGGTAGCACGAGTTCTGCAAAGAAAGACTGTGAGACTTGCTTTGATCTCAAAAGATGGATCTGTAGATTAGAGAGCTAGGTGAACTACTTTTTAAGATACAGACCGAACTGACGTACAGGTTGCTGAAATTAGTCGGTACTCACAGACCCCTATTGGTGAACCTGCACCTGTGCCTGATTTCTGCCATTAATCTTTCCTTTGATGCTATAATATTTTGGATGTGTGGGAACTGTAGCAATTGTGCCGGAAGGCTGCAGTGGGGTGGGGACTGTAACAATTGTGTGGGAACACTGTAGTAGGTATGATAGAAATAAGCTAGTGTCCTGTAGTTGTATATATTAGAACCCTGTACCTGAACTCTCATTATTATGTGTTGTTTCTTGTTTTGCTGTGGCCTTAAAGTACTTCTCTTAGATAAGAACAGGGCTGGGCAGTGAATTATGTTGTCTGTTGTTTGCCTGTTTGAGGTCTGATTGGCTGCTGCCTCACTACTTCCCTGAGATGCCTGTGAACTACTCGCCCTGGCTACCCAGACAGTCATGTGCTTAAGGGGTGCATGTGGCCCAGTTTTCAGAGCTTAGTAGGACAGACTGCAGGACACCAGATGCAAACAACCCCAACCACCATGGTCCAGGCCCAGCAGGCCCTTCCTACCCTGTGACGCCCTGGACGGGTTCTGACCGATAGGTAGGTTTTGATCAAATTATGTATCGAGGTTCGTTTAATGTTTTGGGTATGGATCTCCTAGTAGATATCCACATGCCCAGAGCCAGACAAAATGCAGCATCTTGCTAGTGTATATCTTTTTGGTCACAATTAGAACTTTACTCTGTGAAAATCGTCTTCAAGTTTTACAACTGACACAAAGTCCTTTGCGTTGCACTCACACTTCCATTCTAAGCGTTGCTCGGGCACAAGATCTTGCACGCATGTATCTCCCAATGCTCCTCGAGTGATGCCGCGCTTGAACGGCGGTGCACGTCTCTTCGACTCTCATCTTTGACCACAAAAGCTCTAAAAGCTTTTTGTACAGTAAATCGTTAATTGACAGCAGACCAACATTCGGCTTTGCAGGGATAGTCCTACTAGTCCTGCATGATGTTTAGAATAACGACAGCGATGCAAACTTACCCGGCGCTCCCTTGTAACCTTATTACACAAAGCGCTTGAATACTTTGATGAACTAATGTTCTGTAACAATCCAATTACATACATGGATAATATTATTATAGTCTGATCCTACTGCATCATTTGTGCACACAGAAAACTGCAATGTCCGATATGCCGACAAACTCAGTCTGGATATTCTTCCTTTTAAGAGCTCTGAGAGGGCTTCATTTGGGCTTGAACTGATTTACAAAAATAAACTTAATTGCTATTTAATCTCGATTTTTTAACACAATTTATAGGGTACCTACATATTTTCATTGTGATACCATTGCAGAGGGATATATTTGTACCAAACAGCGATCTAATGCATTATTAAACAGCCAGTCCGTGAAACGGAACATTAGGAAACTTCTGGGCAATGAAACAAGTTATTGATTTTTTTAGAGTGCAGCTGTCCTGTGTGAAGGCGCTGAAAGAAGACAAAGAAGGTAAATGAATATTCTTAAGCCTAAACATCCCATGAAATTATCAAACTGATAATCTTTTTATTATATTACTTAAATGTGTTTTTCGCCCTTTTAACATTTTGATATGTTATACTAACTAATCAATAAGTATTGATGGATAGAAATCCACATAGATGAACACCTATGATTGTTTTTTAAAATTATTTAATAAGGGTTTGCAGGCTGCCGCAATTCAACTACATAGGTGGCTGATTCACAAAGGGTCTTCACACTCGTGGCAGAGGCCTCGCACTCGTGGCAGAGGCCTCGTCGCACTCATGACAGAGGCCTTGCACTCGTGGCAGAGGCCTCACATTCGTGGCAGAGGGCTCGCACTCGTTGCAGAGGCCTCGCACTTGTGGCAGGCAGAGGCCTCGCACTCGTGGCAGAGGCTTCGTCGCACTCGTGACAGAGGCCTCGTACTGGTGACAGAGGCCTAGTATTCATGGCAGAGGCCTCGCACTCGTGGCAGAGGCCTTGCACTTGTGGCAGAGGCCTCACACTCGTGGCAGAGGAATGGCACTCGTGGCAGAGGCCTCGCACTCGTGGCAGAGGCCTCCCACTCGTGGCAGAGGCCTCACACTCGTGGCAGTAGCCTCGCACTTGTGGCGGGGTCCCTGCAATGAGTAACTGAAGTACAGAGGTCCAACCATGACTGTGAGGCCTCAGCCACGAGTGCAGAGGCCCTTGTGAAACAGGCCCTATATGTCTAAGTATTAACTTTGTGAAGAGCTCCTCATAGTTTAGAGTGTTTATCAGTGTGAAGACAGCTTCTGATGGGATATGGGATACATCAGGAAAAGCAATGGGTGACTACAGGACTGTATCCAGGCCTTTGTAGACCTAGCTTGACAGCTCAGCTGTCTGCAAAACATATTGGGCCCGATTCACAAAAGTAATCTGAGATAAAATCGTAACTTTACGACTTTCGGTATTCACAAAGGGCATTTAGGAGTAGTAAAGTTAGGATTTTGTCTCAGTTAAACTTAAGTTTTGGTCTTCAGTTAAACTTAAGACCAAAACTTCAGACCAAAACTTAAGTTTTGGTCTTAAGTTTAACTTAAGACCAAAACTTAAGTTTAACTGAGACAAAACCTAACTTTACTACTCCTAAATGCCCTTTGTGAAAACCGAAAGTCGTAAAGTTAGGATTTTGTCTCAGATTACTTATGTGAATCGGGCCCATTGTTACTGTAAGAAATTGGAGTATTACTTGAGCGGGGTGATAACCCACTTCAAGTAATAATCATAGTCCTCATTAGGGTGAACCACAAAGGTAACTAAAAAAACAACTGGGCTTTACCCTCTGGTAGCTTGCCACAAAAGCATTCTGGCTTAACGTAGAAGCAATGTGTAAAGTATTTATGCAGTACTCAAACAGTAATAAAGTTAAAACATAAGAATAATCCCAAACGAATGTAATAAAATAGAGGATATTTTAATAAATAAAATGACACCAAAATGACAAAAATCCTATCAGTAGAACTGGAGTAATGAGTTTTCAAAGGTTTAGGTAAAAATAGCATCAAAAGCCACGAAGCGCCAACTGCAGGTCACAACTTCATGCCGACTGCAATAGAGTGCAGGCTGCATACAGGGCCAGGTACCGTCCGCTGGAGGTTTTACCTTCTGACTTTGGTGTGAGGTCTGTGCAGTGTTGCTTTGCGGAGCACTGCGTTGCTCGGTGTTGGATCCAGTGAAGCTTTCAGCTGCGCTGTGAGGCTTGGCAGGTCTTCTCGTCACTTGACGTCGTATCCGATGAAGCCCTTAGGTATGGGGTGTGTGGCTCTCTAGGGCTCGGTGTCACTTTGTGAAAGATCCAGTACAGCCTTCTGGCAGGATCTGCATGGCCCTGCACGGCTTCACATTGCTTGGTGTTGGTTTCGGTAAAGCCTTCGGTTCAGAACTGCATGGCTTTGCAGTTCCTTGCATCACTTTGTGTTGCACCTTGTAAGGACAGCACTTGGGGGGTCAAGAGTCACTACCTCTGAGGCCAGCAGAGGGGACTTGGTCAGGTACAGATGGTACTAGTCAGCTGGAAATCAGGAAGGGCCTCGTGAAGCTTGTTGTGTCCCTGTAGCTCAAATAGGAGGTCTGCCAACTAACCCTTGGAGCCACTTCTGGGGTCCTCAGTTCAAGGTAAGTAGGTCCAGTCTTCCTTCTTCAGGCAGCAGGGCAGTCCTTCTTCTGAATCTTCTCAGGTCCAGGACTATCCTTATGAGGGATTCTGGAGTTGCCTCCTTTATAGCCAGTGCCAGCCTGTGTGTGGGGTGCCCCATTTAAATAATCCTAAAACTGGTTCTAGCCAGTTCATTCTCTTTCTCTGAGTCTGGAACTAGTCTGTCTAGGGAAACAAAACATAGGCAGGCAGGCCTGGATGTGGGCTGCTTTTGCCAGTGACAGGGCAGGCATCTTCTGACGTCAGGAAGGGACTGGATACAGCCCTTAGGCTACCCTTTGAAGCTCAGGGAGGTCTGGGTAAAACCCCCAGGCCATCCTGCTCAGGAACGAAACACCCTTCCCCACACCCAAGGCCCTTTTCCCCCTGTCTGGAAGGAATACACATCACACCACAGGAGAGCCAGTAACAGTCATGTGAGCCTGGACACTAGCAGAAAAGCACATTTGGTTTGGGCAGAAAAAGCCAACTTTCTAAAAGTGGTATTTTCAAAATAGTCATTTAAAATCTGACTTTACCATTAAAGAGGATTTAAAATTGCAATTCAGATGAGTGGGAGAAGAATTTCTCTAGTCATTCCCAAATTTAAGTTATCATAAATTTATTAAGGTAATCTAGTGTTAGCAGTGCTACAGTAAAAAACGACTTTGGGCTATTTCACTGCCAGTACATGCAAAACTTAGGTACACATGTCCAAATATTTAAATACCATGCACCCTGTCCCATGAGCCTTTGGGCCTGCTTTAAAGGTGACTTATAACTATAAAAAAGGACGTTTTACGATTGGCAAAAGTTTTTTTTTCGTCAGGTCAAAAGGGCAGTTTAAAACTGCACTAAAGGCAGTAGTGGGAGGCCTGAGAAATGTTTTACAGTGCTACTTTAGAGATTAGCACACTATGTGCTGCAGCCCACTGGTAGTATTTAATTTATAGGCCACTGGTTATCAGAAGTAAAGTGTGCAGTGCTAATGCTAGCAAAAATGGGTTCAGCAAAAATAGGGTATTGAAGGCAGAAATCTGGGGGAATAACACACAAAAGATGGTCATTTCCAACAGTTA